>RPOG01000046.1:0-750000 GCA_008086565.1 Thalassoma bifasciatum | reverse complement strand
AAATTATCAAAAAAGCAAAGCATGCTAAAATACAATGAAAATAAATAACTTATCAACTCATTGCAACACTGTTTAAAAAAATGTGATTTTTAGCATGAATTCCCCCTCTAATAACGCAAACAGCAAATTATAGTTCAAGATTTTGGTGTGGCACATGGAGTGTCATCAGATTTTATGGAGAGTGTGTGCCACCCTGGCAAGCCCTCTGGATACTCTGGGTAAACTTTTTGCTTTGATTGCTCATTTAGAGGCATCTGTTTCATTTGTAGTCTGTCATAAAACCAGCTAAAAACTACTCACATCTCTGTACTTGCCTCACTTACAGCCTTCTAATCTGACCAAGTATTCCTGCAAATGTTAACCAACTCAGCACCACATAATGAATCGAAAAACACATTCCAAGATATTGTGCTGTATACCTTTTTTAAACTAACTCACTAAATACTTTCAAAATATAGACATAAAAGAGGAAACAATCAAATAAAATGCATCTCTCGCCTTGGCTAATGGCAGCTCTACCTAATGGGATGGGTTTTTTTTTTTTGCATCCTGTGAATCGTCTTTGAATGACATCACAGACCACATCCCTCGCTCAGCACTGCAGGTGTGCTTTGGGTACATTTGTTGTGACAGAGGTTACAGCTCTGACCTGGAGATTTGACCTACATTGCCACTGGAATATGAAATACAGGTGGTCGGTGTATCTGCGTCACATGCTCCGTGAGTCAGCGTGTCCTGCTTACAAGACTAAGCCTGGGGTCACAACCTTTCACATCTGTATCTGGGAAGCATCACAAAAACACAACGATCCCGCACGAAGCACAAAAACACACACCAAATATCCATGTCTGTGTCACATAGCAAATATGCACAGTTGCAGCCATGTAAGGCATGTAAACACACACAGTAACACAGGTAAGTAGACACAAGCATACGTAGAAAAACAGACGAAAAAAGGAGAGCAAATATGAAAAGAGAGGTGTGTGTGGGTGGGTAAACAAACACAGGCAGTGTTTGGGTTTTGTGGAGTATACAGTAGAGCTCCTCACCTGACTAGAACAAGCATCAGAGAACGGCAGGCTGTGAATGAACTGCTCTTATCAGCTGCGTGCAGATCCCTGCCACTGGAGGGAAACTCACGAATATCACACGCCTAATTATAAGCAGACACACTCCTTGTCTTTACTTCCACAATGTGTCTTTTAACCTCACACTGCTGTTGTTCCTCCAATGAAACTATTAGGGTGAAAAACACAATCAAGAATTCTGAGATTTCTTCAGGCTGCTGTTTCATAAAAGATGAGACAGTGATTAAAAAAAGATGACATTCTAGCTGTGGGCCTTTTTACAGGTGAATTAGTAAGAGGAAGAACTTCTTGAGGAGATGTCAAAACACCTCAGCAGTAATGGAGAATAGAAATGGAGGCAATTAACAATGCTGAAGAATTTTACACGCGTTTCCTGAAACACATCCTGCTGGATGTGTTTCCTGCTGGATGTGTTTCTGTATCGCCTTGAGGGGGGGTTGCTGGAAGCACCGCCCTTGCTGTTATCAATACCTGCCATCAGTTTGCCTGAAATTCTTTTCTCAAATTAAAGCAAGAAAATGTGACACAACTTGCTTTTTGGTGACAGGAGGGAGGGAGAAAGAGAGAGAGAGAGGGAGGAGGGGGGAGTTTTAGTCCAGCATTGTAATGATTCACAGAAAAAAAAGCAGAAACATGCTGCAAAAACAAACCGTGAGCTCTACAGTTCAAAGTCAAATGTCATGAATGAGTCACTAAACAGCCTGATGGGAAGTACTCAGGAGGTGTGTTGAGTACAAACAAAGCTTTAGAGCCAGAGAGAGAGAGAGAGAGAGAGAGAGAGAGAGAGAAAAGAGGAAGGCGAGAGTGGCTGCATGTGGCTGAGAGTGAGGTTTATTTGAGGATGCAGATGGTTTGAACACTCAAGCTAACCGGAAGTGCTGCAGCTCAATAACAGCTAGCTGCGAGACATATTGTGTTATTGTATTCCCCGCATAGGTCAACAGATGATTGTGTGATTGTTTGTAAGAGCTGTCTGACAATTAAGTTGTCACTTTTAAGGTTAGCTTGAGCTCTGATTGAACAGCCTGCGGCATCATATCGCTTTTATAGGCTGGCTAACCTTTCCCTCATTCACGAGATTGAAGAGCGCTTTCCCATTGCCAGACATTTGAGGTGCATCAAATAGTTTAAAACACCACAGAGGATTAAAACAAAAATGAAAGCATTTCTGTCTGCTTATCTAACTGCATTGTCCTTCCATGACTACTCCCCCCTATCTCCTCCTCCTCCTCCTCCTGCTCTTCTCTCTCTTCTAATGAGTGGACAGGCAGACAGGCTCTGGCCCCAAGCACAGGTCAACAACTTAAAAAAAGAATCCACAGTGGAAAGTGGGTCATCTTCTCTTGACATAGAAACACTAACACACACATAGACGCTAGGGCTCAACACTAACAGGGATCCAACTCCTTAAGGTGCCATGTACTGGAGAGAAGCTGTTGAACAACCAGGAGCCAGATGAACAGAAGCTTTGCACGAAGAAAGTGATGGAAACAAATGTTTTGTTTTTGCAACTGCATGTGTGTAAAGTTATCTATGCTTGTAAGTGTTTCAGTCTTTTGTGTACAATCAAATCTTCCATTCTTTACCTGAAGCACAGCCTAATCACACTAAGATAACTCACTTTTACCCAAAGCTTGACCCTTATCATGTCCATCCTCAACCGCCACTCTAGCCTTTTCCGACTAAGTCTACATACAAGCCAGAGTGCAACCAATATGATGTACTGTCCACACACAAAACCTCACTTACAGCCTTACGACAGAACAGCATGTAGGTCAACCTGTGGTCAGCTGATCCATCCTGATCCTGTCTTGTGTGAGCAGCCAGTGTTTAGCCTACACTCGCACAAGCTGGAAGATAAAAGCCAATACTACTCAAGGCCTACAAAACAGGTGCAACAGAAAAGTCAAGCACAGTGTTTATCACAAAGCTGCTCTGCATCTACAGTTTTTAAAAGACTGAATTAAGCTAGCTCAGTTTTTTCAACTACAATTAATCTTCTTAGAACTGCTCTATTGGCCTGCTAACCCCTGATCCTGCCCCATGCATGCACGCAAATATTACAGCAAATACTTCTGTGCAGGGACACACGCATGGATAGCAGAGAAACACACACACACACGCACACACACACACACACACACACACACACACACACACACACACACACACACACACACACACACACACACACACACACTTACCCAGAGCCAAGCAAAGTCCCTGCACATCTCATCTCATTCTCTTCATAGCGCAGAGAAAAAGACTCAAGTGTCACAAATGCTCCTGTTCCCGCAGAGGCCGGTGGCAACTCTCAAAGCTTTCGCTGCTCCCAAAGCCTCCTGCCTGCGCCTTATCACTCTCACTCTCTGCACATATCCTTTACTCTGCTCACTCTTTCTTTCTTTCTTACTTCCTCCCTCCCTCTCTCTCTCTCTTCACTCCTCCTGTCTTTCTCTCTCTTTTCTTTTTTTTCTTTTTTGCTCACTCTCTTCCTCCTCCCTATGCTCTCTGATCTGTCTTTTTTCCCTTGTCCAGCGTCTGCACAATGCACATCAATTATTCAGAGGCAGTCTCCCGGTTTCTCTCCGGCTTATCCAATCAGAGCAAGGGCTGTGCACTAATGGGCTCCTGCTGTACCTGCTACCGGCTCCAACACACTCTCGAGACAGCAGGAGGGGTTGGAGGGATGGGAGGAGGGGGGTTGGATAGACAGAGGGAGAAGAAGAGACAGTAGAGGAGGAGGGAGGATGAGAGGGAGACGAGATAACGACAGTGAGCCGACGCAGACAAACAGGAGTAGATAGAGAAGGTAAGATATCAGTGCTTCTCACCTCTGTCGTGAGGTGCTGTTATTGATGTGCTCAGTCTAGTCAGCCTAGCGCTCCAGTGCCCTGTTACTCTAAAGTGCTATCACACACACAGAATCACACATGCATAATCTGTCAATGTGGCTGCCATTTGTCAGGAAGGGCAAAAAACAGAAGAAACAACCCTCTAAGCTCAGATTGCACACTTGCATATAGGGGTGGAGCTTCGTATGCTATGCAGGCTGGCTTGAAGCCAAAGCATGAAAAAAGGAAGTAGGAGAGGAAGAAAGTATGAGATGTAAAGATCAATCTTTACAAAGGCTGTAAGCTATCAGCCTTATCAGAGCAGGGATTCCTGCCTGGAGGACAATCTAATCTGACAACATCCCCTCGTCTTCATCAGAGGCAACTTTGTAAATCCAACTTACATCACATCAGAGAGCAGCCAAGTGCAGCTGAATTAAAGACGAGGCAGGTTGAGGGTGAATCAGAGTTCATCTTCTCCTCACCAGCCCCCAAACATAACCAGAAA
This sequence comes from Thalassoma bifasciatum, assembly GCA_008086565.1. NCBI lineage: Eukaryota > Metazoa > Chordata > Actinopteri > Labriformes > Labridae > Thalassoma > Thalassoma bifasciatum. The sequence continues at coordinate 745,570 of RPOG01000046.1, read as the reverse complement.
AAAATCGATGTATGAACATGAAAGATCTGAACTGTCATACTTCTCTCTCTTCTCACCAAAAAGTTGCAATGTGCCGCGAAGCCGAAGAGCAGGGAAAGCCCACTGGTCCTGTGACAGTAGAGGGAAGTTGTCTTTTGTGTGGCTTTTTGTGTGACAGACGCGCTCAGTCATCGACAGTTTTGAAAAATATCCCACGCGCACACAACAGAGGCATTGTTGGACCGAAATATCACTTGAAAAGGGTGTGTCAAAAGCCCCTGAGGGGGTGACGGATAGGGGGTTGAGTTCTGAGGTGAGGGTGCCAGATCAGTCAACTCAGAACAAAAGAGGATTTAAATCATTTGCTCATCCAGATTTGACTAAAAACAACATCTTCTTTGTAGTACAGCTCAGCTGGGATATTAAGAAAATGAATTTACTTGCAACTGTGTGAATCAAACCAATTAAGCAGAGAGCTATAGAGGACCCAGAGAGCCCAGGGCGCAAAATGCAGCAACCCTAATAAAGAAGTTCCCCATGAGCTTTGTTTCTGCAAACTTAATAGTGAAGTTCTGAGGGTAGTTTTGGGGTTGCGAAGGGGTTTCATCATCTAAGGCAAACTGCTGGAGAGTGTCAGAGGAGAGGCCTGTGTGCTAAAAATAACCTCTGTTTCCTGTTAATAATTCAGCACGCTGCTCTTACTCAGCAGTAATTAAATATAAAAGTCTGTAAGGTTGATTGGGTCAGTAACAAAGGATGCCTACACCTTCCTCTAGTTCTACACACACAGCTCAAAGATGGAAGGGAAGACGGGGTGAGAAAATCAATCAAGTAGACGTAAATTGAGACAGATAAGTGGAAGAAATGTTGTAGGAGGAGGGAGGGTGTGAGGGGGGAGCGCTCGCACACTCTGCAATGAAAGTCTAATGGGAGCACTTCTTTTCACTCTGAATTATAGGAGTTGTTGAAGTGTTGTTTTTCCTGAGCTCTGTGTGTGTTTGTGTGTGTTTCACAGGACACGGGGTGAGTTACAACCACACCCTGGAAGTTTTCTGTCACTGTTGACACAGCGAAGTGGTTGTTTTCCTGATGTGATCGCCCTGCGAGCAGCACGCTCTGTTGACTGACTGGGCGCTGATGGCTCTGCAGCTCTGCTGGGACTCTTTCCTTTTTTATGTCAGATGTGAGTGGGTGGTGGGGGGACTTTACCAACCATCAAGAACAAAGCTACACTCTTCTAATCATATTTTCCCTTTCTACTTTCAAACACTTTCTTAATCAGCTGAAGAAGAGAAACCAACAACAAAAACATCAAAGACCATTATCATTCATGAACATAAAAGAGATCTTTACAACTCCCTGCTGGTTTAACAGCTTGAGCTTAAACTGCTGTGCATCTTCTGAGAACATGCAACGCCAACATAAATTATTGAAATATTATTTCATCTCGACGAGGAGACAACAAGCTGCAACCTGCATTATGACTTAAACATTAAAGGCGGTTTTCGAGGAACATAGTGAACATTCCAGGGAACGGCTACTTATAATCCAGGAGCGAGTCAAGTCGAGTCATGTTTCAAACATAAAGCACAAACTGAGTCATAAGATTTACTGTTATCCAATTGAAACCTTTAAGAAGCGGGCGTTATTGAGTACAAAAGGCAAGAAAGTTGTCACAAAGAGTGCAGAACTTGTCATAATGGTAATTTGGAGGTTTACTGCTTCAGCCCTGTGCTCCATAATAAAATAAAACAAACTGCTGCGAGCTTGGTGGCAGATTCACTGAGGAAGGAAGCAGTAAAACCCTCGATAGATTACGTGGCTAATCTGATTTGTTGTCTGCTGAACTTCACAGCAGCAGCTCAGTCTATTAGTCCTGTGTGTGTTTGTAGGGCAGCAGCGCAACTATTATCTAATGAACCGCTCAGGCAGCAGATTATTACTCTAAAAACACCAACAAATGGAACAAGATTTAGCAACAGGATTAAAAAATATTTGATGAAAAATTTTACAAAGGAGCTCAAGATCCAGAAACTTGGAAGTTGTCACATTCAAGAGTGACCAATATCGAACCAGCTGCTGTCGATGCTGGAGCTGTGCAGCAGAGTTAACAGTGCTAATGCTAGCTGGCCTAACAACATGATAAATCTCTTCTGTGGCTCATTCCAGATTAGAGCAACACGCTAATCCCCTCAGGCCTCACTGCAGGGTCACAATCTGCAGACAGCTCATCAGCAGCGCTGTGATGTTGCTGAAAATCTCTCAACTTTACTCGACAGATGTCAAAGGGCAATTTTCATACTCAGAGGCGTGCAACTTTAGGCGTGTGTGGGTTATGTTTTGGTTCTCTAGATTGGGGTGTAAGCCTTTTATGATAAACAAAATTAAAAAAAAGATAGAAAAATCACAAACATCTTAATGAATATAGGATGTGGAATCTGTTCTTTTTACTGTAGATCTGATTATCCTACAGTAGTGTCAACACAGGGATTATTGGATTGAATGTTGCTTTGATTTGAACACTGTTTTTCCTGCAAAATCATGTGCCCTATTTTTACTTATTTGCATGCACTCTGCAACTATTAAATAGCCATCATTACAACTCTATTTTGTCACAACTCAAGTTGACAAACTGCTTAAATAACTAGGAAAGCAACAATTGCTCCATCAATTTTCTCCTTAACTGATGCTCCGGAAGAAAGCATCAGTAGGATTGATCCACAGTCTTAAGAGCCTTCTTCTCCCCCCCCCCGAGGGGCCCACACAGAGAATCCCAGACTCATCGGCCCTCGTCTGGGCTCTCAGGTGTCAGATCTGTGGCCTTCTGTCGCCATGCAGGCTGTCGTGGATGTGGATAGTGCTGGGGCAGCACAATTAGACTCATAGATACACACACTCTCCAAGAAAGTTAAGACACTCAAATCAAAGTGTACAGACAGAGCTAACAGAGCAATAAAAGCTAAATGCTCCTCTGCTTCTTTGTTGATCCATTTGTAAGACAATTGCATGTTTGTCTGAGTTTAAGTGTGCGGCACGTCCCCCCCGTCGCCCTCCCGTCTGCTTCCTCAGACAGACGTCCTTGTAAGGGAGGTAAGACGGATGCTCAGTGAGTAACATCTGCCCCTGAGTCACATCTGCCTCCCACCCCCAACTGCCTACCTCGCTACCTCCTCTCATGACTGGCTGCGTCATACCTCCCCCACCACCCTGTAATATAAAATCACACTACACTTCCCATTTGTCTGCCATGAATAAGCAGCTCTTCCCTGAAACCCTGTTCTGTCTTCTATTAGATCCCAGAACCATCAGCAGGCCTGAGAATGATTCTGATTGTCAGGCGGGTGCAGACAGGCAGCCTGCACAACAATCGCATTACACCGACACAGGAACACAGACAGAGAGAGAAATACAGCGATCAATATCGTACACTGACGTCTGTCTGACCACTTAAGTTCCTCCAAACAAGATGCTTCCCACCACAACTGAAAGAGGATATTTTCAGCTAGAGCAAATGTCAGAATGATCGTAGCAATGTGTAAAAGCAGCAGAGACTGATGTCTTTCTGCTCTCTGCTTATTCAGTCACAACACTGCTTAAAATATCTGTGCATGTGATGAAACCCTGACATATCTTCTTGTCACAAAAACAGAAAAATCAGACAGTTTAATCCAAATATTTGACTCCGGCTTCTCTCATTTATGTAGCTGCAGCATTAAGGTTTATCTGTGTTCTGACTGGATGCATACAGCTTTGTCAGGTCTCTGTCAGGCAGAGTGAGCGCTCCAGCACACATCAGCGACACCTCCCTGGCCATCCATCTCTTCTCTCTCTCTTTTTCTCTTCCTCTCTCTCCTGCTTCTGCACATTTCACTTTGACAAATGTACAAGAACAGGCTGCTCCTGCAGGACTGTGGGAGCAAGAGGGAAGAGGAGAGGAGGTATGGATCCAGAGGGGAGGGAAGGGGGGATGGATTCAAGAGATAAATGTCTAAAGGAAGGGTTTCTGTTCCGTCTTTCTTCCTCGTCGTGCGTGTGTGTGTGTGTGTGTGTGTGTGTGTGTGTGTGTGTGTGTGTATGCAGACTGCACATGTGTGGAAAAGACTGTTGACTGGACTGTTTTTGTGAGGCTACCACTCAGACAGCTCATCTCAATAGCACATTAATGTTTAATGCCGGCTAAAAATATCTGACATTATAATGCCCTGTGGGCCTCTTGTGTAATATCTGTGGTTGCAGTTGCTTGTAGATATCAAAAAATAATCCCAAAGCATGATTTGATAGAACAGTTTAGCTGATAATTTTAACCATTTTTTTATTTTTTAAATGTGTTAGAAGTAAAAACATCATTAGTTAATAAACCATCTGTCCTGATCAAAGCATAGTAAGTAGCTGCTTCATGTCTATTCATGGCCTCAGTAAAACAACGAAAGGGGGATAATTTCTGACTGCAATACAATTTTTGGATTCATTTCCACAAATTCTGAATAATCATAGCATGAAGAACAATGAGCACTGTGTTGTCCACTGTCTTGCAAGTCAACAGCAGTAGATGGGATGAAGTATGAACATGCACTTGCAAGCATATGAATAGAAATGTTGAGTCTTACCTGCAGACTTGGGGGTAAACTTGTCCCTATTTGCAGCACACACAGCCAGCAACCTGTAGCCCAGGTCCAGGTCAAAGCCCTGCTGAGCAGCAACACGACTCACCACCTGAAAAAGGGGAAACATGTAAACTTGAGATTATTGATGAAAATGTTTGCCTCAAGCCAGTCCTGACATGGACTTTCCCTGATTGCTGATATTTTACTTTTAATTGCATAACTCTCTATTAGCAATATGTTGTTGAATAATGTTGCATGACAACAATTAATGTCACAGAAGTGGAAACCAGTGTGGTAATGGATCAGTGTATGACTGGGGTATTTACATAAACCACAGACAGCATTTTAGACAATTTCTAGCATCCAACCATCCCCTCTCAATATCTCTGTGGATCCAGTTAGCAGAGACCGACAGATTAATCGTGTAAACCAGTTAATCTGGTTGATTGATGGCATTTTAAAATGATCAGCATGGGCTGTTGACTGGATTCATGGGGCTGATGTCACCCTCAATTATTCTACTTGTTAACTTGACAGAATGTAAAATCTGAAGCAATAACTAGCAGGTAGCAGTGAAACTTCTTCATGGTGTTTACATTTTAAGCCGCTGTTATTGTTGCCCTTGATTTGCTTCCAGACACACGTAAAATAAACTCTCTTGCACACAGACACAGAGAGATTAACGTGAAGTCTGTGCTCTAGATTGCTCCAGTGATCCACTAACAGGACAAGCTCTACAACCTCCAAAGTGAAGCAAGAGAGCTGAACCACTGCTGCTGTGCAGAACGAAAGATCTCACATAGGTTACCCTTAAACAAGTCTGAACACAGATCTTCACTGGCTAGAGATTGATGGTACAGCTACACAAACTGACCACAAAATTGTACAAATAATAGGTGTTAGGGTATATCTCACTGTATGATAATTGTGTGCAGCCAAAAGGGGGTGGGCAGTGCAGATAAACAGCATATTAAGTATAATTACGCAGCTTCTTAGAGAACAAAGGTTAAAATCCACATTTCCCCTCAATTTCTAAGGGCCAGCCTAAAAAACTGCAGATTTACCCTTTTGAGATGTTAATGACTCTGAAAGAGGTGGAACATTTATGCGACATAAATCAGGAGCATTCCAGATGCTCTTGCAGTTTAAGGGGAAGCTGAGTGATGTTAAACAGAGCTCAGGAGACAGGGGTAAATCATTATTAGAAGGGAAAGCTCTCCCCCTTTTATCAGCTAACAGATGACAACTCCTCTGCTCCCTCTGACCTCAAAACACATATTACCATTAACAAGGTCAGCTGGGGTGCCAAGATCTCAGCGGGCAGCAGTCATAAAGTGCCAGGGTGAGAAATGATTCCAGTGATGTCAATAAACGTGTTGGATTTGATTGTTTTCATGAAGACGCTGGAATGAGATTTGTAAATTATGTTATGTGCCTTTGAAGCCACAAGGACGACCTTCCAGGAATGAATGTTTCACTACATAATCTTTCAACACAGCCACATTGCACAAAAGATGAAGAGTCTGACAAACACTCGAATCATGTTTGTTGTCAATGGTTTAATTTCCTGCGTGATTGAGTCGGCCCTGCAGTTTGCAGAGGGCGAGCAGCCAGCTACAGAGGCTAGCATAGATTCAACATGGATTTAACAGTGTTTCACCTCATAAGCCTTTTTCAGCTTAATCTCCCTTTGAGGATGTACATCCAGACCCATATTCCTGTGAAAACAGTTCTGTAAGAGGGGGCTGCAGGGTTACTGGGCCACACAGAATCTGGTTTGTATACAAGCTAGAGGAAGAAAAGCAATCACTTGGTGGTTTCTTTCTGCTTGTAGTTGAAGAGAGTGCATGTGATAGACAGCTCCTAATGATCTAAGTGGGCGTTTTTGAAAATCTGCAGTACTAGCGGCACAAACAAGATATATCTGCCTGCTCTGACATGACCTGCACTCTTGATATAGAACTCATGAAATCAGCTTGAAAACAGTCCTACTGGCACATTTCATTGAGAGGGTTTTGCATGAATCCTGCCTGTAAAATTGAGGTAGTGATCTGAAGAGTTGCCATAAGATATAAATCATATCTTGACAGTCAAGAGGATTAATCACTGATAAATGCTGCAAATTAAATGCATTTTCAATGTCTGTCTTGCCATCTGATTCTTATTTGGATCTTGCACAAGTACAAAATATAGAAAGAGGTATTTCATTGTGTCGCAGTCTACCTTGCATCATGCTGGATAAACAACGCAATGCTCAAAGGCAATCAGCTCCACTTTTGTACAGCTTTACAGCCTCATTGAGACATCATTGGGCATTTAGACGGCTTAGTGGTCTACAGTTATCCAAATAGGACATGCAGAGCGGAGGTTTGGTTGTAAAGACCCCTAGATTTATTTTGGGGTTGAATCACAACTTTTACCAATTAACCATGGATCAAGCTAAACTGGTAGCTAGCAGCATTGCTAACTTGATACAGTGACAGCAGATGGTCAAAGAAGGAGCTACACAGCTGCAAAGAAACTGTACATTGATTGAAAAACGTCTCTGTAGAAGAAACCCTCTAAACATAAACTGCACTGTGTTTACCGGCACAACTTATGATGCAGATTTTACAGCACTGATGCTTTCTTTTTAGCTGCCATTTATGAGCTTTCAATTTAAAACTTTTTTTTTTTTTAAATCTCAAACTACCTTTGTTTTTGAAAATGTTTCTTTACCTCATCAGATAGTTCACTTAAAAAATTCTATTGATATCAATGGAACAAACTTTGCTTTGTTTTAGACATATAAGTGCTGAACTTTGCCACGTTCTTAAACTATTGGCCTGAGTCACTTTTTTAGGCACACAATATTTTTGCCTTTTGGCCTTAAGTCAGCTCTTCAGGATGCTCCCCTCCTCTGGTAAATGGTCAACATCCTAATTGAGAAGATAACGCTGTTTTAACCTCAGTATTCCAATGGCCTTAATCAATAGTGTACTCTATTTGGTTTAGTTTATTCTGTTTCCTGAAAAATATGAATTGGGGGAAGAGGGGGAAGCCATGTTAAAGCTCCTGTGGGACGTTCAGACTCTCCACCTATGAAGGAGACCGTACCTCATTACCTTGCTAATCTTTTCCTGACTCTCTGAAAGAGTGTTTTCTGATGTAAAATTACATCCTGTTTTCAAATATAAGTCAATCACATTACTCACACTGATTCTTCGCCTGATAATTGTTTAAAAAAAAAAGACAGTTCCTACAGCAGTGTGCTGTAACTCACTCTATCTGACATCTACCCTGCGGCAGTAGTTGCAGGCATGAAATGTTCCCATAAAGAAATTATATTCTTTCTCACTGATGATCTTGTTTGCTTTGTAATATCTCAAGGAGACATCAATGTTTATTTTGTCTGTTTAATAATCTTTTACAATCTTGACACAGGAGTTTGAAGTTGAAATCATGATGATAGAGTATAAAATATCAAGCAGAAAAGCTAATATTATCTTTTGTGTCATCTTTTATTAGCTCTAAGGCGATAGTTCACCCTGGACCTGAAGATGACCTCTACTCATACAAAACTCAAAAGGAAAAGAAGTTTAAAAAAAATGAGCCACACATTAAGTTTCACTCAGCTTCCACAAATCTCATGACTGAATGTATGCACAGACATCTTTACATTTCAGTTCAATGCTTTGATACAAAGCCAGTGAGGTTACTTAAATCCTTGAAAGAATGAACAGACTTGTTGTACGCAGTAAGTCTCCAGATAAGAAGCTGTTTGCTCTCTGAGTCTGATGAAACAATTTAGCTGATGGAAGCAGCCCCATGCTGAGAGGGATCTCAGTGGTGGGCCCCATTGTATAGCTCTTTATCAGCCTTTAAGAGGCTTTTATTGTGATTTGCACATTAATGAGCATTTATCTGTTTGCTCACGCTACCACTTCAGTCTGCGAACAATGTTCCTTCAGTGTTACGCAGACTGATCTCAGCAATAACACACGCATGAAACTTTCAACTCTCTGCTCTAAAGCCTCTTTCCACACATGTGACTGTGTGTGTAATGTAAGAGTGTGCGTTTGTGTGAGTGTGTGTGTGTGATTTCTACACACCTGGTGCAGACCAGCTCTCTGGCTCTGAGCCCAAATCAATGAATGGTAACTGGTGAACTGAAAGGCTGTAGCTGGGGGTTACTGGCAACCCACAGTCTTGTTCCTGCCTCTTTTTTTGTGTGTGTGCGTGTGTGTACATGTGTGTGTGAGGCACTTAGTGGAGGGAATCAGTGGGTGACAAGGACTTTGACCTGTGTTGCTTTGCCCTGTCTGCCTGGAAAGCAGCCTTTGATAATGTCTGGACATGTGCATGTTGCAACCCAGTTACAAACTATCTGGCTTAAATAGCCAAAAGAAAAAAGGGAAGTCATTACAAGTGTGGGGCTAAAGTCCTCAGAACTGGACAAACTGGTCTTTTTTTTTTTCCTTGGGTATCCAAAAAATCTAATTATTGTTTTGCTCCTGTCTCCTAAAAAGTACCTGAAAGACCCAAAAGAAAACCATAATTATTGTTTGCGTACCGTCAGACATCCCATGAGACTTTGCTCGAAAGGTCGCTGGAAGGCCCGGGGATCTCCACACCAGTCGAGCAGCTCTGTGGCCGCTGAGTGGAAGTTGGCCGGGTTCTGTAAGTGCTGTGCAAACACAGAGAAACGAGACAGCCATTAGAAACAATGAGAAATAATGAGCATTATTCTTTTGTACAAATTGGAAAAACACTGAAACCAAATAGTTTTGCAGCCTTGCTTTTTCCCTCTAAACTTCCTCGGTTTAGTGTCTTGTGTTTCTGCACAACCCTGTGAGGACCTTGACTCCTTCCAATGTACGCCCACTCAGTCCTCTGATGCATTGTGGGAAGAAGATCACACCCATACCAACAATGATGCCAGTGTTTCCTGTTAATCTCTCTTGGCAACACCCAGCCTTCACCCCCATGACCCACACAGCAACCAAACCTTTTTTTTTCCCTCCACTCCTCCTCCTCTCTCTTCCCCTCTTTCATTGCCTGTTTTCAGAGTGTAACAGAGCCTCGGCCGGCACCACAAGTCCACTGGCTGCCTTGGCTGTGCACGAAGAAAAACAACCTTGGTCCTGGCAGCTATGTGTGCAGACTCAATGTGCGCCGTTGGTGTGTTGTCTAATCTCTTTCAGTCTCTGTCTGTCTCTCTCGCTTGTTCACTGAGGCCTGAAACAGTTGAGTCTTTTCTTCCCAGTGTCTGAAGGCTACTCGGGCTGGCAGGACACAATAAGCGGTTTTAAAATTGGGCTCCCTTTCTTCACGGCTCAGGAGGTTAATAGCTCTGAAATGGCGCAGAGCTGCAGCTCGTTCAGTCGGCGAGATTGAGCCCACTTGAAAGCATTTATTATTATTCTCATCTGAAGCTGAAGCGTTTTGTTTTGTGTGTTCGTGCAGAGAAGGTAGCACTATTGTCTTCAGGGGGCAGCAGAGGTGAGCGTTGTTTCAAAGGGCAGCTTTTTGGCGGTGTGTGACAAAAGGAGTTCTTCGGTGTGAACGAGGCCTGCCATGTCGGGCCTGAGACTGCCCTGCAGAGAAAATATCCAATGATATCATGAGCTTGAAGAGAGGGGGGCCTTGAGTGACTCATCTTTTTTGATGTGAAGATTAGCCATTATAGAGTTAGCCGGGGACTCTCACAGGGGGTTTGACTGACGATGGAGAGATGCTGTTGCTGAGCAAGAGGGTAGAGGAGGAGGAGGAGGAGGAGAAGAGCCTGTTCTAGATGAGTGATATAATCTGGCATTATTGCTGCTTGATGGGAGGCGTATCAGCCTCCAGCGCGAGGGGAATCAGAACTGGCACAGCAGGGGCTGTCTGTCTAGATCTGAACTCACAGCTCCTTCTGCTGCAGCGCTCGCCACCGACTCTGCCTGACAACCTCCACTCTGGTGTGAGGGGGGAGGAGGAGGTTTTTTTCTTTTGGAGGAGGAAGAAGTTGGATAGGGTCTGAGCTGATCATGTTGTTGTTGCTGTTCAGGGTTGGATGAGGACATAAATGGGGAGGGTGGGGGAAGCAGGCAGAAGCAGCAGCAGTGATGGGTTTGAGCAGACAAAGAGCCAGACGTTTGACAGACCGTCCTCGCTGAGATGATGGACTTACTTGCCCTCTTTTCAGGGCCAGTCAAGGATCAGGCTGTGCTGTGCATACCTGGCTGCATGAAAAGCAGCACAACACTTGGCACCATGCCAGCGGCTTTCCCCAAACAGAAACAACACCCTGCTGGCAGAGCCGCCACACGCTCAGACTTACTCTGCCTTTGAAGTCTGGTTTACTACGTCTTCTATTACAGCCTGCGCAGAGGAGTACATAAACCAAACTTCAATTAGTGCCTTTATTAAGCTAGACGTGCTAACTCAGGCTATTTAGAGCTTATCAGTGACGCCTGAGAGAGTAATTGAGGAGGCTTTGTGAAGTGAGTAGTGTCAATTCTGCAAGAATTCGAGAAAAGCTTCGCAATAAGTCTTTTCAGAGATACTGACGTCAGGCAAAGCACTACATGCAAAGTAGTGAGCCTGTTTAGATAACAGTTATTATGGCGGATGCTCAGGAGCATGAAGAGGGGGTGGGTTTAACAGCAGGCACAGGGAAAAGGGATATGTCACCTCATAATCACAGGCTCAAAGCCCGATCACTCCTTGATTCACTGTGAGGCTCTGTGTCACATGGATGTTGGGAGATATAAAGGATCACACCCACATAGTATAAACAAATGAGCCCACAGCCAGCCAGCCAGTTCTTGTAGACTATTAATCACAGGCAGAGGCGGTAGCCCTGGGTTATGTCTGTCTGTCTGTCTGGCTGTGTCTTCCTCTCTGTATCTGTCTGAGAGGAGTTGCCTGAAAGCTGGCAGGCAAGTAAGCATTTAAGAACAAAAACCACAACAAGGGGCAGCGTGCGTCAGGAGTCAGGAACGTGATGTAAGGGAGTGCAGGGAAACAGAGGAGGAGAGTCAGTTATGTTGCTTTGAAGTTGTTTTCACTGCCAGATTTGCCTTCCCCCTCCCTCTCCTTCTCTTTCTATGACCCTGTGCAACATGATCTGTGTGACTGCAGCTAATGGCCAGAAAAACTGGTGCCCATATAAGGTGCTGAAGGAAGATTTTAGAAAGTGAGGATCCGTATTGTGCTGACAGGCGCTAAACGCTAACAGGCTGCTACACATGCATCTCTAACCCACCTGTTTGATGCACAGCAGCCTGTCATTGGTCTGCTGGATGTGCCGGTCCATTGATGGTAATGTGTTCATCTTGATGCCTCTACCGGGACGCCATTAAAAGCTCTTTACTCTGTAAAAGAAGAGGGAGAGAAATGTCTGTGAGAACATGTTCTTTTTTCTGTGTGTCGGGTTATCCATGTGAAGCTGTCTATGAAGTTCAAACAGCTTTATAGCAGCTTGACAGATTCTCAGACAAGGAAAGTGACTCATCGGAGGGCTCGATCTGCCCCAAGTGTGTCTTGTATTTAAGCAAATGTGTGAAACTAAAAGGATTAATCACTGCAATATTACAGGGACAGAAATATGATGAAGAAGACAGAAAAGATGTAGCCTATGCTTTAAATCTCTGCGAGAAGGTTATCAGAATGGTATAAACAGCTAATTTATGTCCACACCCTGCAACAGATAAGGCTCAGTTTGTCTTTTATTGTGTTTATCTTGTTTCAGGTACGACATTAATGAGACGACAGAATGATTCCTACCCTGTGCTTAATTCTCACAGCATCCAAGAGAAACTGGCTATGCCTGGATTAAGAGGCATCGTGCTGGTTTGCTAGGGAAGCCTTCATCCCTCAGCATCTCTGTGTGTTTATCTCCATCAGTGTTGGTCCGCCTCACATTCCTGCACACAAAAGGCAAACTAGGAAACCACAGGTGGGGGGTGTGGGGCTCTAGAAAGCTGCTTGGTACTGATAAAGGGTCCCCCAAGATCTCCAGCTGAGGCAAACAGACCGGCAGAACGAATACGAAGCACAGCGCTCAGCTCGGGAGGTGTTTTTTGTGCATAAAGCTCAGTCTGGTGGGTTTATCTAAGAGCATTGCAAGTGTGCACACTCTTTTTCTGCCTCTGTCTCTAACACACAGACTTAAGAGCATGTAAATACAAAAGCTGGAGTTCTTCACTTTGATTAAGCGTAAAGGTAAAACTTCAAAGGAACACCTTGAGAATAAGAGTGTATTACTAATCCTCAGAGCTTAAGCATTACCAGAGTAGAATTACTCTCAGTGCACTCGCACAAAGTCTTGAACAACAGTCAATTCATTTCAGGAAGGTGGGCTGTAACATGCTCTTTTTGGGGTAATTCGGACTTGATGCTGCAGTGGCTGCTGACTAACTGTGAAAAAGTCCCAACCAAATAGTTAATTTAACATCCAGCAGGGCGCACAGCCACCCTGACCGTATAATCTGACCAGAACTCTGGGTGGCCTGCTTCCCCTGAGCCGTGGTGTCACCAATTGTCCAGCAGAGGTCTCCCTCTTCCTCTCAAGCTGCCAACCAGCATGCCTGTTTCACCACACTCCACCCGGAGCAAGTGGTCCAGAGAGGGCTCCTTAAAGCCCCTGACAAGTGCTACAAATCCCCTTCAGCGAGCCAGGCAGCTCCACGGACCGCTAACAGGGCACGCTCCTGCCCGGCGCTGGCCGTCTGACCTTGTGGCTATTGATTAACTGTTTCTCCACCAGCTCCCTTCTTCCCTCTTCGTCCCAACACATGAAGCCAAGACTAAATAGCTGTTCGGAGAATTGGAAGGTTGAGAATTCTGCTGCTTCTACCCAATAATCTCTCTCCCCCTGCTCCTTTTCCACTTGCACACACACACACACACACACACGCACACACACACCTCCCATCGATAAGTCGGGCTTTTGTTAGTCATGATAAGATAGGCCCCCAGGTTCTGAGAGGAAAAAGTGAACTGGATGGACACTGCATCTGTTCAGGGCGTTTTAACGGAGATAAGACGTCAGTCCACCTGACTGACTGTCCATTCTGACGACTACAGCCCCCCCTCCGTGTTCAGGGGGAAAATGTGTTGCGCAACACAATGCTTCAGTGGAAACATGGCAGAAGCCCCACATCCTCATACCTCTGAGTTTTCAGCCAAAATAAAAGCAGAGTCTGTCATTTCATCACTGTAAAAGGAACCCTCTTTCCTCTATTTCTCAGCTGATGATTGCATCGGACAAATTAGCTCCTGAATGTTTGAAAAACGTTTTACCATCTTTCCTAATTTTTTTATTCCATGAAGACAGGCTGAAGACATCCCTTCATTGTCTTCCAAACATTTTAATCAGCTTCTTACCACAAGTGCAAAGCAAAATATTACACGTCTAATTATGCTGTTCACATCATAACCTCCCTTTAAATAGAAGTGGGAGGAAGCTGCTGAGAATCAGAGCAAGTAACAAACCACAAATAATCAAAATCTGTTTTCCTCTCGCACAGTCTTAAAACTGACACTTTTCTTGCTTTTCGTTTCCTGCTTCTCTCTTTCCCGAAGCAAACACACTGAGGGAAGTGGGGCAAGAAATAAGAGATCAGAAACAAAAGCAAAGTAATATAAAAGCGGTGGAGTATGTCAGGACAGGGGCAAAAAGGCCTGGGCTCAGTAGGGAAACAGACAGAGAGGGGGGAAAAAAGAGAGTGTTGAAATTATCTTGTCATTATCAGCAGGAGCCCACACACACATGAGACGCTCTCATGTGGTGTATGATCAGTCACGGGATGAGTGATTTCCCATTTCAGACAAATGACGAGCACCTTTGTCAAATGCAGGCTGTGAATGTGATCAGTCTGTCGAAGGAGGAGGAGGTTACAGAGGAGCTCATACTGCACTACAGTCCTGTCTATTGTATAGGAGCATATTGTAAATGTAGATAGGCATTATGGGTGGTATCAATGCAAAGATGTGAAAACATTATCAGTCATATTTTCAAAAATCAAAAAAGATGTAATCAGGGTGTATTTTATACAGAATACCCTTGAACAAAGGCAAACTCTCTAAAATGTGAATTTCATACATCATATTCTAGCATATTATTGTATGTCAGTATGACACAAGATCATTGAAACAGTTATGAAGGTGCACTTTGGTTTGAATGGGTTTCAAAGACCATTAAAGGAAAATGAAGCGCAAACAGACACTGATCCTCGTGAAATAATCCTGGTATTCTACCCAGTCAAAGAAAGTAATGTATTTGCTTGTGTTTTACTGCTTAATCTGGTGCTATGAGGTGGGGGGATCATCTACATTATTTTAACAACAGTAAGGAAAAAGAGGACATGAAGATTATTCTTCCTCCTCCTCCTCCTCCTCATCAGTTATATGACCATTGCTCCTTTCTCCTTCCTCTCTCTCCACTATGTGCTTTTTGCTTCCTTTTCTGTCGCCCTCAGACATCATTAGAGCCACCCAGCATGCGACTCCTTTCCACCACCTTCCATTTTCCGTTTCTATCATTTTCTCCTCTCTGTCCCTCATATCTCAACCCTCCTGCCACTCTTCCTCCCTCCCTCCCTCCTCCTTCCTGGGGCCCTGTGCGGGAGCTGCCATAACAGGAGGTGGAATGGATTCATTTGCTCTAATGTGGTTTGGGCTGCAGCGTGGCACGGCACAGAGCAAACACTTTTTTCCCGGTGCACGGAGCTCCTCTCTCCCTCCCTTTTGCTCTCTCTCTTTCTCTCTCTCTCTCTCTCAGTCTGCAGTTCATGTGTTTTCAAACAGGCCAATCAACACCACTCAGCTGTGCTATAGCCGCTCTCTCCCTCCAACAATCTCTGCTCTCAGTGTGTTTGTGAAAAGGCACCAGCCCTCCCTCTCTCTCTCTCTCACTCTCTCTCTCTTTCTCTCTTATACACACACACACACACACACACACACACACGATCATCTCCAGTGGCAAACTCTCGTACCCAGACAGTCTCTTTTTTCTGTCATTG
Source organism: Thalassoma bifasciatum (assembly GCA_008086565.1). NCBI lineage: Eukaryota > Metazoa > Chordata > Actinopteri > Labriformes > Labridae > Thalassoma > Thalassoma bifasciatum. The sequence continues at coordinate 729,999 of RPOG01000046.1, read as the reverse complement.
CCTTCATTTCTCTGGTTCAGTCCACTTTGTCCTCAGTTGCATTCTTTTCTCACTTTCTGTTTCATATCACCATTTTCTTTTCTTTGTTTTGTTCTTCACATTATTTTTATAATCCTCTCCTCCACTAATCTCTCACCCTCTCCTCTTTCTCTCCCTCTCCAAGAAAAGCCGACTATTGGTGTTGATATCGCTCCCTCCGGCCTCTAAAAAACCCCTTCATACTGCAGCATCATAACCATCCGCCTCTATAAAAACTTGAAATGACTTGTCCCAGGGGTGGACAAAATCAACTCTAAATGTTGCTGTTTGTTTGGCTTCAGTTTTAATGTGACAACCACAGGAGGACCGAGTGGCTATGTGACACCCCACACTGCAATGCAAACAGCTGTGATGTGGAGATATGTGAGCTGCTCTGTTGCTGTCTATAAATACGGAGCTTCAGTTGTGGAGTATTGCAGGTATGCGCCACCAGATACCCACGGGAGCAAACAACTTCTTTTTTCACCGATGTGTGAGATCAGAAAAAGATCAATGTGTATGAAAGTGATCAAGGGGTGCTCTGGTTTCGGCCTGTTCTAAGCCTTTGCAACACTGTTCAGCTTCAATACTTTGAGGGAATGTTTAACTTTTACTTGGTACTGATGCAGCTTTTATTTAGCTAATTCTTTCACAGAAAAGATTAAGTTGGCTTGTTCTCGTAATTTTTTCCATGAATGGACGTGTTGATTGGGTTTATTGATCTCCATCCATCTTTCTAATGGTCAAAAGTCCCAGGGTGTTAAATTAACTCTGGTCTCTTACACTCTGCAATTCTGCAATTCTGCAACAGTGCTGAAAGATAATCCACCATCTTTATGCCTTTGTACTTTAGCATTGCACCCCAGGATGGTGTGCTATAATATGCTGAATCATAGTTAAAACTTTGATCAATGTCCAGCTCAAATGTCTATCAATCCTAAGCTTCATGCCACTTTCCATCTTTCATTACGTTCTTCATGAACAGGCCATGTTGGTTTGTATTGTCTCATTAATGACTGAGAAAGGGCCAAATATCTCATCGTGAAATAAGAATCAGATCACCCACAAGCAGAATGAAGTTTGAGCATCACATGATGACTGAATGAACTCCTTATTCCATAGAATGTTCTAGTTGCTGAAGACTATAAATACCAGCTGGGAAAGATTGTATGTCCTGGCTGCCACATACCATTTTCCACGGTCAAGAAAGGCGAGATTTGATCACTCGTGATACACAAGGGAAGATGCCAGCGTGTATGTGCGTGTGTGTGTGTGTGTGTGTGTGTGTGTGTGTGTGTGTGTGTGTGTGTGTGTGTGTGTGTGTTTGTGTGTGTGTGTGTGTGTGTGTGTGTGTGTGTGAGCACAAGGCCTTTATCGCTGCACTGGGTCATCACAGAACTGCCTTTCGGAGTAAGAGTGCATAAAAGTCATGAGCTTTATTAAGTGGAATAACAGCCATCTGGTACATTTTAAGACAAGAAGAGACGTAGCAGAAGAAAGGAGGGGAAAGAGTGATTGACAGCACAGTCTGAGAGGCTTGTGTAAAGCTAACCTTGTGGGCCTGACTCCTACCAAGCTGTTAGCTCACACACCGCCCCCTGCGACTGCTGAATGGGTAAACTGACAAATTCCATGTCCTTTGGTTTCAGCACCGGCAAACTGCTGACCCAAATGCAATTAAACAACATGCAGTGGGGTGAGTGTAACACATCGACATACGGTAGGATACGAATGTGCGTGTGATAGCCCGTGTGAGAGGAGAGTGATGAAGTGTGTGCAGGAAAGAGAAACACAGAGACAGGGGCAGAGAGTGAGACTTACAAAGAGAGAGTGTGATTCAATCTGCTCAGTAAGCCATGAAATGGTATTGGTGTCATTAGGGAGAGCAAAAATATATCTGTGCCAGTGTGCCCTCCATTCCCCTTCACTTTGACACTCCAAAAGCAGAGTCCTTTCTCGAAAACTGCTGCAGAGCAACCTCCATTACTCCCTCTGGGTTTTATCGGTCAGATCCCAAATACCACTACAACACTCAAGAAATTCTCCTCGATAAGAAACACAGCCCAAATCAGTTTGAGGTAAAATAAAGTACAGTTTGTACAGTACAGTGCAGAACATCCCATTCATTAAACGACTCAACAAAAAGAACAGCTTTAGGAGGACTACTTCAAAAACACAACTGTCACTGCTTAAGTGATGAGGACAAAACCACGGCCTTGCCTATTGAATTACCGCAGAACTGATCAACAGCACACTTAGAAAGTGTATCTATCTGTGACATTACAAAGAAAGTCTGTGACTCACTGGGGAAAGTAGTTTAAGTATCACAAAGAAAAGAAATCAAAACAAAATGATTTAACCAAAACTTCAGGTATTATCTGTCATTGAAGAATCTTCAAATTTAATTTGTGTTTTTTCTAAACTGTCACAGCTGGCTGAATTCAAAACCAAATCCAACACAAATGAGATACTTCATTTAGACTTCACAAAGTCTGTTGTTATCCTGACAACTTTTATCAGTTTTTTTTATTTCACAAATGAATCTTTTCATCATAAAATGTGTCTACTGCTCTGATAACTAATGCTTTTGCAACACTTCTTCCATCATGAACCTTGATTTGCAAATACATGTGCTCCTTGCCTCTGAACAGACTCATCCAGTTTTATGTATTGTCATTCTCACAGCAGAACCACACAGTGAAATGTTAACTAATGCATTCAGGAAATGCATTCAGATAAATGCACTTCTTCTGGCTGTAGTATGGTTACGCCTTTGCTCAGATCAACTTCTGATGTTTTTGAATGTGTTATATTAACACAGTGACTTGATTTGCTATTAGACAAATTCCTGTTAAAGGGTCTGTTTAGATTATCCATTAGAAGTGGATTGCAGCAACACTCACATCCCGATGCTCTGAGACATGTCTATAACATGTAACTTCAGTGAATCCTGACAGTGCTCATCTATCAAGCAGCACTAACCCCAGTCTTCATTTTATAGATAGACTCCCAAGTTTGAACAGACCACTGCAGTATAACGTGCTCTACCACTTTCACGTTTACCTTTCTTCTGCGCTTCTGTCTGATTAATTTTGTAGTAATGGTGGACACCAAAGCTGGGCTGTCAAAAAAACAAAGCAATCATTTTCAGCATAGAAAAACAAAGATATCTCTTCTCACTACTGAACTTCATTGTCATAGTGACTTCAATGTACCATAAATCAACATGGTCCTGTTCAACACAAATAGGAAGCTGAGAAATAACTTATTTTGGCACTGATAATCTCATTTTAAGTTGTAGATAACCATGAGGTATAATTAAAATCTAGAAGTGAGACTTTTCACTTCACAGTCCCTCTAATAAACTGACAACAACCTTCCTTGAGCAGCATTCAAATCTGGAAAATGAATAAGATCATTGGTGTTGAGTTGTAGAAGGATTTAACTGATTGCAATGTGTGAAAATTTTCTCTTTCTACAATACTATGACAGTCTCTGTCATTCAATACGAAGGAATGCCTTTGATTTTAAATGTTCTCTCTTATGGAATAGTACTTTATTGATTATAAACCTCCCTGCATACAGTTGAGATCTTAAGTTGGTAAAGAATAAAAGAATCATTCAAGGCCACAGGAAAAATATCAATTTCTGCTGGTAGATGCAGCAACTCCTTCAACAAGAGCTCAGTCAGTGTAGCAAATACAAACAAATCTCGTTTTGAGCTTTGCACGCTGGAATCCTTTAACAGTGGATTTCACAGTGATGGCTAAATAACCTCAGAGACAGCGAGACCTTCCTACACGACTAGAGGGAAGAATGATGAACCCATTCATCTTGCTGTGTGTGTGTGCCTATGTGTGTGTGTGTTTATTCAGCAGCGTGTGTCAGAGTGAGGCCACGAGTTGCAAAGAACACAAAACATCTGCTTGCTGTGAAAATGAAACAGCCTAATGGTGTACACAGAGCACCAGTTTCACTCACAGAAGGGACAAACCACACAGGTACGATTTGGCACAGTGAGCGCAGAGGAAAACAGCTTTGAAAGGCTAATGTGCTTCACTGCAGCTTCCACAAAACACTCTTTTAGTGCTACAAAGAAATCAACTGGTTTGAGTGTTTATCTATGATGTTACACAAAGTCCATCCTATCAGCTTATCTTCACGCATGCATGTGTGCATAACGCGCATGATGATGTCTGGCATAGAAGGAAGGCGCACAAACACACATCTCCGAGCGTCTTGTGGCTTTAATGTGAGTGTTTGAGCTCTTATATGCTTTCTCTCTCAACTTTTGTTCTTCTGTGGGTGTGTTTGGAGATTCAAGGTAAGCAGTGGGGAATGCAGGCAGGCGAGAGGAGGCAAATAGACGGAGAAAGAGAAAAACACTCATACAACATATTACATGTAGTGGGAGGCAGAGAGGCAGAGAGAGACATGTAGGGAGAGATAGGGGGAAATGGTTTGGGAGTAGGAGGAGAGAGATGGCGAGAGGTCATCCCTGGGTAATTTGTTTTGGTCCACTCAGAGCGCAGACACACAGGGAGCAGGTAAACCAATTACAGTGTGACATGAATCACTAAGACCTGCAGACAGCCACGCAGCTGGCCGAAAAAACAGCCAGGCAGAGCAGACGAACGGTTATCTCTGCGCCTAAATGCTGGTCAGTCATGAGCCACAGCCGTCACTCCTCCCTCCACCATAATTGCACATCTGGAAAGAGCTGATGAGAGAAAAACAAACATAATTCGCCTCATGGCTTCAGCGCAGACAGGTCTCGTGAAGCTTGGGAGGCTTTTTAATAATTATGTTCGACAGATCTTGATTTTGTACTCTTCTGGGAAACACTGAACTGACCCAGACACAAACACCAAACATGTTTGCACTTAAAAGAAACTGGACCCTGAGCCATGATACACCAACCCAAACCCAATTGTCTGTGACTTAGCTCTTTATGTTGACTGTATATAACAATGGATGATGCATGTGCACAAAAGTGAAGCCAAAATACCTGCAGCAGGGACACTGTCCTATTCCTGGAGATGTTTTGGAATAAGAGTCTGGAAACACTGGTTAACCAGTGTCATTGATGCCACGCCCCTTTTACCTGCCAAAACACATCTTCACTTGACAAGTTACTATAAACACTTAAAGATATCAGCACTTGAATAAATTACTATTATATTAATGTAGTATTGTGATATTAATTACATTATCAGAGACCACGTTGGGAATACGAATTTCAAATAAAGAATTTGACCTATGTCCAATTTGTTGACATGAAGTAGACAGGCTTCACTTTTAGAGAGCTGTCAGGTTATCCATCTTTCAGTACAGTCTACAGTTCTTCCTCTCTATCCCATTAGCAAATCACAAACAATGAAAATGATGCAGCACCAGGTTGGATGTTGCAGCCAAGCTAAACACTCCAGAAGAGGAGGGGTTATAAGTATTTACATGACAAAGACTTCAGTAATTACTTTGATTTCCTTAATCACCCAAAGGCTGTAAAGAGGATGTCGTGTCAAGCCCCTGTCACACAATCGCCACTGGCTATAACACAGAGGAAAAACTTGTAGATAAACAACCGTGTGGGTCCTTTTCTCTATGGCAACAGTGCTAATCCTTCGCTTGATGCCAAACTGACAGGAGTGTCATGAAAATCGGCATGGAAAGGGGAAGGGGAAGAGAATGACACCAAGAAGGATTGGACTGGATTAAATATCGCCTTGGCACTTGGTTTTATTTGATGTGGCCTTGGTGCAGGTTGTAGATTCAAGGAGGGGGTAAATATTTGATGAAGGGCGTTATGGTGTTGGGCTTTGCTGCTTGCCAGGGGCTGTTCTGAGGGAGCGACTAATAAAGACAGCGGCAGGCAGGTTGTCGATCACCGGCTGAGCAGAAGTGGCAGAGTGAGAGTGCAGAGGAGCCCGTCGCCCCCCTCAACGTGTTTACCAAAGCACCAGTTCTTCTAATGTTAGCTCAGCGTGCAAAGATAGCTCTTCCTTTAGCTGTGCGTCTGTGTGCACGCTCATACATTTGCACAAACAGTCTGGCTGCAGTGAGACACAGTTTAAATCTTCCATATTGCTGCCCCTTGAAATTAATAAGGGCCTCTGAACTGCTCTCTGAGAGCCACTAACTGGCCATTTGCACTGTCTGGCTCCACTGGAAAAGGCACTCCCTGCTTCCTCACACAAATCTCTCTCTCTCTTTTCTCCCCTCCATCACACCCACTGCTCCTTTTCTTTCCTCTCTCTGTCTGTTTCCACAATTTCTTATTTTCCTTCCCTTCATCTTCATTGTCTTCCTTCCATCTCCACCCTCTTCATCTCAGTACCCCTTTTCTCTCTCTTTCCACCAGCTACACCCCCACCCCCCTGCCCCACCACACCCCCCTCCTGCTCCTCTTCTCCTGACTCCTTGTTCCTTCTCTCCCTCCCTCCCACCTCTTCCTCCTCCCTTCCTTTTTTCTCTCTCTCCATTCCTCTGGCCCTAAAACCAGCCCCTCGGCCGCCCGTTCGCTCGCACTCACTCACTCAGATGGCTGTTACCATGACAACCCTGTTCTTTCAGCTCTTGCAAAATAATGAAGACAATGTGTTTTCCATTTAGATGAGTTTTCTGGCGCAGCGGGGAGATATGGAGTGTCCATCTTGCCTCCTCTTTCACTGCGGAGGAAATGTAATAAAAAGAAGGGTTTCCAACCTTTCTCTCTCTCTCTTTCTCTCCCTCTCTCTCTTTCTCCAACACTCCTCCCTCGCTCTCCTCCTCTTCACGCACACAGGTTAGGGTGCTGTGTAAGCCGGCTGGGTGGTAAAGTGAGCTCAGTGTTTTAACCTCACCGGAGAGAAAAGGCAGCAAAAGGTGGCGTCTGACTGCTGTTGCAACAAAATGCATCACTTTCTACAGCATTTCTTTGCATCTGCAGTGTCACAGCACTGAATTACAAGCAAAGATGAAACTTTAATGATTAAAACAGGCTTTAAATCATAGTGGCCAGCTTGTCTGTGATAGATTATAGAGGCCTGCACCCTGTTGTCAAAATCTGACAGTGATAAACTGAGAACATTTCAAGTCTTGTTTGGGGTTTTTTGGACTTATTGGTGGCATTTTACAGCGCAATGCTCCTGTGTGGGAATGAATGCTTGACACGTAAAATTAATGGAGAGGGCTTTTTCCTTTTTCTCTATGGTTTGGATTTATTCACTTGCACTGAGCAACGTAACCACTTGTTAAAGCCTGAAAAGTACATTTCCACAGCTCTGAGTGGGATTTTTATTCACAGGTTCAAAGTACACAAGTGAATCCTCTTGTTTATTGTTGAATAATAACGATAAAAATGTAGGAAAACTATCCTGTGAGAGATCCAGAACTCAATTTTTGCACTTCACAATAGATTTATGGGAGACAGCTCAAATTCCCGGAGAACATCGCAGCGACCACGCTCAGGCCAGACATGGTCCTAATGTCAGAAACATCTAGGCAAGTGGTCCTGCTGGAATTGACTGTTCCCTGGGAAGACCGGATGGAGGAGGCCTTTGAGAGGAAGAGGGCCAAGTATGAGGAGCTGGCAGGTGAGTGCCGAAGCAGGGGATGGAGGACCCGATTACACCCCATCGAGGTCGGGTGCAGAGGATTCATCGGCCAGTCTCTCATCAGGGCCCTCAAGATGCTCGGAGTGAAAGGACTGCACAACAGAAGAGCCATCAAGAACATCACGGACGCGGCAGAAAAGGCGTCCAGATGGCTGTGGATCAAGCGGGGCGATCCGTGGACCACACAGGCTACTTAAGACACAAGCCGGGACCTGATCACCCCGGCTGGGTCGCCTGGGCGAGGGTGTCTGTTGAAAGACCCGAAACACCCAGTGAACCCAGAGGTCAACACTGATGATGTGTCTTAAGTTGCACCACAAGTGTATTTTAGAATTAGAACATGTGTCTAAGATCAGGAGAGTACTGTTCTAATAGAACACATTGGTCTCTATTTACAAGTTATTGTGCTCTTATACCGTGCTAAGACTTTGCAAAGCCTCTGAAATAACATGTCTTAGTTTAAAAGTTGAGGCAGCTGATCTGCATAGGTCAGGGCTTGGCTTTCTGGATTACACACTCTGCATGGCTTACTTCATTCTCCTCTGGGAAAATTTATAGACTTCTGCCAGAGAAAGGGAAGAGACATATGATAGAAATGAAGAGAGGGAGCAGTATAATATGTGTATGTCTGTGTGTTTACAGTGGAAATAGTGAGTCGGGGACATTTTCTTTGGGTCTCGTTTCCAGTGTTTATGGAGAGCAGTGAGGAACAACACTTCCTGAGAGGAAAGCCAGCTTTCCGAGCCCAAACCCTCTTCCAAGCCCCCGCAGACGGGGAACGCTCTGTCTCCAATTTGTGTTTTCCACCCAGTGCTGCGTAAACACAAGGGGAGCAGCACTGGTATGCGAGTGCATGTGCATGGGTGTGTTACGGATAATACGCACACACAAAACAAAAGCAAGCAGGCAGACTAATCGCAGACAAATGAGCCAAAACATCTCCCAGCTCTGCGGTAATAGAGCTTTCTTATGAAGAAGCTGCTACAAGATGACACAAAGAGGGTCAAGCTTCATGGAAAACACACTCCGTTGACCTCCTCCTCTCTTAGGTTTTCCCTCCCCAGCCCGTCAGCGGCAGTGAAAGAGGGAGTTAGGAAGAGAGCTGGGAGGAGACTCTCTCCTTCTCACTCTCTCTCTCTCCCTCTCTCCCTGTTGGCCGCCCTCTGCTCCTTCTTAATTATATCCAGATCAGACTATTAATGAAGTCAGTCTGATTTTAACAACACCTTCAGGGAGCGAAGGAGGGCTTTCCTCAGCCAGAGAACAAATCAGATCAAGAGTGGCTTCTGGCCTTGACAGGTTGGATGGATGAGTAAATGACACACTGAGGCAAAAAACAAAGTCACAATTATTTTCACTTCAAGCTGCTTTGTTATTATCTTATCTATTAAAAGTTATGACCCTATTAGCATAGCCAGACTCTTGACGGGAAGTGTTTTAACAATGATCTGAATTCCTGCAGTTTCATGATCATGTCTGTGATGTCAAAACATGGAGGCTACATTACCCATAGTGCTACATTCCCCACTTTCCCTAACTCTACCAGCACTGACTTTGTTTACATCATTCTCTGATGTTTACTTTGTGGGTAAAATGCATGCTTCTGTCAACTGATGAACGGTGACATAAATCCTGTGATTGCCTATGTATACGTCCTGGAACTTCCCCATCACTAGAAGTCACCACCCATCCAGAAGATATTTTATGTTCCTGATGTATACGTTTAAAGAAACCTAATAATCAGCTGCAGAAATACCATCATATCTCCATCGTCTTTCTTGTTTACATGCCGTCTTCAAGCCAACGCAACACGTTTGATCCTCAAAGACTACACCACCAGGGATGCACATACAAACGCGTGTACAAACAGAAGGTGGGGGGGTTATATATAGTTGTTATATAGTGCCATATGTACATAGTGATGGAGGCCCTTTGATGAGCGGGTTGCACGTATGGAGCTTTAAAGTGCTACAGTGATGCAATTGCTTTCCACCCGCATCTATATTTGATGTACAGCATGTGGCGGGAAACAGCCTCGATGCTCTGGCGCTCTGATCTTCTCAAGTCACTCCTGTCAGAAAGCATGATGACACAATGTGAGCAGTAAAAGTCTCATCTACACATGTGACTCCATTTATGTGTGTGTCTTTGTCTGCTTGTGTACTCAAATGTCTGCCTCTCTGTTTCTCTCCGAACTACCTTTGTCCATTGCCACCTGCAGAGCACAGCAGCATCAACTCCCCTTTCAAATACACTCAAATCCCAACAGATCAAAACACCGCACTCCATCAAATCCAGTGAAAAGCCTGTTTACTGATGATCCGATGTGAAGACAACAGGCGGCTGGACTGAGAGATGGAGAAGGGTAGAGGGAGAGAGAGAAGAAAGAGAGAGGTTAGGGGTGAGAGTGGTTGAGGCAGTGAGGCAGTCGGGGAGTGGTCGACTGCAGGGGCTTTTATTATCAGCCATTGTAAAGGAGCTAGGTGGGATAATTGGTCTCCTAAGCTCAATGCGCAGCATGCATTTTTAATGAGCCCACACTGTTGCTCATTTAATATATAGGCAAGAGATTGCAGATAAGGAAGAAATGCAGTGAAAAGCTGAGTTTTAAAGAGCTGAGGGAGAGAAGGATTTTTAATTATTCCTCTGCATTGGCTTCTGTTGTTTATGTTGTTTGTAGTTTAATGCATAATTACTGAATAAATGTCTCATCATGCCAGAGAGACTTCCTCTGCATCAGTTATTTAAACAGAAGAGACTCAAGGTGGGACACTAGACAAGTATGTTTTCAGTGATACAACCATTCAGTACAGATATTCTTCAATACACTGGACGATCTGTCCTCAAAAAGTTACACCATTTTCACAGAAATATAGCAGGTTGAAGTGTTGGCGACACTGCTCTACACCGACCCCATAATTTTCCTGATTTCACACGTTGGTGCAACATAAGGTATCATGCATACAGTGGCAGATACATGGGGTGGCAAAGGGTAAAATATGTATTATTTTTAAAGGTTTTCAAGAGTATGAATATGCATTCAAAAAGTTAAGTTCTACAAGATTATGATAAGTCTACAGAGTTGTAGTACAGTTATGCATGGACAGTATTGTTCAATGATTTAATTAGTCTCTTGTCGGCCTGGATGATAATTTGAATACAAACAGCCTCAAGCATTAAATAAATCCAAGAGAGATGTTTTATCGCAGATCTTGTTAAGAACATTCTGGCAAAGCTACACTACTGGTATTGATTATTATTTCCTCAACTCATAAATTGTTAATTTGTGTCTGAACAATATCCACAAAACATTCCACTACATACTCTCGAGCCCAAACTGGCATCGTTTGTTGGTGTCATCCTTTAACAGCCTTTTTAGAGTCTAAACCACAAGATGTTCTTTTTTTTTTTTTTTTGAAAAACAGAAATCTGATAAAGCCCTGATTGTTTACACATGAAAGAACAACTGAACTTCTGGCATTTTTGTTGGAAAAAGTATCAAGATAGCTGTCACCCAAGCTGTTAATTGACTTAACTCACCATCAGACACATTGAGAACCAAGTTCATTGCAAGTAAGCAGGAAGCCTGTGCAAGCTCCTCCTCAGCCAGACGTGTCTGAGAAGAAAATAAAACCAGCTCCTGCCAAGATGTCTGACCTGTTGCATTACCTCGTAATGTTCTTACTGACCTCCAAGCAGCAAAAAGTGCAACCTTTGGCATTACAGCGGTCTCAGGCGAGTATTAGAGGGCTGTGCTGACCAGGAAAGTTAAGAGGCTAGTGGCAGGGGGCAGAGGAACCCAAGTTTAAGTGAATTAAGATAACTAAGTCGTGTTTAGCACCGGCATGAGTCCATCTCTCCTTGTTGGAGGGCAGAGTACCGGCGCTGCCACCTTGTAATAGCATTAAACACCTCCCAGGGTGATGTTAGGGAGGGAGCATACTGCAAACCAAAGAGCTGCTTACAATGAGGGCTGCACTTGGACTTAGAACAAAAGTGGTCAGGAAGAATGGGGGGCATGAGAGGGGGGATAAAGGGAGGACAGGAGGCAGAGAGGAGAGGTGGCAGGTGGAGGGAGCTTGATTAATGACAGTTCTTTTTTCCCCCCACTCTCTCTTTTCTCTCTCTCCTCCTGCTGTCCTACACTACTTCCTTCAGGGACCCCACAGACCTCCTCCAGCATCCTGCTCTGCCACCCTCCCTGAGATCTCCAGTCGGGGTCCATCCATCAACCTCTGCGCTCCCATCCTGAATGCATGAACAGAGGATTCTGATCGCCTCTGTGGTAACCCTACCTCAGCCTGCTAACACTGCACCTGTCTGCTTTCACTCTTTTCTCTGCTTTTTTCATCACTGACTCAAAGTTCAACCAATAAAATATCAGGGAATAGGAGCAGGGGGAAAAAAAGAGTGTTGCTGAACTTAAGGCAAACTAGATAAGGTGCTAAACTTAACATTATACAAAGCTATGAAAATAAGTTAGTGCTTGAATTCATGTGAGGGATTCTATTCAAATCTGTGGTGCTGGTAAAGTGTACAACTGTACTGTACATCTCAATTAGCAACACAAGTGAGTGTAATTAACTCAAGTGATAAAAATAACCCCATCATTTATTTTGAGCAATAATTGAGGTAACAGAATGATGCAGATGTGAGCCTTGTCTTTGTCATTTGAGGGTGTTACTTAACAGAGAAAAGAAATAAAGATTAAGATCACGAATCAAGCTTACTGTGAAGACATACAGATTAGATTGTTAAACCATCCCAAGTGAACGTTATTTCTTGGCAAAAATAAAATCTGTGTATGAAATTATATTTTTATTATAAAGGCTGAACAATTTGCAAAAATAATCTCATTACAATTATTTTTCCCTATTTAAAAATTGCAATCTATTGTGCAATATATTGTGCAATTATTTTTTAAGTTTCCCACCAAAAGTGTTAAACAAACACATTAACATTGACATCAACTGCGACACAACAACCCATTACACTTTCTTTTTAAGTACTGGTGACTACTTTTTGCACATTTCCATCACTTTCACATGTATTCTTGCTACATCTTGCTGTTTTTGCCACTTTTCACTAAGACTATTGCTCTCACAAGGGTAACGTTTTGGCTCTGTAGTTGAACAGGGCAGAGTAACAATGGTGTGGAGTGTAAAACATTTACTGTTTAAAGTCTTATGTGGTATTCTGACACATTTCAGGTTAAAGAAATATTGCACTTTCCGCAATTAGAATATTGCAGCAGGTCAAAATGCGATATAATGTAATCAGCGGTTCATTTCCCAGTCCTAATTGTTATCATAATCTATCATTCTTAACCTTGTTTTTTGAAAATTCATTGTTTTGACCTTCAAGGCCACCATATACTTCTTATACTGGTATGAAACCAGCACAACTAGCTGAAAAAGTCTGTTTTTCCACGTGACGTGAAAGTTGAACTCTTGTGTTTATTCATCTCTTGTCTTTTGTTACTATCTTGGAATTACACCAAGAACCATACACTTCTTTAAGACTAATGGAAAGTGCATCTTTAGAGCAGCTTAAAGCACTTCCTGGAATCACAGCAGGAATGAAGCGGCCCTGCGTGCTCTCTACATATGTCTGCACACAGTTTTTGTTTATACTGTACAGGTTGCCTAAACAGGCTGTGTAGTCATCAGGCTCCGTCTGTTCTCTTTGATGCGAGTATAAAAGCTGCCTGGCGGATGTGAGCTCCCCCCTCCTCTGACTTCACCACTGTCAAACACCCCCACCCCACCCCTAGTCCCAGCCCAAAGGCCAATCCTCTCCTACCGTCTGAGCAACACACACACGCAGACATGCATAAACTGACACACCGAGTGCTGAGTATAAGCATCTGGTTCACACAAATGAATTCTGTTTTCTGATGGCAGACAGACGGACCCGCTGGACGGTTGCTGCTAATCTACCACCTCCCCCTTCTCTTCTCTCCCTCCTCTACCTATACTCTCTGACAGGGAGAAACAAGGAGTTTAGGACCAAGTTTTGTGAGAGAAAGATAGATTGAGAAAGAAAGGAGGGAGAAGGGGGGGTTGCTTGCATAATGGTGAAAAAAGGCCTGATCTAATGGACTGCCTGCTAGCTAAATAAACACTTGTTGGCCACTTTGCTAATGCTAATCACCACATTGGAAGACGGATGATGTTTCATTCACACTCTCGGCTGCCTTGTTTGATTTGCTGGCACAGCACAGTGTATACAGTAGAAGCAATAATAAACTTTGCAGCGCAATGAAAGCTGCAGCCCTGTAGGTCCCACTCAAGTCTTGTTAGGTGACAGAGGACTCGGCTGCAAACACGCACCGAGTGATAAAACACACACTGAGAGTCATATTTCTTCCAATAAAGTGCAACTGACTAGTAATTTAGCCCAATCTCCTGCAGGGTTGTTTGTGACCCTGCCACTGTAGCGCAATGGGAGTACACATAAAGATGAGGTGTATGAGCGTTGTGTCTTGTGTGCTACAATATGTGCTTTGTATTCATTGCAGATAACAGGAGGCCGTTGGAGGAGAGAAAACAGCAGCCATTGATTTTGTGTGCTGGGCAGGCGTTTCTCCATTCCAGAGGCTGGTCGATACAGACACCGAGAACAGGGAGGGTGAGGGGGTTATACAGCACTCTGGACACTGCATGCACACTCAAAAACACACATATGCAGTGTCCGAAGGGGACAAAGGCTCTCAGGTAATCACAACCATCTTATTAAGTGCTGGAACATTTACAAACACACACATGATCACAGTCAAATACCTGCACTTTGCAAACAGAACTGAATGAAGGCAAAATGAGCAAATGGACTCAACAAGGTAATTTCTAGGCTGTGAGTGGGGCGAACGAGGGGCTCTGCTTCAGCATTAAATCCTTTATCAAGCAGCCTGCAAATCAAACATTGATTTCCATGAGCCACTGTGCCGGGGGCAATAAGGATCTCCCTCATCAACCCAGGCAGCACCAGCCCCACACTCACACAAACACAAAAAATATATCAAGTACTCATACACATATTCTCGAACTAAACGAATGAAAAAAAGTGTCAACTTAACCCTCTTTGGGGTTGGTTTGATCTCTGATGTGATCCTACCTGCACCACTGCAGCCAGGCAAGCCATTTGAGAGGCATGCTGACAAATATGAGATTAAATCATGCTCACTTGTGCACAAATTTTCATAATCAATATATTCATCGTGACTACTAAAACATTACATCAATGCAATCAAATGTTCAGTCCTCTTAAGACAAAAACTGGAACAAACATGCTGAGTTTTCTAAGTACTTGATCGTTAGCATAATCAATGCCCTAAAATTCTGAAGAGGCTTCATTCAGTTCCAATGCAGGTGAGGAATTCTCATTCAAAATGCTTTTTCTAGAAATAATTGAGGATCCTTCTAGAAAAAGCAGATATGCTTATCTTTTTAAAGAAGAACTGCTGAGTTTGGACAATTGACTCATGTTCACAGGTCTAGGATTCAGTGACTTTCACATTTATTTACTTACAACTTTAAAAATTGTTGACAAAACCTGTTAAACTACCCTTTGTGCACAGAAAGTTCAGAGGACGAATCAATAAGGGGATCGATAAGGAAACAGATAGATAAGCAGAATCGATAATGGTATTGTTATCAACAAAATTTCATCAATACCCATCCTAGATCAGGTGTCATTCTTAAGAGTTTATAAACACAAATGTCTCACTACACTTGTCAGTGATCATGATCTTGGAGCTGAAAGCACACCAATAATGACTACCAATGTCAAAAGGAGAATTAAATAACACATATGTAAAACATTTATGTGCTACACTGCAGCAACTTTGAGTGTAATGCTAAAGCAGACTGGATTATGATGTCTATGCAAGGTGGTCAGGGGAGATACTGTGACACACGACCCAGGAGAAACTTTCATTAAGACCAGAAAACAATTGCTGGAGCTCAACAATGTTCTGACCAAAAATTAAATTAAATAATTAATTAAACAGTTATAATAAACTGTCATACAAATAAGTCGATAAAACTCTGAGGATGAATGAAATGGATTAAACTATTTCCAAAGTTTGTTAGTGCATTTTTTAGACCCTGCACTGTTCATATTTATGTTGAATGTTTGTCAGTTTCATTATTTCCTGTCGTAGGTGTCATATTGGTGTATGTCTTACACATTACAGCCAGCTGTAGTTCAGGTGAGAAGTGTAAAATCATCAGCAGTACTGTGTTCACTGGCAATAAAAAAAAAACAAACAAAACAAAACAGGGACCCACACTTAAAAATATTGCTCTCAGGTGCCAGCAGAAGTGAAAAGCATCTTATTTACAGTATTTTTCAGAGCACCACACAGAAAGAGTCATAACCTGCCCTAAAATGAGCACGCAAGGTCATTTTCCAACCAGTTTTTCCCCACTGAAATTAAACTGTTGTGACACTTAAAGTTGTTAACTGAGAGCCAGGCAGAGACGGAGGGTGAGGAACAGTCACACACAGAGGAACACAGAAACATATGCATGTAAAAGATACACGCACAGGGAAGCAAAATGGAAAAACAGGCTCAGGAAATTGGCCAGTTCCTGTATGAGAGAGGTAGGGAGGAAAGAGAGAGAAAAGAAGAGAGAAAGAGAGAGAGAGGAGGGTGAATGGAAGAAACAAGACAGAGAGAGAGAGTGACAGAAAGAGACAGACAATGGGGCTTATGTAACTGTGGTGTGACTGAAAGTTTGCCTTTCAGACACACTGACATGTCGGACTGCACAGAGTTTCCACTAATTATTTAAGCCGCAGACCCTCTGAGGAAACAGTCACTTTATACAGGCAGCTTTTTCTCAGACTGTTACATGTGTTAACAAACGATGTTGGGAACTGGTTTAGCTTTACAGGATGAACTTTTTATGATTAATGAGAATAATTTTACCTGTTAGGACAGCAAAACCAAAAATCACCCCGGTAACAAAGTACCTGCTATTGATCACCCTGCTACAGGAGAGGCTCAAAGTGATTTTTGGAACATTTGCAGAAGCGAAATGTAGGAACATAGTGTGATTTATTTTTTATTTTTCATGAGGTCATATCAACATCAACACTTTAAAGATGCTTTCAACTGGATGTAAATTCAGTACCAGATGATATACCTTTGGCTCTGGAAAATAAAGAGGGTTTTTGGAAAGATGTTTTAAACTAACTGTCTTTTCACAAATACAACATACTTCTGAAAAATTCCCCAAATTTTCTGCAAGTATGCGCGTGTGCCTTTTTCTACTCAGTTTATAGTTTGTTATTCTTCAATGATAACGGGCAACATGTCCCATATTATGTAGCAATCATAGTCAAAATTGATCATCATAGTGGTAGAAAGTAAAATGAGGTATGAATGTAAATGGATCCCCTTTGAACACAGACTTTTGTAGAATTTGTCAGGAGTGCATGTGTGACAGGGGTAATGACAATTTAAAAATTATGAAACATGAAAATGAAAATATTTGTCTTTGCAGCCGTTGGATGATTGATTAATGTGTAAGCACAGAGACAGCAATTAAAATGTAATAAATCATTAGTGTCACGACAAATTAGACAGGTAATGTGACCTTGGCTTTTATGTGTGTTTGTCTGGTTTGAGTGCGTGTGTAAGAAGTAGCCTAGACAGACCAGCCCTCCCCTCTCCACACCTCCACAGTGCAACCTTCGACCTCTGAGGCCTGTGCAGCAGAGAGGATGACCCTGGCTGTAATCCGAACCTTTGGATTTCTACTCCAACATGAAACCAGACAGACATCTGACCCTCTGGATTCTGGCTCATGCATGTGCACTGCGAACACACACAGACCTTGGCACATACTCAAAACACACAGAAATGGGTACAGAGACACACAAGGCACACAATCAGAAACACCTGTTCTGTCTACACAGACACACACTTATGTACACATGCCACGCAAACAATCTAATAGGCAAACAAAGGTCCTTTTAGTGACATACAAAACCTGAACTCAAACGACTCTGGCATGTTATTCTCCTCATACACACCAACAGTTCTCCATTTAAACAGGCATTTCTCAACAGGAGCAACAGATACTACTATGACTGTTGACTGTGTCTGCTGCAATGGGCGAGTGTAAGTGTGTGTCTGGGGAGAGTAACAAAAGAAACGGATAAAGTGTGCAATGCTCAAATTTCTCCTTGTGTGTAGGCATTTTTGTGAATGAATCGAGAGTCTAAAAGAAAGTTAAGTGACTACTGTGGAGTCTGACATGAAGGCTATCATGTTTTTCCAGCTTGAAAAGTTCACTCATGTAGGCATATGTTCATCTGAATGTGGATATTTTTAGGAGGTAACTCGCAGCAATAATACATCTTATGTAACAAAGCATTTCAGATAGAAAACAGAGAGGAAGAGAGTTTGCACGGACTGAATCCTGGTTTATTCTTCTCTGTAAATTATGTTTAAAGATAGGGGCTGCAGGAATTTCAGTTAATTTCAGTTGTTTGTTAACACAACATCCAAACTGGGCATGTACCACTGTGGCTCAGTGCCAGTGGTAGCGCATGTCCACGGCCCCAAAACATTAGCCCTGTCATGTGGCTATGTGAACACACTCAGCAGCCCAGTGAGCACCTGCCACATCACGTTTCTTTGTGTGGGTGCACTGCAGGTAAATGAGGTATCCTGCAAATATTATATCATTCTTTCTCCATGTTACAGTCAGTGCTGAAGCCACCCTGGATGGCTTCTCCCACTCACAATCATCAACATGCAAAGTCACTTGCACCCCGGGCACACTGTATGTGTGTGACAATGACACACACATATAGAGGCCCATAGATAACAACTGAGCTGGATTATTCTCGTAAAATTTCACATTTTACTTTTTAGGAAAATCCTGCAGACCCTACCTTTAATGCACTTAATCACAGGCAAATGTTGCTCCGATTAATTATGGTGTTCAAATTGACGAATAAGAGGGTATCCTGAAAGACTGGAGCTTGAACAGCAGCCACAGTCAAATCGACTGAAGTTGATTGAAGGCAGCTTTCTACATTATAAATGGCATATCCGTGTAAGTGCATGTATGTAAGCACATCCTTTTCTTTTTCACAGTTCATTAAGGGGAGCCACTTCACCACAGGCTGCTGTCAAAGGGGGGAGCAGCAGCAGCTCAGAGCTCATTGTAGATCCACTAATCCTTCATCCATCTGAACCACGTCAATACCTCCGGCCCCCACCTTCTACTCTGTTCTCTGCCTCTCTGCCTCCTCTCTCTCCTTGTCATTTTTGCCATCCCTAACCTGCAGCCCTCATTCCATCCTGAGCCCCTCCCCTCTCCACCCCCCTGAGGTGCTGCCTGAAATCCGTCCTATCTCTTTTCCTTCTTCTGGACAAAACAGAAAGGGTGCAGAGGGAGTAATAAGGCAGAGCAGCAGGGGTGGGATGGTCATAGTAAGGTTATTAAGACTCACACACAAACACACTGTTTGCAACAGGGGCAGTGAGGTGAGGCCCCAGGGGGGTTGGGGGCCAATTTCTGTTTGTATGTGTGTGTTGAAAAGGCACTTCATGTGTTCACGCTGTAAGGAGTGAATCATGAGGCCACCCACCTTTACTGGCACTAACAAACTGCTGTTCACATTATGCGCCATGTTCTCCTCTATTACATCTCCTCAGGGAAGAAACTGCCAAACACAGTCACTTTGCTCTTCATCAGAATCTGAAAAACTGGACCATATTTGATGTTTAAAAAGGATCCAAATTCTGCAGGTGGCCTGAAAATGTAAGCCCTCTTCACACATCATTTCTGCCGTCGTGTAATAGCGAAAACTCTCCTCTGAAACCCAAACAAATTCAGCTCATTTAAGTGGGTTAACAGCTCCTTGAGGCAGAGGGAGACATGTTTCATTGCCTGTTTTACAGACTGTCAGCCTCTGTAGCTGGTCGAGTAAAAAACTCCCACATCAAGCTGTAAAGAGTTCTTTGGTTTCCCTTCTCAAATAAAAGAATCAAAGTATGTTTGACAGGGAAATTATTTTGGAGTGCATAGATCTTATTTTGTTTTGGTTGTTAGAGAGGTAATAACACAAGAGCTTCAAAATATCTGATGTTTTTTTTTTGCTGTGGGAAAGACTTATTAGACATCTTATCAGAGATTCATGAATATTATGTTTAATTAGGGCATATCCTATGGTTATCTGACTAATCTGATTCGTCATTCAGTCACCTGAACAATGTATTAAGGATAATAAATTGCATTTACAAAATCGTGACTTATTGTCTTACAAAGAAAAGTTTTGCTGCTGTGCTTTACTGAAGTTTAAATGGAACAAAAGACCAATGTCCCTGTTCAGGAACATTTAACAACAGGAATAATGTCAACCCGGAGGAAGCTGGCTTTGGTTGTTTGTTGAGTTAGGTAAAATTAGAAATAAACTACCTTTTGTGGTTGTTTGGCTTGGAGAACATCGTAGCCGTGCTGATTTTTCTTAGCTGCAATTACCATAAATGTGGGGACTTTCACAAGAGAAGCTTTGTCTAGCAAATTATATTTGCCAAGTCTGGGAGTGAAGGTAGAACATTTGGTTTATAACTAACATAAACATCTAATTTTTCAAAATGAAATTACACCAAATTGAAAGTTTTAACCCCTGTTGTATTTGGTATTTTGATTTTTATTGTCTGGGGTTTGGGCACTTTTTGTTCTCATGAAAATAAACATTAATTAACATCAACGTTGTTTATGAATCAAAACCAAAAGCTTCGGTAGACAGATCTGGACTCAACTAGAGGAAATGAGGTCCAGGTGCAGACAAGGAAAACCCTTTGTGTTGAAAAGTGAGACAAAAAATGTGCAGTTCCTTGAATGTCCAGTAGAGGCTGGGTCCAAAAGCCAAAGAATCCAATTAGAACTCAAATTTCAATGTTTTTTTTGTGCATCAAAACAAAAAAAATGTAAAGCCTAGTGCAAGAGTTATTTTTTCTGGAGTATTCTTTCATAATCCATCTTTTTGTACTATGATAAGGTTGAGAGTTATTCCAAATTATACTCTTTGATCAGCACTGCTGATTTGGCTGAAAGATGAGCAAGTTGTTTCTGTTTTCTAGACATCAAATGGCCCATGTCAGCTCCACCTCGATTCTAATGCTAGCAAAGTCAGAGCAAGCCTTGCCACTGTGGTGATTACCATCTGGGGACTGCATCTGCTTCTTCAGACACCAATGAGTGATGATGAAAACAGTCTTCAATTGTAACAAGCTCCATTTTGACACACGGACTTCTAAAATGGGATTTGGTCTGATCTGCCTCTCTATAGCTTGGAGCTGTTACAACAATGCATACAGTGGATCATTTTTCATTCCTAAATCTGCTGTGGCATGTGTAGATGGGACACACACAAAACATGAAGGCCCCCTCAAAGGGAGGGGCTGCCAGCCAGGGTGCATTGTGGTCCATCTCTTGTGTTTTTACATCGGTGCTATTCTGACAACACGTGGCTGGGTCTTCCCTCGCTGCTCAGCTGAGCAATCAGGTCACCTCATCTTGACAGACACAAACACACGCACACACAGACGTAAACACGCAGACACACACATGGAACACACAGTACATGCCGCCTGCAGCTGTTGCCAATGATGTCAGTCCTGATTTGGCCAAACTAGCCTTTTGTTTCACAGCATGAACACAGAGGAGAGGAGGAGGAGGCTTCATTTGGCAGAACAACCAGAGCTTTTCTGTCTCTAATACTGTTTGGGTTTAGGATCAGCTACTGGTTGCTGACATGAACAAATACATATTTGTGGTTGACAGGTTTGGAGTGAAATAAGGTCAGTTTCTAGATTAAAATGTAAATTTCAAAAAAAGGGCTTCATTGGGAGGATTTGCAGCTTCTTCTGTTTGTTATCATTGTTGTTTGTTGTTGTGTTGTTGTTGTCAAAAGTTTATACATCTTTGTTTTGAGTCTATTAGACTTGGTAAATGATTCAAAGCTGCATTTTTTAGACTATGTACAATTTTACATAAGCTTCAAAGGGGATTTCCTGGTTTTTGGAGCCACCCTGAAGTGGACACTCAAGGAACTGCAGTTTTATTTACATTAGCTTTGTTTTTTTTAACCAGCTGTATCTGCTCTGTTCCTATTATTAAACAAAGCTGATTCGTAAAAAAGTAGTCCAGCGTATCCCACTATGAACATACAAAGTCAACAATAGACTAGTTTTTGAGGAGACACTTGCAATACTTATTGCGAAAGCACTTCATGTCTCCGGGAGACATTTTCGGTGGGTGAGAGTGTAATAAATACACAAAAAGTGTAACACAAACATACAACATGATTTAAAACCAACCTTTGAAAACAATCAAACATCCACAGCTACAAGCTCTGCGCAGCAGGTTACCAACAACACGCTGTTTTTCTTGCACACTTGAAAAGAAAAGAACTGATTTTGTTAAAGAAGTTCGACACTGCTGCTGTAGTCAAACACCCCCTACCTTATTTTCCAACACAAACACACAAATACTCCTCTCTTCCAACCTCCTGATGTTTGCTGGCAGAACTGTCAGAAGAGCTTAATGGTGCCTTCTCATTTTTTCCTCATTCTCTGACTCTATCACTCTCTCATTCAGCTGTGTGAGTGTGACCGTGTGTAAATGTCTGTTGCATTGTGAGAAAAGAGAAAATGAGTGTTTGTGCATTTGCATGGCAGGGAGTCAAGCGCGTGGGTGCCACTAAATGAAACAGAGGCCGGAGCGGCTGCACCCTCTGTGGTGATGTGATTGGGCGAGCCAAGTCAGTTAACCAAA
The DNA here is from genome assembly GCA_008086565.1 of Thalassoma bifasciatum. Taxonomy (NCBI): domain Eukaryota; kingdom Metazoa; phylum Chordata; class Actinopteri; order Labriformes; family Labridae; genus Thalassoma; species Thalassoma bifasciatum. Next base: position 707,582 of record RPOG01000046.1, on the reverse strand, counting down.
TCTTGGAACACACACACACAAACACACACAAGTTGTAACAGTGCCCAGGCAGCTTCCCTGCTGCTGATAATGAGTTGGTTTGGAGATGTGCATTTGTTTGTGCAGATCTAAAAACACACACTTTAATGACTAATTTGATGGTTTGCTCACTCTGCCAATCGCATGTCACTTTCAGTCAACAAAAACTGCATTCTGCTTACTTTCACATTCTTTCACAGTATCTTTTATTACCGCACAGAGTCACATTTCACACCTGCTGGCACAAGATACAAACATAGCATGAGATGCTCTTCTTCTGGGCTATTATGCTGTCAGTGACATTTTCGAAAATATAATCCTACTTCTCCTGACATTTCAAGCAGCGCCTGCTTACAGTACAAACTGCTGTACACGCTGCTTGCCTGCTGCCTGATCTGAGTTGTGTGGGGTTTTTTCTAGAAGCCCAGCAGTCAGGGCTGCTTGTTGGAGCAATGATTTGATTAGGTTAGCGCTGATTACAGTCTTGTTGGTTACAATATACGGCTCTATCAGGGAGAGCAGGAAAGAGGGAGGGAGGGAGAGTGATTGAGAGTGGGATTGTCAGTTTGTCAAGCTGTCAGGAGCAGTGCTGTATTGTACGTCTGTGTTTAGACGAGGTGTGAATCAGCTGATATCAGAGAGAACCAGAGAGGATATTAATACAAATGTGGTAGCAGTTATCAGCGCGAAAGAGAGAGCGATAGCATGCTGCTCGTGAATCGGCACCCTTTGAATCAGATCTGTTCGAGGTAAAAGGCGCTGAATGCTCCCGTTTAACAAACAACACTATCAGAGACAAACACTTTAAAGAGCAAGTGCCTTGTCTTGGCATTGAGCTCCAGAGATGTGTCCGTGCAGCGCAGCGACACGGCAGCAGCAGCTCAGCTCAGCTGTGGTGTGTAATATTGGCTGAGAGCAAATAATCTGAAAAGCCTCAAATGCCCTCTGCTTTTGTAAGCTTTATGAAATATTAACCAAATTAATCAAAAGTTTTTTATTTCCAGAGGAACTCAATGTACTACGACTGATTCAGTGTATACTAACAATCACTCCTAAGATTAATTCAAATAAAGGCTGCCACATGTTTGATCTGTAAAAGCTGGGGACAAGGTGTAATTATTCTCCTCCATATATTACGTTTCCTATTAATTAGGCGTGTGCCAGTGAACGCCACTCTGCTTGTAGAAGTGACAGCCACAGAGCCACAGGCGTCTCTCAACACTGCTTTATTCCTAACAGCAAGTGTGGCAGGTTATTATAACACTATGAGGCTTAACAGCCCTACAGTATACGATGGCGTGCAGGGGGCTGATTCATGTTGTACCTCGTGTAGATATTTTTAAAGGCCGACATGATACCCTGTTTAGTGGAGCAATTTCCAAAGGCCTGCGGGCAGAACACAAAGGGCAGAGTTCACCGAGAGCAGACAGAGCCTCACTCTGGACATGTGGCCACAAAACCAGGGCTCAAAGTAAAACAGAAAATCATCTGAAGGGATTTTATAGATTGCAGATTTACTGTCTGTCTGATAGAGAGAAAGAGAGGAGCAGAGGGGAGAGAGAGCAGAATTAATCCTCTTAGCTGTTTGTTTGGTAATCTGATTTAGTCTGATTTTTAGGCTGCTATCTGTGGTTGTGGTTACTGATGCTCTCTCTGGATTGACCACAGCCATTTTCACCTTCAGTGCCACCCCCGCCATTCTCCTCCTTCCCTCCGCCTGTTTGGTATAATAGCGTTTGGGTTTGACATATAAACAAAAACACGACATATGTTAATCCCTGGTGCAGTTCAACCAAATCCAGCAATGTGTCTGCTTATGAAACGATTCCCTGCTCTGACATCGCTCCAGAGAGGCACACTACGGCTGTCCCTGCTCCAAATAAATGACCTACTTTGCACATTAACACACATTTACATGCAGGCAAATTCCAGGGTGGCTTCATACTTTCTGTTCCCCGACTCGGAGACACTTCTCTCTTTGAGTGCGGCATGGCTGTGGTCCAATTCTTAGAATTCTTAGATTTTCTTTCTAATTTTCCTTCTATCTCTGCAGGAATCTTTAACTCACAGCTGATTGGTGACAAGTTTTATTTCAACTCAACTGGAGAAAGCAGACTTATTCTTTTTGCGTGTTAAAGGAAGGTGAGGCTGGCACAGAGGCCCACCAAAGGTGCTCCCGGCTCAGGCAGAGCTATTTCCAGACTGAGCAGCCCCCTCCTGTCTCCTCCACCTCCGACTCTGGTGCAACTGGGGAAACCACACCACTGCACAGGCCCCCAGTCACAGACACGACTCAAGAATGGATCCATTATTCACACGGGCTGTTAGGGGACTGGCACACGAGGGTGGGATGTGGTAGTGGGACATGAATACTCACTTTTACTTAACTTAGAACTGCTCAAGCAAGCAAAATACATTATGAGAGAGGGGGGTATTTTTAGTATGAGAAATCAGGTAGCTCAGCTTTCTTGGAGTTATCACAGAAGTAAAGCAAAGCATTTGTCATAAAAGGGCTTCATTTGAGGGCTACAGAGTCACAGAGTCACCTAACCAAACAGATTTACAACTGTCCACAGGCGTGAAATTTAAAGAATGAGCTACCATATATGAGACACAATGAGACACTTAATACAAAGCAGCAGAACACAATTGTGGGATGAAAGTCATCGCAGCTTCAGACAAACGTCATAACAAGTGTAAAAAAAAAAAACGCCTGACAGCACAACACAGCTCCACACAACGCGACATGGATGAATGTGTAAGTGCTCTCTCTCTGTCACTCTCTCTTTCAAACACACACACACACACATACACACACTAATACACACAGAGGCCAGATTGTGGATGAGCTTGCTCACGGAGCATGATAAGAAAACGTGGTAAATGCGTAATCTGATATGCATGACTTGAGGTTTCTTTCTGCCTTTTCTTTTCCTCTTGGAAATCGCAGGTTGCATCCATAATTTACACCAACCTCCGTCTGTTTCTCTCTCTCTCTCTCTTTTCCACTCTGTTCCCCTCCCTTTCTTTTCCCTCTCTCCCTCCATCTCCTCTCTTCTCTCTCTCCTGGCAATCTGGCTTTTGCAGCTTTGCTCATTAGCATATTGCAGAATGTGCAGATGCCACCAAAAATTATTCACCTTGCAGCGCTTTGATGCCGTTTCACATGTGTACAAACTACGCTGTCGACATTTTGCACAGCCCAACCAAACAAAGGTAGAGGGACAGATCTTTTTGTAAATGTGTCGAGTGTAATGCAACGCCCTTTAGTCTGATGTTTCCTCACATCCTCATTCACCCCAATTACATCGCCATCAAATCAGTCAAAGGTTCTGACACTGTGATGACAGTAAATGGAGTGTTTCTTCTCAGCCTGAGTTTAAACGATCACTTAATATTCATGCAGTCTAAAGGATAACAGAAAACATAATGTTCATGCTCTTCAAAGGCTGATCTAACCGTGTGCTCATGCCTGTTCCTGCGTTAAAAGGAGCCTCATACTGCAGAGTAGCAGGGGAGAATGGGGGACATGTGGTTCAGCAGTTGTCTCCCTCTTTAAGATTGATATTGGTGCTGATAGAAGTAGATCAATAACCATACATGGTAACACACCATTGGTTCAACACTGCTAACACTGCTGTTCAGGTTTCACACCCTTGGGACAGCTTGAAGCCGAGCCAGAAAGGCATCACCGCTGAGGTAATGGTGCAAGAATGTGCTCCTGTAAACACCCTTTGAATGGGATTTTTCTAAATAAACCACATCATAGAAGAAGATGAAGAAAAGCAGCACAATGACGTACAAAGGGGCTTGGCATCACAACTTGTTTGGGTTCTTTTTGCGCCATTACCTGACAAAAACAAGCTGCCTCCAATGCAAAGAGGAAAGAGAAGCAGCCACACAATCTAATCATTCAGTCATGTGAGCCATTATGCAATCATTAAAAACAATCAGCTCTGGATGCGCTGAGTTTCTTTCTACTTTGTACTTTTCTTCAAAAAGTTTGTTATTTCCAGTGGATGACTTGAGATGAAGATAGACCTGAGAGATTAGTGTGATTCTGTTCCTCTTGTGATCAGAAATTTGGTTTTGAAAGTATCATCAGTGCTTTCTCTTCTGGAACAAAATCTGTGTGTAAGAGACTGCCTTGAAACAACAAAAGTTTAAAACCAAACCTGAAGCCTTCTTATCTTGTTTGCAAAAGTATATGTGCATTGCAGCATCAGCTGTTTGGATAAAGACACAGTCTCTAAAAAAGGATTCTTACCAGTGTGGATGAGGACGCTCCTATTAGGCAAAATCAGCTTCTTAATCCTCATCAATCACAGAGCGAGTCTAAAATGAGACAAAACAGAATGCAACGCACATCAGGGAGCGTGACAAAACACAATCTGCTTTTTAGTGATAGGAAAACAAGACTTAGGTGGCATCATTTATCGAGATGTAATAAAGCGCCCTGTCGTGCTTCTGACAGATTGGAAGCACATAACAAGGACTGACAGAGCCGGAGAGAATGTGCAGCTCTAATCCCCGCCAAATATGAAAGATAAAACACTCAAATGACAAATGTGGGCTGATTTCCTCGTCTTCCTTGTGAGTGTTTTGCGCCACTCTTGGTTGCAGAGGCAGCTGTCTTTGAACTATCCAGGCTCTAATCATGGAGGAATATTTCTTCTTCTTCTGCTTCTGGCTGCTACTCTGAGTGCAGATCTCCTAATGGGACAGCCTCTCACTGACAATTAATATGCTAGCTTACATTACAGGACTGTATCTTTAACTCTTTTACTTTCAGTGTTTGAAACTCCCACATGCTTTCATTAATATTCTGTGCAAATGCTTCCAAAAAAACATTTGACTTGATTTTTTCCACTCGTACGGTAGGCGTAAAGAAGACTCAGAGGCTACAGATTGCCCCACATTTAATTACTGTTAACATTGGCACTAGCAAGCTAAATACGCCCCCATGATTTATTCATTTCCCCATATTCAAGTCAAATTAAATTAGTCATATGAGTTTAATTAGCTAAATATGATCTGATATTGTTATTTCACACTTGGATATGGGATACAGAGGGGGGTATTTGAGGAAAAGAATACTATTTTAAAGCATCAGCTCATTAGAGGCTCTCATTTTAGCATTACCAACAGCAGCATTAGCTTAACAATAGCTTCTAATAAAGGTTTACACACCTTGCTGTGGTTCACCCTGCTAACACCATTATTCACCGCTGCTGTTAGTCATTGAACTGTAGCTAATACAAGAACCTCCCATCATATTTAAAGCACCTGTGCTCTGCTCGTTATTGTTACCGAGGCAACAGAGCTGCAATTACAGGAAAAATAATAGTTAAGTCCTGTGATTTAAAGGGTCACTTCACCCATTAAATAATAAAACAGTTTTTAAAGAAACAGAAGAAAAAAGTTTTTTCCCCTATTTCTTTCCAGTAATATCTGGAGATTTAACTGCAGAGGCTGAAAAAAAACTGAGTCAGAGACAGAGGCTGAAAAAAAATGTTTGTGTTCAAGAAAAAAAGTAAAACATTTGTCTTTAAAAATTTCACTTCTGCTACAAAGATTTTTCTGCCTCAAAAGTTTTGGCTTTTTGGTTGAGCAGGGTTGAGTTCAGGGTTGTAGAGCATAAAACATCTACGGCAAAAAAATGTATGTGGTATTCTGACACATTCGAGGTTAGAAATAATGAGAAATATTGCACGGATTGCGCTTAGAATATTTCAGCATGTTATAGCAAGATTTTATCTAATTTTCGATGAACTGCCAAGCCCCAATGTCTACTTCTTTGCCCCAGTAAATGTGTGAATATGATAAATATTCACTTTAACTCTTTAGTCTCTTAAGAGCAGAGTTTTTTTTGTTTTTTTTTTAAAGTTTTTTTTTTTTTGGCCTTTGTGCCTTTATTAGATAGAGGAGGACAGTGGATAGCGTCGGAAAGGGGAGAGAGAGTGGGGAGTGACATGCGGGAAATGGCCACAGGTCGGATTCGAACCCGGGCCGCCCGCTCGAGGGCAAGCCTCATGGTGCACAGCCATATCCACTAGGCCATCCGCGCCCCAAGAGCAGAGTTTTTTGACAGAANCATATGAGTTTAATTAGCTAAATATGATCTGATATTGTTATTTCACACTTGGATATGGGATACAGAGGGGGGTATTTGAGGAAAAGAATACTATTTTAAAGCATCAGCTCATTAGAGGCTCTCATTTTAGCATTACCAACAGCAGCATTAGCTTAACAATAGCTTCTAATAAAGGTTTACACACCTTGCTGTGGTTCACCCTGCTAACACCATTATTCACCGCTGCTGTTAGTCATTGAACTGTAGCTAATACAAGAACCTCCCATCATATTTAAAGCACCTGTGCTCTGCTCATTATTGTTACCGAGGCAACAGAGCTGCAATTACAGGAAAAATAATAGTTAAGTCCTGTGATTTAAAGGGTCACTTCACCCATTAAATAATAAAACAGTTTTTAAAGAAACAGAAGAGAAAAGTTTTTTCCCCTATTTCTTTCCAGTAATATCTGGAGATTTAACTGCAGAGGCTGCAAAAAAAAAGGTTTGTGTTCAAGAAAAAAAGTAAAACATTTGTCTTTAAAAATTTCACTTCTGCTACAAAGATTTTTCTGCCTCAAAAGTTTTGGCTTTTTGGTTGAGCAGGGTTGAGTTCAGGGTTGTAGAGCACAAAACATCTACGGCAAAAAAATGTATGTGGTATTCTGACACATTCGAGGTTAGAAATAATGAGAAATATTGCACGGATTGCGCTTAGAATATTTCAGCATGTTATAGCAAGATTTTATCTAATTTTCGATGAACTGCCTAGCCCCAATGTCTACTTCTTTGCCCCAGTAAATGTGTGAATATGATAAATATTCACTTTAACTCTTTAGTCCCTTAAGAGCAGAGTTTTTTGACAGAAAGTCAACACATTTTTGCTTGTTTTTCCCTAGTACCAGTCATGAATTAAAAACAGTATGTAAAGAGAGAAGAAAGAAAAACCTGCCAAACTTTACCATCCGTGTTCTAAACAGAGATACCTCCAGGTTGATGCTGAATACTGACTCTACAGTTTTTGAAGAAAGACTAGTAAAGTTTGTGAGAAGTTATCAGTAAACTTGTTACTGATTATATCATTTATAATCTGCCACTCATGAAAAGGATTCTGTGTAATTGAGACTGTTCTAATCAGTAAAAAACCTCACAGTGCTTCTGAGAGAGGAAGGAAAATGTCTTGCAAAAACACTTATTCACATTCAAGCATGTTGAAAATCAAATTTTATATTCCTCAACACAGGTTATTTATAATCAACCAATCATAAGCCTCAATGATGCTCTCATCGACTGACGGGTTCACAACATGACCTGCAGTGATTTTTCCTTTTTAGCTGCTGCTTGTAGTTTCTATTTCTGAGTCTTTAGTCAGCTGAGTAGTTCCAGAGCACTATATCTAATGCTGGTATTATTTCCCACTCTTACAAATGCTCCATCATGGCACTAAATGAGTTGCAATGAGTGATTTAAAAAAGCACACAGTAATTTACTGATCCCTGGAAATGAAACATGAGGCCGGGGTGGCGTGTTTCCTCATTCTCACAGAGAGGAAATATGGCTGCTGTGAGCTACACCGGCTTACACACACACACACTGTCACTCCGCCTTGCGACACAGGCAGAATTATCAGAGAAAAACAAATGGAGGCATTGATTCACTACTTGTTTATTTACAGCCCTCTGCGGAGGCGAAATAAATTCCCCTGTTGAGGCTTTGTTTCCCCATCATACGACACAACGGGATGCACAAGAAGCGGGGTGAGCGGGCCACACACACACAGGGAGAGAAAGAAACACACAAATGTCTTACATCTGGATTAATCTCCAATGGGCGTCGTCACAGATGCCATTAAACGTAGCAGAAGGCGAGAATCATGCAGGAAAAGGGGATGCCATCTGAATAATTTATTCAGAGGCTCATCTTGTCTCACACCAGGGGGATTTCTGCTTTCAATTTACACTCTTCTCCTCCTCATATTCAAATCTGGGAGCAGATTTGTTGTGATTGGCACATGGAAGGTCAACGTTAGCAAGCTACTGTTGACGCTGTCCTTAGTGGGCTGCTGTGCTGTGCTGGTCTATTAGCACACCACTTGGATAGTTTGTGTGTGTGTGTGGCAGTCTTTGTTTACCTCAGTGTGTGCTGGGTGACACTGGAGAATAGGCCCGCGGAGCGCTAGAGACAGCAGTGTGTGTCTGAGCTTATTAGGCGGCTTTCCAAGGACACAGGAGGCTCTAGACATTACACTGGCTGGGGAAAACACACTATTGCTAATCATAGCAGGAAGATGTTAGGACTACAGTCACAAAAAAAGGACAAAAGAGAGAGAGAGCGTGTGGAGGAGACGAGAGTGATAACAGTGGAATGACTATATGGAGAGAGGAGGGAGACTGGATGAAGTCATGGCCCTCATGCATGTCCTCACTCTGTGTGTCACTCTGGGACTGAGAAAAGGACGGCTGTAAAAAAAGGTGCAGGTCAACTGTGACAAGGAGAGCTGCCATTAGCCAAAGGCACAAAGAACAACTGTCAAGCAAAGAAGAGCAAGAAAAAACTCCCTCAGAGTGACAAACTGCATTTTTTAAGTCTTCTGTTTGAAATTTCCGGCATTCGAGGCGGCACAAAGGATTTTTTTTGTTGTTTCGCGCTGTTGTTGTTCGACTCCTTTGGGAACAGATCAGTCTGGTTCACTTTACACTCCATGTAGGCGGCGTACATGCAACAGAGACAGAGAACATATTTGAGACTTGAACACTGTTTATCTAGAGATGCTCTGTCAGACAGAAGCCTCTCACTCTGTGAAATGTAATCCAAACTTTGAATAAAAAAGAAAAGGGTTACGAGGGCACTCAGCGGGGGGAAACTGTCTGTGCTTACCAAGCAAAATGCCCTTGTCATTTTCCAGTAGTAAATTGGTATGTGCTAGCTGGCGCTGATGACAGGACTTGGCTGTTTTCTGCCGTTGCAGGCATGAATGGCCCCGTAGTAGCCGGGCACAGTGCAGCGGTTCAACAAGGCCTCTTTAACCAGCTGAATGACAGGCGAGCAGACGGGCGGCCAGCCAACCACAGACATTCGGCTCTGGCTGCTGTCATGATGCCAATTCAGCCAGACCAGAGAGACCATGTGACCGGGGAGGAAGGCAGAAAGAGGGGGGGAGAAGCAAAATCTATGAGTGCATCGAGGTTAGGTCACCAGGCTGAGTGTCTCATTGTTGTAGAGCTCCTCATTTGACTCTTCAAACCGTTTTTGTTGTCTTTTTTGTTACCGTAGGGAGTCCATGAATGGGCAGCTTGTTGCCTTGTTAAACTTTAAATGTCACTGTCCACAGCCCGAAGCATTGCGTCAGTAAACCTTTGCACCCTCTGCTTTGAGGAAATCTCAGTGCAAATTGAGGGGAAACTCAGCACCGGTATGACACAGCATGGAGGAATGCACCGACGGATGTGGCTCTCTCTTTCTCCCTCTCTCTCCTCCTCAGTCTACCCTTGTCTCCTCCTCCTCCTCCTCCTCCACCTTATGCTGTGGGCAGGTCCAAATGCACCCAGTAATTATCAAGGTTATTTTCTCCAGAGGACCAAATCCCTGTTTATGGGCATAAGCGTGTGTCACAGGGCCCACAGGACGCTGACTCTGTTGGCAACCCCAGAGAAAAAAAAGGATCAGTTTTAGCGACACTTTGGTTGCCGATTCTTGCTTTGCCTTTTGCTTTTCTTTCTTTCTTTCTTTCCTTTTTTTTTTGAATGTGAGTTTGGTAGCTGTGTCATGACCTCAAGTGAGACAGCAAGAATGATGTTTCGTGTGAGCTTTCACCTCAGTTATTTCTGGAAACCACCGACTTCACAAAGGGTTTCAAAAAGCAAAGAGGAATATTAATACCAAGACACTGAACTCAAAAAATAGCTGAAATGTTTCTGATTTAAATCAATGTTTAATCATTTTCAGACATGAGCTCGAGGAGTGTTTTATGTGAGCTCTACAATCCTTAATTTTCTATTATTTATTGTTGGTTTCTGTCTCTGACCCGGCTTAAGCCCACATTTCTTTTTGGCATTGGTTGCACAGAAAGGTGAGTGGTTAACAAGCTCTGCAAAAAACATTAACCAATCCAACTACAAGCTACGTATTGAAGCAGTTAATTAGAGGCAAACAGGAGGTAACTCTGTCTTCTGAATGGGACTCAGAGTAGGTTTGTTCTCGTGCTACAGCAGGCTTGTGAGCAAACAAGAGCCTGGAGCAGCCTGAATTACAAGCTCAAAAGTAAATCTGCATGTAACAAACTGTTAGACAGGGTCAGCACGCACACACACCCACAGACACACACAAAACACACACCAAAAAACTGGCTGCTCCCTCCACAAAAGCTGCTTCCTCCCCGTTTCATCACGCAGGCCGGGCTTTGTTAGCGTGCGGAAATGCCTCCAGAGGGAATGAAAATACTGGCAAGTCCCTGCAGCTCTTTCTGGAGAGAGACGCTGGGGGAAAAGAGACGGGTCCCGCAGCTGCATGATCATACGCTTTACACACGCAACCACATACATATGTGTGCCAAGTGCCCATGTAGGTGGATGGCTCAGGTTACACACAGAGATAACCGTGTTAACCTAAAGAACATAAACACTGGTGTGTGGTTACAGGCCTGTCAGGAAGCTAACACCAAGGACAGAATCTAAAGTTGGGCCCATAGTATCACGTAGTATGCCACAAAATCATAAGTAAGATCTTTGTGAAAGTTTGTGTCATGGATAAAAATCAAGGGGTTTTCCAGCCTGGGAATTATATTCAGAGAACTAGGTGACCCTGTTTCCTCAAGCCATTAAATCATCAAAATAACGTTTTTTTAAGAGTCCAAAATACAGCTGCAGAGATATCTGCAGTGTCATCTCAACCATGCCTCTTTCCATCAATTTTCAGGTTGCAGACTTCTTGATAGCTCAAGCAACCAGAGGAAAAACTTTACTGAAACCCAGAGAGCATGCAAACTTAACACAGCACTAAAAGAAGCTTCATCTTTTTGCACAAACCTTCGTGATAACTGTGAGCCAGTGCATAGCCTCCTACCTTACTAATGCTCTTAAATATCTTTGCACGATTCCATTACCTCACTCGATGGCCATCTCGTTTGGTGAAAAACACGTGTTTATAATCAGACGACAGCACTGCACAACAGATGATTGCAATCAAACAGTCAATGGCCAGCACTTAAAGGCAGAAATACAGCATATTAGTAAGAAACAGAAACCCAGGGTTGAAAGATGTTTTGTGCGATTGGTGCATTGTTCATGTGCCGAGAGTGCAGACGGTGATATCACCCATATGTTTCAGGCTTGTTCAATATGTTAAATGATCGCAGCCGTTTTGACAAGAGTCCAAAACAAGTACTGGCATTTTTTTTTCCTACAAATCCGCAAACTGAAAAACAGTGAATGTTTTCTATAAGGTAGACTGGGTAGGTTAATTTTTAATTTTCCAGTGCACACAGGAATCCAAAGCTCTACACTTCTCCCTGTGCCACCTACACTCACAGTGATTTTCCCCTGGAGGGTTTCAAACTGAATACTATCTTTATTTAATATTTCATGAAAAGTGTTCCACCTATACAAAACTGACAGGCTCAGCCACCTAACACTTGTCTTTTTTCATTACAGCTGCTAGAAGTTTTTTGAGAGGATCGCCAGCGATCAGTTCTGGTTCTTCGGGCATACAAATTTGGAAAAAGATGGGACTTATCTCTGGTGGAGAAAACTCCATAGAATACGTCTCATAATATTGGTTAAGTTTTCAAAAAACATGATCCTAAACTCCAAAATTCATTGTAAAAGACTGGTACTCACACAGCCTTTGCACTTACACTAGTCAGGTCCTCCACATTATGATGCTAATAAAACATGCAGGCTGGACCAAAGTGCAAAAAGAAAACTCAAATTGAGAGGAAAACTCCACTACAAGATTTCTGAAAACTGCAGTTCCTTAAGTGTCCACTGATAATATAAACAATCTTTGATTCGACAATTGAAAGTGACACAGAACTAAAGCAAGAATGAAGATTAGACTGAAAGTGTGCCAAAGTGCTTCAAGATGTTTGGTCACAGCTGCTGCCATGTAGTGCAAAAAGTGCTTTTTATATTTGTACTTTTAAAAATGCAGCCAGAACCAACCACTACTAATTATTCTATAGCAATGACATTGTTTAACATTCAGTAACATTCATTATTTAGAGCTAAATATTCCCTAAAAGCTAAGTCTTAGAACTTGTGGTTCACTTCACACCTGGGGACAAAGAGCAGAACAGATCAGATTAATTGCTTGAGTGTTCACTAAATTGTCTAAAGAATAAGAGTTATGTGTGAGTTTGCATCTTAAGATACACAGTTGTGCCATCTAACAGGTAGATGGGTTGTAGCTGTTTGCCAGCAGGCTGAAACCCTACCTCAACCTCTCATCTTTGCTGTTGTTCTAGGTTGTTTTTGCCTTTAGCTTAAGATTTAACCTTAAACCTTTCCTTTAGCCTTCAGCTTGTGCTGTAGCTTCTAGCTTGTGTTTAAGCCTTTAGCTACTGTTTTATTCTTTAGCTTGTGCTTTAGCATTTAGGTCACGTTTTAGCCTGACACAAACTGTTGTGAAAGTGAAAGAAGATCAGATCTTCTTTTTAACGCTACTCTTCTTTGTTCAAGATGACTTTTGACAGGAGATGACAGAATATGTCTCTTTATTTTGGTATGCATGACACTCATTGAGCTCTTCATGGCGATTCACCATTTGGTGATGATACGATTTGAGCAAATCTCATGTGAATCTTGCCTAATTCTTAATGGACTTTTTTGAGTAAGCAGCTCAGGGCAGCCTGAGGTCTCATCATTTGATTTCTCCAGTACAAAATTACTCCAACATAAAACAGCCCATGTTTAATACTGACATCCAATATTTGAACTGTAAAACATGAAAATGCATAATACAGCTTCATTAATAGATCCACATTACACAGGGGGAAGCATTTGGTCAATAAACCTCAGAAGACTGTGGAAAGAAATAAATTAGTACAAGTGTGTTAGAAGAGTAAGTCAAAAGTATGATATCAAGGTTGGTGTTATTTCTTAAAAATGAATTGAAAGAGGCTGGCCCTCTCGGGATATGTGTATCAATCCACAGTCTTTGATCCCATCATTTGACACAAGCTGTGCAACATGCTCATTTCCCAAAAGTGTGTGTCTCTAACAGCAGAAAGGTTGGACTTCTGACCAAGCAACTGACCAAAAAACTGTCTTACTGAGAAGGCACCATGGGGAAAAACAGATTCAAGATGCACTGACAGAGTGGAGGAGCTTTCAAGACAGCTGCTTGAGTTACTCTCTCTGTCACTCTCCCTCACGCACACACCCATGAAGCCACACACACTCAGCTCCCTCTCTCCTTTTTAGCCTGTGACAGCAGGCACCCAGCGATGACATGAGGAGTGTTTCTGGCAGCCAGTAAGGCAGCACTAAACAGACAGAAATATCTGCTCTGACAGACGGACAGACCGTCACCCACTACGACATGCATGCAGCTGTCACTGAGCTTACCACTCTTCTTCCAAACCCTCTGCTTTGATTTACCTTCATGTGAGCCCCTCTCTCTCTCCCCTCTGAACCTTCATTTTTCTTCTTTCCAACAGCTATCAGATACTATACTGACAAAGCTGCAATGTGCTTGGCTCTGTTTGGCTCGGGGCCAGAGGGAAGGAGGTAGAGGAAGGAAGTTTGGCTTCCATGAGGGCGACTGTTGCGCACACATCCATCCTCCACTTGATCAGAACAAGTCAAACTCTGCCTTTCTATTGCTCTTTCCTTCTTTCTTTCTTTCTTGTATGTTCCCCCTCACTCTGTCTGTTTAGCTCTCTCCTCGCACGCAGCCGTTCTCAATTAGGTGGGTCAGGGAGCGGAGCAGAGAATAACTCAGGCTCTGGTATCTGGAGCTGGAAGGACCCAAAGATCAGCAGCAACAAGAAACCACTGCTCCAGAGCTCTGTGCCAAAGAGTGGGCTGTGGCTGCCTGTGTGTTTCCACGGCTGTGTGTGTGTGCATGCTGCATAAATCTGCAGGTTGTCAACAGGTTGTCAGTGACCTCTGACCTCTATATTTTACTAAACAGACAGGGTTATGAGAGAACTGCTTATGTTGTGGTTAGCACAAGACTGTCCTCTGTCCTGTATTGTGATTCTCTTAAAATTTTGAGATAACCAGGATGAGAAAGACCCCAGGTTGACTCACTTTTGTTAGACAAACTTTTTTTTTTTTTTTTTTTTGAAAGAGCTGAGTAACTGTCTCCAGAAAAGCACCGAAGTGCCAGCAAGGAAACTCTGAAAAATCAATCCAAACAAATGATTGCTCTGTGTTTATCTCCCTCAAATTGTTTAAAGAACAGAGGAAGTTTCAAAATCTGTTTTTTTAACACAAATTTTCATGTTACTTTAAGAGGGGCCCAGAGCTGAGCTGCTCTTAAGTAACTGGAGGATGTTAAGCTTGTTTTAGGAATAAAATGTGTTCAAAAAGTGTTTGCCTAAAGCCAAATTGTGCTCAGAGCTCTATTTCTTATTGAAAAAGCATTTTGGTTACTGAAGTGGTGAAAACATTGAATAAGCACACTCAAGTTAAAAGAATCTAGGTTTTCCTTGCTTTTTGCCAGCGTCAAGAAGGCTGTGGGTTTAGTAGCCAATTGCTTTCACACACTGGCTGATTTAAATCCTTCAACCTTCAAAATTATATAAGGAAGATACATTAGTGATGTTTTAATGTCAGTCTGACAGTTAGCACTTGTGAAAAAATGTTGGTAATTATTGAAGGTAAAACTTGAGAAGGGCAAAATAATAAAGAGCAGCCAGATCTAATTCAAGAGCTACTCTAATGATTCAGGCTCTAATAATAGATAATCTCTTAAACGCTCATGTACAGGCAGGTAGATACACCCACACTCAAGCTCTTCGACCCATGTAGAGAGCTACTTTAATTGCATTGTTTCAATAGTCCTCGCTGAATGGGGAAGAGGCTGGAGACTTCAGTTTACAAGACACATCTGCAGGTGTTGCATTTCGAACTGAGGAACTCAAGCTGCGCAAGAGAGAGAGAGACACGCATACACTTCCACAGACAGCATACAAACAGACTGTCTCTCTCTCTCTGCCTCTTCCTCTCTCATAGACGTAAACACACACGGCAGGTGCAGCACAGCTCACTACTTTCCTCCACGGCATCATGCCTGGCACATCCGAGCGAGGTGAAATTGGAAATCTCTGAACATCTGTGTCTCTTTCTATAAAAATACAACCTTAAAATACAGGACATGAAAAAGCTAAGGCACAGACGACTGAGCACAAACATGTCAAATTCAGAGAAAGAATGTGCTTATCAATGGGGCTTCCACAATACCGCTGACGTTTCCCAGTAGGCATTGCACACTAAAAGTCTGTCAGGGCCATAAATACCAGCATGTAATGTGGCTAAGGGTCATGTAGGCTTTAGATAACCTCTCTTTGGCTGTTACACTTTGTAAAAAATACTTTGTTGCAACACAGCAACTGGTACACTCTTTCCTCTCGAAAAATAGCTCATTCTGAACTATTTTATTTGAGCCCTCTCTCACAGGAGTGTCTGTATGAGAATCAGATCTGTTTGTTAAAGCTGAGAGTCAAGTAGTTTCTGAGGATCTTGGGTAGCGTGTCTTCTAATTCTCTGAAAGAAAGAGCAATCAGCTAAGCTTCACACAGCATCCGACAGATTCAATCTTCTTTCTTCCAGCATTTCTATTGTAATGTCCTCACACACTGGTGTGCATGCTGCGTTTCTTATAATCTATACAAACAAGCTGTAGATGGACAGGAATGTGTGTGAGAGAGGAACGTGTCACACATTACAGACAACTATAATTTTTTCTTTGCTTTGCTTTTTGTTGGCATGTTTCTATCATCCCTCATTCGTTTGTGCAGTTACATGCGCCTGTATTGCTGGCGTCTTGCCTCACATCGAGTAATTGTGAAATTATTTAAATGAGGGCTCCATGTTCCTTTTGTTTACTGCCTTCAATGGAGACAAGGAAACAAGGTTGGAGAATTCATGAACGCCATTTCTCACTCTCGCTCTCACTTATGCGCTACAACTACCACCTTCTCCTCCCCCTCTTTGTGAATCCTGCCACGGCATCAGGAGTACGTCCTGTGCATTATGAGGAGCCATTAATGAGTGTGTGGCGTGGCGTGTTGTGATGCGCGGCATATTACAGCCATTCATCAGGGCCAGGGAGACACTTGACAGGCGGACAGCCAACAGGTTGTGTAATCATATAACACAGCCATGTCAGGCCTGCCACGGCTCCGTGTCCCATTCAGGCCCCTAATGTTATTTTCCTCTGGGTAATTGACGACGCCAGACGATGAGACCCGGTGATGGATAACATCATGGACAAAGAGGCGAGCAAAGATGGCGGCCTACCGGGGTGATGTCATTTCAGATGACATCAACATTTGGAGATATTTCAAGGCATAATTACATTTTGTTCCAAGCTCTGTCCATTTATTTCATCCATTTACTTTAGACATGATGACTTTGTGCTCACCTTAGCAGTTGCTGAGACCTGTGAGCATGAAAATAAACTAAGTCAATTTCTCATCCACAGAAAAAACATGAGGTCAAGGTCTGTCTGTAAACTGTAATAAATATTAACGACAGACAATTCCTTACTTCATTTTTGGCTTCTTTCCTCCTCAGAACTTTTTTCCTCAGTCCAAGGTTTAAATTTTTCTTGTTACCATAATTCTTCATTGACTTTCACAATTTAAGCATCGGAAATTCTGTCAACCACTTTCACAGACTACACTATTTATCATCCACAACACCATCTTGTTTTCTTTCTGTCATATGCGATGTATGTGACATGCCACAGTTCATTCAGAAAGCTGACTGGGTAAAGAAATGAAAACTGAACTAAGTATTTGATGCACTGAAGGATGCAGAAGAAGCAAATATAAGTAAATCAGTTTTATAATCCTGCAGCAGTCAACAATGTGAGCAAAAAAGTGGGAGCAATGAAAAAGGTGTTACAGTCATATCAGTCCTTGGAGAAAAATCTAGGCTATATGACTGATGGGTAATGGGTCCCCTCCCAGAAAGTGAAGCCCATACAAGTTCACAGGTTGGCTGCATTAAGCCTGGATTACACCTCACTTTCACATTCCCTGGGTCTACTTAGCCTTGGTCTAACTTAGTTTGTTAATACACTTCCTCAAAAATGAAATATCATAATTAACTCAAACTGCATGCACTATGATTGATTCATTATATGTGAATCAACATTTCAATCATAGCGCATTGGTTGTGCAGTGGTTGTAAATTCCATGTGCTTCAGAGTTTCTTCTCTTTTCCTCTGAGCAATAGTAGCAGTATTACTAACTGCTGCTCCACATGTATTGGCTCCAACCCTAAAAAAATACACTTGGATAATAGTTTCCTGTACACAAATATGCAGAGGCTGAAGCGAGACAAGGAACTGGTGAAATGACTAGCATAGGAATGCTAATATTTAGGCAGCTTATTAATCAAGCATAATAATATTGTAGATGAGAGGATGTTTAACTCCAAAATTAGTTTTTCAACTTTCTGTTGCTGTAAGCGACGAGTATCTGTTCTGTAGACTGTATGGACCTGAGGAATTAGTTATCTGACTTTTATCTTTTTACACTGAATAAAACAAGATAATTAAACAAGTGTCATTAACATGAATAGTTGACAAAGAATAATAAAACATCTAAGTATAGTGAATACTGCTAACAATAGACAAATGGTCAAGGTTTCTACCTTTACATAACATGTTATGAAGACCGGTACGAAAGACAGCAAACCTCTTTTGTGCATTGCATCCTGATCTATTCTGGTGGCACACTTAATCCACTTAGCAGGTTAAATGAGTCATAATTGTATAACACTAGAATGGTGATTTAAATCTATTACAGAAAATCATTCTTAAGACATTAATCTCGGCTGTTAAACCGAATTTGTTAAAACATGACAAAGTAAAAGTGTTACTCTTGTAATTGCAGTGTACTAGGAATGCCACCTGACACTGAGGAATGTGTTGCTCATATTCCAACTCCTCCTCACAACAAAACTCTCAGCCGCATCAGAGAGGTAGAGGTGGCCCTGAGGCAGTGTGAGACACTGTTAAGGATAGCAAGTATCCTCACACAACCTGTTCTGCTCTGTCCCTAAGCTGGGAAAGAGAAGACAATGTTCTCTCTCATCCTCCCACTCTCACCACTTTATACCTCTGCCTGTTTGTGAGATGCCTCTTGCAGCTCACAATCCAAAAAAAGGCCAGCTTGTGTGTGTGAAAAAAATGGGCCATAAGACGGTGAGCACAATGAATATCTTCAGCACGGATAAAAATACACATTCCTGATTTTGAATATCATCACAGTCTCCTAAGCTGCAGCACCCTGAGGTGAATTTCCTCAAAGAGTGAGAGTTCTGATTGCATTTTTTCCCTCTTATTCCGTCATATTTATGTTTCTGAACCTCTGTCACACACCAAATGCGCATCTGACATAAAACATCCAGGACATACCTGACAAAGCGTGTATCCATAATATGAAGACACTGAAATCAGAAAAACTCTAGAGGATGAAAGTACAATGAGTGTAGATGACAAAAAGAAATTGAATGGAAAATACAAAACATATGGAAAGAAAGAGTAGTACGCCTGATAATGGGTTTCTGGTTCTCTTTGAGTTAGGATGCAGCCACATCATCCAATGCTTGAGCATGCTTCAACCCAACAGCTTGTCTGGTCAGTGTGACAGTGCGCCATTGTGCTGACTCTAATAACACCAAGTTTTATGAACAGACACCTCATATTGACATCGGCAGGCCATGCATTTCAGCAATTATACTTCAGTCTGGTTCATATTGTGATAGTGTGACCCTGAGCCGCACTGGTCAGCAGGGAGCTTGAGTACAGCACAATCTGAATGTCCAGTGTCCGTGCCCTTATTTAATCCTCACCAGCTCTTACATGTCCCTTACTTCATATAGGAGAAAAAGAGCCAAACCTCATCGCAACACATCTGCAAGTTGAAGAATCACTTTGGGTATGCAAACTGTGCCCTAATGTAAAAGTTCACGGCTCAACATTAATGTTACTGTAATATCTCACCTTCAGTGTGAGCATCTCTGAGCAAGCAGGGCAAAATAGCATAGTATGAAGCTCACACTGTGTGTTCGCTCTCAGGTTTCTACAACACTCTAACACAGTATAAGATCACATAGTCAGACGCCAATTATAAGCTGGTGCTAAATCAATACGCAGAAGTAGGATGGCAGCAGATCTATGTTACAATGTTGGTGCAGGTTCTGGATGTGGAAGGAGTTGGTGGTTTTAAAAGAGGCATCATAGAGCCAACCCCATGTCTCCAGTGATAGCTTCATGTAACACCTGGCTTCAGAAACAGTGGTAAAGAGGTAGAGTTGAGATCCATAGCCTTGCTGCTTTCCAAAAACTTCATCACACTAATCAGTAAGTCAAATCCCCAAATGCAAGAGTTAGTCACATCAGAGTTTGTGTTAATTTAGCTAACTTTTTCAGTCGTAATATGCGCTCAAGGCCTAAATGAAGTAATAAGCCTGTTGATCTCATAACACATTGTAACGAAGCAGCACTTGACACTAGATTCTAACTAGGGTTGGGCAATTTAAGCAAAAATACAATTCACTTGAAACTTCTTGGTATTTGCCCCTGCAGACATAAGGAGAGAGATCTATTTAATGACTGTTCAAAGTTGTCATATGCAAGTGAAATGTGATATATGACTGGATATGACCTACATATTCAAAATTTTTGTTGATATTTATGTAGAAGTTCCTCCCAGAATCGCGCACCTTAAAAGTATTGGCTTCTGTCATACCTGTTCTACTGACAGGTACTCTATTTTCTAAAGTTATTTTGAATGTTTTAATGTTACACACAACATGTTTCAGGTGCCATAACATAAAGATGTTGTATTTGATATTTTGTTTCTTGTTAACCATTGATGAAAAACAGATATTTCAAATCATAGCTTATCCCTTTTATTATTCGGAATCATGTTAGGTATTTCTTTTCTATTTTTTTGGGTCGCATTGTTTTCACCATCAATTTTTCTACCACTAACAGAAGACTCATGAGAGGAAGCATAAGCTGCTAAGGAGATCTACGTAGTCACCCTGGCCCCGAGGTGTAGTCATGTTTTTCAGTAGGTGCCTTAGAAAAGCAGTTACCAAAACACATAACTTGAAATTTCCCCTATAGTGTTATTCTTACTCAGACACAGACACACGCACACTCAGACTTCAACATGCCCACTCTTCTCTCCCCTCAGTCCCAACTCCATCTCCTCACAACGGCCACAGTGTTCAGTGTCAACAGTGCTCACTCTGTGTGTTACTAACATTAAAAATGCATCCAATTAAACTGCAGGGGAAAATGCTCCTCTGTAAACGGCAACAGTGTGTAACATGTTTGCAGCGTTGATAGGCTTTCTAAACAAATTAAACCATCGCAGCTCCGCATTACTCATCTCGGCTGGCTGTCTGGCCAAACTCTTCCTCAATTGCACAGTTGTTTGATCAAAAATTTGTAGGCTGAGTATGAGTTAGTGAGGAAAGGAGAAAAAAAGTAACAGATATGAGTCCATGGATACCAGGTGAAGAGAATTCAGAACGACAGCCACAGAGAAGCGCAGTAAAACTTGTCTTCCTATACTTTCATGTGTCTGCAGTCATGGGCTGTCACATTCTGCAGCTCTGTTCTGTCGGCTTGCAGCGTCTCTTTCTTTCACTCTGCTCTACTTGTCACTCTGCCGATGGTCTATTTGTGAGTGTATGTGTGTTAAACCTGTCGCTTTCAGTGCTCTGACGTCCGTGTGCTTATCACTTTGGCTGATCCCAGCAAGTCGTGCGTGTGTATGTGAGGTATCTGTGTGCATATGTGTGTTTGTGTGCAGGGCAGATGTTCCACACGTGTTTCAGTTGCTCAGTGTTCACATACACACACACACATATAAACACACACTGCACTAAGGAAGATTAACCAGCACTTTATTTATCCATTTGCTTCCTGGATCTGCACCCACCCACACTCACAACCCCCCCCAATCCTTCTTAATCCCTGGTAGCAAAGAATACAGGAGGAAAGGCAGAAAAGAGTGTGAAATTCGAACTAGGTGGCTGAGTTTTACATCACTTTGGACCTACTTCAAAAATGACCAAGTTTCCAGTTCAGTGAATATCCAGTTGAAATTGCCAGCAATTGGATGCTGCATTGCTGATATTCAATTTATAAACAAATGAGGTGGTTGAGAATTCTGCAGAAGAAAAAAAGAATTTGACAAAAGCCCAGGGAGTGAAACAGCAGGAGTTTGAGATAAGAGTTAAGAAGGGTCAGGTTGGAATAGGGTTACATTAAATTCTATATTGCATATGTCCTATGACTATTTCCCTATTCACCAAGCATGCATCTTTACAGTGAGAAATACTGAAAATATTGAGTTCTTGGAATCCAATGTGTCTTGAATCATAGCATCATGTTTTTCTGTTTTATTTTCCAAGTATTGACACTGGCCACAGGCTTTCCGTCGGGGACTGGCTAGCTTTCTTTTTCAACTGAGCCAAATGAGATCCTGCACAGCTCCTCATAAACAGCAGCTGCAGTCTGCTCAGTTCCCAGTTCCTCCCAGGCCGCCAGCCCAGGAGGGTCCAATCAAAACCAGCCACACTACTCCCTCACTTCACATTTGCGTGCCAGGTCTGCTCCATGAGGGAAATTTAAAAAAAAAGAAAAGAAAGAGCCACCAAAGAGGAGTGAGCACTGTGACATAGCTGAGGAATAAGAAAAGAAAAATCTGTTTACCTGAGTGAACTTTGACCTTGGTGATTGTGCCGCTGTGGTCGCCGCCCCCTCCCCCACCGAGCCCTTCATGTATTCCTCACGCACAGTCCCTCGCTGACCCCCTCCTTAAGCGGTGATCTGAGGGGAAGGAAGACAGAAGAAAAGGCTGTTAAATTTCTTTTAATGGAGTGCCAGGGAGAACCTGGTTCAGACAGAGGACAAATGTATCACAGAGAAATACACCCCGGTGCTGAAAAATGTATGCAGGAAGCCATGAGGGAGTTTGCTATACTGCCCCATTTACTCTCCCTCCTAACCCTGCCGGAAAGCCAATGAACCAATGAACAACTGCACCACCTATCAAACTGCCGTGCCTGTGTACTGCAGCAGTCCTGTCCTGTATACCACCCCCCCTCCGCCTTCCCACGCGACCCCACCCCCCACCGCACTGGAACAATGTCCTTCCTAAAGGTTATCAGCAGCCTGGCTCTTGGTCAGCCCTCATCCTGAGTCCATTACACACACAGCGGCGAGATTCACTGCCTTAATACACCTCTTTTAGTTTCCCCTCACTGCTCCGCTGCACCCTTTACAGGCCCATACAAATCCAGCAGAGGCCAAGAACACACACAGGGTTTCAGGATTAGCCTAGCAGTCATTCTGTCTCGGTAGATATCTGCAATGCACTTACGTTTTAATGGTGGACATCCCTTTAAGAGGGCTTTGATGAAATCCCAAGCAGGCAACCTTGATTTCTTTAAGTTTCCCTTGTAAGTTCTAAGTCATGGATTGGCCTTAGAGTCAATATCAAGTGAAAAGTTAAACTCTCATGTGATTCTAAAATAGGCATGCTGAACTAAGATAGGTGGATGTGTTAAGCTCATATTACTGATGTTTAAAGCAGCAATCAAGGACCCAATAATGGCTCTGTAGTATTTGCCTACAGTTGTTCTCAGAACCATGGAGCTTTGGAACAATCTCTTAAAATATCTTCATTGATTTAGGAACCCTTAGCCATCTATTTTGTGGCCTGAAACTTAAGTTAACTATTTTCAAAACAGTAGAGTTAGTAGTGTACACAAATAAGAAGGGAAAGGACCACTACTCTCCCTTCGGTAGGTGCAGACCTAAATCAGAGCAGCCAAAACATTAACCAAGTGGTCACGACTGGGATCTTTGTGCTACATTTACTGTAGCAACGTAGCAGAGTGACAGTATGTTAAATTTAGTGTGTAATATGTTATTTTGATCGAAATGGCAATACAAGATATTATTTTATACTTGAATAAAAAATGCAAGTCGGCTAGATGAAAACAATTTTATTTTTTTCTCTCTCTTTTATTGTCCTCACCAACTTGACACTAAACATAGTTTTGTCACTAAGTAGCCAAGCTGTCCCGCCCAGTGTGTTGTGATCAAAAAATAAAGTTGCTAGCTCATCTCACCCAACATGAACTTGACTATATTCAGGCTTAAATTCCCGCTACAACTGTTCTTAAAGGTACAGGCACCCAAAGTCTCACACAAAGACCCAACGGCGGTGTAACAAAAGCTGAAATATGTTAGGTTGAACATATCACTTCAGAATAACTTGAGAATTTATATCAAAACAGACTTAGAGCAACAAAGTGCTCCACTTTGATTCTTAATAAGTTCTCCTGGCACCAGGAAGACACTATTTTTATTTTTATTTCTTTTGTTTCTCTCTTAAAATCTCTCCTACTTGTTAAAACAAGCTTCTGCTTCAGGCTGCCCTGGTGGCCATTTTCCAAGAGGTACTGTATATCCTGGCACTTTTAATCAGAGTCAAAGAACTCTTGGCCGACTGTGCGGAGACATTTCTGTGAGATTTTGAGAAAGCAGAACAGATTTTACCATAATAACTTGGAAGAACTTAGAAAACTATTTTGGTGTATCTTTGCCTGTTGACACCTTGGGATCTTTTTTTAATATGTGACACTGAACTTGATGTCTTTAAGTTATGGTGAAAGTAAGTTGCTAAATCTCTAAAATGCACCAGTTTTGGACTGAAATATGCCAGTGGCTGAATATTTAATACTTTTTATTGCCATTGTGAGAACAATTCATGGATGGTTTGCGCAGAAAGGGGTGCATGGATGGACTGGGGCCCCCCATACATCTGAACACCTGCTCATTCATTTAATCCATGAGAAGAAGGGAACATATTGAGGCACATACTGTTGGAAGAGGGGGTTGATTTTGGACTGAGGCCAAAAAGAAGAGGACAGGGCGGAGGAGAAAGCCATAAATACGCAGGGAGGCGAGCAGGTGTCGCAGACAAATGTGATTTACAGCGTCTACGTCCCGTACTGTGCTGACAGGTAAGCCTATTAGGTTGATATTACCCAGCTATAACACGCGCGGATGGACCCACTTTAAAATGTGTGTGTGCAGCCGGTGTGTAAAGGTTATGGGTTTTAAAAGAAAGATTAGAATATCTCATTGTTAAGTTGGCCATACATTCAGTTCGGAAAATCCAATTATTGTATTAAAGCAGATTTTCAATTGGCTTTATTCAGTCAGTTAAATATTTCTACAGTGACCAGACAGGAGAGCTATGTTTAGCCTATTAAAGGTGAAAAACACCAACCTGGCTTTACAAAAGCAAAGTTTTGTCTGGAATTCTACTTAAAGAGAAATACAGTGCAAATATTTTGTCTGACTCTGAAATGGCATGAGGATTTAAAGCCAAAGAGGGAGTTAAATACTGAGAGAGCAGTGCATCCCTGCATATTGGAAACTGCTGGGGAGCAATCACTGAAGAATGCGAACGTTTATGAGAAACTAAATGCGCTAGAACATCGAGCAGAGCGGAGATCTGCAATCGAGTTTCACTTGTAATACTGCATGAGAGACACGAGACTAGAAGAAAATTGCTACCACTTGAGCAGCACACTACAGATGGTGTTTGAGAGCAACACAGCACAAAGCAATGTGTTCCTTAATAATGTGGTGAATATTGCAGTGAAAAGCTGAGTGCTTGCTTCTGCAGACTCCAGCGCTTTTTTTTCCTTCCCTCCCTGTCAGAAGTGTGAACTCTTTCATCCCGGATATGAGAGGCTGCGGTAAAATCCTCAAAGAAACTAATCGTGTTAAATGAGGTTTGTGTCTGTATCTATGACTTCTCAGCGTGTTTGTGCATGTGTGTGTGTGAGAGAGAGAGCTGTGGGTGGTTATAGGTGCTGCGGACAGATTCAGAAATTCCTGTCACTTTAAAATCTAAACTCTAGACTTACAGCCACACTTCTTGTGTTACCCTCTTAACGCTTCAGTCCTTGTAACCGTATCTGATGATGTGGCTGCTCATTGATGGAGGTTAACCAATTTTCTGCACAAAGTCTTTAAAGTGATCCAAACACTGGATATGACAAAGCCTGGGTTTGTCTCTTGAAAGCCCTTAACACCGCAACGTTTGCTTTAGCTTCCTGTGGGGAATCCTATAGTCTTAACACACATGCACATATGCACACGCACACACACACACACAAACACCTTATCATCCAGGGCTGAGGAGGCAGGAGAGCTATAAAAGCCGACCTCATCTCCTTAAAACAGGCAGGGTTGTCCCTGGGCGTCTTAACACAACTCATCAACTGTTAAACCAGAGAGAGAGGCAGAGCAGTAAAAATCAATGCCCCCCAACATGGCAAACAGCAGTCGATGATGTTAGGGGGGAAGATTTTGTAGGCAGGGTAAAGAAGGAAGAAAGGGTGCTAGGCAGTGAAAAGGCCATGTTAGCTAAGAGGCTAATATATGTAATTGATTACCTCTATGCAAATAGAGGGAGTCTAAAAACTAGAGAATGCAATTTAAAGCAGCAGTGTGTCTGAAATCGATCAGCGCTCTGAGTGAGAGAAGCCATTTTCCTCCAGCCAAGATAAAACACTTTACTAGGAGCTGTCAGATACTTATCAGGAGGAAATTAGCAGAGGAATACCATTTTCCCAAAACAAACAGGTCAAGTGTTTCTCCTCCTTGAGTGGTCTCTCCTTCGCTCTCTCTCTCACTCTGATATCATCATTTGTTATTTCCTGCAGCTTAAATGCCAACAGAGAGACGGCCGGGCTGTGTTTCACTCAAACAGATCATTTGTAATAAAGAAAACCCATGCAGGCAGGAGCAGGTTGTTGTTTGAAACAGAGAAGATGAGGTTTGCCTCAGTTCCCGGGAGCAGCATCGGATCCTGCCAGCGCCCGCACGCAAACACTGACGCAAGTCTGTCCTAAATCTCCCAGCCAGATCTCACCAAAACAATATTTGCGTTTTTGGCCCTTACAGTCTGTTTTCCTGGCTGAAAGAGAGAAAAAATGGAAGAGAGAAGGAAAACACACAGAATGGAGCACAAAGAGATGTGTCGAAAGCAGCAGCCCACACAAGACAGCAGAGAGGAGAGGGCAGCTACGGCGTCAACATCAACACGGGTTGTGCAGTCATCGCTCAGCAGGTAATTATGATAACAACGTGTTCCCCGGGCAGCTTCTCTCTGATTTAGTTTCCGAGCACTTACCCTTCCTAAAATCTCCTTCTGATAACATCTGATATGATTACAAAGTCAAGATCCTTTTCAAGGAGCGCCCACTTATGTGCCTCTAATTTGCTGTATAGTAACTCTCCCTCTTGTGACTACTTAATACTGCTTCCTCTTGGTTAAAAATGTTTCCTCATCCCAATTTTCATAACATTTCTTAAAGTGCAATGACATAAATGAGCCTCACCTACAAACACCACCTGTTATTGAGCGCTCCACCGCCTGCTATTACCCTCCATTGTAAACACAGGCCTGCTACATGGGGGAATACATCATTTCATTGTGTGTGTTATCATCCAGTTTGAACAGCAGGAGTCCGGCCCTGAATAGAGTCAGCCGAGTTGACCCTATGATTACCTCTACGATGCAGCATTTTCCTCGGCTGTCATCACAGCCCGACCCTTTAAACAGCCCCAGCGCTGCTCCACAACAGGGCCTGGCTGTTGACATACTGAAGACATTTAAGATAATCCCAGAGATGTCTCTGTGTTTTCCAAGATTACATCTTCAAAGGGAACGACGTGGCCGACAGCCTCTACTTGAAAGGGAGAGAGATGCAGAGGGCTCTTCTTCTGAAGGAGGGGGTGGAATAGTTCAAGAATGCAATCATGGTTTTGGAGTGGAAGGAGGCCTGTCCTGGCTAGCTGAGCTGGCAGGAGGGAGAGAGGGAGGACTGGGGGGGTATCACACCTGAGTGAGAAAACACACCTGTTGGATGGTTCAAAACAGAGAGAGGTAAAGAAAGAACTCTCACCTGTGTGACCTCGGTGATGTCATAAATCACACAGATCATCTGCAGCCCTGCCTTGGCTTTGATAGTGTTTGTGAAGTCGTGTCGAGGTTAAACGGGCAGGAAACTGGAACCACATCAAAATGTAGAGTGTCACAGGAATTAAGGATATGATGAGGTCGTGCTTTCTGTGATGGTTTCAGGTGTTATAAGACCGCCAATCTCACAATCAAGGTAAGATATCTTAGTACTGTGAGAAAGTCAAAGTGTGATGCAAATGAAACTGGATTTAACAATGATATTGTTATGATATAACCAACAAGAGTGGTCAGTACAGCCAGAATGATCATCGTGAAATCATAGATGCTATTTGGGGAGAGGCATGTCCTGAACACTTGAAACTAGAAACACTAGAAAAAAAAGCCCTGAACATCACGGGTGACACATTCAATGTATTCAAAATCTGAGTTGCCTCAGGTTGTCCAGGGTTAAAAAAAAAAATTATTTCCCACTCAAATCATTAATTTAGTGTGCTGAAGATAACTTTCCACATAGTGGAAAACTTAAGTTCATTATATTCTAATCTAATGTGAATTGTTCTCACTATACTTACAAAAACATACATTACTAGTCCATTTAAATCTAATTTCTTTAAGAATTATGGAAAAGAAAAACATTTAGGATGTTAAACTACAGTTTTAATCAGAATATGAAAAGTCAACAGGTGTCTTTTTCAACTCAATAATAGTTTCATTTTGCAGAGACACGATACATTTTATTATTGGTCTCTCCTCTAAAGCTAATATTGACTGGTTAATTATCTGTTAATCAGTTCAGCTAACGAGAACACATAACTGACAGCCTGGGACTGAAAGCAATATTTTATAACCTTTAATCAAACATTCATTTTATACACGTTATTTTTCTCAATACCTCAGCTTTGACGCTGGTAATGTCACATGAACATGTTTCTCTGATCAGCGTTCTCCCGCGTTGTTCTTCTGAAGAACTTATATGACTGGTGTTGTTGTCAAGAGAGGACACAAGGAGGGATTTGGTCTGGTAATTGATCTGCTGACAAATTGTGTTCAGTTTAGATGTTATGAGAAGTTTTGGGGTTTGGAGAGTCTTATGTCTTGCACAAAGACATTGCACATTGACAGTGTGTCAACTGCAGAACCTGGGATTGAACCGACTCGAACGCTCTGTGAGCCATTGCCACCCACTAGAACTATTTGCAGTCTAAATAATAACCTTGATGAAGACGGGAAGTATGTCTTTGTTTGGGCTCGAAGCTTATAAATTAATAACAAGAAGTCAGCAATAGGAGATTGAGTTTTGACTTAAAGAGACATGAGAAGAAACAAATAGGACAGGTGTATCTTGGGTAATATAGGATCCAGTGTTTTTAAAGTTGAGCATAAGAGTGGACTGAGAGTTTTGATGTCCCTGTTTTTTTTTTGTTTTGTCTTGATTTGACGTTGTCTTCAGCAACTATGAACCTGCCAAAAAAAATCTTTTTCAAAGCTCCACACATCAAGTGTCATCTTTATGTTGGTGCTTTATCAAACTTAAAGTTGAAAACCTGAACTTATAATTCACCAAATCTAAGAAAGAATCACTGCTCTAAGACCACAAGTTGGACCCTCTTGTGTTTGCCATGTTTGCTTCCAAATATTTAATGGCTATGGGAATACAACAGGTTTTGTCACTCTTGTTCATGCAGATTCCAAACTCATAGAATAAATTGTTTGAAAGGTTTCCTTGTGTGAAAAGCTTCAGAGACAGATTTTTGGGTCAAACTGGACACTTTGTTGGATCATCAAGTAAAAGTAATTAGATTTGATTCTTCCTGAAGGCAGATTTTTCCCCCTGCATGCAACCCATCCTGACTCTTTAGGACAGAGCAACTTCCTGGTCCCTGAGAGCACTGTGTGTGCCGTAACTCCAAATCATGACTTAACTCCATCACAGCCTGCAGGCACTTCTCTCCCACAGTGAGCTTTACAAACTGCATCTTCACAAAGCGGTTTTTAGACACTTTGCATGACAACTGCTGTGAGCTTTGTGCTACTTTACAGCTCCCCGGCATTCAACAAGCATTAGAAATGCAAAATGAAATGTGTCACACTTAAATGACTTCAGAAGAATTAAATAAGAGCAAGAACACATGAGTCATATCTGTAACAAATGTCAGCGATGACATCCTGTGTGGCTGTGAAGACCTCTGAGTGACTCACAGAAATGTTCGCTAACTTGGTTGTGATGGTCACAGAAACCTCTCAGCAGTATCCTTTTCCATCCACTGACCAGCACTGCGATAAGCATGATAGGACTTAATTACAGTGGGGGTGTATTTTGAAAGAGAACACGGGGGAGAACTGTGAAGAACACTGAAGCAATAATAACTAAGTCTACTACGGTTTTCAGCAGGAGTAAAACAAAATCTTTCTTTCTGCTCAGTCCTCTTCCTCAGCTGGCTCAGTGACATCACCAGTGAGTCAGCGACCAAAGCCTGGAGCTGGGATCAAAAAGCACAGAATGAGGTCTGTCTATTATCAGCTGCGCATACTGTACGCCATGAGAAGGCAACAAACAGCCAGACAAGGAGGCACAAGTCACACAAACCACCAGAAGGCTATTTCTGAGAGTAGACGAAGGAAAACAAATATGTCATCAGCAGGCGGCTGCAACCAAGCAGATGAATCATAAATGAGTCTCATAGAGAGGGACTTCTTTTAGATTTAGCGGCGATAAACAGATGTAAATGTGGACGGACAAAGCAGCAGCGTTAAAGGAAAGCATGGATCCTGTGAGTGAGCTCTGCGGTGGGCCCCTCCTCTGGCCATGGTTGAAAAATTAATGCAGCAAACTGACAACACTTAGGGCCTCCTTCTCCTTCTTCCCCCTCCCCGTGTAGCAAACAGGATCAATTACCAAAGCAGGGCTCCACTCAGCAGAGCTAAAGAAACAAGAGGCACTCTCCATCACAGCTGTGTATGTGTATGTGTATGTGTGTGTGTGTGTGTGTGTGTGTGTGTGTGTGTGTGTGTGTGTGTGTGAGGTTCAGGCAGGCTTATGATGAGCAGAAAGAGGAGGAGGAGGTGGTAATAGTCTGTTTGCTTCTCTCTAATGACAGCAGCAGAGTGGATTAGTGAGCCTCCTAGCCCATCAGCATCACTCCTCCCTGTAAGTGACAGAGCATGTAAATAACCAGTTATGACCACTAGAAGAAAAGGGGGAAAGAAAGAGAAAAAAGAAGAAAAGAGGGAAGGAGAAGGCCTAACCGTGTGACAGCATCTTGCCGGCATTTGTATGCAGGAGGGAAAGATTTTGTGGAGTTCCATTCCTACAACATCAGCGAAGTTATTCAAATGCAGCACATGTGAGTGGAGGGGATAACATAAAGAAAGGCATCAGCAGAAATGGCAGCAGGCAGTAATCCCCCAGCCAGGACACTTGTGTTTGCCACGCAGGCAGGCAGAGCTGTCAGTGGCAGCACCGGCAACCATTACAGGCCTTATCAGTGGCAGCCACAGGGCTCCTTTAATAACCCTGCTGATGGTTTGCACTGTGAGGACAGACAGGGAGAAGGACAAACAGACAGACAGGTTTCACTTCCCACTTAAAAAGCCTGAGAGCCAGGTATCAGCGTGTCACAGTGTGTGTGCGTGCAGAGTGCATTTACTTATTCCTTCACTGTACAGCGTTTAATGCACTGACAGCTTCATACATGCTGTCACTTTTATCTAAATGCACTCCACTGTTGTCTGCCCTGTCTATTAACCTGCTCACACACACACACACACACCAACGTCAGCTGCAATGTTTCAATCTGACCACGAACTACAGCATCATATGGAGACTCAATACACCAAACAATAAACCTGATGTTTTACGTGATCATTTATCTTTATTGATGGCTTCCGCTGCAAAAAGCCAGATTGTCCTAAAGGGACTCAAACATCTTGCGTTTATGACACTGTTGTCTAAAGTCTTACTGGCCCAGTAGCAGTGAATCTGACTCCAGCATCATTATCACCATTCAAAAGGTCAAACACAGTGCTTCCAGCCTCCTCTTTGTGATTTATGCCTTTTTGCTATTACCTCTGTTCACATTAATCTCCATCTGTAAATCTAATCACACCGCCTCACCATCGCAGCCCCCCCTGCGTGCTCAGGACAGAAGCTGCAGCAGCGGCTGAGATGGGAAACAGCTTATGTAAATACAACACTGTTGACACAGGATGGGCAACACGCGGTGGTGCCTCGCTGCGATGGAGAGACATCAGAGATGAGGGTTCAGATAAGCACAGCAGTCTCTTTATTGTTGCTACTTTTTATTTGCTGTCATGATTCATCTCTATCTTTACATCCTCTGCAGTTTTATACCGAGCTTATCCAAAGAGACTGGGGTTGTTTTAAAGAAATATAAACAAAAGATATGCAGAAGAGGTGCAGACAGTCTCCATCTTTGGTCAATAATTTGCTCAAATATGGACACGCACAAATGGGGGCTTCATGGACTATATACAAAATAAAGTACAGTTTCACATTTAATTTCTGCAGATGGTTGTTGCATTGAATCCAATGCTCTTCTGTCGTGACATCCTTCACTTGTCGAACCAATACTTGATTTTTCACTTCTTACTGTTAAATTTTATGAAGCTGAAATATTTGCAAATATCTCAAGTTATACTGACAAGAGCCATCATAATCATAAACTTGATATAAGTTCTTTCCGTCCACTGATTGACATATTGATCCAACTCTTTTATTTCTTAAATGAGCCAAAAAGAAGCCAGTAGAATCAAACAAAGTCAGTGCCAAGTGTTTTCTGCCCAAATGTGAGCCAATAACCATTACCTGCAATAAAAGGCTGAGAACCAATTGAGGCATCATGGAAACGTCTCCTCCCTGCGTGCCTCCAAGCATCCTCTGAGCACTTTGAGCTGAGTTGCCGGACGCTTTGCTCTGCCACTGCCACATGCAATATAAAGACTTAATCGTGGGGGGGGGGCTGTGTGAAAGTACAGCGGTGCTCTGCGCTGACGGGAACCTTGGCGATGACACAGAGAAGCCTGCAGGCCTGTCAGCTCGTCTCCGTGCAGCTCAAATCAGCTCTCAGCTCCAGAGAACTTCTGCCACCGCTGCACTGACACGCACTCCGACACTCAAACACTGGCTGACACGAATCTCCAGCATCACTTCAAACATCCACTCAGTCCCTCAACATCGTACTCGATGTGTGCCGTGTGTGCGAGGTTCTTGACATGAACACTGGGTGAATCATTCAAGCTATTAGATGAAGTATTTCATGGTGCACAACTCTGTCAAAATATGGCTCAAATACAACATTTTGTTGCCATAAAAGCAGTTTAACCTAAATATTAGCTCACACAGATCACATCTGGATGACTTCAACAACACAGTAGTGTGGTATGAAACCCTTATCTAACATAATATCTAAAAAATAGCTATGCAATTCCAGTTACAGACACATTTTCTGTGAACCAACAAATCATAAAATCTTTGATAATATCAATGAGAATCTTATAAATGATATATTAGAAGTCTAAAACATTTTCCTTTGATGAGAGAAAATAAGAGCAACAAACCCACACCAATTGTTGCAATCAGTTGCAACAATTGTCATAAAGATACACAATGTAAGCCCGTTCTTCAGAGGAGTTTTAGGGGAGTCACCACAAAGCCCAAATTCCTTTGACAGATATTATCAACTCAAGATTTCAAGATAGTGACTGATATTTTATGTGCCACCAAAATGCAAGGAGAGCGTGTTTAATAATTGATGGTGCTGCAGCAGGGAGATTTTTAACCGCTCTCCTCCTGTTATCAATCATTAATGGAGTTTCCATCAAAAACACTTCAACCCCTCAAGTATCAAATCTCTCTTGAAGGTGGAGGGCCCGCGCTCAAACATCCCACTTAATCAAAGGGCACACAATGCGCTCTCCCATCCTCTCATTTTTTCGCTTGCGCAAATTGAGATAATAACAGCACAAATTACAAAATTGTTCACAGCCTAAGTGTAAAAGGAGGCGTTTTAGTGGAGGTCTTCTTGTGAGTGATGTAGGTTAATGGGAAAATTCTAAATGTTTCAATCACAAGGGAGGAAGGAGGGGCAACCTGCGCACCAGTGTTTTTGTTTTCCTTCCCTCTTTGCAGTAAAGTGTTTTTAAAGCTCAATCTATACATCCGACTGGCTCTGCTCTGTAAAGCTGCAAGGCTCGCCTGGTCAAAGTCACACAGGACGCGATGTGCATCAGCGACACTCACAAAGAGCCGTAACACTGCTGCAACCCTTTAAAACAACCACAAGGTTACACACAGTGCACGTAAAGATGTACACACGCAGGAGTCAGATAGAGTTTACTGCTCTGGAGTGACTTTAAAGGATCAGCTAAGATCCCTCCATCTTTTACCTTGCAGGGTTACAGTGTATAAAATGTGTTTATATCCCTGCAGACCTTACACATAGTCCAAAATGCTACATACACATCACACAGACACACACAGTGGACTATAGAAGAGCTGCAGTGAAGTGATATGAAATGATAGACTATTCCTAATAACCCATCAAGATGGTTTTGACAGTGTTCTGTGTGCCAGTGATCAGTGTCGTGGCACAATGCCAGCAGACACTCGGTTCTGTTTGATTTGTAGCCGCAGTCGAAGAGCGGGTGGGACATCAGGAGAGCTGCAGTGACACTCTTTCACTTTCTCTCCCTCCCTTTATCCTCCTTCTCCCCCTTCGCTCAATTCCCCCTTTTCTCTCACCACCACCCCCCTCTCCGCTCACACTGACCTGTTTCAACGGCCCGACCTTGCCTGTCATCACTATAAAACACCTTCTCCGAGCTGCTGCATAGCTGGTGCACGCAGAGAGGACACTAAGAGGATTCTGCTGGAGAAACTTCTAGTTTGACAAGTTCAGGTGCAAAAAGTGAGCTGGTGGATCAGGATTAAGGGTAATGCTTCTAAACATGGAACATGTTTACAATATACAGTGATGTGTGGGTTACAGACTTGACTTAATTTATAGTGGAATATTTTTTTACCCTTAGGTTGTGGATAAGACTTTGTTGGTGAACCCTGCTCTAACCTGTCAAGGTAATCAGTACCAGCTAATAATATAAAAAGTGTGAGGATGAAAACTGTATGGTTCACTCAGAATAATAGATTATTCTATCTTTAAAGAGGTGAAAGCAAGACTAGTGTTTATTCTAATGCCCCATCCTAAAAGTCATTTCAGTGGACTTCTTAAAAATATTAGTTTTGATTAAAAGCTATTATACTTAAGTTAGCATTTGGTTGACAGAGTGAGCACAAGCTGAATTCCCACTGGATAGTTTGCCTCAGCTGGCCCTAACTCAACTTTTTGGTTGAGGTTTATTAACAAAATAATTCTCTTGAGGGACTGTGAGGACTTTCCAAGTGATCTTGAAAAAATCTAGAATTTAGATACATGCCTGATCATAATCCCCAAGAGATGATGCGCTAAAATAGGTTATTTCTAAACGCTAATTCCTGGCTTCCCGATCAGGTCAGACTTGACAGGACCTATTAACGTCAAGTCAAAGTCTAGATGACATTGCTGTGTTTTTCTCTGATGACAAAGAATTCTTAAATTTATTTACTGGTAATGGTTGACTCTGGAGCTTGACTCCCTAACAGAAAAGGGACAGAGAAGCGAATGAAAGCTTAACGGGAGAGTGATAGAGCACAGGCTAAAGCATGAGCACTGGTAGGGCATAACCACGCTTCATAAATGTTACCTTGTTCTGATGTGTCTCAGAGCACCAGGCTGTGAGTAGCGCTGAATGAAGCCAGCTACTAAATTATGTTACAAACTTACAAAGTTTGTTGTCTCTGTTGATTAAAACATTACCCTGTGGCATTGCATCCAGTGAAAAGCTGTCTTGAACAAAAAAACGTAATGTTAAAAGAAGAACTGATCTCTTTTCCTTTTTACTTTTAAAACAAATGCATCAAAAAAGTTTGCACAAGTCCTCCTGTCGAAGGAGTCAGTTCACCTGAAATACTGTTTGGTTTCATTTATTGTTAAAGTTTCATTATAGTAGGCCAGAAATGCCAGTTAATAGTAGTGTTAAGTAACTAGCTCAGCACACACCTGCTCAACCTCAGCAATGTATCACCAGCACAAACTGGTGGAGGTTAGTAACCTGCAGAGAGGACTGAAGGCTGATGGTGCTAGCTCTGAACGTTAACCCAGCAAGTGTTTTACTGTCTTTACACAGGAATCAAATTTTTTATTTGTGGGAAACATGTTGCTGTATACTACCTGGCTACAGATAGCACATTCTTAGGTTTAGTGGTGGATTGTCAGCATGAAACAGCATGGATTTGCTGTGACATCATCTTCAGCATGACAGAATCAGGGACAGAGAAATGTCTCCACTTTTTAATTGAATACTGCTGTGGTTCTGCAATTTAAAATAGGTTAATTAAAATAATAAATTCTAGCTGCTGCCTTTAATTAATAGAAAATAACCACAAAGGTAATAAATGATATAAAGGTGTGTGTGTGGGGGATATGTGCACCCGCCCAGTGAGAAACATTAAGAAAGTGCAAATAAAGATATATCAAGGTGAATGGGTGTTACTGAGCACAAACATGAACCTATTTAAGCATGATTTATACAGTGTAAGCATACTGTGAGGCTTGGCTGTGGTTCTGCAAGTGAACTGAATTAATGCACAGAGCCAGCCAGTTAATATTTGCTTAGTGAATGTTATCTGAAATTTGCAGTGTAGCTGGTTTTTTTTAATGTCCTCAAAGTGTACATTGGCCAGAAGTTTGTCTGGTCATAGGAGCTGTTCTAATATTAAATCAGCGCTGCAGTGCAGCTGAACAGTTTGTCTATAGTGAATGTGATGACCGTGTGAACTTTTTTGTCATCTGCATAGACATCCATGTCATGGCACCATCATGGGCTTGAGGTCCTGCCAACTAAACATCACAGGTAAATTATCCCTTAAAGCTTATCAATCATTCATCTCATCTCCCTGATTTCCATCTTGGGGTTCACACTTAGTAAACAAGATCTTCGGATACACTTTTTAAAAGTGGACAGGCATCAAACAGGAGACTAATCAGCTTGACACACATGCTGACCTTTTACTTTGTGACTCCTCTGACTCACTCACATGGGATGTGCCCAATCAAAGCAGCCACAGATTCAGTGACTCAGGAGCTTTGTAGAGCCAAGTCTTCCTGAGGCTTTGAGTTAATCAAACGGGTCTACCGCTTTATCGTAAAGGTCCACAGAGCTGGTTTCTTAGCATTACTCTAGACTTCTGCAGTGCTGCCAACATTTGTGCTTTTTTCAGCTTTTTCAAATATGCTGTGCCCATAGTCAACTGAAACAGAGCCAATCAGAGCTTTATATTCAAAAGAAATAAGGACAGAAGACTGGGGCAAATGTGAACTATATCGTACTGTGTTTATCATTCTGTGCCACATAATGTTCAATTTCAGGGGCCATGTGCTATATGACTGATCTGTTTTCACTTCTTTATATGCCTGATTTCTTTCACTTTCATTTTCACAAAAAGGCATCAGAATCAATTTCTGTCTGTGTCAAAACAGCTAACGTGACAACAGTCTTGTGAGTGAAAACAAAACATTAATCCAGACTGATTATCAGTCTTCTTTTTTTGCATGTTAAGCCTCTTCCCTGCATGGCTGCTTTTTATTTTTTTTTTAATAATTTATTAAAAGCACTAGAAGTTTATTTCAGGTTCCTTTCAGACACGTCTTTTGTGCCTCAGAAATCGACTTTAAAACTTGTTCAAGACTTTAATCACAGACTTACTCTGACCTTCGTGCCCTCTTATCAAAGTTGCTCTAAAATCGTGTGGTATTTTAGTTGCAAAAAGGGACCCAATTTCAAAACTTCCCGACATCTGAGGGCTGACAGTCTCACGCTGAAAAACAGTGTGCCGACAAGATGTGTTGTCAGAAAATCAAATCAGAAAAGAAAAGTGAGTAAACAGGGATGTGAGAAGGAGCATGTGAATATAGTTGTTTCTTGTTATGTAAAAGATTACTCTGAGACCTCAGAAGTTGAAGTATCTTCAAATACCCCAGCAGGAGGAGATTTTTCGCACTCTGCTGTCGACTACATCACAAAGTTCAGATAACATGACTCAAGGGCAACTAAAAACTCTGTGATCTGTGATGGATTAGCTACGTCAATCAAGTCTCTGCAAGTTTAACTTCATATTTTAGCAAAATTCACGGCTCAGAAAGCAGGAAATCAATCTGACAGTGTCAGAAAATGTATTTACATTCAAAATAGATTGGTTGCAATTTTTTTGTTAACAGGCTACAACATGAAAAAGGAGTTACGCTAATTCTTTATGACAGTCCTTTTTCAAAAAATTCACTGTTTTGACATTTTTGCTCAGCATTAACACATCCTGTCACCAAGTATGAACTCACCTGTTTCATGTTAAAAAAAAAGCTACAGCAACACCAATAGATGTCAAAACACAGAGAGGGATCAATACACAGACAGTCATCTCTCAAGAAGGTGTGAGAAGTATCAAACTTGGCAGACACAGTGTATGTCAATCCACATTTAAACTCAGTCTAACACAACCCAACAGCCACAATTAACACCCTTTTCTTCATCCTGTCATTGGTTTTGTCATTAACGGCTCTGCCCCAGGCACAAAGTTCCAGTTTAACTGTCAGAAAATCCTCCTTTAAAATCATCTGCACATCACTGCAGCTGACGAACAGCCTGATAAAACCAACATTCCCCTCTGCTCTCTGCACCTGCAAGTCTGAGACAGAGCTTTATCAAGCAGACATGGGACAGTGCCAGCCTAGTAGTGCAACACGGACCACAGACAGACGCTCCGCTCATAGAGCCGACAAACAGTTGAAATACCCTGGTGTGTAAGCCACTGTGTGCAATGAGAATTTTAATGAGAGAAAGAGAAGCATACAGACGGAAAACACACAGAAATTGTCTCCCACGGTGTCTGGACTGACGAATGCTACTCTTCGTGACCCTGATGCTTCGAGTCGCAGATCAGATCAGGGACGCTGTGCGACAGATGTCTGCCCAGGCGCTCTGTTCCAGGCATGAGTGCTGCTGGCACACACACCAAAGACAAGAGGTGGGGGCAGGGAACGCAAAAGGGAGAAAAACAGGGGGTAAAATGGATGGCATGAAAAAGAGGTAAAACAAAGATGAACAGAAGTCAAAGTAGAGATGATCTGCTCTGTCATGTTTCAGTCAAATTAACCAGTTTGGTCAGAAAGAGAGACATGCTGCTTATTGAAACATACTGCAAGTTGTGACTGTCACCCTGACTGACCTGGAGCTGGAGACCTCGTGTGCACTAACTCACAGCAGTGGAGAAACACTGGCAAAGCTCCCTGTTGCATTTTCTTAAGTGGCACTAATATAGTCACACATGACTGACAATATAGAGCCTGTATAACACAAATAAAGAAGGTCTTTCCAATTTTTTTTTTTATAAATGATATTAAAGTGGTTTGTGAGTCTTCTTTACGGTGCTCATTTGGCACCAAAGTTAGCATCTGTATCAGCCACTGACGCAGCATTTGATGCAGCTTTGGCCATTCAAAAGTATTCAAAAGAATGGACTAATCTGATAACATAAGGTAAGTTCTCAAAAGTTGACTGGCTTTCGGTGAATTGTGACAACAGTGAACAGTAAATGTGTGGTGCTAGCAGGGACGCAATGTGAGCAATGAGCCTTTTTCATATGTTCTCAGCATTTTAAGGAGCTCTGATTCCACCGTTTGGTGAAATATCTGGTTCCCATCCTGAAGATTTCATGAGGTGTGAAGGAGTTTTCTGCAGCTGTAACAGCTAAAGCTAGCATTGTGTCAGTAACCATACTTTCCAACATCATATGAACTCTTTTTAAACCCACAGTCTTCCTTTTGGTATCAACGAAAACTCAAGTTTAGGTTTCAAAATTAGCCTCAGAAAGGAAGTGCTGATATCAGACATCTCTGGTCAATGAAGGTGGTTATACATGGAAAAGGACATCATCACACAATTTCAGTGAAATAGCAGTGTTTTCAAATGTTTCACTTCGGTGACGGATAAAAATGGTTAAAAATATGTGTTGTTGCAATTTACGAACAAATTTGAAAAGCCCAAAGGTCTGGCTCAAAGTGAGGTTGCCACAAAAACTGCTCCCCCTGGTGACTGGCTGCAGTATAGGTCAAAAACGCTGTCTCCTAATGCACTCCAGATGGGGGGGTGTAAAACTTAAAAAAATCATTACACCTCCTAGAAATATTCTCACATTCTTATGCTGCAGTGGTATGAAGATATTTTTTGGCTGTATTGTGTCCAAGCCCTGTTTTTCAGAAAAGTTGTTCTTTTCATTAGTTAAAAGACTTTAATTCTGGGTTAAAAGTTACGAAGATTGACAGCTGCCGTTTTTGTGTAGATTTTTTGGAAAAGAGAGCCAAAAAGAGATTGGACCGGCAGAAGAATTTCTTTTTTTTCTTACCCGCCGGTTCCACTCAATTTCTCTACTGCAGACTGGCTGCACAATGGTGGCTCCTGTGACAGGGCTCAGGGCTCTTTTGGCTTCAAAACCGTGCAACGGTAAAAGGCGGAGCTACACTGCCCATTCAATATACAGTCTGTGTATAACTGAAAAACTCAGAAGCCACCTACACCTTGACATAAAACTCTACTTATGACCTCAGAATCAAAACTGAATCACTCTATATTCACTGTGAGGAGCAATATGCAAAAAAAAAAGAGATGAGAGAAAGAGAAAAAGGAAGCTAATTATAGCCTCACAGCAGGATGGCCAGAAACAAACTTGATTATCATCATCGTAAAGGAGGCACAAAGGAAACCTGCTGCCTCCCCTCTCCCTCCACAATCCAATAGAGAGGCTTTTAGCCTTCGTAATGATTTACAAAGTGACAAGTCAAACAGATTTACTGTGACAGTCTGAAAGGGACCAGCACGAACACTGTTATCACTCACATGACCAGACCTTCCAGCCCTTCCCCTGTTCCCCCTTTCCGCTGCCATCTCCCCTCTATTGAACCCCACCTCCCTCCTCATCCCACCTCCTGCCTCTTCCAGGGGATAGAAAGAATGAAGCAGGCTCAATAGAAGCAGGCAACAAGCCTATTCAAACCCCCCCACTCGCTCCACACGAGCCCCCTTCAAACGAGAGGGAAAAGCTGGGCTTTGTGGAAGTTAGTTACTTAAAGCGACAGCCCCCCAGATAAGGATCTGGCCACGGAAAACTTGTGGCTGTGCGTAAATGGAGATACCTTTGTACAATTTTAACACCATTACCCAAGGTTTATCAGATTTAATGAGCCATGAATGTGAGGGGAAATTTGCAGCTTGCAGGAGCAACTGACGACATTTCTACAGCAGCCTTGGCCCTTCCAGTGGCCATGAAAGGCTGTTAAAAACCTTATTAATCTGCAGAGGAGCTTCATTAAAAATGGAAAACATGAGGCAATCCCTGCCACAGTTTTCATTATTATGATTTTTTTTACAGGGAAAAGGCTTCTTCGGCTTGTGCTTTCCATCTTTTTTTGTGGAAAGGTATCTTTTGTGTCCTGAGTGACGGATTTACATTTGACTCCAACTTCCAGAGCTCAAACATACTGTGCAAATGTACATTTGGGCAGCATCACTCCCTACAGGCATGGGATGCTTTGCCTGGTTCAGTCATCTCTTTTGTTTTTGCCTCTTTTTTTCCTGGAAGGTGAAAAACACCTTGGCTGTTCCAAGCTTTGAAGACAGAGCCACCCCTAAAACCATCAGTGCTTACGGAAGAGAGATGTGTGCATCTGCATGAGTGTGTGTGTGTGTGTGTGTGTGTGTGTGTGTGTGTGTGTGTGCGTGCGTGTGTGCTGAGAATTCTCAAGGAGCGGAGACCCCTCAGGCTACGCAGATTCAGTTTCCCCCTTTCTGGCTTCCAAAAACAAAGGAATTCCAGAGAAAATCAGGGCAGGACCTCACCCCAAGCCACCGCTGCTGCTTCCACCCCCACCTCCCTCTCTCTTGCTCTCACACACACACATTACACGGCAGCATGCGCAAACATACACAGCACAGCAAAGGTGATTTCATGCAGCCATCAATGAGACACACCTCCTCTCTCGTACAATCATGCTGATTTGATATCCAGGGAGACATGGCTACAAAGACATGTCAAGAGGGAGCGTTAGGTGAGTTTGTGTGTGTGTGTGTGTGTGTGTGTGTGTGTGTGTGTGTGTGTGTGTGTGTGTGTTTGTGTGTGTGTGTAAATGTGTGTGTGTGTGTAAATGTGTGGGGGTAGGTAACATACGGTTAGGCCCTAATTCATACTTCCAAGACATGTCTGTCTGCTGTTGTTTTTGCTGCCTCTCCTGCCTTTGTTGACCACCGCTAACCGCCAAACACGCTGACATTAGCGCACTCCACTCGCATTTTATTGGCAGCCCATTGAGCAACACCCTCAAGATGTTGCAGGTCAGGCTGTGGTTTGACAACTAAACCCCTCACAAACACACTCACACACACACATACACACCCCTCCTAATATATGAGTCAGACATAAAACGTGTGATGTCCTCACGTGTTTCTTTAACAATGTCAACACATGCCATTCAGCTTCCACTCAGCTCCCACTGGGCAGCCAGGCAAAGGTTACAGAATGGCTGTGAAAGCAATATGGCTGAGATGTGTAATAGCTGTATTAGATGCTGCTAATGCATGTAATCTGGAGTAATGGGTGGTTGTTTGGAAAGGAGCAGACACAGAGGAGCTCTTAACAAGTTCCATTGCCTCTTTTACTGGATGTATTACTTGGAAATTGACTGAAAGAGCATCAATAACAAAGCTAATTTCAGTTGTTTACAAATGAAAAGTTGGCATGTAACTTGAGAAAATGATCTCTTTAGGCATATTAAGTAAAAATAGACACTCCTGTTGAGTGCTTAAAGTGTAATTGGTCACAGAGCGATGTTATATTTTAACTCAAGAAGAAACAGGAGTGGTTCCGTCGATTCACAACAAATCCATGAAGAA
Organism: Thalassoma bifasciatum; assembly: GCA_008086565.1. Taxonomy (NCBI): domain Eukaryota; kingdom Metazoa; phylum Chordata; class Actinopteri; order Labriformes; family Labridae; genus Thalassoma; species Thalassoma bifasciatum. The sequence continues at coordinate 665,236 of RPOG01000046.1, read as the reverse complement.
GTTAGCTCTGTCATCCCGCTAACACCATGGACTGAGTGTCAACTAACCCTGACCGCCAACTAAAGGGACGCTAGTTGTCATGAAGCTCTGTCTGTCTTTGGTGTGTGATGCGTTGCGAGTGTACGCAACGATGCTCTCTTTTCAGAGCAGGGGAGGGCGCAGGCAAAGGAGACTGACTAAGCCAATGAAAGAGAGGGTGACTTTCAACCACAATGTCTAATACAGTGCCTGTGTCAGAGGGAGCACTGAAACGTCATGCACTCACATGGATGTGACCAGATGAAATTATTAATCACACATGCTGAAAAAAACGTTGTGCATGTGACCTTTTTGGTCGCAGTCTCGAGCCCTGAAATCACTAACTTATACTTCTATCATCATATTGCTGGAGTACTGGTCATATGTTGAGTCTAAACTGTGGTGCACTTAAGCTGGGGGTGTATCAGGTAAACAATTCTATAATGCTCTACAATCCCAAAGTAAACAAATAGTTAATAGATGTTACCTCACAGTGCGGCACAGTGTGTTAGTATTTTGATCGAGTAAATAGAGTTGTGTCTAGTTAAACTGTGGAATAAAAATTCAGCTAGAAAAGTGCATATGCAGCACAGGCATATGACGCTAACTTGTAAGAAAGCTACTTTGTGCTAGCCCTGCTTGCTTGACACACTAGGTAAATTAATTTGACATTGTTTGCCAACAGACACTGTGATCCAGTGTTTAAATAAAGAGTGCTCAATGTGTACAAAGTGTGTTTTAACTCCTGCAGACAGTTTAGTCTGTGCACTTATGGGCAGCCTTGCATTAAAGCTAGCTATTGTTGCCAAGTTGAGATAAAGATAGAAAAGTACAGGTAAACCAATCCAACAGACTGCCACCCAGCTTTTTATTTCGATTTCACAGTGTGTGAGATAGTAAACCAGGACTAGACACGGAAAAACGAACCTGTCAGTCATTCTTAAAACAGCACAGTTATTTATGTATTACAAATAATGTCATACTCAAGCTCAAGAACTTTGAAACAACAAAAATCTCTTTGCTGTTATTTTTGCAGGCACACAATTTTATTATAGCAACTCAGGCTCTTTTAAAATCATACAACACAGGCACCCTTGCTGTTACGTCAATAATGTTTGCTGGATAATTAAAGAGCCTAGAGAGACAATGATAAACATTGTTTAGAGGCTGATCCCTGGCAAGCGCCAAGCAGTGTATCATTGCTGTCTCTGGAATACACACGATTAGCCTGCTCTCATTACTGATATGATAAACGACAGCTTCCACCGTGGCTTTTGTTTGCTGGGAGGACGTATTTGTAACAGAGGGAGGTTAGAAAACAAGTGGTGTGACACATTGCCCCTGTAATAGAGCAGGGCTAAAGGAGAGAAATGGGTTATCTGCAGAGTGGCGGCAGATAAGGTTTGTGATACTTGCAAAGTCAGGTCTACAGCCAGATGAAGTACTTTTAGCTGTGATTCACAAATCGCTGAGATCACTTTTTAATAAAACTGACGTTTTTATTTGTTAAACCCCCATCAGAGCCCTAACTTCTCTGTCCCTCTCTCTCTTTTTGCGTGTGAAGTTAATGCTGCAGCTCGGCCCAGGCCCACCAGCCCGTCTCTCTTTACAGTTGGTGTATCCACACAGAGGTTTAAAATATGCACTTTATCTGAGCCGCCCAGGCGGGAAAATGAAAGGGATGTCAGTCCTTAGAACCCTGGGAAAGCGGCTGGCTCAACCGCCAGTGTCAAAACGAAAGGGAGGGCACTGAGCGGGCAAACACACTGCACACAGTAATAGACTTTTTCTGTCCCTGAGCGATGTCGGAAAGCAGTGAGAAAACAGTCTTAGTGGGCCAGTGGAGCTCAAGATTGTATGCCAATATGATTTGAGGGTCTCTCTGTAAAAACCACAGCGGGCTTCATTAACGGACCAAAAGCACAAGTGAAAAATCTATCTAGTGTGCAGCCATACCTCTGCTTGAAACTTAATTGTTGTAGGGGAAAAAATAAAAAAAAACAAAATATACATGTGAAACATGTCTTTGCAAAGAAACATGAGCAGCACCTCTTCAGTATCTACCATATTTCAGCTTTTTGCAACTTTGCATGCAAGATTAAGTGTTATCGGAGAGCAGATAATGCACGACTCCCTGTCCCCATCATAACCAAAATAGGAGAGGAATAATAAATGCTGTCCCTTTGCATTAGTATTATGCTTGTTAATTTACTTTGTCAGAAAACAAGGAAGTATTTATCCCTAGAGGCCACGATGGAAACAATTCGACCGCCTTCAGAGAAACTCTGCCATCACTCCCCATCTCCTACGCAACCTCTACCAGAAAATCAACAGCACTGTGCACTCTGAGACTAGACTAGAATCTGTTTATAGAATAAATGATAATATAAACACAGTATGTAGTGTCTAATATTAAGAAAAAGTAGTGTTTTTACTTGTGAAAGTAATGAGCACCATGATTTTTGTTGGAAACACAGCAGATTTCAACTTTATGAGTCGACCCTGCAGGAGCACTTCTCCGCTGGACATAGTACCTGGCATGAACTCAAGCTGCAAGAGAGCAGGCTCAAGCACAGTCCCCAGTGTCTGTCTGGCAAATGAACCCATGTGGGACACCATGCGAGGTGTGAAGACCCTTTTGGAGGAGGCTGCAGCAGCAGTCTGCGCTGGCTGGCTCGCAGGCGCTGCTCCGGTATCAGGAGAGACAAGGCAAACACAGCAGATCAGCGCTGAAACCGTAAACCCACTGACCCAGCATGAAGAGGGAGAGGGGACTAATTAGTGACTGTACTTACAACTCAAAAGGAGAGAAAGAGAGAGAGAGAAGAGGAGAAAGGAGGGAGGGAGGGAGGGGGAGCACATCCACACACACATACACACACAAAACACACAGTTGGAGGATGAGGACAATGAGTTTGTTTAGCTTAAACAGGATTTACAAGCCAAACAGACACACGCCAACGCCACTCACTCAGACACATACTATCTCTTTTCCCTCTCTATCGCTTACCCCTTCTCTCTGCGCTTCAACGACAACAACACAGACACAGCTGAGACAGGCTCTGTGAGGATTTCATCAGCGGTTAAAAAAAGGAGGAAAAAAGTGAGGGTAATTGCTTGCGATGGTGTGAAGTCTTGAGTGCAGGCGGCAGCGGTGGGCGAATAGATGGGTGGATGGTTGGAGGGAACATTTTGTTCCTCCTGTGCGGGCGCAGACACTCATATTGTTCCCTGGTTGAGGCCGGCCCGGGTGTCATTTATGATTCAAGGGCCCCAGCCTCTCAGCGGAGGGGAACAGGACATGGGCCATTGTGACGTCCCCTGCACTCGTTCCTCAAAGAAACGTCAAATCAAACATGCATGAGACGGTGACAGGGGCGGACCGGCAACTTCTCTCTTCACTCTGTCCTCACTCTGCACTCTGGTTCACTCTCTTGTCCCAGAAAAAACAGCACTTAATGGACTGTGTCTCCCGGATGTTTTGGGTAACTTAAGGTTGAAGTGACGACCCTTCAGAAACAGAAGTTTGGTAAATGTTTGGCCTTAATTTAACCACCTGAACTGACGGCTTGGAAAAGAGTCAGATTCATTCAGAAGGATGGAGGTAGAACAGAAGTCACTCACCCTTGGAAAAAACTAAAGCTCTTTTCACACAAGCTCAGGGCTCCTCAAAATTTCTCTAACACTGTCAAGAGAGGGTGCATGTGTGAACATTTGCTGAATCAGTTCACAGGACTTTCTGCAGACTTTTTCTTGTAAATAACTGCCTGCAGTTGGGGTAAGTTCAGTCAGTTACAGAATTGAACATCACACCAAATGAGTGGGCGAGGTGTTACAGTGTTCAAATTTTGCAAACTTTCAGCTAAACATTTTTACTCATAGGCAGGGTCGTTTGCCTTTGATTTTAAAGCTCCTATGAGTAGTTTTTAACTAGTTATAAAACAGACTGAAATTAAAATTAATACCTGTGTTTATGACCCACAAATATAAAGCTGACCATCAAGACAATGATTGAATGTCTCTTAATATTGTTTTATTAATGTTTGAAACTGCAAGTGGGGGGTAGGTGTCAATTGAAATTATTAAGTGCACGTCAGCAAAAGCAAGTGCAAGTGTAAAAACAATGCAGAGTAAGATTCTTGTGGCAAAAATCAATCTTATTAAACCAAGAGTTTTGCCCAGAGGAGGTTAGGAAATTTCTCACAGGAGCTTTAACTTCTGGATTTTTGTTTTTAAAAACACTTATTCATCTTTGAGCAGCTTTATCTTTTTGAGGAGTCTTTGTCTTGATAAGATAGGGCAGCTGATGAAAATTACAGTAGGATATGTGAGGGAGAGTTGGAGATGACATGTAGCAGAGGGTTAAGGCAAAGAGCCCAATAAGTAAACTACTTCAAAAACACTGAGCTAAACTGGTACCCAAACTTTTAGTTTTAGTTGAAACTCCTGAAATTGTCTGAAAAATGTTAGATTTTGATGTTTAAAAGAGGCTTTAAAAAGAGAATACGAATTCTTGAATATGTTCACATTAAAAGAATTTGTTTTTCTGCTGAGTGAAGATTCCTCAACTGCACCGCCCTGTTTTACTCACCTGAAAGCAGCACAGCAAAGTCAGTGTTTTCCACGGTTGGTCGCCAAACAATGCTGTTTGCTGCAACTTAAAGGTCAAATATGCCTTGCTCATGGAGTTATTCTCAATGACTTTTCTGGCTTTCAGGCACCACAAGACTTTTAACCCACTAACCACAAGCAGAACCAAAGCCCACAGTTCGCAGCTCTGACATGCATGTGCCATCAAGGTTTTCTGATCCCTGCTCTATGCTTGTTTACTTTTGGCTCTCTGTACAGAAATGATGTCATCACAGTTGGCCAGCAGAAAAAGTTGCGCAAGCTGGATGCTTAGTTTCCTCATTTACCTGGTTTAACTTGAAGGGAGCGTAACTGCAGACTTATTGGTGGAATTACAACAGCATTTCGGAAGTAGTTAAGAGTCTGACATGAGGGCTCAACCTCAGCACTTCAAAGGTGTAACTCCCTCTTAGACTTCTTTTCAAAATTAGTCTTTAAAAACACTCTGAGGCAAAACAAGTTTCTCCTTATTAAAAGACTTAAATAGGCACGTTGAAAACAAAGCCAGAGTCCAGATGAAAAGTTCTGCCAAGATGAACCACAAGTGAGACAGAAAAGGAGCAATGGAGACAAAGGCTGGCTTCAGCTCGGGACGCCAGTAAGTGGGTGGTTGAGTTTGGGCTACGAGCGAGACACCAGACTACAAAAATCCATGTCAAGTGAACAGGCAGCAATGATTTCACAGCATTCCTAGAACCAACATGAACAGCTAGATGAAATGTCAGGCTGTCAAAACATTAATTAGCGTTCACCAGGTTTAAAGCACTTGGCAGGCAGCAGCTGTGCCGGCACACAGTAAACACTAGTAAAGAGTGTTTCACTTGTTAAATTGCTGAGTAACGAAAAGCTTGTTGCTCAGACACTTGTAATTGTTTTCTTTTCCTGTTCCTACTTCTTATCTGCCGCATATCGCACGCTTACTTAGAGCTCTACAGATGAAAGGGGAATTAAGTCACTCTTTGACTGCTGCTTGTGAATAACACTCTCGAAAGTTTAGAGCTGTTTGAAGATCTGATACCTTCAACTGTGATCCATTAAGATGCAGTATTGCAAATTACAGATGATATTGTGATGTTGATGACCTCAAGCATGACTCAAAGACCCACAAAAACATCAAAATGATCAGAAAACATTCCATTGGATAGTCATTGGCTAACATACTGCAGCCCATCAGCAGGGGGAGCTCTGTATTCGTTGGCTTCAAAGTCAATGCATACAATATAAAATGTGGAAACTAATAATACATCCCTGAAGGGTTCAGTGCATTAGTGAAAATGCGCACAGACTAATAATGTGCAAGAGACAATGCGTCTACTAAACCCCCGTTTTTAAATCCAGAGGGACTGATTAATCTGAGAGTAGCTGGTAGCTAGCTCAAACTTTGTTTAACTGCATCAAAAGGGTTTTAAAGCACAGAAAATAAACCTAGGCCCCCATCCAATAATTAAAATGAGCAAAATGAGTGAGGAAGCACTGCTTGTTCACATTTTTATTGCAGTAATTTCAGAAGTCTGATATGTGATTATTACAAAAACTCACACTGGGGTAACCTCGAAATTAAGAACTCACTGTATGTGCAGCTCTAACTCACAGTTCTTCTGTTAACTAATGTGTCACAGGTTAAGAGAGCTGCATCAAGCTTCACTGTGGTGCAATTTCTGTATTCCTTTTACTCAACATCATAGACATCAGACTTTGCTTAGTTTTAGAAGGGTTCACAGCTTGTGGATCCAGTCCTCAACATATGATTATCCATCCCTGTCACTCCTGCTGCAGCTTCAAAAGTGTAACTCCTTCGTTCTGCCTCTTTGTTTTCTCTCAGGGAACAAACACACAGCTGCATATAAATATACATCCCTGTGTTTTGCTGCAGTCTTTAAACACTACCAGTGTCTGTCTCTGTTTTAGATTTCCTGACATATTTCCGGCATCATCTCTCTCACATTATGGCTCAAAGGTCCAGACAGTCCAGCTTCAGTGAGCATACTTACAGCCTATAAAAATAAAAGCCAAATTTGATTTCAAAGTGAGTGGAGCCTTTAGCCTGTTTAGTGAATCAGACACTCTTCTGTCTCGTCTCACAGCCTGGCTGGCTGGCTGGTTGAAGAGAGGCCCCAGGAGGGACAACAGAAGGAAAGAAAACTCAAACATACACACACACACACATACGCAATAACACGCACACACTTCCAAGTTTCAAACAGTTGCAGATGGCTTTAATTCTTTGCCCTCTTTCTTTCACAATTTATCAGGTAACCCACTCTGAGCGAGCGTGCCTTCTTTTCATGCCTCGCTGTGATGACTTAACGCTGCTTCAGTTCATCAGAAGGAGAAGAAGAAGAAGGGGAAGAAAAAGTCTAACAGCACTAATTAATGTGGAGCCGCTGACAAGTGTTGCCGCGGAAACAATTTCATTACATCACCAATTTAAATTACCGAGCAAGGAGACACTGGAGGGTGCACCCATCCAAAATCTGTTTACACTTTACACACTTACTCTCCAGACTGAGATACAAAGAGCAGACCACATGAGCACCTGCAATCCTGTGCAATACTTCTGCAACACACACTGACTGTGCTCAACTTCTATGTTTCCAAAGAAAGTGGGAGCTTTTGAGCTGTTTAAGAATGACTGATTTTCTAACAGCAAAACCACTCATCTCATTGTGGTGCTAGGATCAGATACAGTAAGTCCTGTATCTAGAGGACTTTCCTGGGTTCACACAAATTTCATAACACTTAAGGAACTTTGGTGTCTTACTCACAAGGCTAAAGGCTCCTTTTCACCTTCTGCCAAAGTTTATCTGTCCTGTAACAGGGTGCACTGTAATAAAAGAGCGGCAGCCTCCTCCTCCTCCTCCTCTCCTTGTCGGGAGCCCCCTCTCTGCTGTGCTCTGCCCTGGCTGGCCTCACATCCAGATGGGAGGAATTTTTACGGGGAGGGTCCACCAGACTTAGGGCATATAGGGCTGTGCTGAGTCAAGCAGCTCATCCACACTTGGCTGCAGAGGGATTTGGGAAATTTGGCACTGAAGCAGGTCTCTAACCAGCATTTAAACTGAAACATTAAAGCATGCCATGAGGTTGCATTGCACATAGAATCATACTTGAGCTTTGTCTTCCAACACATACCTTCACCAAATAATTTGTGAAAGTTACCTCATCTTGTTTACAAAAGAGTGCCCTCAAGTCTTCCTTAGGGTCTTAATGACCTCACATTACAACCCACTGATCTGTGAATGATCTCTCAGAAGACCCAATCAACACAATCAGTGTTATCAGTGCACCTCAAGGTGGCAAATCTTACTGACGGTGCATTGCATGGTGTTGATTAACAGTTGCATATCAGAGGAGCATACGGACATGCCTGCTAATTGCATTACAACAGGTAGCTTATAATAGCAACAAGCCCAGTCACAGCGCTGACTGTTAGCTAAGTGACATACATTCTCTGTTGAGCATCAACCGAGTCATCAGCTGATCGACCGAGACGCACACACTCCAACACACAGACCTGTAATCACTTCGAGTTAGGAGCAAATTCCTATCTTCACATAATGCATGTACCTTTCCACAAATAACCCTGCAGATACACTGACTTTCGCTATTTCGCTCCAGCGTAACTTGTCCACAAAAGGCAGGAACATGAGATCCACACACAGCGTGGACATTACGCCGCGTAAAGGCGCTCCGTTACCGCTCACACAGCCACAATCTGCCCCCTCTGACAAGAGTTCATCAGCGGCTGCTAAAGGTTTCCAGGAGGTCACCCTGTTGTTAGCAGGTTGTCTGTGTCCAGCGGGAGGCAACCCCGTCTATAACAAACCACACATGCATTCAAACCCCGCTTTGGAACAAAAAATAACCAGGCGCGAAACTTACTTACAGCTACGGAGCTCAGTGGCGAATCCGCGTATTGTTCCTCCAAACCTCGTGTTTACGTCGCTCCCCTCTCTCGCTCTCTGCACTTCACAAAGACGACGCGAGAGCCCCGGAGACGGTGTGAGTGACTGACTGAATCAACTACCGTAGAGCACGGCAAGTTGAAGTGTCAGATTACACTGGCTATTCAGTTACCAGAGAGAGCCGTGCTCAGCTGGTCGCTACGAAAACACGATGTAGATTTCCGCGGAAGGACACTTGAGTGCAAAAGTGTAAGTACACGCTAATGGGCTGCTAACAGCACATTTCACACTGGAGCGGAGTGCGGCGCATGGCTCCTCTTATTGTCTGGTTTTGTATGGCGCACCAGCAGTGATTTATAGCTTAGCACTGACTATTTTTCGAGTATAAATCTCTGATTGCCATAATAGTTGACTAACTTACACATTAGAAAGGCTCTAGTGGCATTTTTTGTTGGCTTTATCGTTTATTTGAGCGAACAATTTGACCCATCAGTTAAAATTACACTTTTGTTAATTGTTTATTTTGCGTATATAAAGCTCCAAAAAGATAACCATGGCTAAATCGATTAAATTATTGATCGATAATAGGTTTAGCAATACAGTATAGTAAGCAAATACAATTATTACATGCCCATAACTTGCATTAGAGAAGATCCCGCTATTTTCAGACTTATTTAAAGAAAGAAAAAAAAACGTCTCATCATCAATTTGAGTTTATATAGTATTCTGGGAAGACTTTGATTGCACAATAAATAAACTCTATGGATAAGTGTAACAGTGATAGATTACCATAATTATCAAATGAACTCATAATAACTATATGAGCACTTATAGTGAGACAGAGGAACCCGAGGTCCGAAAAAGTCACAGGTGCAAAACATTTGGTTGTTCCCAAAAAATAACTACAGTATAATTCAACAACAACGAACAACAACAGCTAATAAATTCCCATACAAACTTGCGTCTGAGCAGATACTGCTATTTCCAGATTTTTATAAAGGGTGAAAAACGTTTCAGAGACTTTTTGGGTTTACATTATATTGGAAGGACCTCAATTGCACAATAATAACAAACTATGAATAAATATAACAACAGAAGAAATCACAGCGACACCACAATCATCAAATGAACTAATAATAACTTTAGATATGAAAACTTAAAATGATACAGAGCACCCAAAGTCCCCAAAAGCAGTTCAAAGTTCAAAACATTTAGTTGTTCCTACAAAATAACATATAATAGCATAATGCACAATCAAATTATTATTATTTTTTTTTTTTTTTTTTTCAAAAAATTAGTTAATTGAATTTACGGATTAGGTTCGGTCTGATAGTCATAACAATGATATTAAAATCATACCAACTTGTTATGCATATCACGTTTCGTAGAACTTCCCATTTATTTGTGCACGTCTGTATGTGTGCGTTTGTGCGCTCTGTTTTCCATGTGACACCACTCGCAGCCTCCGCCCCGCTCCAGCAGCCTTGCAGGCGGGACTCCGTGTTTTACGGATGGCCGGTCTCTGGTGGAAGCCTCGGAATAACAAAGACGTGTTTGAGAGCAGCGGCAGGCTGGGCTGAGCGGTGACGTCAAGGAACAATGTCTCCCCTCCCGACACGCACACACACGCACGCACGCCAGCGCACACAAGCTCTTCCCTCTCGTCCTAGTCAGGCAAGGCTGAACTGCCCAGAGGGAGGGCCGCTCAGCTCTCAGTGCATCAGATAGAATCACTCACTCCTCATGCTGTGCCTGCACACAGGATTTCTACACTGTTTTTTCATGGAGGGGAAATAAAAAAGAACAATGGAGTGGCAGATCAGTGCTAACAAATAAACAATGTTCTGAAAAAAACATCCAGTTGGTTTGTGTTTGCATCTGACAAACACCCTATTTCCCGTGGCTGATGAATGAAGATACAAGATTGTCAATAAAGGTGACAAGATTAGGCCTGTTAGAAGGTAATTCACAATTTCCTCTCACATAATGTCATCAGCCTTGGGGTCAAATTCCTGTCAGCAGCTTCTCCCGGCCCGTTCTCCTCTTTGAAGGGAAGGAAAGGGCTGCCATCCTTTTTAGCTTCCTGCCCGCAGGGTTCCTGACACTGAGGCATTGAGGGCCTAAGCAGGGTATCAGTGGCAGAGCGAGGGCCGGGGAGGGAGGTGGGGGTATCTCTATCAGTGTCTCAAGGACGGACGCCCCAGCCCCAGCCCAGCCCCCCTGGTTGAAGCAGTGAGCTCTCAGCACTGATGGGGGACAAATGCGGTCAGTGACATCACTAGCTCCGACAGTCAGTCATTTTTATTCCTGGGAGGGGGGGCTGTTTCTTGGATGGAGATGGGGTGAACAGTCAATGTCACAGGGTTGTATGAACTCATGATCAGTTTTTTTTTTTCCTTCTGGAAATAGCTTGTCGAGATGACCCATGTCTTTGTTGGGACACTGCTTCTGATATTGATGTTTTCTACTTGCTTTGTTCAAACAGCAATATTGACTTTGATTCACACATGTCCTATGGGGTTATTCCAGAAATACTCAATGACCAGACACACGAGGGGCACTTTCCTCTAAAGTCACACGCTCATTCATGTGTGACCTCAGCAAATCCTGTCTGTAAACTGGGCTCCAAGCTTTGATTGTAGAACTTTAGGGAAAGTGATGCATCTTATGTCTTAGCTGACTGTTTTCTGGCAAAGAAAATCTTATCCTGATATGAAGATAGCCACTTATGACTCATTGGAAACTTTAATGAACTTTCCCAAGTTTGTTTCCCCCAACATTGGGAAAGTTCGATGCTTCTCAGTAATGAATTTGTAATTACACATATCAACATGCTTTTACAGTCTAAAGTCTGTATATCAGGTGTGTACTCACCCCAGTGGGATAAAATCTGAATAACTTACAGATACACTCTCAAAATCATGAAAGTTATATGATTAGAAGTACATCTGTCAGGATAGGTGAATAAAAAAAAACAGAATAGAGAGAAATTTGAATAACTGGGGTGTTTTTTTTGTTGTATCTCCTATCTGACTTCTCTGTATTGTTGCCCTGCACTGGGTTTGAAACCTGAACTACCTCACCTCACCTGTAAAGTGTCAGTCCTGTTTTCTGCTTTCATGAGAGTCTTGCTCACCCTGTCATGGTTCTCATTCACATACTTACCTCCTGGGAATGTAACCCATACCCTTAGAAACTGTTTTTTTATCCTCTGTCTTTTTTGTTTGATTGACCACAAAGAAGTGTATCATTTTCATATTTATAACATTTGCAGCCTGAAACTTAAAATACATTAAAAATACATCATAAAAGTATATTAGCTTCCAACTCGTAGCATTGCATCAGAGGAAAATACCTGCCAAGTGAATAATGAATGGCTGCTTGTTGATGCTTTGGGCTGTTGTTTTAATAAAACAGAAGCAAGTTCAGGTGTCTTGATGGATGTTTTGGAGCTTAAGATCAAAACCTTTCAGATCTTTTGTTGGCTTTAACCACTTAAAGGTTTCAGTCTTATCATAATATGTGTTCTGGATCATCCATCATGTTTTGTTGAATACCTACTCAAGGTGACAAGTCCCGTTATGGGTGTCAGGGGTCTGCAGCTGGTTGGGTCTCCCTGCATTCAAACAAAGGTTTGTTGTCAGAAGTTCTGGCTTTCATATCAACACGTGTGCCTCAGCCATCGAATAATACAACCAGATGGCTGCCAAAAAGATGGATGGATTAAAGGTGGGTGACTCCAGCCAGACTTGACTCTGTGTATAATTTTGTACGAAGTGCATTTCAAAGGGCTCCATAAATGCATCACAAAAGAACAAAGAGCTTTCTTGGAGATGCATGCTCCTACATGGTTAATACATATTGCATTGTGTTGGTGAGTGTTAAATCAACATGTGAAAAACTGTTTCGACCTTACAACATGGGTGACGACCGAGGCCAGGCTTAGCTTTTGACTCGTGCTGAAGCCCAGGATGATGTACGTCTCTCTCGGCCACCTTGCTGTAGGCTTTGTGCTGGTGACAAGGCTCCTCTCTGTAGCTGCAGCAGGAGGAGTGATGGATGCTGCCGGGGCCTCGTGTAGCTACATGATGGAGGGAGACTTTCAGTTGTGCTGACATCAGCTCGCCCCCCTTCACAGAGAGGTGTGATGGGTGTTTACAGTGCCACCCTGCTGTCGAAAACACAACACTAAAATACTGATGAACAAGTCCTATCATCAGAACAGTGGTGTCTCACTGAATGACTGATACCTCTTTCACACTGAAGGACCTGAAAAAAAATCTTTGTTTCATGCCAAGATGGATGGATTTTCTGGCTGTTGGAAATGTTGCTGTTGCTTTAAACTTTGCTATCTTTTGGTGGGAGTAGCAACCATGAAATCTCTTGGTCAAGACTAACACTGCAGATTCCTTAAATTAACATTTAGTTTTATCAAATAAGTTCAATGTAACCACACAAGGATTCAAAAGCATAACCAAATATCGTTCTAGTCCCAACACTGCATTGATTTCAACAACCTGGTGTAGCGACAAGGTCAATAGTCTGTTCCGCTTGGTTACATATGGGCTGTCCCCATTTTGAAAATCCCTTGCTTTTCTGTGTGTTAAGGTGACTGAAATGAGAGGATGGAAAACAGAGGTTAACATTCAGGAAGAGTGGAGAAAATGCAGTGCTGTAAATGGATCGTCTCCTGCAGAGAAAAGGCAGAAGAAGAGCACTATTTTAAAACAAGACCAGAGATGTGTGCTTGAGTGCACCATTGATTGTCTCTGGCTGCGAGAAGAACAAGGAGCAAAGAGAGGGACAGAAAACAGATGATACAACCATTGGCTCCTGGAAGCTTGGACAGCCCTTTATAAATTCTCCCTCTGTCTCTCAGCCTTTTTCTTTCTCTCTCTACTTCTCTCCTCCTTTTTTTTTTTTTTTCGCAGTGTGTCGGCTGAGCAGCGGCAGATAAGGCAGACAGCCGGGGCCCCATGCTGACTGGCCCCAACTGGCTGTGGGGAGCACACAAGCAATCAATGAGTGCTCACAATAGAGCTCCAGCATCCAGATAGCTAACAGCTCCCTGAGGCCATGGGAAGTAGGTGGAGAAGAGGGGGATGAAACAAGAAGGGGTTGATAAAGGAGAGGAAGGTGGGATAAAGGATTTTGTGCTTTAACACATGAGCGTTACAAGTTGTTTCCATGTCGCTGGTGAAAACAAGGAACATGTTTAAAGCACTTTTGCACACATTCCTGCGTGGTTGTTTATGTGCACTACAGTACGTGTTAGTTCAGGTCAGTTTTCAGTTAAGGAACTCTTCTTGGCTGCATCTGAAGCATTAGTTATGAGATGTGAAGGGAGGAATGGTGGTCCAATGCTTGCGGTGATGGCTGCAGTGATAGTGCTATTTTTAGTCCTATTTCCCCTCATTGTTGCACGGTATGCATGCATGCGTGTGTGTGTGTGTTGGCCCTTTTTTGTTATTATGCAATGCAGAGTTTGACCTTGGGAAGAACATGTGCCAGAGGGATAGGAAGAGCGTAGAGTGAATATGTGACCATTTCAACCTCTGTGTCATCCTTGACTGCCCAACTAGCTACCTCACTAGTCTCAGAGCAGCTCTCAGGAGGACTTTGAACATGATTAATTCAGCTTATTCACCTCCTTACATACATACATACATACACAGGCTTCCTGCAGGTTTAGTGCAATACTTTTTTTAATCATTTAAATATGATGAATATTCAATACCACACACACACACAAAATTTTACAAGAGTATCATGTTTCATGTGTGGTGGTTAAAAAAAAGATTCCCATTCAAAGCTACTGTAGCCTAAAGCTGACACACACCCATGCTACTTGAATACTTAGGTGACCATATGTCCTCTTTTGCCCAGACATGTCCTTCTTTTTGGTGGTTAAATTATGTCTGGGGGGATTTTATACAATTCTCTAAAACGTCTGGGTTTTTTTGTTTTTTTTTTGTGTTACAGATCATTATCATCATTCATAACATGGTGCTTCACAGGACAACTGGTATTATTCTGATGACTACCTGTCAAGATGTGGAGCATGCATGCTGCCTCATGATGAAAAAAAACCCAGGCCACCTAGTCGTTCAGATTGAAACATGCTGTGTTGCATTCTTTGACAGAAAATGCTGAAGCTTAAATGCACTTTTGCTGACTGTTTTCAGAATCTAGTCACCCTATGTATTCTCAATTTCTCCATTGGTAACAAGTATTTTTTTATTGACTAATTTTTAATTTTAAAATAATTCTTTCTTCTGCTAGTTTTCCCCAATTGAAAAGATAAGTATGTCTTATAATCTTGGAGCAATTGAGCTTTTTTTCAGTGATAACACAATCATTTCTAGGCTGTATAGAAATCAAGACCTGCATTGCCTGTCCAGTCATTACAAAAGGGCAACAAACCAAGCTGTTATTGTCCAATCCATCTAGACAGGGTGAGACAAGACCACAACACAAAGGGTCACATTGTCAACAGGAAGAGGTGAAATAATAAATCAGATTTTTTTTTTCAGAATTTTCATTGGACTTATTTGACACAACATCTTTGATGGGTTCATGTCCCTGAAATTCCTGCTTCAGAGTTCATCATTGTTAATTGGGTTTTGTCCAGTCAGAATCAGGTATTTAACACAGCAGTTGGAGCTTAGCATGAGTATAAGTGCCAGGTAACACAGAAAAACAGAGAGAGTGGAATCTATGGTTGTACGTCAACTTCAGGCTTCTGTACAAAACCTCACTCAAAAACTCAGATTTAACCAGTTTTTGATAGCAATCTCTGCTTTGTAACAAGCATCTTGTGACTGGAGTTAAAGAGGAAAACAGCCTGGCAGACAAGCCATCTAAGCTATAGAGCCTATTTCTCAGGATGACATTAATATAATAGCGCTGGTGCCCAAAACAACTTTGTATTGATTCGCATAACCTTTTAAGCCAATCGATTGCTGCACTCCAGCTCAGAATGCTTAGGCATGGGCATGTTTTCAAGCAAAGATTTGTTGCAGAGTTGCATGTTAAATATTGTGTCTCGTGTTGCCTTTTCTGCTGATGCCAGACTAATTCATCTTTCATTTTTCCATTCAAATGCAACAGAGTAAATTATTAGAGCAAGTTATTAATACCCTCCTTCATTCATCAGTTTCTTGAAAAGTGTGTCTTCTCCGGGGGGTTTATTGGCATCACTTCCTTTTTAAAGTTTAAAGGTTGTCTTGAAGATAAAAAATACTGTCTGACATGCAGTTTGTTATGTGATTTTTTAGTGCTACGCTGACTCATGTTACCCTGTTTTTTTTTTAATCGTCTAAATGTTTCCCTACGTCATGGTGACTCATTCTTAAACTCAGATTCTTCAGATCTGTTTGACCCTGAAGGGAGTTCATGAAAGAGCTGAATGGCTAGACACAGACTGGGGATGTTTGTAACTGTGCAGAAAAGTGAGTGACAGTGTGCGGCAGGTGGTGAGAGGGGGACTGGATGTTTTAGGAGTTCAGTTGCACTGAAACATTTAAGCTGGATTCTGTGGCCATGCCTGTTGGCAATTGCCACAACTCAATTTTTCTTTTGTTACCAGATGAAAATATTTGTTGCCTTTAAACAGTCTGCTTGCTTAACCCCTTATGACCCACCATTTGTTAAAGACATAGATTTATGTCCAGACCAAATTAAATAATTGCTAATAAGTGCAATTAACCATAAGAAAATGAATAGTTTCCTCTAAATTGTATAAATACAGAAATGTCATGGCTGTGCACCACAAAAGTCTTGTTGTTTACCCTTTGTCCTGGATTTTTGCAAACACATTAGAAGAAAGAAACAGCGTTTTGGGACTTGTTGAAAACGTAGTATGAAAATGTAACCCTCCAGATTTTGTATGCAAAAAGAATCATTCACTTATCCTATCTGGTTTCAAATCTACTGCCAATCGAAACTTTAAATGCAAAGTGTAGCACCAGAGCAAGACTCTTTGATTTGCTTTATAGCTACCTAGTGTTATTAACTTAAACATAATAAACTAAACCTTTAAGCTCTGGTTTATTAGCATTAGTTAGTTTGCAAACAGTGAAGTGACATACCTATTTTTGGTAACCAGTCAAAGCAGAAACATAATATGACATCAGACATAAAATGTGCTTTTGTGTCCCAGTAAATGTTTGGATTATGTCAACATATACATGGTTAAACTCATTCACACCCTTACATAAACTTTAAGTTGTGCTTATAGCTATTTTGCTCTTGAAGCTAACCTCTTTTTGAAGAGTTTCTCTTCCTGAAACAATACTTTGGAGTAAAATCCTATTTTTCCCCCCTATGCTAATGCTGCTCTCACATCAGTTATTGAACTAAAGCATAATGTCAAAATAGAATTTTCTCAAGGCAAAAAAAATCCTTCTGCTGATGGACTTACCGGTACTTTTCATGGCAATGTGCAGCAAGTTTTCTTTCTCTCTGGAATATTTGACCAAAACATCGGCCTAAGAGTTACTTCAAAGACATAACCACCCTTGTCACTGGTAATCCCATTTTACTATGTTATGAAGTTACATTGGATACTGATATAACCAGTTCAAAATGCCTCACAGTACCTTTAAAAAGGCCTTTCAGACAAAGAAACTTATTCATGGAAATCATTTAAAATTTGGAGAAAGTAATTTGCCTTTGTTACAAATCATAATTGTGGTAGAGAATGTCCTGTGCTTGAATTAGAACAAATGGAGAACATGAGGGCACGTTGTGATCAGGTTTTTTTTCTTTCTGTTTTTTTTTTTTGTTTTTTTTTTTAATGTATGCATATTGTTGAAGTGAAGGAGACCAGGGTGGAAGACTTCATTCATAACACAGGTCTGGTGCTGCAGGGAAAAACTAGCGATATCTACTTAGCATTTGAACAACAATGACACAGCCTGTTGTCTGCTTAAGAGCCTCAACAATCCCAAATCTCTTTGCTCATATACATTAACAATGACTCATCATGCTTTACAGCCCACCACTCTCTATGGTTCTCCATGCTGACAACCTCTCGTGCGTCTCCTGAGAGGGCAAGTGTTTAGAGCCTCAGAGTTCAGGACGGTGCTCGGAGCCAAGGAGCAGCAGGAGGAGGTATTGAATCTCCTCCAGAAAAAATAAATAACGCCCTTGTCTGCAAGTGACCGGCGCTCACTCCCAGACTTTTAAGGCGGCTCGAGTTACTGCGGCCCCTGACAGAAGCAGACAGGTTGTGTCTGGGAGAAATACCTTCCCACAGATGACATCATTGTGCAGGGAGGAGAGTGAGGAACAGTAAAGGCACCGCCACAAAGGCTCAATACTCAATCAAAACCAGAGATCACGTCCTGATCTTTCTCTTCTAATGAGATTTGCTGCATGATTTTATCTGTGAGAACACTGTGTCTTCTCTCTGTTGCACCTCTGATCCATCAGGACCATGATTAGACTGTTATGTGTCCATGAAGAGGGAAGCTTCAATCTTCAGTTATTAGTATTCGAGAGGCATGAAAACATGACCTTAATTCCACAGAGTGGCGATGCTCAGACAGCACATTCCCCCATTTAATACACACTCACACACATGCACACACAAAGACACACACACACACTGTCTTTTATAGTGTGGTCTTACAAGGCTGTGGTAGAGATGAATCTATTGTGTGGGTAGAAATTAGCTCCCATCACCACCCTGCTCTCAGTGAGGGTGGTCTCCCCTGGGCGCCAAGGATGACATTACAGGGATTTGTCCGTGAAGATGTGACTCCATTTCTGCAGATAAGACTCTGGTAGAGATCAGAGGGAAAAGCGTGTTGCTCTTAACTTGTAATCATGAGTATCTTGATAATCCAAAAAGGCCTCATCTTTTAATTTACTTTATCACAGCACAGACTCACTGAGCGTTGCAGTGTGTGAACATTTACTTTAACATCCATGCATTGAAAACACAGTGAGAAACCTGATATCCAGAGTTGGATTTCAGATTCCAAAATATTTAAAGCATTGAAAAAAAGCTGATACCTCAGAGGACAGCACCACCTGCTGGTTTGTTTAGGTCAGTATTTTGGGGGGTTGGAGGGTTGGGGCTTGTATGTACCAGGCAGATATGACAGTACAGGATTAGTCATGGAATGAGACCAAGCACATCCATGACAATCACATCCAGATGCTGCTCAGCACTGTCTCTCTCACAGTTGGTATAAGTGCCTGTCCTGTTACAGAGGCTGTGGGTGTAGATGCTGGATCTTGTGATGAAAGAGTTGCTTGGTTTTAATCTCA
The DNA here is from genome assembly GCA_008086565.1 of Thalassoma bifasciatum. Lineage (NCBI taxonomy): Eukaryota > Metazoa > Chordata > Actinopteri > Labriformes > Labridae > Thalassoma > Thalassoma bifasciatum. The sequence goes on along the minus strand of RPOG01000046.1, from coordinate 646,406 downwards.
GCGAAGAAAGAAATAGCGTGAGAGAAATGAAACTAAGACCTCATTTGACCCTGTTCAGTGACTGAAAGCAAACCATGAAATAATGATAATCGTTATAACTTTCTTTCACAATTTTTAAATAAAAAAAAAAGAAGTTTGCCTCGTGTTTTTAAGAAAACGTGTGAAAAATAAAAGAAACAACAACAGTATATCTACTTATGACAGTTATTTATTAAGCGAGGCTGTAAAAATGTACAGAGAAATCATTTGGCCTGGTAGTGATGTTCATTGACTGGACACAAAACAATGAAAATTTGTACGAATAACTTTGTTTTTAAAGCAAAAGAAGGCTAGTACATGCTTTCGGTAAAAATAAGTGTAACAGTGATTATGATAATGATATTAATACAGTCGAATGTCAATATGTTGAAATGCTTCTACTCAGCATTATTATACTTACAATAAAGTCAGTATTTATTTCTGTTTCTTGATTTATAGTGAGGGTTCACAAAGCAAAATAATGGCAATGAAAGGAACTGTGTTTTATTGCAATGTTTTGAGGAAAAAAAGTTTAAGAATGCTTTCAGGAAGAATGCCAGGTGGCTTTGAAATTTTTTGTTCATTTTTTGAAGAAATATCCCTGACAATGTCTTAGTATTGCAGAAATTCTCTGTGTTTGTTTAATCTCACAGTACCACACCTGTTTTACCTGCTACTGGAACCAATGCTTTCTCAAGTTATCAAGATGATATTAGGGTTGGGTTTTATTTTAGTAAAATAGTACTAATTAGAGATACTAATCACAAAGCCAGCCAGGTTTATGCACACACTTCATGTACTGAGCCAACAGCCAGTTAGATTCCCAATCAAAACCCTACAACATCCTACGCTCCACTTCCAACGTTGTCTGTCTCTCTTCTGCTGTTCTGAAGTTAAAAGCCCCCAAAATAACTTGAAAATGAACATCAAATGATGGCTATGATACAAGGTCAGAATGGGGATAGTTGAGGATGAACACATTTACCCTTTTTTAATCTTAAAGCAGTATAAATCAAGGTTGCCTTGTACATTATAGCATTGCCATTCAGTGTGCTGCAGGCAGAGGATAATAATCTTGATGCATCTTGAAGTGGTGACTGTCTGATGCCAAAGTAAAGCCTGAAATATTTTCTACAGTAACTTTTACTGTTAGCATTCACTCACAGTAACATTAATATGTTAATCCTAAAGGTCAAATCTTAATCATGTGGTAGAGCTGATCCAGCCTGTAGTAGCTGATAGCTGAGCTTCTGAGCTGGTTTTCTGACATGATTTTTGATAGAGGATCTGTGCTGACTGAGCTCAGGGTAATAATGACTTTTGACGAGAACCTCTTGAAACCCCTCTTTAAAAGAAAAAGCCCCATTCTTTCAAAGAAAGTGAAAGGAGGACAGTCCCTTAAGTCTTGAGTCTGGACTGTGAAAGACAGAAGAATTTCTGTGAATAATCAGTTACAAGGTCAGGAAAGTAGTAAAAGGATAAACCTTACTGTGCCTTTAAAATCATGAAATAAATATTACACTCCCTGACTGCGCTCAAACAAGACTGATATGGTCGGTGTGTCTTTGCAGTTTTCCGGTGGTCACTCATGCTCCACTTCTGCTGCTGACACCCCTCTGAGATATGACGCAATAAGTGATGTTTTAGCTGTGCAAACATCTCAACCAGAACGGACTCTGGACCTCAATGACCGGCGAAACTGTAAACGTCCCAACCACCACCCACCCACATGTTGCCACAAAAGGGACCCACTGTAACACAAACATAGCATGACTCATCCTGTGTCAGAGAAAAGGGAACCACCCAGGTCCCTCTGAGAGTGTTATCAGTGTGCCAAGATCTATACAGCTCTGTGTAGCACCTGACCCCACACTCACCTCGCTGCTGCTCCCTCGTCCTCACATCCTAGCACTGTTTGGAATGCGTTTCCAGGCAACGGTCTCTGTAAACACGGCACCTGGCAACTCTGACAGGAAACCTCCGCAGCTCTGTGGAAAATTAGAAGCCATTACTGTGTGCGCACCCATTTGTTCAGATAACTGTATATCTGTGCATGAGACCTCTCTCTATCTGACTGTTTCCAGAGTAAAACAGTAATTTTGTAGATTTCCCACAACTGCTTTTATTCTCTGAACAATCAACAAACTAATCTGTGTCAACTCATAAACTCCAAACATCAGCTCTTATTCTTCTTCATTACCAAAGCAGCTTTTCCCCAATTAACTCCTCCTCTGATTTGCAACACAAGGGTGGCCAAGAAAGTGCCATTATAGGCCCTCTGAGCTGCTCACGCCATTCCATCTATTTCCTGTTATTGTTGGCAGTTGAGCTGAAGCCCCAGTATTGATCCCTCACCCCGGGAGAAGATAAGGTGGAGAATCGAGATGGATCCCATATCTATTATCTAATGGAATTCCTCCTCCCAGAAAGGGGTATGGATTTTCTGCCATTGAAGCTGTGAAAATGTGTGTCTATGCAGGCCTCCACTGTGTCCCTGAGTGTGTATATATGCATGTGTGTGTGTGTGTGTGTGTGTGTGTGTGTGTGTGTCCTTTCTACAAGCGCAGAATGACGCTTTGTACGATGGATTAATGCAGTAAGCAGAATATGTTGGAAAGTGGCACTGAGGCTTTACAGACTGTTGAAGCATTCAGGGAAATGCACTCTCTATGAATGTGTATTGACCTGCTGCTCTCCAAATGGCCCTCTTAGAGAAGTGCACATACATATAAGCCCTCATGTGTAGAGTATTGCATCAAATAGTGACACACGAAGTGGAGCTGTGATGGTGGCCTTCTTCAGACTGCAGCTTGTACCACTTTCTTTCCAGAGGCTCTGTAAGGTATAATATAGATATGAAAAATTAAACATTTAGATATTTAAAAACATTCATAATTGCTTTATTTGGCTATATAGCTGGGGTTTTTTTTGTTTTTTTTTGGTGACTAAAAAACAGTTTTATGAGCAGCAAGGGCTGGGCTTGCTAGCCATCAGTAGCCGTGATCTCATCCCTTAACATCTGTATTTGTTGAAAGTCTTGTTTGTTCCTCCCTAATGAATGAAAGTTCAACAGTCACTGCCCCCTTGTCTCTGTTTTGTTCTTCTACCACTCCTAAGAGAAGTAGCTGCTCTCTGAGCTGCTAAATGCTCCACCACAACAGATCTGGGTGAGAGGAAGCAGGTGTTCAATACAGTGGGTTTTCGAGCTTTTAAGTGAAAACAGCTGACAGCAAAGTCAGCAAAGAGAGTAAACAAAACATTAAATCTGCCTGAAAGTGAAATGAAAACAAAGAGCGGAAAGACATGAAAATCTCTGTTGAGCAAATTGGAACAGCAGACTTATATGATTATCATTGAGTGATCCAGAAACACCTTGCACAAGGACCTTTTCACCCACTGTTGATGGAAAAATATTGATTTTATCTGCTCAAATTGCTCTGCAGTCCTTTTCTAGGAGGTGAGAGGTCAAATGGTTAATTGTAGAGGTTCACCACATGAACTAACACTGAGCAGAGCAAAGCTCCAAGAGATTTGAGAGCTGATCTAAAAGATCTGTGAATAGAAAATAAGCATAAATATTTTTTTTGCCACGTAGCTATTGAGCATTCTTTTAAAACATACCTACATTTAATATAATATAGTGAAAATGCATAATAATCAGTAAACACAAAGTAAATATGCTGTGTATAAACTTTATTAAAACTATTTGAGTAGACACCTACCAGTAAGAGGTATTGATAAAACGAAGGACCCACAGCTCAAAGAAAAAAGTCTCTTTGTGGTATATGAAATATCTTGGATATAATTGGTGAAATAACAAGCACCATTCTCCTCCTTGTTTCTCTCTTTTGCACCTTTATCCTACATGCCATCTTATCAGGTGAGCTGCTTTCTTTCTTACTCACACACACACAGGCTGACCCCGTCAACATAACAGCTCAAATTTCCCTGTCTGATATCTCATAAACCTTCAGACAAATTTGATTCCAAAATCAGTGAGATCATGTGCAGGGTGGAAAATACCGCAGCTATAATTTTCCTAAATCCCATCTTGCCCTATTAGTTTGAGAGAAAAAAAAGACTCAATTTGGCAAAATAGTACATGAAAGGCATCAGATGTAATGAAGACCTAACAACCGAGCAGCCTCAGAATACACAGAGTGATATTTCACAGGAGCTTAAACCACAGTGCTCCACATGCAGCAGAATGCAGGTGGGTCTCTGGCATGTTCTGGGACGATAACTCCCTGTGTAATGAAACTGCGGCACATACTGTGAATATTGTCATTCTGAGGGGCTGCTGATAAGACGGTGGCTGCTTTACAACACACAAGTGACCCAGCTGTAGTGCAGTCAAGGGAAGATGGTTGAACATTTTCTTTGATTATGAACAGTGAAGTGTTGCTGTTGGATAGTTAGCATCATTTACTATACCCTGAACTGCATATTATGGACACACACAAACACACACCCCTTTGCAGCACAGGCTAAATCCCAGAGACAGAAGTCGGTGGTGTAATGGGGAAGGTGATAGCCTTAGTGGGTAAATGAATGTCAGCAGCAATTAGAGGCCCACGTAATAGCATCTAACAGAGAGGCCACAGCGCAGACGGGTCAGGAGTTTACCATGTATCACCAGGATTACATCCACACAGAGCAGACACTGTCAGCCAAGGACGTCTCGAGGGCAGGGAGACAACAGGAGGAGCACACAATCAGGGTGCACACAATTATATGAGATCAGAAGACGCACAAAGAGCAGATGAGGAATTCAACTATGGCCTTGGATAACAATTTGAAAATGAAGCTATTACTGGGAAATTCCTTTTCTCTATTTTATTACATGAAAAATTGACAAGAAGGACACCTTCAATGCATGTGCAAACTTCTGAAGACGATATATTTGTTGTATTGAATGTATAAATCACTCAAGAAAAAAAAAGTACACTATCATATGAAGTCAAGAATCAATCTTCACAAGCAGGAGCATGGTTAGACATTACAGACTGAGGTGGCCTGTGGCAGCAAGCATGATCTTAAACTATGGGCTGACATGCTGACAGTGTGCATTATAGATTTTTTTTTAATTTGATATGCTTTTATTGCAAACTTCATTCAGGTTCACAGTCATCTGACAGTTTTACATACATTGAATACCTAAAAGTCTCACATAGCTGGGGGTCTGTTTGAAGACTCTCAGACTACACAAGGCATGGCCGCCCTATAAATCAGCTGACAGACATTAGGGCAACATCACATGACTCTTCTGAGGCAGACTTCAGGAAACTTGCAATGGTAACAAAGGTTAAAAAGCAACAACACTGGTGTATAGCTCATTAGATCCATCCATTTTTGATTGTAGGTAGGATCTTCAGAATTTTTCAGAGAAAACAAAATGTCAGATTTTACAGAAATAATCCTGCCAGATAACACAAAGCAGAGATGCGCACAAGAAAGAAAGAAAGAAAGAAAGAAAGAAAGAAAGGGTGTAGCTAAAAGGTCTTTGGTTGAATATTCAGAGGTTCTCCCCTGAGTCTTACACACTGAGCTAATCTCCTCCCATGCTGACTCTGTGTCTGCCAACACAGAGAAGGTGCAGGGACAGGCACAGGAAAAGAGGAGGTGGGGAGTGGGGGGTATGGTGGGAGGTGTATAAAAATCAGGTGGGTTGTTAGAGACTAGTAGCAGATGACTGAGTGGAGTGACTGCATAGAGGTAAATCACCATGAGGATACATGAGGCAGTGATAACACACATTAATGCTTTCCAGCTACTCCTTAATCCAAACCAGAATACAGTATGAAAAAAAGAGTCCTGCACATGTATCCCAGATGATCAGGAAACCTTGAAGGACCGTAAACATGTGCTGCTTTAATTCTGCATTTTCTATTTTCTGTCACCACCAGATGCAGTGTGCTTTTTTCATCCCTGAAGTGTGTAGGAGGTATAAGGAAAAGATGGCACTGAGCTTAATTGAATATAATTATCCCTCTCCCTGTATCTTCAACCTCCAGCCTTCAGAGCGAGTCACTGTCCACCAAACTCATCACACAGTGCCCTCTGTTGGCTGGTGCAGCCACTCTATTCTAAGTGTTTACTTGCAGTCAATGGGCCATATGGAAAAGTGGAGAGGTTCCAGTTTTAACACCACTGACTTTAATATATCTGTCCCCTGAGCAAAGTGTCTGAATGCGCTCTATACACTGGCGCCAGACTGGATAGTTTGTCACCTCTCTGAACATTCAAAGCAGACTGTACTAGTGGAGGGAGAACAGGAAGTGTGAAGTTCAAGTGTAACAAAATGGTATAGCGAAACAAAAGTGTGCAAAGCAGGGAGATTGTAATGTGAAAAAAAAACAGACCAAATGCCAGGAGAAGCTTATTCTAGTCACAGGTGTTGTTTGATTGTGATTTGAGGTTGTTTCTCTTCCTTTGTCTGTGATTATGCAACAGAATTGTCTAGTTCAGCTACAGAGGCATGATGTCACTGCTTTACACTACTTTCGTTTTCCTAAAAACACAGAGCTATGCATTAAGTGACATTTCTAACATAGCGCTGCACTAACATTCCTCCAATAATTAACACAAAATTGCTTAAACTGTTAACATCAGTTTCCTCTGAATTCTGACAGGAATGAAAACAAACAATAAAAGTTATTGCTCATAAAAACGACAAATAAACATACCAGGCCATCAGTCAAGCAACAAGCATGATGGAAAAAGACACAGATTTTCATTCTTATTTTTCTCTTTCTGAAGTGTTTTGTTTTATTATAACCATATTTATGCTCACTATCAGGGTTTTCAAATTAACACAAGGTACATTTGCCTTCATAAGAAGGGTAAGCACTCAGAGAAGAAACCCATCCAATCATGTTTTAAAGCCACTGTTCTCTGCGGATAAGTAATGTAGTCTACCACATGGTTCCTAAAATCTCCCACAATCCGAGATAGATGGTGGCAGATGGGCTTCAAGAGCCATAACAACACTGGGATTTCACTAAGTTAGACCCACACCACCTTAGGGGGGAGGCTGAGCAGTCAGCTCTAGCCGTGGGGTTCTGGTGCCACCCCCTTGTATGTCAGCTCTTACCACTCATTATATCCACGAGTAGTACCTCTGAAAACCACACCAGACACTGCCACATTTGAAAAAACTAGGTTCTGTACATGCAAGCTACAGGAAGTGACAACACAAACACTACCTGCTTTACAACATGGCCCCTGACAAACACAGCTAAAGAGAAGCAGGCTGAAGTGCTGGGTCAGATTTAACTTGTCCTTGAAATATTTTACTTTATTTTCAATGAATCACAAAAATAAATAAATAAATGGAATAAAATATATAATTGAGTAACGCAACTGAGTAAATTGTTTTAAAATTTGCACAGTGTAGGTATATTTTAACCTGATTTCAACCTTTTCTACAGTGAAGTTGTTGAGTTTTACCCCTAATTATGCTTACTGATTAAACCATAATAATAAAACATCCTGCATCCCATAATAGTCTACGGTGTCTCCTGGTTCCAGTAAGTTTAGGTGTTTTCTGTTCCTCACACATCTTATACACACATCCTATACACATGGTTCGAGCACACAAAGGCACACGCTAACAGTAAAGCTAATGTCTCCCCTGACAGCAGACTGCAGTGTGAATAAAATAAAGACCAGAAACTGTTACATCAACTCTTCCTGGCAAAATCCTCCCTCCACATCTGCTTTTCTTATCCTTTCACAGGAGCTCCCCTCTGCTCGGGCACAGGGTTCGAGTGAAATATGTCTCTCAGCGCGCTTTTATTGGGAACTGTGTAAATACAAGTTGCAACTGAACTTAAAGGCAGCAAAAGGAAAACTAATTTAAGCATCTGTTTTTATCTTTAGTCGCTCACCTATTCCAACAGGAGAAGGATTACAGGATTTTAGGTCACTGTGGACACAGCATAGTGAGTGACACTCAGAAGATTGATATTGTCTCAGCTAAAAGGGTCGATGACACACAGAATACAGAACATTATATTATAATGCACCTCGTGTCTGTTTGCCGATACAACCTTGACTGTCAAAGACTCCTAAGTGGCATAATTGCTTGTACAACCTTCAAGAGGTGCTGCATGCTTGTCCCCCATTAGATTCAAGCATTTCAGGACAGCACATGGACAGTGAACATTAAGGGTGGTGTGCTCTATCCCTCTTTTTTCTCCTCCTTTCTCTCTTTAATCTCTCTTTTCAATCCCTCCATCTCTCTGTCTTTTTATGAGAACTGTCACATTCATTCCCCTTGCTCTCCTACTGCCAGTGAAGTCCCAGCCAGCCGCCAGTCTTAGCCTAAGGGTGTGTGATGGAAGAGCTTTCATTTATTAACGATTATATCACTAACACAAACCAGACCAAAGAGCTCCTTTTTCTGCTGACTGGAACACAGGAGCAGAGCTGGTCATCAGAGGCAGGCATGGAAGTCCCCACATGATGGAGGTCAGGAGGCTTCAGATGAATTCTCTGATCAATATGTCAGAAAAAAAGAATCAAAAAACATCATAGATGCCTGCACATAGGCTAGTCATCCTATGGAAAGCTAAAACCATGGATGAACCAGATGAATCAGAGCTAAGGTAACCTGGCTCATCATTTTATTGATAGAGTCTCAAATGTGAACGGATCACTGTAGGATAACTGCTGCATGTGAGTTGGAAACATTTTCACAAACAGCTCAGCCTGTGTTTTAGCCTTTAGCTTATGCTTTAGCCTTTAGTTTATGTCTTAACATTTAGCTTGTATTTAGCTTTTAGCTCTTTTTTTTTTTTTTAGCCTTTAGGCTGTGCTCTATCACTCTCCAATTTCGCTTTCTTCTGCTAATCTGTCCCTTTTCTGTCAGACAATCAAGCTCCAGTTTCCAGTTTTCCTACAGTCAAACAAAAAAAACCATAATGCAAACAGCTATGTCTCAAAAATGGTTTCTGTTGTTATAACAAGCTCTTATCATGTTGATTTGTATCTGCTTATTCATTTTTCTGAGAACTAAAGCTTAGAGTTGTTATTTGATGCTAAAAAAGACTGACATCATGAATGTGACTACCTGATTTACTTTGGCATTTTTTGGTCGGCATTTTTGTATAGACCCCACCAGTCAGTCTCTACATCACAGGCTTAAAATACGTACATTCTGATTTCTTTTGTTGAACATGGCCGGTGGAAACACATCATTCATCTTTTTAAACAACCAATGGATCAAATCAGTCTAACCAGAAATCTCAAAGGTCACTGACGTGACCTCTATCTATTGCTACACAGCAGATGTTGTCAAAGCATAGAAACATGCTGTAAATGAACATCAAGGGATAAAACAAGACAGCAGTTGCATGCATGACTTTCTTAAAGATAAAGTTAGTGAGTGTTTGGCCTGCTGTTGTGACCCTTATGACAGTTTGATAAGTTGCAGCCTCAGTGGCTGTGACACAGCTCAAAGAACCTACTTTAAAAGTGTTGGAAACAAACTTCAGCAATTTGCATCAGAAACTGCACTCTGTCCTTGATCCATAACTGAACACTGAGACATTAAACAATATGTTAATACGGCTCTGCTAATCCAGCACAGAACACAGTTGGAGTCTGCGAGTCAATCAGTCATCCTTTTAACATCGAAAAGTAATTAAAACTAAACAGTTTGACACTAAATTGAGCCTGTTTTAAATACTAAGATACTTTCACATCTGTACTACCGTTTAACTGTCTGGTTTCAGGAAAACTAGTCAGTGATCATATCGCTAGAGCGCTTTTACAATCAGTCCTTCAAAATCCTAGATGAAAAATGATTCGGCGTCACTGCTATTGTGTGTGAAGTGAACAGAAGATTTTCATTTCTAATCAATAGTTAATTGTGGATTTCCCAAATAAAAAGGAATTAATGAGAATGTGTGCCTTTATTCAAAGAGGTCAAGAGATGGAGTAGGTACTTGGAAAGAGAGAAGGGGAATGACATGAAGCAAACCACCTCAGTAATTAATCCACCAGTTTCCAGTTTTTAGCCTCTTTACATGGTTGTGTGATTTGACAACGAAGCTGGAGCCCAAAGTTTTTTTTACTGCACATCATCTTTGTTGAGAAGTGCATTTCCTTCGCCCTTTTTGAGGTCAAGCTCGTACTGAAAGGAACTTTTTTGACATTTTGGTTCATCTAGTTTCATTTTTTACATAAAAATTACCCTGATATGAAAATCCTGAAGCATAGTGAACCTCAAAATTGAAGATAGTTTATTCAAGTCATACCCCATGTCCTGTTTCATGCAGAATTTCCTAAAACCACGCTAAAATATGTTGACCTCGAAAATCTTATGAGACTATTATTTGAATTTAAACATTTGGCTCAAGCCTAATTCTGTTTTTATGCAAAATAAAGAGGTCGAATGATTTTAATCAAAACATGGAAATAGTAACTGAATCTGAGCACAGATCTCCCTCTGTGCAACACCATTGAACATAATCACTGGTGCAAAATGAGGGAATAAACATGTGCTCAGAGTTTGGGCTGTCTGCCTGTCTGCTCACACCATTACATTACTTACCAGGCAAAGGTGCAGCCAACACAAAGACATGCTGGCACACTGGCTGGTCTAATGGTTGCTCTTTGAGTCTGCAGTGATCCAGTCCAGCTCCCCTGTCTCAGCAGCCCTCCATCTGTCATTGGAAAGCCACAGCGGTCCCCCAGGTGGGAGCGTAGTGTCAGCCTGGCAGGGTCATTACTGCAGGCTCTGAGAGTGCTGCCGGTGCAGCCTGCTCCTTTGCAGTCCCTGCCCAGCTCTAACCCCTGCCAGGTAGCAAGATCTCACACAGACCTAATGTATTCACACTAATTAAACTGTGCCAGGCTCCACAAGCGCCCAGCTGTTCAGATGGTAAGAGCAACTGTTTGAATCAGAGGATAGTAATGTCATATTCTCTGCCCAAGAACATCTGGCTCACCTGGTTCAGAGGGGAAAACAAAAGCATGTTATAGCCTTTTAGATACCTAGAAAAATTTGGGGGCATTTTTATTATAAGGCGTTAAAACAATATGATGCTAACAAGAAAAAGACAATCTTTTTTGTCCCGATGAATCAAAGAAAGCTTTGAAAAGGTTTTTTTTTTAAATTTCAGATTTAAGAGAAACACAAAAATCAATGTATACATCTGCTGCCTAAGTACAGTAAGACCTAGAAGGGGGTGCTGCATTTCCTTTCAGCAAATGCAATATGTTGAAATGCTGAGCATAGCTCAGTCTCACTTATGAAGTCCTGAATTGGTTTTACCATGCAAGGAGAAGGCCCTCTAGAAAAAATGGCACATTTTCCTGCACTTGTCTTTATAATCTGCTGATTAAAACAGAGCAGTAAAGACAGAGAAGATTTTGGGAAACCTACAAACATGCTTAAGAAAAATTAACCTAGCAAACGACTTCCTATCCATTGTACTTAGATGAGCAGCTTCAGATAAGCCGAAGGATTTGTTTTAACTCCTGTCTTTTTATCCCCATCTGTGTGATTATTTAATTTTTCTCATCTGTGCTTCATTTGTTACACCTGTGGCTGATTAATCATGTTTTAGATGTGTTTGTTTCCTGGTTTTATGCCAGTTTGGAAATGCAGAATTTCATACAATTTTGAGAGAGTTACAGTGTTTTATACATTGATTTTAAAAGACATTTCTTGTTTTTGTCCTTTCATCACATAGACACTCCAGACAAAAAAATTACAGATCTACCAACACCGGTGACAAAATGAGTGGAGAGGAAATAAGGCATAGCACTTACCCTACCCGCAGTCTGCATGACTAATTCACTGTACATTATTGGTTCCTGTTTAGGCAACAAATTTATCAATAATGTGACACAATAGAGCTATAGTTAGTGGTCTGAGTAAAATGCAAACTGAGAAAATAAGGGTCTGTGAGGTGTGAGGCACAGGTAATCTTCAAATATCATCTGATTCATTTTACTACTCTTTTTTACCCACTGAGATGAATTATGATGAAACTAGTGCTTTGTACGCAGATGTATTTTCTTCTACTTTTACATCCTGGGCAGGAGGATGCACTTCTTGTTGACAGATCAGTGACGATGTAATTCAGATGAGTGGCTGTGAGCTTTCCTGTGTAACATAAAGGTAAGAGGGGCTGAAAGCAGTCGGTCATTATGTTAGCTTGTTTGTTTGTGAGCTCTTTCCAGAAGCGTTGCACGGGTGGACAGTGCCAGATTGCACACAAGTAATCATCTGAAGTGTTTGGGGAACAAAGTGAGCAGGTGTTTGATTGTTTGAGATCCATTTGGGACAGATTTGAGTCCAGAAGTTGGCAGCATGATTGATTGATATTTCTCTCATTTTGTCTTCTCAAGAGGACTGGAGAAATTTGTGTGTTGTAGAGTGTTTTTAGCTTGAAATGCTCATTATTTATTCAGCAGTAATGTGTGCTAGGAGACTGGTGTTTTCTATCAAATCCTCATGTCATAAACAAGAATATTCACCAGAAGACACTGATGGTTTTTGTCATTTTTCAAAATAGAATTTATGTCCATGTCACAATAGAAAGATTTTTTTAGATCTCTGAACACTTCATATTAATTCACCAAAGCACTTTTTCAAAAATAAAAAATCAAAGTAAAATGCTTCAATTTGAGGCCATTTAACATAACCTTATAAACTCATTTTTCCTTACATTTTTCAGTTTTAACCTTCATCTCTCTGTCAGTAGCTGTTAAAAGTGTTCCTGGCGAGGTGTACCGTGTGACTGCTTCTGTTGACTTGCCTTTGTACCCTGTCCCAAAGATGGTTTCACCACATATCGCGGCTGACCCACAAGCCCTTGCTTGCCAATTTGCATAAATCACAGCCCCGATCTGACAGTTACTAGGCAGCACAGGCGGGGAGGTGCCCAGCCCCCGTGCAGAAACCAGGCCACCAACCCGGAGAATGGGAGGCCTGCCTGCCAGAGTGACAAATGTGTCCTCGGCCTTCTCCAACTGCCTCCTCTTGTGTAGAACGTGTGTGCACGTGTCTGTGTTACCACATCTGTCAGCATGTGGATGTGTACACCCCTGGATGACATGAAAAACAAAGGGGGAAAGAAACTACAGTTCAGCCTAACAGAACACACTTAAACACTACAGAACTAGCAGTGCAACAGAAAAAGGGTGAAGGGTTAGAGGAACACTGAGAAGGTTAATAAGGGAAGTCCATCCATGATGTCTCTCATTGTAGAGACTCAAACAAACCGAACACAGCTGTTGTCTCACCCTGATACATTTTTTTTAATAAAGAAAAGGGTCTTTATGCAATCATCTGGTGTCAATACACTAGGGTGACTAAAAATCCTCTTTTTATCTTCTTTTTTTTCCAGCCTCCATTTTAGTGGGAAATTACGTGGTGGGGGATTTTATGAATTACCCAAAATGTGCTCTCAGACAAAAAATGCTGAGAGCACATTTTGAAATGTGAATGTCAAAATCTGAAATGCATTTTTACAGACAAAGTACAAAGAAACAGTAGTACCTCTCTTTTTTGTCGTGGTCAAGACCTGTGTTGAGGTTTTTGCCCAGATGAAGTCAGATTTTGAGATAAAAAGTCAAAGTTTGGATTAAAGTCAAAATTTGAGTTAAAGTTGAAATTTTGAGTCAAAAAGTCAAGGTTATGAAATTAAGTCAAAAGTCGAGATTAAAAAAATCCAAACAGTGAGAAAAAAAAGAAAGTAATGAGAAAAAAAGTCAGAATTTGAGATACGTAGTCAAAAATACAGAAAAAAAATTGAAATTTGACTCTTTATTACAAAATTTACTAACACAAAAAAATCTTAACCCTACAGTACACCAACTTTTAAACCTCAAGAGTAAAAACACCCTCCCTTTTTGATAAAACATCATCTGTAGTTTGATGAAAACACAACCACTGACAGCACAGTATTCCCTTCGGCTGATCCCAGTGTGGTTAACTTGCGTTATCGTGTAGCATAAACACATGAACATGACACCTCAGAAGCAGAGGGACTAGGACCAACCAGTTTGGGGGGGGGCTGGTTATGATGGGGCCAAGGCAGCTGTTTACCTAGGATCTTGGATGTTTTATCAGTAGATTAGAATATATATTTAGGTGTGATGTCAGTCCCATGGCTCTACCAATCAGATTGTTCTACACTTGGCTTGGCTCTACCTGTGAAATATGTTGGAGCCAACAAGGCAGGAAGGAGATCAGGCATCATTTTAATATACAGTCAGTAATTACAGTCTGTATATTTAGATTTTAATGGAGAGTCATGGTTCAAACAACAGCTACAGATGACTCTCATCTGAACAGTTGATGATACTTATCTCTGATACTTGATATTTAAATGTCAGGTGGAGCTAAAGGATCATGCTGCTAAGTTTAATGAGTTTCTAAGTACTTAAGTAGTCACATTTGGACATGTCATGGGGTTTGGGATTGGTCTCTGTCATCACTCCAATTAGAAATGAGCAGAGGCTTACTGCACTGTGAGGCCCATCTACAGTGACAGTCAGGGAGGGACAGCATCAGGAGGATTGGGGGATGAATGATGGTGGTCAGAGATTGAAGAGGCATGACAGGATAGCTATTTCCCAGCGTGCAACACTGATATTTCTGTCTCTCTAAGTGAGTGAAGATGTGGAAAAATTACACTCTAAGCAATTTGATCCACTTATGCTAATCAGAAATCTAAGGATTGCATATATGTGGACAACTTAGCCAAACTCTGAAAATGTGGGGTAAAAGAAAAACTACAGATGTGTTTTCACCCAGAGTACGCAGGACTTCTCATCAGTTGCTGATTTTTAATGGACTAAAAGGTTCCTTCATCTCTACATTGTCGGGGTTCCTGCTTTGGTCAAAATACCTTTTAAGAAAACTCAAACTAGTGTGCTGGCATGTGAAAGAGTCTGAGTCAGAAATGTTCAGCCCCAGGAGCCTAACCTTAAAAGTCTGTAGACCAGTGTAAAGTACCACCTACCTGGCAGGAGGTGAGGTAAAGGCTGTTAGTGTGGAGAGTCTTCAATTATCAGCATTATATGACTGTTCTCTCAGAGAGTACCACCCACCTTTTATGAACTTTTAAAGCCACTACAGCTTTTTTAGACCCTAGTCCCTCTGATGGAATTTACTGAGTGCTCCCCTATGGACGGGATCACTGGCCACCCAGGAACCATGCTCAGGCACGACACACAATCTCTGCTTTAGCACCTTTCGAACTGGGGATGGGTATTGATAAAATTTTATTGATACTAATGCCCTTGTCGATTCTGCTCATTGATCCAATTATTTATCAATCCTCTTAATATGGTTTTGTTATTTATACATAAGGAGATGTATGACTTGTCGAATAAATTAAATATGGATCTCTTGTGAGAGAGTATCGTACATTTCTTTGTGTGTTCAGTATTCAAAAGTAAAACTCCAAGCGGAAAACCCTGAATCATAATTTTCTTGGGACACTGTCATTTATCTGCTTAGCTAAGCTAGCCAGGGTAGAGTAGCTGACTTAAGGTCGGGCAGCCCCAGCGTACTGTAAAAAATTGATTAGGGAATCGTTACCAATTAAGGCCAATGATGTTAATGGATTGAACAATTTCTTAACAATTCTTAACAGGAACCAGTTCTTGATTCCTATCCCTACTCCAAACAGCTGCGCTTTTATTATATCCACTTCATGCATGTTCTCTGTGTTCACCATTGTGCTGACTCTGATGAGACCATGTCTCTTAAACATTTCATGAGTGTTTAGGCAATCCTCTTAGAGTCTAGTTCATATTAGAGTAGTGTGACAGTGAGCCATACTGGCCAGCAGGGGGACAGCACAGTCGTGCAATCGTGCTTGAGTAAGGCACAGTACAGATGGCTAGTGTGACCACGCTAAGTAACCAAGACTGACTTATGCAGGTTCTGCTATAACTCATACTGTCTCTGCTCCCTCAGATTCCTGGGGTGTTGTTATTCTGTGATGATGAAGTGTGCACAGCAAAGACATTGCAGCTGTTTACACATCACCCTCTGAGCACAAGTCTCTCTGCAGCGGCTGTGTTACATAATGCTACATTTGAGCATGTGGTTAGTATGTGAGAAAGAGAGGCAAGCGTGTGGATGAAGGGGGAGAAATATAAAAGCTGCTCAAGCTGTGTTTGTCCTGAGTGATGGTACAATTAGACACATCCTCCACTTAGATAACGTTTTAGTTGCAGATTAAAATGCCCAACGTGAACTGTGCATAAGGCAAACACAGCTGTTCATCCTGGTGAGAAGATGGTCCAACAGCTCTTTTAGCACATGAAGAGGAAGTGTGTTATCACCTTGTTTCTAGAGGTGAGAAGCACATTCTCTACATGTATCTGCTCTGTTTATCGATCCAAATATTACTCTATTCATCGCCTTTGGATGATGGCAATCAGGATTCAGGTGGAAACATTTAGGCCTGACAAAACCCCAGCACTTCAAAAGCACTTTTGATGTTTCCCTCTGTTTTTTCAGGCCACTCATGCATCAGTAGTTTTGTGAAAAACACAGACTCTGAGACAATATTAGAAACGATGCCCGCAGGCGCTTCTTTGAAGCTGAACGCCAGAGCCGCTCGGCCAG
Source organism: Thalassoma bifasciatum (assembly GCA_008086565.1). Lineage (NCBI taxonomy): Eukaryota > Metazoa > Chordata > Actinopteri > Labriformes > Labridae > Thalassoma > Thalassoma bifasciatum. The sequence goes on along the minus strand of RPOG01000046.1, from coordinate 629,785 downwards.
TCAGCCCATTGATAGCATGCTACCCTTCCCGCTAGTTTATATGATGCTGGTCTTCTAGAGGGAATACAAAACAGCTTTTTCCTCCAACGTATGTCAGTGCTGATGTTAAATCTTAATTTTTAGGTCAGGCCAGAGCAAATCCTGCAGTCATTTGCCCAACAGAGCGTGTAACATTTGGCATAAAAGCAACTCAAGTAGCTCATAATGCACTCATTTCAAGTTAAAGTCTCCTTGTGCTTTAGTCTTCTGGGGTATTAAGTAAATATTCATGATGGTGCAGGTTCACAGACAAGCTTGTGCTTGCGCTTTTCTAGCTGCCTTTTTTTCTGGTATTGAAATACCCAGGAACACAGATTTATCCCAGAAAGCCTGCAGCACTCATTTTGTTGTGTGCGAAGAATGTTACCCTGTCAACTAAAACTTCAAAGAAGCAGTCACAAAACAGTTTATTTCCTTCATATTTGATCAGGTTTCATGTTAAGTCTTTGCATCAGATGTCTGAGATTCTGGGTTGAACCTCGCTGGGAATAAACATCACCACTGGGACGATAATCATAGCTGTTGCTCTTGGAATAGCTGCGCCAGCAGGCAGGAAATCATGCATGCGTTTCAGCAGCCATTAGGGATTACCTAGGTGAGCTATTTTACACCACTTCTTCAACTAACACGCAGAGGGAAGTACTTAAAGAAATTGTTCCTCTTTTAATGGATGCTAATGAGGCTTATATTAATATATGAGAAAGGCAATCTTCATTGTAGACTGTTTCTGCAGTCTTATATAAACATGCAGCCAAGTTTTGATTGGACGACAATGTGTAGTTGTCACTTGTCATATATTGTAATACCTGCAGTGAATGTATTTACAGTTGACCTTCGGTAAGGGTATTTTAGACACTCTTTGTTTTTTTTTTTAATTTAAATTCATATAGCATTAGAAACTAAGTGATTATCTTCATTAATTTTGAGATATTAAACCGAAATGTGAGCAGTTCCATGGTAACTTCCCTTATCTGCTCTCCTTCTGATATCCATATTTCATAAGCACTTCTCACTATTCATCCCCCTCTCGTCTATCCCAGCTCTTTTTTGTGCCAGTGCAGTTGACTGCACAACAGGGAGCAGCTTATATTCTGGGTTCCTCTTAATTATTAATGGGCTTCTCAACACCTACCCTAATCCATCTACACAACTTGAAATACTGACACAGGAAGAAATCACTCTTTCTGAGGTGTAATTTTCCTTACATGATTATGGATGACCCAATTTCACTGGTTTTCAGGCAGATACAGTTCTCTCTAGGACAAAAGTGTGGGCTGGTGGGATATCTAAAACAGAAAATTTTGAAATATATTTATATATTTGCAGAGCTGTCGTTCAAGGTTCTTCCACTGAAGGTTCAGTTTAGGTAATTATGTGGTATATTTAAATCAAAGTGCTCATAAGAATAGCAACCAAGTAGATTCTAAACACTTCTAAGGTTTTAGCCCCTAGATGGGTTTTATAACCTGTGATTTTGTGTTAAGAACTAGCAAAAGATTATCATCATTCTTCTGGAGTTGTAATTACAACAAAAGAGCTTATTCATATGCAAGGATTTTTACTGTTTTCTTACTCTAAAACACAGTGGTCATATTGGGTAAATGCTTACATTAGCATGGTAACATAGGAATATTATTTTAAATACTAACAACAATGTGTCCAGTACGTGCTGGTGAGAAACTGCAGTATTTCTGACTAAAATTGTATTGTCTACAAAGTAGGCTACTCACCCTCTCACGGTGCTAACCAGAGGCTTTAGTAGTTCACCAGAGCTTGTTTTGAGACGCTGAAGGACATACTGTGTCCTGATGGAGGTCTCCAACATCACTCCTGACAGAGGTAAGGTCAGAGCCTATTGATTTCTAACACTGCTCAATGAGACAGCAGGCTGCTCGGTGCAAAAGATACCGCTATAGAGCCAGTGTAAAGAAACACGGCCTCAGCTCAGTTACACCGGCTGCTACAACCATTTCATGTAGGTGCTTTATAATGAAAAAGCAATACAGGGAACCTCGATATGATTGGCTTTCCACCTGGATGCTTTCATCCATTTTATCTCTCAGATCAGCAATCACCTTGAAGAAGAAAAGGCAGCAGGAATAAGAGAGGCTTCCATCGCAGCACTACAGTAGAGCAGCCAGGGCTGCAGCCTTTGTGTGCTCCACGGTGAAGGTGGGAGGGAAAGTGGGCCAAAGGGTCTTTAATGTGCAGGGTGGAATTATATATCCTTTTAATCACGCTCCTCCACCCAGCAGCAGTTAGGGATGAGAGTGACGGAGAGCCAACACAAAGCTAATTCCGCCCCTGTCACATCCCATCGTCTCTTACCTGGTAAACGAGCGGCAGTAATGACGCTCGCCTGATGGCCCATGCTCATGCACATTTGCAGGGGTAATGTTTGATAGAAATCAATCCATGGTAATACGTTGGATGGTAGAGCTGAGGTGATTTTCTGGAGATGGGTTCTGTCCAGTGCAAAGGTTCAGACATGGGAGGTGGTAGTGTCTGCTTTGTCTCACAAGTCAGCTTCAAGACATGAAACGTTTTCATTATTTTTGTTTAACTGGGGACTCTTCTTTTTAGGGGCTTTTTTTTCTCTATTTGATGGGACAGCTTGAGAAAGGGACAGGAAATGTGGGGGAGAGAGGGACAACATGAAGCAAATCATGTCAGGGAAGGAAGAATTGATTCTACCACCAGTGCAATGAGAAACGTGGTCACAGTACATGCATGTGGACTCTTGCTCTACTAACTGAGCTAAACTAGTGCCCCCTAACTAAATGCCCCCTAATGGACATCACAGAGATAACTTCTTTGTTTGGAATCTGAATTTATTTCTATGATAAGATAGGTGAAGATCAAATATGATAAGATAATAGGCTAACTTTATTCATCACACACAATAGAGAAGTTTACAGAACTACAGTAGTAAACAAGCACAAATAGTACAATGTAAATGTTCAATTTAAAACTTGATCCAATCCAATAACCATAATTCAACCAGATCAGATTTGTACAAGTTACCTCTTGCTATTTCCAAATCCATAACTATTTTCTTATTTCTTTATAGCAGTGCTAACATTTAGGATTTCAAAAAACATATACCACTGTTGAGATAATTTAACAGTTATAGAATCTGCTACATTTTCATTATCAGAGTAAACATTAAAAGACTGCTGTAAATTTGGAGTGCTAAACTTAAACATGGTACTTCAGTTATTCTCACTATGATCTGACACAAGGATAATGAGGAATTAATTTTTTTGACCATTTTATAGAGCTCCAGTACTGTATGTGGATATGTTGAGAGTCACTAACAACACCATGAATTATGCATCACTCCAGCGACAGAACATATTATGGGATCTGAGAAGCAATATGAGCAAATCTCTCTTTTTATTCATGCCAGTCCTGTTTAATGAATCACTGGGAGATTGCTCTCACTGTTGCCATTAATCAGAGCTTCTCTGCTGCTGATTGAAGAGGGTAATATGAACAGGAATACCAATGAGTGGAGGAATGTGCACCGGCTGAAAAATGGCAGAGTAACTCAGTCGTACAGACAGCCAAGTGCTGTGTGCAGTCCAAACACAAGCCTGTCCCATCTTCACTTGCAGAAAAGTCCATTATAATTTGACCGTGTTCTCAGATGATATAGAGAGACTACATCAAATTGCTGTGCAACCACGAGAGACTGAAACAATTTGGATTTAGTCTGGTATTGGAAAACCATGTAACAGTCATATTGTTGCTCTGGATGCTGCATCATGCAATGTAAAGCCTAAACACAAATTTGTTTCATTGATCGGAAAAAATGAACCAGGCTTTGCTCGAGGGAGTGTTTTGTTCTCAAATTGAATCTATAAATTTGTCCATATGCAGTTATTAGCTGGAACAAGGATGAGTTAGAAACAGATTTGGATTTGAGGGATGTAATTTTACTTATATTTTCATATAGTGTTGCTTTGCCTCTCTGGTGGATTCCAATAAATGTAATTTGAAGCTTTTACAAGAAACTCTAACTGACAATTGAAGACTGGAACCGAAATATTGTGTACACTTTCTATCTTTTACTAGTGAGTGAGGTCAGACAACTTAGTACAAAACTGTTAGCATAGCTTAGCATGGTGATTGAGACAAGCTGACAGTGTTTTCAAGGTCTTCACAGGCAACACAACAGCTAATTGGTCCTGTGTCTTTATCTGGGAGCTCAAGCTTTAGAAAAATCTGATTTAATTCATAAAAAATCCAACACACACTAGCAAGTGGAGCAAAAACACTCAGCCTCACACTGTCTTCCTTTGTATGCTAAGGTAAGCTTAGCCATCAGCTTTGCATCAAGCTAAGTTAGCTTTGTGTATACTGTTTCCAAGTATTTCTCCATATTTTTTGTGCAAAGTAAGCTGGCTAATTGGAAAAAGAACAATGACACTGAAGACTAAATGTTTCTACTCTTTTTGTTGAGCTAATTTAGCAACACTACTGAAACTTACAAATGATCTTTTAAGCCGCCTTCTGTCCTCTTATTTCAGTATGTTGTATATGTTTGAAAGGTTTACCATTTACTTTAAGTCCTGAGAGGTATACATATAGACAGAAAAAAATGTCATCAGGAACAACCCTTCACAAGCTGTTAACCCCTTTTTTCTTGTCTTATTGCACTGCTAAGCTAATCATCATCCTGTTATGAAACAGAGAGAGGCAGCAATAAATGCTCCCTGATGGTTACGCAAAGGAAATAAGATAATTTGCTGACTTTGCTTTTATAATTTTATTTACCTACTGGATGATTAGATGCTTCTTAGGTGAGTAGATGTGGTTACATGTATTAAAAAGGAGGGTACAAAATGGTAAAAAAAAAAAAAAACACCTGATTTTGAAAAAAATTGAACACGATCTGGCTTTTAGCTGATTGGCTAAGTTACCTAAAGAAGCTAGCTGCTGGCATTTGTGTATGGATATGACGATATGAGAATGCTGTTTTCATTATCTGCCCCTTGTCAAGAAAGTAAATGGTTTAGTAGTTCATAATCATAATAATCTTTATATTAAATTTTCATGAAGAATGGAGTAATACAGGAGGCACTTTCCACAGCTGTAGTGATTCTAGATATGTGCATGATATATAACATGAAAAATATAAATTTTGTTTTTATAAAATCATTTTTCAGTTTAATTACCAAAGTGACAGCTTATGATGAATTACTTGGTACATGATGAGGAGGGCATGACTATATTTTTGCACAAACCTGATAAGCCTAAATGGAGCATCCTTTTCTTTGAAAGCCAAGGACATACACATACACACATGGTGTCTCAGTGAAAGCATGAACACACACACACACACACACACACACACACACACACACACACACACACACACATATACACACCTCAGTGTATAGTATGGTCATCACACAGAGCATTCCATCATACTGTCAATCACATCTGCTGCCCTTTCTAATTACCGCACCCTCCTCATTCTCCCTCTCTCCTTTACCTCCCCTTCAGCAGGGCTCTTTTTTCTCTTTTTCTAGTACAACCAGCCACATTATTCCCCCACTCCCTTTTCTTCCTGCTCTACCAAGTATCCTCTGCCAACAAAAACGAACAAAATTCCTGTGGACGTAGGTGGCAGGTGGGCAGACACGCTTTCACACCAGTCCACTGTCCTCTGAGCCTCAGACAGCGTGTTCACAGTCTGAAAAAAGACCACAGAGTGGTTTCAATACAGCTCACATGATTGAAACTGAGAAGTGATTTTCCACATGTGTGTGCACAGCAGTCAGAGTGCCAGAATTAGACAGCAGGTACCTTTTTTTTTTCTACCTCCCCCTCGAATCTGTGAAAATGGATTGATGGAAAATACAACCAATGCATTTCAAAGACTTTACAGTATATCCATGGGAGCTTTGTCTGTTTTGGCTGATGTAGTTTGCTGCAGTCCCTGCTGTTTCTTTGTAGCTTTTTTCCTTTTTGGCTGCTTCCAGAGAGGGATAAATGACAAAACCACGTCAGGCTCGTGATGCAAAAAGGATAATTAGGATTCAGGAAACACAGTTTGTCCTCAAAAACAAATCACTTCCCCTGTGCTTAGGGGCTACCAAGGCACAGATCATTTTATATATCAGCACCTAGCAACTGGCAGATGGAGTGAACTTAGCGCAGGCTGCCAAAGCTGATAGGACACTGCAGGACTGCAAAATGAGCTGCGATGATTCCCCTGCTGAGGCCAACAAGAGACACATACCTCATTAAGATGCATAGCATCCTCGAATGCCCGGCCACACTTTACAGCACCAAGTTGCCCCTCGCAGAAATCATCACAGTGTCATTGTAAACATACAGTTTGAAGCGGATGGCTGCAGTTTGGAACCATGTTGTCACTCATAAATGAACTGGTTTACACACTATTATGACTGGAAAACAGTTAGACCATTGTCTTTGACATCTTTTGCAGCTATTGATGTCTGCTGGCACAAACACACACAGTGACTCATCAGAAATTCAGCCTGTGTTCTTTTCTGCAAATCTCTGCATGAAGAGAGACAAAGCTATTAAAACTGCACCTGTTGTGAGGGTGTAAACGTGTTCTCCAGAACCATCTATCACTGCTAAAACACCTTCCTTGTGCAAGCAGGCACAGTAATATCCTCATGACTAAAATCCTTGTTAACTTAAAGAAAATAAGTGATTTGAATCACTCTACTTGTGGTTTTTTATGGCCCACGAGGGGGTCCTCTGAACATGTTATTCGGAAGATGACATTGTAGTCACTGTATGGTTTTTCATATGCAACATAGTGAGGTGAAATATTATGGTTGAGTGTCCCCATCTCAGGCGGAGTCAGCTGATCATTTTATTTGCAGGGGACAGGGTCACGACAGTATTACAGAAGATTTCACAGTTAGTTTGCAGTGCACATGCTTTGCTGTTGAACACTATTCCGCCATCATTTTAGGTAATTTTTGATTATTTTATGTGAATAGAGTCCTGATTTTTCTTGGAAAGGACTCCAATGTGCAAGACATTTTGTACCTTAAAGCTCTTGTTATGGACTTTTAGTTTGTGTTGAGTTTGGTGCCCCACTGTGGATATCTCTTAACTGATATTGACTTGCACGTGTTTACACTGTGACTTTGGGAGAGGCATCACTATTATTTCCAGTGAATTTCATAACCATAAATAAACTTGTCACAGGTGATTTAATAGATTTGTTAACACACTTTTCTGTAACCCTCTAAATATGCTTTTTAGCATGAGTAAAGCATTACTACGATAACTAAACCTTTGTCATACTTTGTCATACTTTATAATGACGGATTCACCAATTACCAATGACCCATATGAACCAGCTATGAACCATTTACAGATTGTGATTCTCACATTAAGTAAGGGTTAGTTAACACCTTATTACAGAACAAATTATGATTAACTAAGGTTGTCACAAAGGACTTATAAGGTGTTAGTTAGTTGTTTTTTAAGCTGATATAAAGTGAGGACTGTTTGTGCTTCGCAAGTTATTACTTTAATAGCATTTATCAATAAGATTTAAGACCAGCAGCACCTTGAAACACAAAAGTCACAGATATTGATTCAACAGAATAAGGAAACAGATGCAACACATGTACTCAGATTTGTATTTATTGAAAGGTAACAACCTCTGTTTAAAACCATACTTATCAAAAACAACAACAACAACAAAAACCCTCCTCACATGAACTTAAAATGTTCTGCAACTGAATGAAAATTTCTCAAATTTGAAGAGTTTGTGGTGGCAAAACTTTAAAAGCATAAATTATTAGATATCAATTATTTTATTCATCAATGATAAAATGTTTATAACTGTGCTTGTACATTATATACAAATGAGTTTTAGTGCATGAACACAAAGCTAACTTCAATATCGCAAGACTTGATACGAGGATCATGTCCCTAACCCTTTAGTTTGTTCTTTTCTAATTATTTTTTCTATCTAAATAAGATCCTGTTTATTGTATGTGCCTGCAACTTATCCTATTGGTGCCATCTTCCTTCCTGTTTTCACAAAAACACAAGAGAGAAACTACTTTCTCTCAAAACAAAAGAGGGGACCAGATGATAAGAAACAAGAGCGAGAGGAAAAAGCGAGGGGACAGAAAAAAAGACGCTGCAGGGATGGAGAGGAAGAGAGACAAAGACAGAGAGGCAGAGACTCCTGGGACGGACCGACAGGGCTGCAGAGAGAGGAGCTTAATTTCCCAACACCATCTGTTCCCAGTCCCTGGGTTGAAAGCTCCACTTATGTCAAACCTCCCACAACCACACACCAGCAGAGCCCTGTCGAGCCGTGAGAGACCCCACTGCCTTTTCTTTTTCTGTCGCTGGCACCTTTTTTTCTTCTCCACACCTAAGCAACAGTTACCCACCCACTCTCACGCTCTGCAGTGGCACTAACACTCACTTTAGCTGAGATAAATGACGCTGCCAGCTCTTTTCTGGGTCAGAGTGGGTTTCAGATTCTGTTGAGGAAATAAAGTCCAATTATTTGGGTTCCAGCATGTTCTGTGTTCCTGTACTCTGCATAAAAATGGATCCTCCTTTAATAGATTCACCTTTGCAATGGTTCTGTCCACTGAATCAAGGAGGGTTAGAAACAGTAACTCCTGTCCTCTGTTGTGTTTGTCGGAGTCCAAATTATCTTGATAAACTGTCAGTGTTTAATCTTTGCATCGATTGAAGAAAAGCCCACAAGGGATGCTGGGTATAAATATAGTCCTTCATAACGGGAAAGAAGAGCCCACAACTCAAAATGTGTCAATGGAAGTGCCTCCAAGCTACTGTTTTCCCCATTTTTTTCCCGGTGCTTTACACACTGAGGAAGAATGTCTGGCCTACATTCACACTTTCTAAGGGCATGAAAATATGTCAAATTGTAGAGTTGAGACAATTATATATAACCTTTCTAATTGACAGGTTTGGCGTGGCCTTTTACCTGCAGGTTTAACAGTTCTGGCACTGAGGATAAAGCTCTTGGGTGTTTACAGCCTAAAAGTGAAGGTTAACAGACTGAAATATGTCACTTTGCTGCACATATACAGATTTCTATCATGGATGCCTGCTTTTATGTTGAATACAACAAGGACATAATTTTACACCACCCTGTCAACATTGAAATAAATACTTCTCTTTCTCCTAAATCAAAAGGAAGAATTCAAAAATAAGGCTGAGCTTTGAAACCCCTGCTATAAGGAAATGTTAATCTCCATTTAGGTAAGGGAAAAGTGGGAGGAAGTCATAAAGTGGGGTGTTGGGGGTTGCCCTGAGGACAGCCCATTCCCCGGCATTTTAATCACTTCATTTACACACCCTCTCAGGGTATTTCTATGCAAATTATCTGAAAAGGTCACGCTGCAAAGAGACTATCTATTCTGTTCTGAGCTGTGTTTACAAACAGCAAAAGGAAAAAGTGCACAAGAATGGCATTTCTGTGCTGTACTGTTAAGCTATCAGAGAGTCAGCCACCAGGATGGGTGAGAGGTCACTCCTTAATCCAACAGGTAAATACAGTACTTTGGGTAACGCATCAGTGAATGGCTCCAGTTTCTCTTTCTTAAATGAAGGGAGACCTCAAGTGGACATTTTAGTCACTACAGCTGGATATTCACAGGATTAAAACCATTGCTGAAATTCATCTACAGTAGTGACAAGTGGTAAGATCTTGTATTGAAAACACTGTAAAAGAATGTAAGATCTCAGTTGACTTTGGCTCTGATTAAAAAAAGCTTGCTAAAACCACTGGTTGCTGCCAAAAACATGAGTTTCAGCTCAAAGAGTAAAATATAGCCCTCAAATTATAAAGTTTCTCCACCACAAGCTCTCCCATCTTTCTGTGCCAGCTCCCACCTGTCAGTAGATCTCCAGCTTCCTGTCAGACAGGACACGGCAGATGAGGCTGGGGAGTATCATGTCCAGCACACTAGTGGCCCTCAGGGGACCCCTCTATTAAACTCCTATGGTTTGCGGACAATACCACCATCATTGGTCTCATCCAGGATGGTCCCAGGAGGCTGCATACAGATAAGAGGCAGAGGCACTTGGACCTCTGGTATGGTCATAACAACCTGGAGCTAAACTTGCTCATCACTGCAGAGATGACCGTGGACTTCAGAGGAAACATCCCCAGCCCCAACCAAACTCAACAACACCATGTCTTCTGTGGGCACCTGGGATCCACCATCTCCATCAGAAAAAGGCACAGCAGCAGGTTGTACTTTCTCAAACAGTTCAGAAAGCTTGACCTGCTTGTCATCTTTTATGTCTTCATCATCCAGTCTGTCCTTTTCCCATTGCAGATTTTAGTCATTGCACTATTTAACCTAAATGTGTATATATATATATTTTAGTCACAAATTACTTAATCTGTTAATTCATGTTTGTACAGAGCAGATTCAGTTTAAACCAGTCAAATTTCTTGTATTCTTCTTGAAGAAACTTGACAAATAAAGGCTATTGTGATTCTGATTCTAAACCAGTGTACCAACTATTGGAGTGGAGATATTACAAGCTGCTTTAGAAAACAAAAAACACACACAAAAAAAAAAACACCTGATGCCCTTTCCATGAAAGCTGTGCATGATGGCATTTAACCACCAACAATGGCCTTAGTCACAACTCTTGACTTCTAACAAACAAAAATGACTCAGACTCTTGCATACAGATGAAAACATGTCTACTGTTACCTTTTGTGAACTATACAATGCCATCATATCACAGCCCTGATGTTTCTAAACAAACATCAGGTTTACAGAAATGAGGAGTCATACCAATTATGCCACTTTTGTTGCTCGAATGTAGTTACATCTCACCAGTTCATCAACTCAGTCTATTCCCTAACATAACAGCTGCTAGAGGTTTTATAGCAGAACCCCTCCTCTCTTCTTTAGTTTTACATTTTGCATCAAGGATTTTTAGAACATTCCCACCGCAAAAAAAACTTTGTGGAACACCTGGAAACTTTCTGACCCATACCACAATCATTGGTTGAAAAGATAGAAGTTTAACTGAAGAAGAAATTAAGGATGCAAAGACTTTTTCAATTTTTTTCAAAACTTTTATTTGATGACAATATACAAGAACATCTTGAGCACGGAGTCCCCTGCAGACTGTCCAGGCTCACTGTGGGGAGAAAACAGGAGAATTAATACAGCTGAATTTGAACACTCCACGACAACAAGGTCACACTGTGTATAGGAGCGCAAATTGAGACAACTCCAGTCAAGAAGATATTGGGACAGACAGATGACCCCAAAATCTTCAAGTTCTGTTGAAAACAGTGACAACACAACTCAAACCATTTCAAACAGACTTCTATGAGAAACACACACTGGCAGACCTGTAGTTCAGCTGCCCTTCACTCAACACACTTAATAAAATAAAGCTCCACACCACATGCTTCACCTTATTTCTGCTTCTATAAACTACAGATCTGAAGCATTTAAAGCACTCATATTTGGGTAAAAGCTAAAGGACAGGTCTAGTTAAGCAGAAATAGTAGTTCTAAGGGCTGAGGCAGAGGGAGAACCTGTAAACATGGAGTTGAACACGACATGGAAAAGAGAGGGTAGAGGGTCACTGCAGGGAAAAGTTGGGCGTGACATGCATGGCACAGCTCAGGTCTATCAGTTTATGATGTGCACACACAATGGCACACCATGCTTTTTTCTGCTGCTATACCTGCACAGTGACACCTCATTTCTGCAAAAGAAATCCATGGGAAGCAACGTCAGGAACAAAAGATGATACAGAATGATTAATATGTTGTAAACTAAAGCATGAAACAGAAAGATCTGTGAATGGATTCCCAAAGTGAACTCAAAGCTGTTTCTACGACTATGCTCAGCATCAACTCTAAAGGAGCAGAGTAATACTTTAAATATCAATTTACAAATTAATGGTCTCAATTATTATCTCGGCTTTAATTGAGACGTCTTATGAAGGTTATAAGTTAGGCCAGCAGACAATATTGGGTAAAAAAATCACAATGGTATTTAAGCAAAACAGAACCAACAAATTTGACTTATCAGTTGTTACTTTTTGAGTTCTTTCCTTTGCGGGGTCTTTTCACACTACCATTAGATTCAAAAAAGGGTTTGCAACACTTTCAGTTCAAGCAGGTAAATTAGTATTTAAACAGGATCACCAAGTGGGTATTAAACAGGGAATGAAATCTCCTCACGTCTAATGCATCGTGGATGCATCATGTTCATCCAGGGGAAAGCATTAACACTGGCTCTCACATGGGTAGGTGAGGGTTTAAAGGAAGGGTTAGATTACATCTAACACTCCTGGATTATCTGCACACTGCAGTTAGTCTATTCATGAACAACATTTACCTTCTACAGTTCCGGAAGAACATTAGATACGGTTGGAAAAATGACAGAAGGAAATTAAAACAGTACAAGAGTTGTGGAAAACAAAGATTAGCTGGAGGGAAAGAACATCTGAGCAATGAAAACCAAGAAAGGATAAAGGGCACTGAATGTAATGATGCCTGTACTTATGCCTGCTGTGATTGCTTTTTGATACAAAAAGGAAATCCAAGTCATTTAGAAGCAGGATTACTTGAGTGGAAAAGATAGTGTCTGTTAAGGCAAAATTTAGAAAGAGGTCACTGTACCTTTTTGCCAGCAGCGCCAACACTGGCTTTCTTGATGCCTCGTACTTTCTTCATCCTGTTCTTGCGTTCCTTGCGCTGTTTTCTGGAGGTCTTCTTTTTCTCATAGAGACCGTGCTGAAGAGCAACAAGAGATTCACCATTACAACAGATCTTAAGAATACAAAAACAAAAACTGTCTTGATGTTTTAACTACCATGGCACTAATTTTAATCTTCACACTTTAGAAGCCTTCTTAGATCAATTATCAGAATAAATTTATCTGTACTGCTGCCATATACAGACAACTGACAGAGTAAGAGATATATAATACACAGCTGTTATTTAAACAAGATGACTGAAAGTTGTACTTGTAACGCAATGTTTCTAACCAATAAGTAAAGCTCTACTCTACACTACTCATTGCACACATGCTAAATGCACAATTTTCAAAAACTTGTAATCTCCAAAGGAAAAGAGCATCTACATTAACAATTATACCCAGGTCAAACTTTTTTCTATAAAACTAAAACTATAACACACTAGTTGCTTCCTGCCACAGTTCTTGTACAAGGTGAGCACACATGTATGGATGACAAGGAAAAAATCCTGATCGTGCAGACAGAGCACGTCTTGTTTCTTACCCTTGCCAGTCTGTGCTTGGGCTCGTTCTTCTTAGCGTAGTCTAGAGAGTCGTACACCATGGCAAAGCCTGTAGTCTTGCCGCCACCAAACTGGGTTCTGAAGCCAAACACGAACACGACATCAGGGGTGGTTTTGTACATCTTGGCAAGTTTTTCCCTGATTTCAGTCTTGGGGACTGTGGATTTGCCGGGATGCAGAACATCGACGACCTGCAAGAAAGGAAGAAATTAGAGACAGGGATGTTTGCTGAACAAGGCCTGCCTTAACAACTACAGTTACAATAACAGACTCGTTTAAGAGCTTACCATTTGCTTCCTCTGAAGCAGCCGGTTCGTCATGAACTTGCGGGTCCTGACTGTCACTGTGTCATTCTGGGGAGGAGAAATTCAGACAACATGCTGGTTATCAAACATCTACATTTGAGGATGCAGCTTGTCTCATCACTGAAGCTGCAGGTAAAGTCTATCAACTTCCTGCTCTTTGAACAGACAGTATCATTGTACACCGCCAAACATCCATGGCCTATATGAAGCTTGTTTACTGAACAACAAAGGTGGACGGTGATATTATTTCACATGTTTGTTCTGTATAAATGACGGCCCTGCCATGATCATCACTACTGTGTATGCTAACATTAGCCACCAGGAGCTACCAGTTCCACATTCGACATATTTACTGCATGTTATCCACGCCAATTCACCATGAAACAACTCTGCGTACTCCACAAATGTTACAATTCATAAATATCCCTGAAACGAAGACTAGCAGTCGAGCTGACGATTCAGTATCGGGGGAGAAGAGTTAAACATTTGGCCACAGGTGAGGGAACGGAGCACTAGGATGATGCCTTTGGATTTCCATCAGAAATGCAACTAACGCGCTAATATCGACTTAATATAACAAGAAAGGCATAAGCAATCATTTATAAGTCGCTAAATGTGAATATATGTAAGGATGGCTTTGATGTTGATGAGATTATTCTTGGTTTCTGTCTCCGCACTCACCATTTTGACGCCGGCCTTGCTCAGGGACGTTGAAAAGGAGGAAGGACCAGCGAGTGCCCGGATTAATGCCTGAAAGAAAATCAACAGGTACGCGAATGTCTTGCCTGATCGGAATAGATCTTGAATTTAGAATTTATTAAACACTGCCCAATTCCAGTTTTTTAAATGGTGCAAAAATGCACTAAGTAAGAACAGGTTTCGGCATTTCCAGATTCATGTGGTTGACAGCAGGGGTGGACGTAATTAATTACAAATACTCAGATTGCTGTAATTAAGTAGTTTTTTGGTGAGTTGATTTTCAAGTCTGTACTTTAACATGTACTTAAGTAATCATTATGCCATGTAATCTACTTAGTTACTTTTAAAATCATAGTTGAGTACTTAGTACAATTTTCATTAATATCTCGACCTTTTATCTGCATTTTTGTAGCCAGTAAGGTGATTTGATAGCAAACAAGCCAATGAAAATCAGAACATGTGGATGAAAAACAAAACAAAACAAAATAAAAATGTTAATGTATGGTAATGATTGATCGCTAATTGATTTTCTGTTAAGAATTTAACCAGTTAAAAATGTATTCATGGATATTCTTTCATTAGTCATGGTAGCAACTGCACCTCATCTAATTTGTTTTTTTGTCTGCCTGAGACCTCAATAAGGATATAAATACTTAAAATGAGAAAAAGAAAGACAAAAAAACAACCAATCAAAATGAGCGAAAAACTCTTGTGTTATATCTTATCAGTTGTTGATATTTATTGATTGTTAGCATTTTAACTATTGGTAAAGTGAGCCCTATTTGGAGAGGTGACAGTGACATCACCAGTTAAATAAAACCAATAATCTGATCAGTTTTTTTGATGAATACTCTGTACTTTTACTTGAGTATTTTTCTAACACCAATACTTTTACTTGGGATTGAGTAATATTTTAGCAACGTAACAGTACTTGTACTGGAGTACAGATTTTCAGTACTCTTTCCACCACTGGTTGACAGTATAAACTTACTTACGAAAAGCTTTACATTTGTATTACAAATAACATGACCAATGATCTTATATAGAGGCCCATTTTTGTTGGGGGTAGGGCTCAAAATTTTGAGATTAAGCCAAAATTATGAGACACAAAGTCAAATTTTTGAGATAAAAACGCAAACTTTTAAGACAAAAAAGTTAAAATTTAAAACATATCTCAACAAATTCAGTATTTCAGTTATATATTTTTTCCACTCAGAAATGGGCTTCTCTAACCTTTTCATTATGTCTGATACAGACTTTTACAGAACTGTGTTGTGTAGATCATTAAGTGTGCTGGGTTCACAAACATTCAAACATCACTTAATAGTCCTTTCCATAAACATCATAGAGACACAATATATGTAAACCTCATAGACTGGTGCTGCCAATTGCGTAGACATAGCATACCATGTATAGTACACTATATAAACTATCTGAAAACTACGACCATATGTTGCACACTTTCATTGTCGTCCTTATACACTCAGTCTGCCTCCTCTTTTTTTCTTTGCTTGTTTATCAGGCTATGTTAAGACTTTCAGTACCTCTCAAAGTATATCATAATTTATGTTCCATTTTGCTACTGAAATCAAAGTTGAACTACTTACTTTTAAAATGAATGTGAAAAAGGAAAATCAATTTTTTTTTTCAATGAGTCTCATGCAGGGAGTTGAATTCATGGGTTGTTTTGTTCGCAAAAAAATTTATCCACCTGCAAGAAAATAAGAGTTAAATGCTTCAAATTTCTTGAAAAACAACATCAAAATTTGTTTGTTACGGAACTTTATTGATCTTGCAGCAACAATGTCAAGTGGCATTGTAGTTTCATCAGAAATAAAGTTATTCAAAATCAGAACAGAAAGTTACAGTAAGTTTGTTTCAAATCTCTTTCCGCACACAATGTTAAGCCCTCATTGTCAAACCAAACTGATTTGAAATAAATCTGCAATCTGAATTAAGATGCTGTATAGAAAGAGTTTTACTGCTTAAAAATGTGCAATGCAAAATGGGTTCAAAGCAATCCCTCAACATGTTGGTCAGCAAACATGGCCAGAATTTATCACAAAGCCAAAAAGAGAAAAGAAAATCTTTGATAGACATCATTTCAGCCAGTCAGTGGTTCCAGTCATACAAATGAAAAACAGGAAATTCATGGTGATTCATTTGTAGAGAATGGTGGTTTAAAAAAATCCCAATAAATCATTGGGGCTGCAGGAACATGTGGCACTTTGAACCACACTGCCATCTGAGCTCAAAAATCAAGACAGGACATGTGCACCATCATACTCTCCAACTTTGCAGCTGCTTTTTGAAGAAATTAATTAGGAAAGAAAGAAAATTATTTTCTTTGCTCAATGCCTGAGCACATTGTAGCCTGTTCAATGTTGCAGTGAAAAAATAAACATCTGTTGGAAAGTACAAATTGACAACAAGGAAACTAGTCTTAGTACTGCATTGATGTGGAGTAAGGCATGGGCAGGCATGACACACAAGTGAAGAAGGTAATGTTAAACAGTTTAAGGACACTGGGGACAGATTTGAAAATTAAGGGCCAACATCCATCAAGCCTCATTAAAATAATATATCCTAGTTCCTCAACACTTGAAACAAATCCAAAGGCTTGACAGTGCTTGTATCCAAACAAATACCCTTCATACTAGCTGTATTACAAAATAAAATGCATATAAAACATCTGGTTTTATTCAAGTTCAAATTCTGGTAGTCCCCCAAAAGTAGCATCCAGATATAAACCATTTCTATATTTATTGTAAAGTTTATCTAATATGAATATGTAAAAACACCTGGAAGATGTTGCAAAATGTCACTGGAATTTGTTTCCTTTTTGTAGCCAAAACAAAAAGTGACTATCAAATATGGAGGAAGGATTTCAACTCTTCTTGACAAGAGAGAAGTGTTTTGGCTCATGTGTTTAATCTGTAACACTATACTGAAACATATTTTCTCAATGAATTGCTTGTTTTCACTTGCCAGATGGATTATCAGCTTGTCCAAGTTTGAATAATACAGTTAATCGAATATTACAAGGTCATTCAAGATCAAGCCAGAGATTCAAAGCCAAAAATGTTTCTCTAAAATTGCAAATTCTGTTGGGAAAAGTTAATGAAATGTTGGAATGGCATATCTTCAACGTATTGCAAAATAAAAACAACCCAGTATCCCTTTAAAGACCATCACAGGTAACTCAACAAAGCAAACAACCAATATTAGATTGTGGATCTTTTCAAGTACTTTCAAAAACAAAATCACTGAAATAAACATGCTTACAAGGATCTTACAAACTAAAGACTGTGATGAATATCAAAGCTTTTGACTGATTCTAAGGCCAGTACCAGAGATTACCACTCAGTACAAACTTCCTCCCTTAACTTTTGATTTTGTTTTTCAGTTGTATAGTGTGCTCTGTTTTTAATCCTGATTCACACAGAGCTGTAAGATGAATGCTGCAATCTATTGACTGCACTAAGTGTCAGGGTAGTTAATATTCAGGCCCACTCCCTAACTGTGAGGTTGTGACTGGTAACCATGGGAGCCAATACAAACAGACCTTGCTTCCAGAGTTGCACCTGTATGTATGATGTACTGAATTCTCCATGGTTTACACACACACATTACAACCAGTAGCAAGAAAGAGAGCTAAAGAAGATGGCTGCCATGAGGGCTCACAACATTGGTTTCTACAAGCCAAGCCTCTGGCATGGGTAATGCCAGGTCATTTGCTTCTGCTGGTGAGGTCCCAGTCTGTTAGATATCCATTTCAAATTGGGCATCATCACCTGGAAGACAATAGAAAAGAGAGAGGGTAAAGTATTGAGATATGTATGGAAACGCTGAATGGTATTTCTGCCATTTTCAATATGTTTGTGTAAAGCAAAACATAATGGAAGGTATCAGAAGAGCAGCCATCTGCCTGTAGTAAAAACAGGAGCATAAATTATCTTGTGAAATGCAACATATGAGGACAAAGAGCATTTATACATTTGAAGCTAGATATTAGTCTGTCTTTCCTCGTGACCATTCAGTTTCACACACACATTAAAAATCTTAACTCTTTGGACAATCTGATGGTGGTGTGCTGCAAGACTGAGAATTCAGTTCTTAACCTCTTTAAGTAAAGCTTCACAACATACTTCATGTTCCTCTTCTAGTTCAGCCTGCTGCTTTAGCGACATGAACTCTAGCTCTTCATAAAGTTCCAACTTGACTCTCACAATATTATGTCTTGAAAATGAAAACCAAGGACTTGCTTCATTACATAAATCTGGTCCTCCAGCCATATTGAAATACTTACCGTTTGTGGACTTTCCGTCATGGTTGTTGATGTGGTTGTTGGCTTCGTTTTTCTTGTTCTCCCTCAGGACATGCTGGCTGGTCACTCCAGGGATGACAGGCAGGTGAGCTGGGGGAGTCTGGGCTATGGGGGAGTTACGCCTGTCCAGCAGGAACTTTCGGTCATAGATGATCCGGGTTCCTATATCAGAAATTCAGTTTTGATTAATTACGTCTTTCCAAGGGCATTGTGTTGATGTCAAATGTTTTTGAGGCAAAAGAGCTGTGTTCTTTATCGTATTTAACCAATTCTGTCTTGATCAGAATATGAATTCTGGAGTTATTGCCATAAGATGTGTGTGCTTGATTAAAGCTGTCCTCAGATTACCCTGGCATACCAAGTACACAAGAATGGGTGATAGATATCTTGACCTACAAACAAACATAATACAACCAGTTGATTCTGATTCCAAGAGGAACTGTGTGCCAAATTTGGAGACATTCCTCCCTTAAGTTCTTCTTCACAAGAGCAGGTTGTCTTTTTACATGTCTTCCCACAGATAAATCAGATCTTAGCTGTGTATAATATTCTATAATGGCCTCATGAAAGGAAACTACTGCTTTCAACAACCCTCATTTTAATCGTATTAAAAAATGCACATCTGACTGAAGTTTAAAAAAACAAAAAAAAAACAAAAAAAAAAACAAAGCATGAATTGATTAAAAGTTCTGCAATTTGTTTTTGCACAATCTTATACAGGGGAATACTTTGCATTATTTTCCCCCTGTTTTATAATATATTTTCGGAATGAAAAAAATAAAAGCAAAAGAGACAGAGAAATCTCCTTCATCTCCTTTGTTCAGCTCCAATAAACACAGTATGCATCCTCCCTGATTTATTGACATTCTTGAATGAAAAGGAAATAATCATACACTTAATCTTCTATATGTTAAAACACAACTAATATAAAAAAAATTCCTTTTACATTTTATGTGCAAGTCTGATCTGAACGGATTATTTTCAAGCCAAACATGTTATTGCAAATAGATAATACAATCTCTGCGCTGCAAAACAGCCAATCAGGGAGCAGACGGACACCACGGGGGCGGGGCTTAGCTTTGTTTTTGTTTTGATCAGGATGACAAGGCAGCCTAGGCCACAGTGGCATGAACAGCAAAGGCTGGTGAAAGCCTGCACATTATAGTTTTCTCACTATCCTCCTTACCTCCGGGAGTGGTAGAAAATAAAGTGCCTCCAGGGGTGGTACAATAGTCATGAGGTAGCTGCGTTGTGTCGTTGATCAACACCGTCCTGGTCGGGATGGCCCTGCTCTCGCTAAGCTGACGAAAGGTAGACATTTTTCAGAGCCGATTCGGTGGCAAATTCAGCAGCTACAGAAATTTGGGGTGTTTATATCCCGACGGACGGTGGAAACCTGGGCCGTTCCCCTCTCTCTAATAGCTTCCCTAGAGCTTTCTTGTCTCTCCTTTCGTCCTCCCAGGCCGTCAGCACCGTCCCCTCCCTCGCAAAGGCAGGAAACACGACGAGCTGCGACGGGATGTGACGTCAGCGGAGCCTTTAAACAGCCAATGGTGTTGCAGGGGGCTGATATCATGCTTTTTGCACTTAAAGAAATATCTTTTTGTGTTTTTCAGGAAAGAAATGGAACTGTATTTTCAGTCAGTATCTGCTATTAAAAATAAGGAAACCATTGAAATCATGCGAATCTGTGCTCCCACTTTAATATCATTAATTAAATGCATTTTTTTGTAACCCCTGACATGTTTTTACTTTGCTTTTTTTCTTCATGTAATTTTTTCCTTTGTGCTGTTTTCTTGTTGCATTTCTGTTATGTATCACAGTTATTTTTTAAATAAAAGTTGATGAAAAAGTGAAACATTTTATTACTTTTATTTAAATTTTGCTGTAATACCTGTGTTATGTAACAATCCGGCAAAATAAACTACCGTACTTCTTTTAACAGATTCAATTTTGAGTTTTTCTTGCACACATTATTTTGCTGCTTTTTACTCAGATGTAGTTAACTAAGATGTAGATTGCTTTTGTTACCTAATGCACAATTTTTTCTACATGTAGCTGTCTTGTACAAGGTCCGGAAATTATTTTAGCTCATTAACCATTTTTTGCTGGTGTCGTGTCAATTGATAACTCAAAAATAATGATACAAAACAAACTAAAGTAACATAATAGCTTTAATTAATTTAGTGGCAGAATAAAAAAAAGAAAGAAATTTGCTGTAAAATTTATAGTCAAATTAATATTATGACACTTAAACATAACTGAGCAAAGAAATAATACATCAGATAAATTCAGTTAGGTTTCAGTCTAGTACAAATCATGTATATATGTGAGAATTTCAACATGTATAGAAAAATTGTTCCTTTTTTTTTTTTCAAAAGTCAAATGTATTCTTCTTTGAGCATCTTTGTCTTACAGCATAATTTCGACAGGCCCTACCTGTAGTTTGCATCATCACTGTCGCACATTGCAGCTGCTCCAGCTAACACCTGTTCCCCCCCCCTTATTATTTGATCATGAAATAATTAAAAAAGTGTATTGTAGAAACGATCAGTCATTGTTATGATGTCTTTGAAGAAGCCTAAATATACTTACGGTTTGTGCAAAAAAAGTCTTATGAGCTTGAGTGATATCCAATTTTAACCTGTTCTCAGTTTAGGTATGATATCTCAGAACTGAAATTATTCCATCACCAAAGACGAAAATTTTCTAATGTATTACAAGAGTTTTAATTCAGAAATATTATTTCATCAGGAACAAACTCCGACATAAGAAGTAGGTTCACTTCATAACCTCTCATAACTGGTTTTTGCAACATGAAGTAATGCATTCGCATCGAGGAAAGTGACAGACAGTTGTCGTGGTGCAAACTATAAACAGCATCGTACTAAACTGTGAACGGCACATTACAAAAGGTGAAAATCTAACTTGCAGAGTTTCACATGGAAAATGCCAAAGTCCACTCACATTGAACGTCATTCCAAAGTCTACATTTCCGACCGCATCCGAACGCATCAGTCTAGTGCGCATGCTCTGTGCCCTCACTTTGTACTGTACCCACTGCCCAGAAAAGAAGGTTTCTTCCGCCGCCATCCTTCAACCCAAAACCAGACAGCAACACAACTCTGCACCTGAACATGAGCTACACTGTGGAAGAGAGGGGCAACCCAAACTCCCTGAACTACCGGGTGTTCTTCAGTAAGTAAAAATGATAAAGTTTTGGCGTATTTTGCTACTTTAAGACCATACAAACACCTACTTACCCCATGAGCAGGCCAGCTTCAACTTCCCACGTGTCATCTATTCATTCATTCATTCATTCCTTCTAGGCTTTGTTATTTCATCAGCAATGTTCAAACATTTGTTCACAGACTGGTATTTGTGATTTAAAAAAAATCCTCGACGTGGCGACGTAATAGCTGCACTTCATGGCGCTGGTCGAACCATTTCAAACCTGCGCCAACCAGTTGTGCTGGTTTCCCTTGGAGACTGTCCAAGTATGGTTAATTGATTTTGATACAGTATGACTATTATAGAGTGAACACCATATGTAGTTTGCTGAAGGAAGTTACTGACTTCAGGGAATCCTGCAAGGTGCTTGAACACGTCATCGATCGCATAACAATAAAAGGTTGTAGTTGGAGGACTGGAACTACGCCCTCTGTGCTTATTACACGATGAATGAACTCATTGATACTGATAAACAAGACTGCGACCTGGACTGAGCCCCCTCTCGTCGTTTGCATGAGTTACTGGTTATCCTTATTTGTAATATGGACGTATTCCTGTGGAGTTTTTAAAAAAAGTTAATAGTGAGAGTTTATTGCTATTGTGGGCAAATAAAGTCTCAAGTTCGAAGCAAAAGTGAAAATACTGGTGTCAGACTTTTAACTAAGACAAACTCCAACACTTAACCTTGTTAAAATGCCTTTGAGCATTTCTATTAAAGAGACTGTGAGGACTTTCTTAGTGAGCTTGAAAAAGTCTCAATTCTAGATACATGCCTGATCTTAATTTACAACTTAAAATGGGATTATCAACACTAAAAAGGATTATTTTTACATGTTGTTTCTCTCATTGGGCTTTGGATTAAGAAAAATGCCAATGTTAATATGCATCAAATGCAAATATTGGCACTGGCCAATAATCAGTCTTTCAGTCCTAAAATATACTTACAACAAAGGATATAAGTTTCAACAGTCTCTCTGACCTGACCATGCCAATGTGGGAAATAGCAGACTCTCACTGCTTTGTGGTAGAAATTCAGTTTGATATCATAGTCGAAAAAAAAATGGGTCTTCACACTGAGATCTTCAGTAAATTAAAAGGATATAACATGTGTACTAAACTAAATTCTGGGATAAATAAAGCAGTTTGAATCTTGAAGGTTCCAGAGTTTTGTTGAATAAATAAGGGCTTTCTGCTCAGTACCTGCTTGGAATTTATGATAAATAAAGCATTCAGATAATACCTGTCTGTTAACCTTTTTATCCGTCTATTTTTTTCAACAGAAAATGCTGAGGGGAAGTACATCTCACCATTCCATGACATACCAATATATGCTGACCAGAGCAAGGTAAGACCACATCTGATATGTTACCTTTAAACTAGTAAACACAAATTACGTTTGTAATCTGTAAGTCCACCCACATGTTGAATGCCCCCTGCAGAACTGTCATGGAAGTTTTGTAGATAACTTCGTTATTAATTACAGACTCTTTATAGTGCAAAGTAATGCTCTGCACAACAATAAGGTCAGAGTCTATTTGCAAAAGGCAATGGCCTTTAGTCTTTATCTTCCCTGTGCTGTGTCAATACTAATTGTGACAGCAGAGGATCATTTATTAGCTTACTAGAATAAAACAATTAATCCTATTTGTGGAAGGGCCCTACCAGAATGTAGGATACTGTGTAAGCAATGTATATTTTGGAATTGTCATATTCAGTTATTTATCTAAGCTAATTCTGACTGGTTCTTGTCTCTTACAGAACATCTTTCACATGGTAGTTGAAGTGCCAAGATGGACAAATGCAAAGATGGAGGTACAAAGTCTTAAACAATTGTCCTTTTTGTTCTCTTTTGCCAGGGTTTTTCCAAAAACATAATTGTTGTATATTCTGTTATCACATGTTGTCCTCATTTAGAATACATATGGCTAGCTAAACATCTAAACAATAAAATGTGTGACTTTCTGATGCAGCATTGGCCAACCACTGGCTTTGTTTTATCACTGTGGTAAAATCTATTTAAGACAAAAATCTGTCATTGAGATGTAACTTTTTTTTTTTTACTTTTTTGTTTATTTTTGGAAGTGATGATCCACATCATTTTAACTGTTTAACAATCAACACTATTCCCAACATTTTTTATTTTGAGAATTCATGCAATACTTTCAAATCATCTAATTAAAAGTTCTGAAAATATGATTTATTCTCAGATTGCTACAAAAGATCTTCTGAACCCAATAAAGCAAGATGTGAAAAAGGAGAAACTACGATATGTTGCCAATGTTTTCCCACATAAAGGCTACATATGGAACTATGGAGCTATACCTCAGGTGAGTGGTTTGACTGCAAGTTATCTGTTGCTACTGTCAAGGTGTCACTCCCACAGAGCTTTTTAAGATGAACAAAGGCATGCTCTTCCCCTGGCATATACTTATTTTGTGATGTTTCAGACATGGGAGGATCCCGCTCACAAAGATGGGGACACTGGCTGCTGTGGAGACAACGATCCCATTGATGTCTGTGAAATTGGCACTAAGGTAGGACTCTCATTTTATTTGTTTATCATACAGAAAAGGTTCAACTGCAGACAACAACAGAGATGAAACTACTTGTATGTTGTGTGAAGGTGTGTTCTCGTGGGGAGGTAATCAAAGTGAAAGTGCTCGGGGTCCTGGCCATGATCGATGAGGGGGAGACTGACTGGAAAGTGATTGCAATCAATGTTGAGGACCCTGAAGCCAACGACTTGAACAGTAAGCACCTACATTTACTGTTGTTGCTTTATTTTCCCCTGTTGGAGATTTTTGAGCCGTCATACCTCTGTGTTGCTGATCTTGTTTTCCCTCATGTTGTCTAAAATCAGACATCAATGATGTACGGCGCCTGAAGCCTGGTTATCTGGAGGCCACGGTCGACTGGTTCAAGAGGTACAAGGTGCCTGATGGTAAACCAGAGAACCGGTTTGCTTTCAACGAGGAGTTCAAAGACAAGGTCTCCACAAACACACCTCACTTATTTAACATATTTACTTTGAACTTGAGTTTAAAGGTGATTTTTATCCTCAGCTGGTAAGGAGGATAGAAGACAACTATACTGAATTGACTGTGTTGAAAAAATTGTGCCATTTTTTTCCCTGACAAAGAGGGGTAGATCATCTTACAGGCATAAACTTTCAATGCATGTAATTCTGAAAACCACACTTTAGGTGTAAAAATATACAGGTTCCTTTATGCCAATATCTTTTGTTTCAGGATTTTGCCATTGATGTGATCAAGAGCACAAACAACTTCTGGAAGGCCCTCGTGTCCCAGCAAACCAGTGCTGGTAAACTGAACTGGTAAAGACTGGTCTTACTCTTTTAACTAAGCTAAATTTTCATTTATTTCTAGAACAATTGCACATTTAATTGTACAAATTTCCTTCTTTTGCCTATAAATGACTTTCTTCTCATGCGCTGCAGCAAAAACACATGTGTCTCAGAGAGTGGCAGCCCTAACTGCTGCTCTGCTGAGGAAGCCAAAGCTGCCGTTGCTGAAGTAAGATTTTACCCACTCCTTCTTTTCCCACAACGAAGCCTTCTGAATTTCAACCCTGACATTCTTTTCTATTTTTTTGTATTTTTTCATATTTATACTGATGTTTTATTACATTTTAGACATGTCCTTGTGGAGAAGAAGAACCTATTCCCTCATCAGGTACTTTCAGAAGATATTCTTGTACATTATCTCCAGAAACTGCATTTGTCTGCATTTTATTGATCTGATGTGTTCTTTTTTTCTTCTTTTGCAGTTGATAAATGGTTCTACTATGACAGAAAATAAACCAGGAGCTGTTGGGATTGACACAGACCAAAAGGATCATCAATAATAGGAATAATTTAGATAGATGGTCATACTCTAGGGTGTAGGATGGTGGGGTTAAGCTTTCGGTTGTTGGGCTGGGTCAGCTGTAGACAGTAAGATAGTCAATTGATACTGTAAAGAAAGAGAAAACTCAAATGTCATGTGTAGACCAATGAATTGCCACTTATTTAACAAAGACCTTGTTAGAAAATGCTTTCATAAATTAAGTACAGGTACTCTTAGAAATGCCCTGTATAAGATGCTGAACTGCTTTCATAAAGCTGCTTGAGTAAAAAATGTAATCCGTGTATGGTATGCCCCAGACTCAGAGCACTGTTGAATAAAATACATACAGAAAATTTGTATGTTTTTTTTTTTTTCTTAGAAAGTTTCTCTGTTCCTTTCAAAGCTTAAAGGTTAATGATCTCATTTGTTGATATGAGCATTGTCAGCATTTTTTAAAAACTTTGATGAATTCCTTTTGCATGTGCATGTTGTCACAGTGCTAGCATTGAGTTTCTAGTGCCTTACACCACCTTTCTGTTGCTTCATGTTTACGGTTGCAAGACGAAGCATGTGAACCCTTTAGAATTACCTGGATTTCTTCCTAAATTGGTCGCTTTGTTTTTGTATGACTAACAAAGTTGCAAATACAAACAATGTGATATTGAAATCAAATATCCACATACAATCATGGCACAGGTACTTATTCTGTACAACAAATTCAAATTGCAAAGTACCAAATCATACAAGAAAAATGATAATGCCGTAAATAAATATAAAAAGTAAGTAGTTTACAATTGAACAACAATGCAGAACAGAGAAAACGAATAATAATAAACAAAAATGACTGAAAATTCACTATGGCTTTTTTGTATTTTGTTTTCCTCTACAGTGTCCAGAAGTTTTATCACTTTTTGGTTTGTCATAACTCCAAGAGATTTGATACACAACAGGAACTCACTGAAAAACACAGAACTTTGTTTGCAGTTTCATGTGCACTTAACAAACAACAATTTTAATAGTTGCTAAAAAGTGTAAAATGAAATACTCATAGAAACAGAAAGTAGTAGTAACAAATCAAAATAAAGCAAACACACACCAACAAAAAAACTTAAAGTGCAGAAAACAAAAGAAAAGGAAAAGAAATCACAACCTCGACCAGTAAATTCATTCTCTCATAGTCTCAGGGAAACTGTTACAGTAATTCATGGATTTGATACATTTTTTGTTGTTGATGGAGAGTGCCACTCTTATTTTGTAAGTCATTTTGATGACGTAGTTCCGGTTAACTGTCAAACTTCATGCAGTCGCTGAAGGCTTGGACTAAATATCAGCGGCCGGACAGCGCATAGTAGCAGCAAACCAAGGTAATACGGCAAATAAAATATTAATTTTCTTTTTTTCACAATCACTGCACTCCAAATTATTTCACGTCTACTACTTTTTCAACCACTTTATGAACGTTAGAGAGTAACCAGAGTGTTTTAGTCCCGGGAAACCTCGCGCGCTCATGTTTACTGAATTTGTCGGCGTTAACGATATGGCAGGTGGATGTAGTAACTCATGTCTACATCTCAAGAGCCAAACTAAAGCAGAAATGGTTTAAATCAGGGGAGAAGTCTTTTTTTAGGAGTACAGAGGTTGATTTACCAGCCCGCCATGTTTTAGGTGTCATATTAGAATATTTTTAGCAGAGCTTTGCACGAAAACCTGCTGCCATTTATAACATGACAGACATTTTTACAAGGTTAACTTAGTACACACTCTTTGTTGTGTCAAAATACATCATCATACATCATAATGTAGAGTTGAGTTTGTTGTTTACAGATTTACCCAGTTGAATAAAGTGAGCAACAATTGTGTAACTTCCAGAAGCCTTGGTCATAGAAAGCCTCACAGGAACAAGCACACCAAGTCCCACATAGAGTGACAGGTGTGTGTGTGTGTGTGTGTGTGTGTGTGTGTGTGTGTGTAGGGGTGAGTGTGTGTGAGGGAGATATGGAGCGAGGGAGGCAGGGGGTGACTGCCTAGATCAAGTGTCCTTGCCACAACCTGTCATAAAAATAGTCAGAGGAAGATCAGTGTGACTTCAGTGAGACAGCTCTGCATACAAAAGCAACATCTGAAGCCCGTTTCTTTCTTAGTTTACTCACCTTTCCTTTCACTCTTAAAAGCCTTTGTGATTATACACAGCTTACACATACCAGCAGAGTAATCCAGGGTCAGGAATAATCATTAACAATGAGCTTCAGTGCAAGATTCTGAAATACAACCGTGTCATTTTGAAAGAGAACATGAAATCCCTATTCGTTATGAAAAAGAACTTTGATGCAGAGAGCAACTATGATCTGATACTAATTGTAACTTACACTTGTCCCTCAGAGATGCCTTTTGACTTTGTCATATCATCTGTACTATGGTATAATAAACATTGTCATTTCTATCATCCGTGCTATAGGTTGTCAGAAGAAATGTCTTTTATATTCGACTGGATCTACAGAGGCTTCAGCAGTGTCTTACAACTATTAGGTAAAATATTGCACATAAACATCCCCAACTTTGTGTCATACAAAATAAATTGCACTTAATCGTTTTGTGTATAATTTCAAAATAAAAACAAGATTATGTGGAAACGGTTAACCCTTAATTTTGAGGAAAAGTGCATTATATGAAAAACCAAATGAAAGCGTCACAAATCTTGCCAGATCTGAACTTTCCAAAGCATTTTAAAGTTTTCAAGTAATAAACAAACAAAATGTAAATATTTTATTCATCATATTTTTATATTTTTATTTCGCCAAAATACAGCATATTAGTCTTCTTCTAGTCAACATCCTCTCAAAGACCAAAATAGAATAGTTTGTAATCATTCCTCATCCACCGAATTTCTGCTTATCTTCAGGGTTGTACAAAAAGACTGGCAAGTTAGTGTTCCTTGGTCTGGACAATGCTGGAAAGACAACGCTCCTGCACATGCTCAGAGATGACAGGCTAGGACAGCACGTGCCAACGCTACACCCAAGTACATGCAGAAATTTTACATTTCCATTTCAACAGTCAGAATTGTTTATATAAACTAAGTGCTTCTTTCTTCCGTCCTCAGCTTCTGAGGAGCTGACCATAGCAGGAATGACCTTTACAACATTTGACCTTGGGGGGCACACACAAGGTGAGGATGTAAGAATTCGGATTTGATGCACTTGCAGCTACAACTTATGAAGAAAATGCTAAAATTGTGTGACTTTTACAGCAAGAAGGATCTGGAAGAATTATCTCCCAGCCATTAACGGTATTGTCTACCTGGTGGATTGTGCTGATCATGAGCGACTTGTCGAGGCTAAAGTTGAGCTTGATGTAAGCTAATCAAATGTATTTGTGTTTCAACACCAAGTTGTAGATTTTCATAATTGCACGTTTAATTTTCTTTGAAATGATCCTTGTCTGCAGGCCCTGTTAACAGATGAAACAATTTCAAATGTCCCAGTTCTCATCCTTGGGAATAAGATAGACCGTCCTGAGGCCATCAGTGAAGATGCCCTCAGAGGAATGTTTGGTCTTCATGGGCACACAACAGGAAAGGTGATTATAATGTTGTGTGTTGTTAGTCATGTATAGTGAATATTCCTGAATTTGTGTTTTTATACTTTTCCCCAGTGATGAGATGACAGAGGACATAAAATATAGTGAAATTTTTAATGTACAGGTATTGACAGGTTTGTCCGGGGATGTTTACAACAAAAAATCTTTATTTTCATGACAGCAACATCTCTTCATCCAACGATCTCATTGGAATAGCATGTTTCTATTTCTCTGCTCTATGCAAGGTTAGTTAATATATAAATTATCCCTAAAGGGAGCTTTACAAATATGGCGAGGCAAGATCCACTTACCTTCTTGCACAGCAGAAAAGTGTGTTCTTTCACCCACTTTTGCTTTGAGATAACTGGAAACTGTCGGTTTCCGGAATTTGTGATACAAATCTGGCTTGCCAAGGGCATACATAACTGTGAGCAAAATACTGTGACAGCTGGGGATAATATGCTGTTGGAAGACGCATTTGGCTCAGTACCTTTCTTGTGCAAATTTTCCTGATTAGTGAAAATCTTGTTAACCACCTGCTGTTTCTCAGCATGAAACAAGCAAATGAGAACGGAGGAGAAAGGATGATGCAGAAAGGACAGTGATCCATGTCACTGAGTGCTACATCCTGTGATGTACAACACAGAATCCAGAAAATGCCATTCATATATATTCACTCACTCTTAGGGACATTGCATTATGTTTTCTATGAATTAAATCATAACTATTGTATTTTTGGTGTGTGTTTTTGTTTGTCCTCAGGGTAAAGTCTCACTGAAGGAGCTTAATTTGAGGCCAATGGAGGTTTTCATGTGCAGCGTGCTGAAGAGACAAGGATATGGTGACGGCTTCCGCTGGCTTTCCCAGTACATTGACTGACTTATTTTTACGAAATTGAACATGATTTACAGTGCTATTTATGCACACAAAGACAAGTTCCACACAAAACTACCTGCTGTTGAGAGATGTTTTATTACATATGCTGTATTTAAGATTATTTAGCACTGCCAGTTGGAATGTTTTCCAAGCAGAGTGTTGAGTTGAAATAGCAATTTCTTCCTCAGAAGTTCAATGATGTATCTTATCAATCAAACTATGGCAACTCAAGACTCATGAAATCATCAGACTATATTTTTGCATTGAATGGTTTTTGGATCTTCATGGTGTGGTTTCCACACTTACTTGAAGCCCTTTGGAGAACCCAGTCTGCCATATAGAACATGTCATCACTGTGAACCAGTTTCTGACCCTGGTTTATTTTTAGCTGCTGGTGTAGACTTACAGTGAAGGTCAGTTTGGTTCCCAGTCTGTGCTAAGAGTTCTCCTTTCTGATGAGGAAAGTTTGACACACATAAAACTTCACATCTTCCTCCTCCTCTTCTTATTTTATTGTAGCATAATTTATTTTTCAAACTTCTAAATCGTGATTTGGACAGTGTTGCAGAGCTTTGGTGCCATATTTGTTACTGACAGAAGTGTGAATACATTAGCCTGTTTCATCAATTTATACTAAAAGTTTTGCTGTTTGCATCTTTTTTTAAATCAAATAATGATTACTTATATTTCTGGGTTGTTACACGAATGTGACCACAAGTGCATTACAGACATCTTGCTGTGAAAATGTTTATTTATAGCCAAACCAGTGTTAAGTATGTTTTGATTGCAGTGTGAAGTATCTGCATCAGCACAGCCAAGTGATGTAACAAACTTGTCCACAGTGAGGATGCCATACTACCTGTTTTCTTGCTGTTTGCAAGAACTGCTGTGAAATGACCAGAGTACTTTGTGATTAATAGCTGCTTATAAATGCAGCGATGTTATGAGAGTACTTGGGTGGTGCCTTAAGATATGGCACAACAAAGATATGCATAGAATTACCTCTTAGAGCAATGTTATTGAATTTTTTGTATATAAGCTCTTATTTATATTTTGCAACAAATATTGGCTTTGGAGAAATGTATCTGTTACAAAAGGTTGGTCATATTGTTACAATGTGTGCAGTTTGAGCAAAATAAATAATTTTCACCATCCTTTTGGTTTGTGCGATTTAAATGGTTGCAGGTTTATCATAAATATCATTCTTTACTTTGCAATTTGAGTTAATTGTATTGAATGTGCATCTGTGCCTTATGGCCATCAGATCTCTATGCCACATTTTGACAATGTCTCAACCAAAAAAAAAAAGATTACACCACAAGTGCAGTTGTGCCTAAAAATTTACATCCCCTCCAGCAGAATTTTCTGATTTTTTGGCCCTTGCTTAGAAAGTATGAATGGTAGCACAAAAACCTTTCTGTCCTCCATGGTTAGAGGTTGGATATACATAATGACAACAGAAACTTCTAAAATGACCCTGTTCATTTTTATACACACACACTGATTACAAGCAAATAGATCACAGGTGAGGATGGTTACCTTTAGTAGACATTCAAACACATTTGTGTTAACTTTTGTGCATTTATCAGGCTAAAACCACCAGAGTTGTGTAAACTTCTTAACAGGGGCATTTTTGAAGTTTCTGTTGTCATTATGATTTAAAAAGAGTAAAATATATATATTTTTTTCGATAATTGTCTTCACCCAACCACTAACCATGAGTGACAGAAAGGATTTTGTATTATCATTCATATTTTCAGAGAAATAACCAAAAAATCAGAAATTCTGTGGGGGAAGGGGTGTAAAGTTTTGAGCACAACTGTATGTGTACGTCACGCTTTTATCCCGCCTCCTTCTTCGTATTGGTTCACAGCACAACATTGTGACCAATCACAACGAGCGCTCCGGCCATACACGTTCTCTCGTGGTCCAATCAGACTAGACCAGGAAATATGGCCACTAGTGTGTTTTGATTGCTTCGATGAGTGAATACGAAAAATCATGTCTCAAAACTCATTAAGTCAGCATGTCACGCCTACCAAATATGGAGGACTGGTTTCTTGTCTCGCTAATGGTTCGTAGCAGTTTTAATTAGCTTATTTTCGAAGGTTGTTAAGTTCTCTCAAGTTGCACAAGACAGGGTAAAGTTCACTTGTTGTATTGCAAACAACATGGAGATCGAGGAGATAGAGAGAACTTGCTGTGTAGTCAAAGTGTTTGAGGATTTCTCGGTAAAGAAACCCATGAGCTGCAGCGGAGTCATCGTCCATCCTCAGACTGGAACTGTGATATGCACTGGACTCCCGTTTTCTCGTTTGATTACCGAAAATAAAGGCTTCATCTACAAAAACCACAGGTTTCTATCTCCAAAAAGCTTCAGTCAAAAACTCAAAGTCCGAGTCAGCTTTTCTACTGGACTAGATTTGGACACCAGCCAGTCTGCACACGGAGAAACACTGTCACCCTCCGGAAATAAAACAAAACAGCAGCGGGAAGTTTCAGCTGAGTTGCAGATGCTGGTGAACTGCCTGGAGTTCAGACAAGCTTTCCAGGCTGTTTTCAAGGAGGCAGACCAGTGGCGTTTCCATGCTGATGAAGAGGATGAGGAGCTGATCAGGGATGCACAGTTTCTTAGCTGGTTTGCTGTTCTCAAGGCAAGTGAGATTGCACACAGCAACCTGAGTTTATGTACTGTACCTTGGCAGAACAGCTCATCCTTCCAGAAAGGATCTCCTGTTGTTGCATGTGGCTCGCCTTTTGGCTCTCTCTGCTTGGATCTCTTCATCAGCACCCTAAGTAGAGGTATCATCAGCAACCTCGCTGGAGAGGATAACGCAGTCATCCTCACAGATGCCCGATGTTTGCCAGGCACAGAGGGGGGAGGATTGTTTGCGTTGAATGGTATGAACAGTGTGCATCTCATTGGACTCATTGTGTCCCCATTTGGTTGGAAGTCGAACGAATGGATCGGCCTCACCCTTGTCTGCTCCATCCACTTGATCTTTAAGAATATCATCCACTGTATGACCATTCAAGATCCATTATCAGATGTTTGGCTGCATGGTGGGGAAGCTGGCCTTCACATGTCCCTCACAGCCCATGAGTCGAAAGCTGTGAAGTATCCCACCGTGTGCCTCGTAGACAGTGGACAATTCTGGGGCTCAGGTGTTGTTGTCACCTCAGAGCTAGTTGTGACCTGCCGACATGTCGTCAATGGGAAATCAACGGTCAACTTGAGGTTTCATCTCAAGGACAGGTGACTTCACATTTATCACTATGTTATAGAAATATCTGTTTCACCTTTATACCACCTGGTGTGTAGTTGTCACATTGATTGTAATGATTATCAGCATAGATTAGGGCTGCACAATTCTTTTGTTTCTTGCTGTATGTACATATGTAAAGTTTACTGTTTCACCCTGTTCAATAAAGAGACTTTATGGACTCTCTTTATATAAATGAATGCTCATTTAGACCTACCAGTAGCGTGACTGGGAACAGACAGGCCACATAAACTTCATTGAAAAGCTCAAATATATCGCAATACATTACATACTTCGTTACATGAATATTGCACATGTGAATATATCCATGACAATACTAAAAGAATATATTGTGCAGCCCTACCATAAATGTGATCACCATATTTGGGCAGTTTGCAGATTTAAAGATGTTTTTTCAAAGGAATTTTTATAAAGTCAGGGAGAGAAAATGAGTTTATATTACAAATATCCTCCTTTAAAGAACATTTCCACCTGACTCGCAGTTTGTTTCTTCATCATCATGGTGTTTGCAGATTTAAACTGACAGTAAGAATATGTTTGTTGTTTGATTGATTTTGCAGGGTCCATGAAATGATGGGAGATGTTCTCTTTTCCACTAAAGCATCATCACCCTTTGATCTGGCTCTGGTGCAGATGAGAGACTCTATCAAAAAGACTGTGGTCCCCCAAATGGCCCAGAGGTTTAATCCAGGTTTGATTTTATGCCTCTTATTTGCTGTCATAGGAGCTCTATCTCTTTCCATAATTCACGACAAATGCTCTGTGTGATCTCTCTGTCTTCAGGTGACTCTGTTGTTGTGGTGGGATATGGAGGGTTAGGTCGGAGAAGTGGTCCATCCTTGACCTGTGGCATCCTCTCCAAAGCCATTATATTGAATAACCAACCTGTCATGCTTCAGACAACTTGTGCAGTGCAAGCTGGGACTAGTGGGGGCGCTGTTGTGCAAAGACACTCAGGAGAGCTGCTGGGTAAGAAATCTTGCAGCTCCAAAATCCTGTACTCGTTTTGATCAGTGGGGGGCATAAGATGACCACAGATAGTTCTGCTGTTATAATGCACCACATGCAAAGAGACAGCAGCTATCTAACACACTGTTTTCTCTGACACATATAAAATGGGAATCATGATTTTTTATTTTGTTTTATTTTTTATTTTTGTTTCTGCAGGTATAGTGTCCAGCAACACAAGGGACATGGCCTCTAAAGTCACCTACCCCCACCTCAACTTTAGCATCCCAGTGACTGTTTTTCACACACTGTTGGAGCAATTTCACAGAACAAGAGATGTTGATGTTTTAAGAGAGCTGGACACCACAGAAAAAGAAGTCAGAAGAGTGTGGAGGCTGCAGGGTGCTCCAAGCAAACTCTAACAGAGAATAAAAATGATGATTAGATAAAAGAAATAAAGACAATTTTTTTTTTGCAAAAAAACAGTACATTATGATACGGATAACCTTTTTGATGATGTTATTTGTATGTGTATACTTCATGTTTCATAACTCACTATGTTACAAATACAAGCACCGAGGTACAGGTCTAGTGGAGTAAACGTAACTAAAAGAAGAACCTTTAATTCTTAATGTTGGTACACAGAATCATGCAGTAAACACTTTGAAATATTTATAGCATCTCTTGATGTTACCAGGAAGTTAAAATTATTTTTACCTGTTTCAATTCTGTAACTTAAAGTGTATTTTTAGTGTAATTTACAATAATGCAATAAAAACAAATGATATTGATATACTATACATATGTATGTTGGTCTTCATTGGCCAAGTTTCTGTCACAGTTGCCTCTAACCGCTCACATTATCAGAAATAAAAGACCAAAGAGACATTGTTGTAGCCAGAAGACTTAATACAAGACCTTTAGTCCTCCTCATGTGAAGCCGGAGCCCCATATGAAAGGATACCCTAAAGTTTCACATCTGACAGCCAAGCCTTTGCAGAGAAAGTGTTGAAAAAAATGAGACATTTTCCCCAGAGGCATGTGTTAGGATCTTCTGTCAGGATTTACACCCGGTCCTGTTACATATGGCTTATTTCCTCACCAAGCTGGAGGAATATTCAGCGTAATAGGCTGACAGGTTGCTGGAAATGATTGGTCCCCCTGGGTAGCCAGAAGACTTGCTGTTGGTATCAGGTATTCAGACATCTGTTGGCAGGCAAACCCACTCAAAGCTAACACATTCAAGCATTCATCCACCGGGATATTATTGGTACTAATTTCTATTATGAGTGAAATGTGAAACTGAAAATGACATTTCAGTTTATACAATTCTTTCTTGGCCAGGGCTCCCAGAGAAATGCATACTCTGTAACACACTGAAAAGTCTCTATTTCACTGTTCCCAGACTGAATAATTCACAGCAGAGAGGCTGGAGCAGTGTCCAGGGTAGGCTGAGGAGGGAGTTTTCTATAGGCATTGTGCTGTTGGAAGTGCAGATATGCAGACATGGGTCTGTATCTCATTTCGTCTGGGTCCCAAAGCTATGAGCTGCACTCCACTGCAGACAGCAGAGATAGAAGTGAACCCACAATGAGATTGACCTGAAGGATACAAGTTACAAAGAAGGGATTCATAACTGTGAATAGTAGTTTTTCTAGATTACCTGCAGAACTGTTTATCATATTTATTACCCTCAATATTTGGACATTAAACGATGTCCAACAGTTTAAAAACCATTCTTGAGAAGGCATAAAAATGCTCACTGAGATTCCTTAAGTCTGACATATTTATAAATGCTTGAATAGCATTAGCTTTACAACCCTGAAAATCTTTTTTTATGTGAGCCTGTTGAAAGCAGAAATTTCAGATATGGAAAACAATTTACATGCACTTATCCACGAGCACATCAGTGACCTACTTGTTCTTGCATCATGAATTGCAGAACAAGCTTGGGGACATTTGTGTTGTAGTTTAATTAAGAGTCATATGATGACGTTACTATAGCTGGTATGATCTGTTTGGGTTAATCACAAACATATCTGTGCATAAATTTCAGAATACCATATGGAAACTCAGTGACACCACATCTGGAGGGCCACCTGTAATATATGCACCAGATTTCATCATACACTTTAAGTTTAGTGGTCAACCTACACGTATAAAAATGATAGAGCCGCACGGCCAACCTGGTTAGATAGATAGATCATATCCATTATATCCAACAGAATTGAAAAAAAAAAAAAGCAGTTTAGTCTTTTGTGAGAAACATGAAATAACTTAACTTACATTTTTAGACTCTTTTAATTGATCTGAAACTAGTTTGTTATCAACTATGTAAATAGAATCATTTTAATAAGGTTAAAAACTTCACTCCTGCCCTTTCTATTGTATTACCTTGTTGTGTGTATAATGCTCCACAAAGCACTTTGGATGCACAATACATATAAAACTACCTTTTTTGCTGACATTCCTCCTACTGTTTTTACTCAATGTAGAAATCAATGTCAGCCTCAAAAACCCAGAATTAGTCCAGCATTAAGAGTTGAAAGGGGAATTGAAAAAGTGGACAAAAAGCATCAACAGACTCAGATGTACGGTGGCCAGCTGGACCACATAGATCAGTTTGTTTTATTTTTTTATTAAACACAATAATTGATCCACATAATGATACGATATACACTTGTCAACCAAGCAGCATTTTCTGCTGGTCTTTCAAGGCAATGATAACAGGACTAATAGGTGACAATCTGTCTTCTGATACACACGTTATTTACAAGCTAAAGAGTGATGCGTGAGAAAAAATGTACTTTTTTTGAGTCATGAATAAGACAGAGCACATATGAGCCGAAGCATATGACATGTAAATGGTAAAGGTAAATGGGTGTTTTTTTATATTCCAATGAGGCTTCCTTCAAAACTGGTTATCTGAACGTTGTTCATCAGCAGAAAGTAAAAGATGAAAGAAGCAAGTTTGAAGTATTAAAATGCACCCAAGCTTTCTTCTTTCTTTATGCAAGCACCTTTTACTGCTTAAGAGTCTCCATTATGTATCAGCTAAAACTGCTCAAAGATGCTTCAAAGGACAAACAACAGAAGAAAACATAGATTCACAAGTATGGGGGACAAGATTCTTATCTCCAGACCCACAATATTGTAGTAGAGATGTTTCCCCTCCCCTGCCCATTTTAAGAACATCCTACAACATTAAATACTCCCACATGATATGCTCCTCCCCTCTCCAAACCTGTAAACCCTCACTTTGCTTTTTCTTAGGCCTGTATTGTTCTGAGTGTGTGAGCTCCGCCACCTCTGTCTCTTTGAGGATCTGTATGTGTGTTTGCGTGTTTGGGACCATCACAGAGATGTTGGACTGCTTGATTGACTTTTACCAGATGTAGCCCCCGTCATCCACCTCCCCTACTTCCCCTTCTTCTTCTTCGGCCTCTTCTGCAGTCTCCTCAGCTTCTTTCTCTTCCTCGTCCTCCCATCCAACCCCGCTGCCAAAATCACCTGAATATGCCATTTCATCATCTGCAGAGAAAAGAAAAACATGCAAGAGAGGAGAGAAGGGGATTGAATTATCTACAGTGGCCATCTTGTATATTGCAATACTTTCTGTTCAGCATGTCTCTCTCTCCCATCTTAAATGGAGTCCAATGAAAAATACTGAAATCAATTTAATAACACTGACTGTAAGGGCAAAAAGGAGGGCATGTGTTTGACTTTGTCTGGATTTAAATAGCTATTTCTAAACCTTGCCAGGGGACTCATTCTTATCAGCCGCAGGTTCAGTCCAGCCAGTCCTCATTTATCTTGAAAGACTTTTCTCACAGCGACAGGCGGCTCTTTAGAATGCAAATGACTCCGGACACATGAATGTGGCACTGGTCCCTGCAGTGAGTTATGTTGCATTGGGCCTCAGTCCTTTAACATAAAGGAAGCCTTGTGCAGAATGCATGTGGGGGGTGCTGTGGGGAAGTGGGCCAATTCACAGCAGACATTTTGAGTGTTTTCCCCTCTTTCTACATTCAGTTTTCAAGTTAAAATTGTGTTCTTATAAGCTGATAGCTGAAACCTGTGGGATTTACCGCAATCTGGCTTGCCACGAATCCTAGATCCGGCAACTTCGCCTCCATTTTGGTCCACACACCAGCATTCTCCCCTCTCACACTGCTGCTTCCTGTAGTATCCATCCTCGTCGCAGCTGGGGATGAATCGACCTGGCATCAACACACAGACACACACACAGAAGATAAAAAACACAAACAAACAGGAATAAGGTATGGAAAGTGACCTTATCTTACATACCATGCAGTCCGTCCAAACTATGATTCATGCCTCATCGCACGTGGCAAAAAGCCCAAGTGAAGATGTAATGCATGCCGCATATGTGGCAGCCAATTCAGTATTCCATGAATACAAATATGTTCACAGAGCATTGAAGGGGTGAATAAGTATTAAGTCAGCATATTGCAGCATGCTGGAGTGGTGGAGGGAGGGAAGGTAGCTAATCATCGTGGGAGGATACAAGATTGGAAAGTTTTCAATTTAACAACAGTTACATGAACAGAAAAGACAGCTTGTATTCACATATATGAATGTGGACAAGGAGAGCAAGGTCACAACACTCTGCAGTTGCATTTATTAAATTGCTGAGGAAAAACTTAACCTTGTAGGCTATCAAACTGTCATGCTCTTCACAGATGAATGGGTTATTAATGTTTTAAATTATTAAAGATGCTACTTCATAACTATGTACAAGGAAAAATGTGGGTGAAAGCCAAGGGGGCCAAAGCAAGACAGAACTGTCTGTCCAGTCCATCTAAGCGTCAGGCTGGCAGTCTGCCCCCTCCTCACCACTCTGTGTCCTTGGAGAGTTCTGACTCACAACGCAGCCAGCGAGCCAAAATCTGCAGGATGCACATGCTAACAAACACATGTCCAAACACACACACACACACGCACACACACACACACACTCTCACATTCCCCTGCACAAGCATACATGTATGACATACTATTGGCTGTTTTTCTTTGCCGTCTGTCAGTATCAAGTTCTAATCCACAAGACTGATCAGACACTAATCCCCGCCTCCTGTTTGTCATCTGCTCCACGAAACCCATTAACCAGGAAAGACAAATTTACTCAGACTGAATTGCTCTTTATGATAAGTCAGATACTAACCAAACTTTCTCTTCCCACCATCTAGGACTTGGATCCTCTCAAGTTCAGCCAGGCAGGGTGGCTCTAAAAAGAAAAGACAGAAGTATTGAAGGAGAGGAAACAAAGAAGCAGACACTTTATTACAGCATAGCAAGGCAGAAAACAAATAATTGCCACTTAGCCCACCCCAAATACTAAAAAACATATAATTTTGAAGAAAATGAGCAGCAAAGGTATCAAACAGCAAGGTTTTAGACCAGTGATTCCCAACCTGAAGGCGGCCAAATTATTTCCAAAATAGTATGATTTTTATGAGTGTGTGTGTGTGGGGTTTAACACATTAAGATGAAAAAATACATAATAATGCTTTAATTGTTTAACATCAGTATAGATTGAAAGGACTTTAATCCTAAGGACACCATGCAGTTTCTCTTCGTTTTTGGCTTCTGTCACGTTTTTACTCACTGCAGTTTCATTTTTCTGCACTAAGCAAAGCCCTGCATTTCTGTGGGTTCAGGAAAAAGTCTAAGGATTTTTTGAAGACAAATACATGGTGTATATCCAGGATTTAGGGCTTGATGAAATTAGAAAAAACAGAACATTTTGCTACAGAATTTAGCAAACAGATGAGACTTGGTGGCAAAGCTTGGGAACCACTGTCTTAGAATAAACAATAAAACTACACATTTGATAATCACAATCAATTCTAATGCAACACTTTTGCAGCACAAGAGTGTAGATTGTCTGTACATGAAGTCAGTGGATACTTTCTTGAGAATTTGGTCATTAAACAGTGAATTTGAATATTTCCTGGGGGTCAGTGGTGTTTTCAGTACCCGTTAGCAACTTTAAAAGAGGTGGCCTTCTATGTATGCCCTTATCAAACAAAAATAGTACTTGAGCCTGGATTGAAGTTCATGCTCGGCTAGTTGGCTGACAGGCGAAATCTCTGAGAGCTGTGAGAGAATCAGGCTGTCAGCCAGCAGCAGGGATGTTTTTAGCTCTTTACAGTGACTGTATTGAATCCTCGAGGGAAAAGGGGGATGACTAGGATGACAAACAGTGACAGACCAGCACACAACATATTGGTAATGAAACCTGAGGGCAGGTTGACTGCCTTAAACACATGAAAAGCCTACAATCCCCAGAATACTCACTCTCTCTCCAGAAGCAGAGGCACCACTCGGCAGTAGAGACTTTGCCATCCTTGTAAGAGTCACAGGAGTTAAAAAAGGGTCGGATGCAGACCTCGTACTTGTCCAAGTTGATGGCGGCCAGCTCAGCCTGGTCCAGGTACAGGTCGCCGTTGGTATCCAACTTGGAAAACATCCAGCCTATGGAGTCTTTACAGCTGGCCACCAGGCTCCTGTCCAGCACTGCAAACACAAAGACAGACAAACAAGCATTCATTTTTTATCAGGGGACAGCTGTACAAATGGAACATGAAACCGTGCCAGCCCACTCAGAAAAATCTCCAATGCAAATTCTCTATTATTTTCCTAATAATATAACGAGTTTCAAAAGGATTTTCACTCTTGAAACTGGATTTGGTGGGTACTTGCATTTCTCTTTCCTCTTGAGTTTTTTTAAGACTTGATGCTCATCAATCAGTAACTTTTCATCAATCTTTGGCCTGCTTTCTTTAGCTTTGAAGCACAATGAATATGAGATAGGATTCTAGCCTCTCAAACTGTTATCAGATATTCTTCCTGAAACATAACGCTTTCCAAGATTTGACTACTTGCTGAGATGTTTCTGATAGATGACCATCCGCTTCTTAAGTACTTTAACTCTCAGAGCAGTGAAGATTAATTCAGTGGTAGCTCCAACCTGATGTCGTGCCGACCGCAGGGGTTCTTGCCCCGGGCTTGCTATTGTTGTTTTGCTTGGCATTTGTCTGCAGGAGTTGGAACCAGTCTCTCAGACGCTCCCCAAGATCAGCCAGATCTTGTCCAGTGCAGCTCTCTGTGTAAGTCAGAGAGAGAAAAAGAAGAGCACGCTGTTATTATAATGATTGTTGTATAAACCAGGTGTGATGCAGAGATACAGGATTAAAGCACTGCAGTAATAGCCAGTAAATATTTACTTTTGCCATGTGTCATATCTTACCATGTTTACTGTCCTTCAATGGAGAGGCAGCTGTTGGACAAGGACACAAACCCGCACACTTCAGGGTGAGGTCCTTCCCAGTAAGACATGCCTGCTGCTCCAACTTGCACTGCAAAGCAGATACAAACATCAATAGATACAGCTACACTGGCGACACCAACAAAGGGACACAAAGGTGGAGAAAAATGAGTTATTACCGCATTATTGATCAAATATTCATGAGGTGACCGACTGTATGCCTTAATTCATATCTCAGTCTTGCTCTTGTGTATGTTCTACAACCTCTGTCTGCATGCAAGGTCAGGAATGGTGATCCACAAGACAAAGCATAAATCAATAAACACATGGGATTCTGTCACCATAAGCCACCAATTGGTCCTTGTGAGGCCGTGTATCATGAATCTTTGTCTCCTTCTTTCCCCTTGGGAGTCCCTTTACACTGCTAAGCTCTGCATTTGCAGGTTCATGTCACCACCCCACATAGCATGGTATATTATGTCTTTGCATCTGAAACACAGTCAAAGCTGTGAGGATGATTCCAGTACCTGACTGATGCACATATTGTAATACATATGCTCTTAATACAACATGTCTCTTAACACAACCTGTGTTTGTTAATGTCAAGATGATTTTAGCAATTTAGACTACCTTGACATATGCTATTACAAGGCATGCAAGAACATAGAGTGTGTGAAGCTGAATCTACACCTACATGAGCATAATTTTCACTCTTGAGGCGGATGCTGTACACTTTCACTGCCAATGATTTGCACCCTCCACCTACACCCAGTGATTATTTCTACTGACACTTATTTTGCATTTTGAGAGGAATGCACAGGTTTATGACGGATTAAAGAAAATATACTTCCTTGCACACATTTAAACTTGGAGCTGTGAGGATTGTATTGGGCCATTTCTGCAGGAAAAACAAGCTGAATCCACAAAACTGACACGTCAGATAATGCAAGCAAATATCCAGTGAGTTAAAGAAAATGGATGGGTTCTTTGACAACTTTTCCAATTTTGTCATTTTTCTTGCTTTTAGAGAATTAATCCTTTACTTTTAATTTCTAGGCTCTTGTGTCTTTATCAATAAGATAAGACATAGCAAGAATCTAACATAGAGTGAGTAATTTGAGGACAGTTTCTGTAATGAAATGACTTAAATCCATTTGTGGATGTTTTCATTTAGGTGAAAGCTAAATGTGATGCTGCATTACCAGAATTCAATGTCAGGACAACCACATATGCTAACATGCATCAAACGTTGAATACTGACAAGAGGAGACTTTCATATTTTGTGTGTTTCATGTTGTGTTGTAGATCACAAAATATCAACAATCAGTGGTAAAAAATATGCTGACATGAACCCAAAAAAAGAAAAAATCTCTTAACAGTGAATGCCTCTTCAGCACTGGTGACTGATGTGAAGTCAGCTTTGTAGTTGTAATTGATGTATGATTTGTGTTTACAACAGTAATCGTACAGCTGTCCATAGTCAAAGTCAAACATATTTCTGATGCTAATTTGACATCTAGTGCCAGCTCAGTGTTTGGCCCTCCACCAACTCCTGAGGGAAACATCTGGCTCCTTAGATGCTCAGTGATTTGCATTCACAAGATAGACACTTACTCATCTCATGCACCGTTTCTGATAAAATATAGTCTTTTTGCTTTTATGAAACTGCTTCTGTATGGGTCACCGAGTGTCCTCCAAACAATAAAGATGATTTTCTTTCTTTTGAATTCAACAGTTTCTTTTACACTTGATCTTTTCTTGCTGCCTCAAAGCAATATTGAGTAATATCAAGCTGGGGTTGGTTCATACAGTTTAAAGAAGGTGGCGATCTGTTGTGTGCAAATTAAGTCTCCAAAACTCACTTTCATTCCATGTCAGCTTGTCCTCTAAGTTTTTATTTAGAAGCTTAAGTGTGTGGTTACCAACTCTGATAATATAATATAATATAATACTGTCGCATTGTGATTCAGCAAAATTTAAACTCA
This sequence comes from Thalassoma bifasciatum, assembly GCA_008086565.1. Classification (NCBI taxonomy): domain Eukaryota; kingdom Metazoa; phylum Chordata; class Actinopteri; order Labriformes; family Labridae; genus Thalassoma; species Thalassoma bifasciatum. The sequence goes on along the minus strand of RPOG01000046.1, from coordinate 586,082 downwards.
AAGCCCCTTTATGAAGGTACACAGGTGTGTCTGCCTCAGTGTACCTTTGAGGCGTAGTTGTGTCCATCTGATCCGCACACAGGCCCACTGGAGGAAATGGGACAGGGCTGACAGTTTCCATCGGGAGACCGGAGGGCCGGCTGTTTCAGTCTGCAGGACAAAGGAGACACAAACATTTCAACCCCTGGACCAACATCCAGTTAAGATTGCAGCCACAGAGCTAATTCAAAGTCCAGCCACAGCAGCATCAACCTGGACATGAAGCAAACAGCCCTGCTCCATGAGGTATGAATGAATTAGCTTATCATTAAACAGCAGGCAGTCGTTTTGCACTGATGTCCAAACAGGCTGAAAGAAGAACTGATCCAAGACCAGTAAAACCCCCTGACTGTACACTTGTTTGAATTTAATGTGCATTAACAAGGAAAGCTTTCCTGACTATGTGTGTTTTGGGAATCAATCAGATCTTGCCCACAGGCGGCACACACTCACCTGTGCTCAAGTTTCTTGCGGTTGACGCACACAGCTCTCTGGTAGCCCTGGGCGATACACACTTTGTGTCGGCTACACTTAACCTTTTGACAAGGGTCCTTGGTGGTGTCTACATCTGGGAGAAAATAGAAAATGAGACGCACACAGCTGTAGTATTTTCACTGCTTCATTTTTTGGCCTTTCTGTTGCTCCCAACCTGAACATAATCTAAATTTATTACAAGTGTCAAATCCCAAATCTATTTCTTTTTTTTCAGTACAACCTTTGTTCCATATTTTTACAGCAATACACAAGTGTTTGTCTGCCTCTCAAGTTTTTTTGTGCTCCACTGAGAGACGGAAATGCATTGTTTCTGAGCATACAAGAGAGCAAGGGAATATGTTTGCTAAGGAGATGTAAATTCACTGTTATAATTACACTAAGATCAGGCATATTCAGCACCTGATGGTAATGAAAAGAGGGTTCCATTTGACCAAATTTTTATCTTTGTTTAACATCTGACTATTTTTAACATGGCACATAAATTTCCAAATTTTAAATACAAGACACTACTTTCATGTATGCAATGTGTCGTTTTTTATTATCAATTTTTCACTAAAAAACCTATTGATACAGTGACAGCTTCAAACTACAACTTATATGTAAATGCCTGAATACAGACTTGATTTACAGGCTGGACTAATGCTGTTAAAAGGTGCAACTTCTGTTCCACTGCACATCAATTGAAAGGTCTTCTTCAGGTGACCTGCTAAGATGTAAACTTGGCTAGCTAAAGCCTGCCTGGCTAGCTCCCTCTGCCCCATCCATCACACTCTGTGCTTCCAGCTAAAGCTGGACTGAGTGTCACCCCCCCACACACGCTCATATGTCACAGCTGTCTGTTCCTCGCAGGCCGCCTGGAGCCCGACCTGGATGTCACACTCGATTCCTATCGTGTCCCCCAGCCTTTATTCACCTACACTATCCATCAGTACAGTCCACTGGCACACTGCTTATTCACAGAGATGCTTCTTTTCCTCCCCCTGCTCTTACTGGATCCTCTTTTATGGCACTGTTATAATTTATCAGGCAGGCTTAGGCTCTCCTCTCTTGTCCTCTCCAGTGGCTGAATACATTAATGCTGCCCACATCACAGGATTATCGAAGCGAACCGACAGATATCTGATTTGAGAAGCAAATCCAAAACAATACACCCCCCTGTCATGGCTGAGCTGGTTGTATAACTGACTGACTGACTGCTCTGACTGAGAAACAGTGCGGCTCAGAGGCATTAATGCCCAGATGCAGACTCCTCATCCATTCAGACTGTCAAAACTGAAGCCCTATTCTCTTTTACACCAGTTGGCATTGATTGTGTATGGTGTTTCACACACATCTGCAAGCTTTTCTCTCTTTGTCTGTTTCTGCCTTTCTTGCTCTTGTGAAACTTCCTTTCCCTTTGCACTGATCTTTGCAGACCATTAAACCATTTCCTGAAACAAAAGTGGAGAAGCAGAGCTGGGGAACAGTACAGGTGAGAGAGAAGAAAGAAATGTAAACAACATTTTTTTCCCAATCCTGTAAGGCGAGATTTAGCCAGCATGTAAGCAAAGGAAGCAAAAGGAGCATGCAGACAGGGAGCAGACAATCCTGCTGTCTAATAGCAAAACATTTGTAAATAAATCTCGTCCTTGGTGAGGGGCTACAATGCTGGCACAGCTTTGTGTTGTGAGTACAGAAGCATAAGGTGGCTGCCTGAGCCTCATGTTAACTTAACAGGCTTCCACGGATTAAAGCAGCGCCTGCAATGATGACGTTTCCATAGCAACAGGCTCTCCGAGGTCCGGGAATCATTCTGGGTTGACTGTGATTTGCAGCTCAATCTGGTGTTTCTGAGAACTCTCTCCCCCTCTCCCTCTCTCTCTTTCCATTTTTGAAACCCCTGTTGTGCAATCATGTCTATCAATCCACGTGTCTCCTCCTCTCCTTTGTCTTCACCTCTTTTTAAATATATTCACAGTGTATTTTCAGGCATGACTCTCAGTCTTCACCCCTCGTTGCACCCACCTACTTCCATTTTTACTTTTCCAAAGTCTCTCCTATGGCAGTCAACTAAAGCCTGCAGCAGTAAACCTCTCCTAATTAGGCTCCCTGCGCTTCAGTCTAATCCAATCCAGATTTGCATGAGGTTTATCCCTGCAGATACAGGATAACGTAAGCAGAGCCTGGTCCACATCCTCATTATCAACCCCTCTTATCTACTATTTACCCTCTCAGTCTCTAACATCAGTATTATCTTGTTAGCAAGGTAGAAGCTATGAGGCCAGACAGGACTCTGGCAAGTCTATAATCTTTGGACTAGTCATTGAAATCACAGACTCTAGTCTCCACTGGGACAAAACCACCAAAATTAAATGAAAATTATACAATAAACATCCCAACACTAAACTGCATGGCTTTTTTTGTTTGCTTGGGTTTTTTGTACTTATGGGGAGTGAATAAGTTTCCTACCGACTAGTATAAATTGCATCTGTAACCAGAGCACACCAGCAGCATTTCTTTTTACGGGGTCTTGGCAGGTTTGACAGGTAAAATTGGAAAACTCCCTCTTCTTTTAGCTCCTTATTTAATTTATCAACTCTCTTAAAATTCTGAAGATGTAGATAAACCACCAGAGGATCCTCAGCAGAGGCTGAAAGTGTGGCACTAACACATTCAGACAAATATGAAAGCTCTTAATTGTTGTATAAATTCTTTCCTCAATTTAGTCTTGCTACCACTCATCTCTTTTTGGTTTGTCAAGGTCCATTGTGGCTCACAAGATCAAAATGAGAAACAAACAAGCAGAAGAGTTTTGCTCTGTGACAGGCAGGAGACCGATATCAACCTTCTCAACAAAAAATTAGGTAAACACTGAAATTTTACAAAAATGTCTCCTGACAGCATTCCTTTGACCATCGAAAAATTGTTCAGACAAATGTTGTTGTTTTTTTCAGAGGTTGTAACACCACAGAAAAATGTGTGATTAACTGTGAAGCTCAATTGCAGCTGCAAGTGCCCGCCCGCTGCTCTCAAGTGTCAATCATCACCACTGTTTTTCCTGAATGATCAATGGTGGACTAGTCTATCAAATCCTTTTCCTTTTTTCAGTCTATATAGATAAATGTGTGGCAAACAGCTCTACAAACACTAAACAGTGTCACAACCAAGGGGCAGGTTAGTAGCACTGTGGTCATTTCTCACCAAACCTATAACTATGGCATCTCACCTCATCAAGTCATTCACATTCTGGGTAAACAAAAGAAGTGTTTGAAAGATGGTGAAGTAAAGACAGATTCTTTTGTGGAGTGCCAGTGTCCCACTTAAGTAGAGTTGTAGAGATGTAGAGCTGGTGGGTATCTGTTTGATAAAAAAAAGGTGCTCTGAAGTTCCCTCTTTTGAGACAACATATATGTCAAACTGCCTTCTTGGGGGTAAAAACAAATGCTGAAGTGCTTTCCTGGTTGGTGAACCACACTCATATGCCCCTTTGGCTGGTTTAAAGACAGTAATCTTAACATGATAATCGGACCTCCTGGGAGCCAGACCACATGCTTAAGTGCCCTCTTGAGAGCCAAAATGCTTGCTCTAGTTGCCGTTTTTTCCTTTGACCCCTGCCTTTCAAAATGTCTGTGCACACCACTAGTTATGACAATTAGTGAAGTCGCACTGAAAGCGTCCTAAAGGTGAGCCCTGTCATTGCCAGGGCAATGAAGCTGCAAACTATTGCTGAGACATAAATTCCAGAAAGAAAATGTCTTGTGGGTCGCCCAAAAATTGTGATGTAAAAATGAGGTCCAAATGGCCCAAATAAGGTTGGGAACCACTGTTCCAGTGCATCAACAAACTTGTCCATCAACCCCAGAAAAATTGTACGTAATTTGAAAACAATTTGAGTTATTTTAATTATATAACTCCAGAAGTCTTCAGTTTACCATTTACATACTTTTCACATTTCAAAAAAATTAATGAAATCTGGTAAAACTCAATAGGAACTCAACTGAAGCTAAGCTATAATTAGCTTAGCTCAAACACGGTTTATTTTAAGGGTATTTAGAGAGTATTGGATAGAGAAGCTCAGGAAACAATGGGATAATGTGAGGCAAGTCTTAAAAAGATTAGATTTAAATACATGTGGATGCCTCTGCAGTTTTGTATGTGGGTTTTTAGAATTTAATGGAAGTAGCCCCAGGTGGTCTGAGGAGGGAGAGTGGGAAGAAGTGGTAGCAGACAAATTGTAGAGTATGAGGGTTAGAAGGGCGGCGAAAGTCCCAGGAGGACTGGAGTGGCTGGTTTTAGAGTTTCAGAGTTGTAGCAGGTCAGACAGAAGATGTGTAGATGTGTGTGTAGAGTGCTGAGACTCCCTGGTGGGGGGGTCTAGTTTTGTGGATATTGTTAAACAGAAAAAAGCTGTCAGTAGCTGTGAAGAAGCTTTTCAAAAGCTAGAAATGTAAGCAACATGTCTTACAGTAATCAACTATTTTTGTGATGGGCCATCCAAGCAGTCAAATCTATCAATAGCCTTGAGAGGTATCAAACAGCAGACCTTGTGAAGTGTGGACTCAGCGTGTTTCCATATCTCCTTGGTGTCTGCAATTGATCTGGGACCATTGAAATGCCAGAAAGCATCAATTCACTCTTCACTAGTCCCTCTCTGGCTGAGATAAGCGTCTCGAAAATAAAGGTACACTTGAAAGCGTACGTATAAAAGGATCAGGTCCTTTGTGAGTGCTGTACACAAACACTCAAGAAGATGTTTGTGTGTGCTTAAGTCCAACATTACAACTGTTCCCTTGCAGTGTTTACTGTCCTCAGAGCCAGGAGATTCAATCAGTTGCCTGATTGATGAATCGACTGTAGAAATCGACAGCAAATTACCCCGACCTCTCCCTAAATCAGCACAGCGCTGGCTGAAGTGCAGCTCTGCTCCTGCATGCAAATTATCACCTCAGCCTAAATTTGGCGTTGTCTGGCTGTGTGTTAGGAGCAGTGACAGTTCAAAAGCTCTGTCTTCCTCTGTGCAGCGGTGAAGCAGTCTCGACTGAGGAATGAGGCCTGCAGGCTCATGGGAGCTGAGGAAGTAAAGACATCAAGCTGATTTAGAGATATCTCAGAGGGGAAAATCTACACTTTTCTGCTTCTCTGCTTCATTAGGCCACTCATAAAGGAAGGCAGATCAATGGAGGGCGATAGCACTGGTGTCAGAGTGAGAGAAATGAAGGGTTGATGCTACGGGAAATGAATGAAGGAAAGCAACAACTGCAAATGTTTCAAGTTTTCTAAAGCACTGAGCAGTTCAGCACTGACATTATAGAGACACTGATCTACTGTAAGCATGTTGGTTTGGTAAACTCTAAAGCCAAAGCTGACCCAAAAACATGTATAAATGATAAATACATGAGCTAGAATATGGAATGAGATCTAAAATAAAGCTGATATTAAAGGTACAGTGATTAGAAATGAAAACATTTAACAGTCATATCAGCAGTTAAGATCACCTTGCTCACTCCTCTTGTCAATGAAGCAAATTTGTCAAGAAGCATCTGCCATACATGATAACAATGATCCTCAAGTTCCTATCATCAAAAAATGCTGTTGATACAAGTTCTTAAGTACAAAAAAACCCAATCCTTTTTTCCCCTGTCCTCCAGCAGGTCACAAAATCACTCATCTAACACAAAAGCACTGTGATATGTCTAACAGGAATATTGCAGTGCAAGATGGTGAGCTGAAGCATGGAAGAGAGTCAATAATAGGCTTTACTGCAACATCATGGCCATAGGGTTCAACTCCTTTACCATCCAGTGCCAATGGTTTTTGGAATCAGAGCTGAAAGTGGTTGCCCGAAGACTGTTCTAAACATCCAAAACGTTAAGCATTGTCTGTAAAAGAGTTTAAAAGAAGGAACTGGTGTAACATAGCAGTAGATTGTCCAAGTGCCTTTGTCAGTCTGTCCTCACCCTCACCATTTTCTGTGCCTTTCACTGCCCTATACTCTCTAAATCAGATTCCCAGCCTGAGGGCTGCGACCCCCTGGTGGGCTGTGAAGATGTTGCAAGTGGGCCACAAATCAATCATCATCAATCAAAATAGTAGGGTTTTCTTGTAATTACATAAAAAAAAGATAAAAAATGTTTTTTAAATGATGAAAATCAGTCATCAGGTATTTAAAATGTTCAGGAAGTCATTTTATTATTTTGTTTTAGATGTGAAAAAACTTTGAAAATGGTTACTTTGAAGGTATTGCAACATGTTACAGATACTATTTCAGAGACTGTGGAGCGTCAAACACATTTCTCTTGTATTGAATTTAATCTTCAATAAAGAAGTGCTCTATGAATGAATAATACAGCCTCCAAATATGGGGTCAGAGCTGGGCCATAAAAAGTTTTTGAGACTAAAAAGTGGGCTCTGAGTCTCTAGATGAAAAAGCATCAGAATCGAAAAATAACTCACTTACTTATCTACAATTTGATCCCACTGCATTGCGTAATTTATTACACCGTGGTTTCAGTCCAGACTTAAACCATTTTCAATGACAAGTATGGTGATTACAATTGAGTTACATGAGTGGTACTACAACTATACAGGAAATCACCTCTGAGGCTGCAATATCCAACAAAAAGTTTAGAAGCCAGATCACAAGAAAGAGATCTAGCATCAGATTGAAAATGTTTTATCAGCACGGAGTGAAAGTTTGAACTGGTGATGAAATAGACTGAAATTAATAATGGTGTCTTTTTATGTCCAACACGAGTCAAAAAGACCTTTAGCAACAAGACTAGCTATCATTTTTATAACAAGAAAAAATCCACAGGATGAGTATCAGAGAAAGTGATTGACTGTTAACTGCAGAAAGAGACTTTTACAGTTTCCCTGCCAAAGACTGCGAGGGATGAAATGTTTGAAATACAAATACAGACAGAGAGCACGAGAGTTTTTGCCTACAGATGTCCCTGAAACCGAAAGTATTCCACAGAACTTTGAAATGACTTCGGTATTAAATTATTTAGTTTTAGTCTAGGCCATTCTGTTAGGGCTTAATCTGGATTACATTATACAGTCATTCACATAGTACACACACCTGACACATTATACGATTCATGTAGGTTTTAGTGCTCAGAGTTTTGTCCTGGGGATTTTGCAGACTCCTGACCTTATCCAGTATTCTTCCAAGTAAACAGCTTTCTTCCTTCTCCTTTTTCTGTTGAGTTTTCATTCTTTCACACCCTCCTACACTAGTAAACATGCTTCTTCCCCCTGATTTCACAATTTCCTCATCACCAAGCTGCTCAAGAGTTGACAGGAATAATATTAATGTCAGTCACTTAAGACTAAATCAGGGCAAATTAGCCTGCACCCCTGTCTCCATCTCTCCTCATGCTTTAACTCCTCACTTTGGCCTTTCATTGGAAGCCATAATTAGTGGTTCATTAAGCCCCTGGAAATTGTGCTAATGGACTCTGCCATTCAGCTGACTTCATTTAAACTGCAAATCAAGCAACAATAGTCTGGGACACGGCTCTGTCATGACTTCCTCTTGCAGTGGCTCAATTAAGCCTGGAGTCACTGAAGGATTCGAATGAGCAGGAGGGCAGACTGTCTGCGTGCACGGCTCCTTCTCCCGAGTGCAGGAGAAAAAAGTAGGAAACAGAACAGGGAAGTGATGGGTTGAAGTCGAGTCGATGTTTAGTGTTTCCTCGGGGAGTCACATCAGATGTGCTGAAGCAGATAAAACAGCAGATAACATCCTTCAGCCCTTTTCACTGAGGACCCACTACAAGTGTGGACAGCCAGTAGCTGACCCCAGTATACGAATACAGAGCGCGCGCAGAGCTGTCGTATACGATGAACTGCTGAGTGACTGGGAAGCATCACAGTTCAAACGCAGGCCACAGATGGCACAGTACAGGTTAATGACATCCAGTTTCAATAAATCATGTGGCTCTGCTTTTACCACATCAGCATGCATCAGAGACAGTTGTATCAGAAATATGGTCTTGTTTGCAAAGACAAGGAAATAACAACTATGTTGCCAAACAGGAAAACAAAAAAAAAACACAAGACAAAGGGTAACAGTGAGACAATATGCCCTGAGATGGCCACAATGGCTTCCTCTTACTCACAAATTTGTGATTTTTTTCTGATATCATCAAAATTTCAACATAGTGTCCAGCAGTTTTACGTTATTACTGCATTTGCAAAATTGCTGCTATGTGAATGCATCCCTGTAAAGTGAGTTTAAACACCTATTCATATGAAACAGAATGGGCTTTGATTCATCTGTCAAGCAAAGAATAATAAACAGCAGAACTGTGGATTTACATTATTCCTTAATGGAAGCATTCCATCTCTCTCAAGGAAGAAGAATCAAGGAGTATGGATATTTTAAGCTCAGCATCTTAGTAAGACTTTTATACAATATCACCATTATCATCATCGTCTCCTTCATTGTGTTTTACGCATAATTTCATCCAGGTGTTTTTTTTCGCTGTGTGTAGATGATAACTATAACTGGGCACTAAAGAATCCAAAATGATTTGCAAGAGAGCAATAAGGTTTAAAGGTTTAAAAAGCTAAACTGTTGGAAAATACCTTTGCAAGAGCATCAATTTAAGTGGAGAAAAGTGGCAAAAATGACAAAAAGTAGCCATGAAAGTAAGTTTAAGGTGGTAAACATTGTCAAAAAAAGGAGTGAAAAGTGACAAGTAAAAAGTGAAATGGGCAAAAAGAAGTCATGAGTAGCAAAAGAATTGCCATGGGTTATTGTCATGAGATGGGGAACCTGAAAATAATCACACCATAATTTTCAATTGCAAAAAGTAATCGCAATTAGATTATCAATGCAAATCATTCAGCCCTTATGTACAAGCATTTATATTACTCCATACACAATTTCAGTCTATAACTGATTCAGTCCATCTGGCATCCCAGGAAAGTAAAAAAAAAACAGGAAAAAAAATGAGATGAGACTTACTGTCATTAGACCCTTGATTTTCATCCCAGGTACGAACATAATCATCCTGTAGAAACGGACAAAACACAATCAATCACGTATTGGCACCACAGAAGAAACTCTCAGCAGGCCAAACATATTATCACCTATTTATCTGCACTGAAGTGACATCCTGTACATTACCATAGCATATTGATTACCATGTCTACATAAGCATGCAGCAGCATGATGATTAGCCAAGTGAGTCACACTAGACAGATGACTTTATACTATGGCTGTACATCAGTATGGAAATGAGCCCAACAAATCTGCACCCAGCGCTTATACATACAAGACATATGGCACTGGAGGTGAACTGCATTTAAAAAGCTGTGCCTGTTTTTTTAAAGTTAATTACAACATCATTCATTTTAATTAAAATGGGCGAGTTGAGCGAGATATGACATAAAAAAAGGGAGGGAGAAAATGGACGGAGAAGCAGAGATAAAGACACAAAAAGACAAGGGGATGAGTCATGAATAAAAAAGACATTTCACAAAGGCAGCTGGAGTAGCGTTAAGAAAAGCTGAAGAGAACTGACCTCTACCTCCTGGTGAAATGACAGCAAAGGAGAGAAAAAAAGGCAATGTTAGTGAGGAAGAAAGAAATTTCAGACACAGATATCGAGGTACATTCACTGAAAGGTCCCAGACATTGTTCTAAAACTTTCAACTTCATGACAAACTGAGCGAGAATCAAAGTGGTAAAAAAGAGCATATAATGATTTCAATGCTCAAAATTTAGTGTGGGTCAAACACAGTAAACAAAGACCCATTTATCATTATGTTTCATTTTAACACTAACCATTATTTATGCGTGGTGTGATAAGACTGTCAGTGTTCAAATGTTAAACATGATGCAATTAAGGCCTAAAGTTAATGTGTTATTTATACTTTTTTTTTTCTTGTGTACTATTTTGTCCCTTTTGGTACATCACTATTGATATACCATTGAAAAGTAATATACCACTGCACTTTTTGAGAGGCACAGTTCAGAATCAGAATCAGAGTCAAAATTATTCCTCTGAACAGACTCCCAGATAGCTGATTTGACAGGTCAAAATGCACTTTGAATCAAATAAAGTTACAATCTCACAAAATGACTCAGAGAATGAGTTACCACCTCCAAGCTAAATATACAGGTGCAGGTAATCAGACCATATCAGAAATCCTGGCAGAGCACTTCTGAGAAATGAGGAAATGATCCCTTGATGAGTGAATAAAGCAAGGAAACACAAAAACACAAAAATGTTGAAGTGTATAAAACATTGCCTGCCTTCTCTCATGGACTCATGAACGCATTGGACCCCATTGTTCATAATACAACACCAAACACTGTCATGATAGAAACTGAATCAAATAAGTGGTATTTGCCTTCATGACATGTGCCTCACTGTTTAATAATCTTTTATCTGTTTTTCATACTTCCTGCACACATTAACATCCAGGGGCATCTCCAAATCTAAGGGAAATCCAGGAGAAAAGTACAGGTGTGCACCTTTCTGAGAATATCTCTGTCTAAAATAATAAACCTGAGTTATTTCAGGATATTTACAATCGTCCATCTTCCCTCCTCCTCAGCGATGACTTACTCATCACCGTAAACATTTACTGTACTGCAAGTGTGTGCCAAACAGCTCCCTGGAAGGCGATAAATCCTGACACGTACGTAAAATCTGCAATCCTCATGAAAGCTGAGACCCTCTTCTTTGACCCTCACAGTTTTATTTCACAGAGGTAAATATTTTCAGCGCTGACAGGGACTGCATTCGAGCGTGCAAACCAGCCACACTGCACTTTACCTCTCAGTTTCTACTCACTGCAGCGCTAAGCTTTTCTACCTGCTTACTGACGGGGAAGAAAAATATCACTTCTTGCAAACTTGAGTGTGACTGAAGGTCAACTCAACACTCCAGTTTAGCTTCCTGAATGATTGCAGGTTATGTTGTTCAACCTTGTTAGGCCTGATGGAGCCACGTATAAGCAGGGCCTCAAACAGTTTATGACCTGGCCGTTAATCTGAAGCCTCCCATGTCTCCTTTATTGATGCTCCAGCTTCTGCATTATTTAGCAGCCTTTCTGTATTTGTGTTTCTGCCAGGACCGATGAAGGAAGTGTCCTGCCGCGCTGACAGGACTGGAAATCAATGATTTCATAAAAGACAGGCTGCAGAAAATGTATCCGGGGAAAATAAATTCTCCTGAGTGCACAATACAAGAGTACGGTGACAAGTTTGGCACACAGCAGGGGAGTTATATCACTCAAAATATGACTCACAGACCAAAATCCTGAAGAAGAGACTGCAGGTTTATACACAGACGTGATTAGAGGAAGCAAGCTCAGGGTTGAAAGCACTCGGCCGTATCCAGGAGCTCTGTGATTTACCTGATAATATCCGAAAGATCTTTTCCTGATAAACAGAGCCAGGAAGCTTAGCCTCGGCATCAAACATTGCACTGCTCACCCTGCTGCTGAGCTCTACAAGAATGATTGACGGATCACAATCCCTCATAACTGTGGGGTGATATGATGAGCCTGTCCATGATAAAACTGAGCTCTGATCGAATGAACAGCTGAAAAAAACAACAGCAAAATAAGAGGGAAAAAAAAGATATTGTGCTCTCCAGGTTGATCAAAAAGCAAAAAGCAGGACAAACAGCAAACTGGTTGATGTGAGTATATACAACTATCTGACAGGTCATGTGTGTGACTGACAGGTGTGTCAAGGTAAATGTCAGCTGTCAGAATCACTCTTCTCTGTGGTCGTCCTGAGGGGGTTTGTCCATGCTGACGGCAGAGTGCACCACTGCCTCATCAGTAACAAAGGACGCGGTAATAACACTCTCATGAGGAGATCTGTGCCAGTGTGACTGCTGGATGAAGTTTACACTTGACCTTTTCTCACAATTCATGTTAATAGTAGCCTTCAGAGGATTAACATGGGGTATCCAAATGAATCAGGAAAGCACCAGGGGTCATGAAAACATTGAGTATTTGCCAACACAGAACCAAATTTATATCCTGTAAGATAGAGCAGCATGTTCCCTGGGATATTGAAGGCTCTGAAAGCAGGTATGCCAGAAAAGTGTTATACAGCTGCAGCTGGTTGGGAAATAAATGGCTGAAAAACAGTCGCGTACAGTGTTGTATCTGGCCTCTTTGCAACATTCTACCAAGTCAGATTCACCATATAAGCATTTTTTTTTTCGACACCTTGGGAAAGGAAAGCATACTTTTATCTTTGAAGGAAAGTATGAGCAATATATGAGCAGGAGAGCGAGCTGTTTGATTTGACAGTCACCTGCTTTGAAGAACAAGATTAAGAGCCATGCTACCCTGAGAATCCACCTCACTTTAATCTCCCTCCAGGTTTCATCGAGTACTGGGCTGCTTGCCCACCACTTCTGCTGCTGAGGTTTCCCCTTTTTCATCCTTTTCCCCGTCAACTCTGTGACAGACAAAGGGTCTTGTGCAAACACAAGGACCCCTTCAAAGAGGGGAGACACAGAGAGACGTGGGTGCAGAGAAGGTGTCATGTACACTCAGGGTTTCTCTTGGATTCATCAATAAACTGACCAGCAAGCTTCAAAAACTTGCAATGCGCTCATTATTCAAAAAGTTTTAAAATCGTGGTTTAATTGAATGTTTTCAAGAAAAATTTATGCACTTTGGCTTTTTTCTCCCTCTGGAAGCACCGCGCCAAAGTGAGCTGTTATAGTATAAAACATAACCCTAAAAAATATGATGAAATAAAGCTGAAAGAGGAATATTACATTGCCCTGAGGTAGTCTTTAGAAGCGAAGCTACATTCAGCAACGTATCATATCACTTCCTCCCACCTCGAGATTCACATAATGACTGTTCACAGCTTTGGATTACAGATCACATGAGGCATGCCTGAGATGAAACAAACCCCCTCAACAATATTCCTGTCCTATATGTTCTCATCTTATCCTCATGCACACTAGGCTGCAGGGCACAAGAAGCAAGCCTGCTGATTCCATATTTCTCCAGCACACATGGCTGAAAGCTGAAGCATTGCAGAGGAGAGGCAGAGAATCAAACGCTGAGAGTCTAGGCAGCCTCTTTTACAAGAAGCCCGAGTCAAGAGAGAGGCTTATGTAAGAGAGCCGAGAGGACCGGGTAATAAAAGGTAAAGCGGGGGTTAGAACTATTGGGAAATGGATCGATAGACAAAATAAAGGTGAAGAAATAGCACTGTAGAAAACAAAGAAAAAAAATCCTGCCTGGAGTTGCAGAATAAATTGCAAAGTGCTGAAACTCAGAGGAAAGAAGAACCAGAATAAAGCTTATTTTCCTTTTTGGAGAAGAGCGTCTTCAGTGTGTCAACAACTGAGGGACTTATTGTCCTCAGATATCTGCTTCTGATTAAGGCCGTATGCATTACCTTTAAATGCTGCTGAAACAAACACCTGCAGACAAAACACCTAGCTAAATTGGTACTGCCCGCATTACTGCTTGGGTAATACTTTTGATCCTTCAAAAACTGAAGATGAATGTGAATTCAGTCAAGCATATTCATTGGAAGATTTCTGTCACAAACTGTAATAAAGGTCTGGTATGGTAGAAAAAGCATACTTGCTTCCCTATCGTTTCATGTTTTCCTTGTGAATGGTCATCCTATTATTTCATTAAAGGATTAAACAAATGAAAGTTAAAACAGCAGAAAATCCCTCATTTTTTGGAGAAGCAAATCTTTCACTGAGCACAGAGGGATTTTTCTGGTTCTTTTGCCAGATTATTTAACATCAAGGGGATGTTAAACAGGGAGCGTGCATAAGAGAGAATGACTGTGTACCTTGTTTCTGCAACGCTGACTGTTTTTAATGGTTTCTGCAAATAGGATAAAGAATATAATGCTCTCTCTAATATCTATAAATGTATTGATTTGATGTATCAGTCAAGCATCCCTAGATGCAGGTGTTATGCATGAACAAAAGATACACCATGCATAAAGCAATTATAGTTCAAAACATGGGCCTCAGTGAAAGTGATTCAGAGTGAATAATTTATATATTTCTTATGCTTCAGTTTGCAGAGAGATTTTCACCTTCAAACATTCTTTGACAGATGAAAAGATACATTGTCCTTATTGTAGTGCTGGATCCGTTAGACATTGATTTCCCACTGCAGGAGGCAAACAAAGGTATTCAGTTGTCTGCACTGAATAGCCTGATGCTTATATGTTGTGTATTATAGTGAGCATTGTAATTCCCAGCCCTGTTCAAGAAAGGTGCAAATTTCTGAGTCCTAGCACTCAAGTAAAGATGGGTGACGTCAGAAACACTGTCAGAGCAGAAAATGATAGAAAATAGTTATGTAAATAGTGCAGAGCATTTTTCATTTCACTGGAGGGACAAGAAAGAAAGTTTTACTGGAAGAAAAAAAGGGTTTTATGTGAATTTCTTTAACTTCCATGATTTGTCATTATTGCTTTTGAAACACACTTTAAAATAAAACACAGTAAAATACAACCACAAACAGAAAACAATAAAACCCAGCCCCAAAAGCCTCTCACACCAGCCTTCTACTCACTAGCTATAAATAAAATTCACCCTTTTGCCTTTTAGGGCCCTGAAGGGAATAAGGAAACAGTCAGCAACTCACAGGAGAATCTGGTACAAACGAGAACCTTCACACTTCACTGAAAACACCAAGCTCAACTGGGAAACAGACATGAACAACAATGGAAAATCAATGAACTTCCCTTCGTGGGGTTTTCGGCAAAGAATACGAATTAGCCAATGATTTGAGACCGCGGAGTCCAGGACAATGTAATTGGATGAGAGAGTTACAATCGGTGGGCTGAGCCTTGGCTTGACTTGTGGAGAAGACATATATTATCATATAATAGCTAAACACATTCGGTAAAATTAATCACTTGTCTAATGTCTTAAATTTACCCTCTATCAACACTAACAACCACCTTGATTAGCCCATTAAAGCTAGCTTACTTGTTCAGCTTTCAAAACAAGGCACAATCTTTTAGTAATGATACAGGGGAAGATTTACCATTGAAAATAATGGTGATTTTTGAAACAGGGGGGTCACAATTGCAAGCTCCTTAACCAAAAACACTGTATAAATTGTTGCAAACAAGCTAGTAACTAGATGTAACTCAATTTGGTGAACTATGTAGCTAAAAACACTACATCTGCCTGACTTAAAATGTTCAAAGATTAATTTATTGGAAAAAAAAAATACAACCACGATTGGCTAAAATAAGGGAAAATGTTGCATTTGTGGAACATAAACATATTTTTACCCACTAAAAGAAGCTGTTCCTGTTAGTCTAGCATCCAGGGTGGGTTCACATTCTGGAGAAATTCAGTTGGTCCTCATAGATTAGCCATTCATGAATGTAGACTTTATTTTTTAACCTGTAAAGCCACAAAATAGTCAATGTTGCATCTCTTTCTACATTTTACTTTTTGTTTTGTTCAAGGTAAAAATTGAGAAACTTTACAATGCAGCTCAACTCTTAGTTAGCTTCATAGCTGTTTGGCTAGGAAAAGTTTCCTAAGAGTTAGCATTATTGTCAAAATTATATTTACTTTTTACCACTGTGGAGGTTAAAATAGACAAGTTTTACATTTTTCATTCTCTGTTGTGAAATGCAATGCTAGTTAGCAATGGAACCTTAGTATGTATAGATAATGTCTTACATTTTCCTAAACTTGAAGTGTAAAGATGAGCGCACACCAAAACCCAGTAACGTCTGCTTGGGAAATACTACAACTAACTGACAAGGATTTTTCAAAGCAAGAAATAGTGTACTAAAAGCTTTACTTTGAAGTTTATCTCACACTGTGTACTTATATTTTGTTAAAAGAGAGTATAAAGACTGAAAACATGAGTTTCAATATCAGCTACGTTGCTACAATCAGAATAAAAAACTTTCCGAGTCTGTCTTCAATTAGTTTTGACCGTGAGAGGCTGTCGGCCATCGAATCTCATCTTCATAAACAGTGTGTCTCTGTGTGTGTGTATTTGTACGAGTGTGTATTCTGATGTCAGGAAACACTTTTTCAACCAGCCCACTCTCAGGTGCTCTCAGGCGCTAAAACATCCTGTTATTTTCACCCACTTTCAACTTTTTCAAATCAAATTCTCTTGTCGGCTGCTGTAGCTACAGGAGGTGCTGAGTGTACACTGGCAGTGCCTCTCTCAGTCTGGCACTTGCTCAAAGGTAATAACACTTCGGTGGCATTTACTGTGAGGACAGCCACTGCCACTTAGAGTTATTGTTAGTTTTAAAAGAAAAAAAACTGTGATTAATTGATCCTGTCTCGCTGAGATGTAGAAGCCAAGTATGATCACTTGGCTTCGCTATGGTGCATTCTGAAGAGGTAATCATGAAACGCAAACAACTCTTGATACCCAACTTTGTCTGAGGCTGTTACTGTTGCTAATTACCTGGCTGTTTCCTGAATGTTTCTGAGGACACTTGAAGTATCCCACAAAGAGCTCATTACGGGCAGATTCATGGATGTCAGGTGGTCTCTGCAGCAAATAACCTGTTTTGCTTGCCAGCTCCCAGATGTACCCAACAACACAGACGTGCAAAAGATGGTAATTGAAAAAATTTAGGCATCTGTTTGGAGAACTATTGTTCAACAGGATGCTTTAAAACACCTGATTTCTTGTCTCTGGCTGTATTTGATATTTGTATGGAGTGTTTAAATGAATATGCATTTATTCAATTTTGTGTATTGCATCTGCTCAGATATTTGATATTTATCACCTTTTTTTCAATGCTTATCAAATCGTCTCCCGTCTCTCTGCGGCACCTGTGCCCTTCAGCTGTGGCTGTTGTACTGCAGTGGGAAGCAGCTGTAGCCATGCAAGCAGTGCATGATGAAAAGCTGTTTCTTTTTTTTTTCTCTACTCTCAACTCAATATCAGCCCACCTAGGCCCCTGGTAGCCGGCCAAGACACCCCGCAGCCCACCAGCAGTCTGTCCAAAACCCAAACAATCAGACCACCTCTTCCAAAACCATTGGAGAGGCACTCCATCTGCATGTTTGCAGCTTCATAGAGAATCTCAAGCACAATAAAGGACAGCACGTGCCAGAACAAAGCTTGTCTAGATAGATGAATTGATCTCTGATATGCTGTTATCCCATTCAACATCATAGGCAGTCTATTCCAACATGCAGACAGTATAGTCAAGGGGCGATATGAAAGAGAATCCAGACTTTGGCTGGGCTTGTAATGTTCATTCACAGTTCATGTGGATGATCTTTAATGGAGTATTTGGCTCCAGTGCTACAGATGCCATTACTCAAAATTATGCTATCATTTGCTATTGTGTGAAAGTGTAATAAAGAAAATTTAAGTCTCAACTGGGCTGTAGCCATTTTAAGTTCAACACAGGCTGACATAAAGTAAAAACCTTAAGTCAAAAGTTCTCACCAGATAACCAGAACCTGCTGCAAGTGCTTCCTTCATTCTGCATATTTAATCCACTGACATTGACAAGGGATGGGATGTTATTCTGTGCTAGCACGCAGCGTTTCTGTTCTTTAAAAATGAAGTGAATGGAGAGGAGGTGCATGCAGTAAGTTGGTACAGCGTGATCCAGAACTGCTTGACTTAAGGGGCAAAGATAAGGATTTGCCAGGCACAGACAGCGCTGGATGGAAGTGCTGAGAAAAAGATGAAAATGTGGTAAAAAAAAACATGAACACTGAGGTATTTATGCATGCATGATGGATACCAACAATAAACAGCCTTCATTCGGGTGAAATGTTCAGCTACATCCTAATCATCATCCATTTTAGACTCATATCTGAGTTCATCTTAAATCAACAAGAATAAAACATCGTAGCAATTTCATGGCTTGGTGATTTCATGCACAGTATCCTTTTTACAAGCGAAGTTGAGCAAAAAATTGAATTTACTGTTGATTTGCTCTTAAATTGGATCTGCTGTGCATAAAAACGCAGCAGTCTCGAGCCATTTAATTTCATAGTAAAATGAAAATAGACAGTGCAGAGATTGGGGAGATGATCTCAGTTGACATGTAATCGTCTCTTTAATTGAGTCCTTAAATTTCTATGTGCAAACTAATTTTTTTTTCAGAGTATGTGGTTGCTTCGAATAGCAATGGGTACATAATGAAGAACAAGATGTGTTTTTCATTGTATTTGCATTTTTTCCAGCCACTTAAAGTCTCTATCTTTACTTCATTCATTGCAGAGCTGTCTTATTTAATTCTGTAGGTTTATCATGAGGTGTGACTCTAGGTTTGGTTGCCACTGAGTGAGAAAATCAATAAGGGATAAGGAATAGGCAAAACATACAGGAAGTTTGACATTCTAGAGCCAGACCCAATACATTTCTGAAACAAAAGGTTGAGGAAGAATATGTTCTATGTTGTCTTAGTTTCACAAAAGCTCATATTTTTCACATCTCTGAGTTATATTACCATGACTTGCCTTGCCCGCTCCCTTGTTTTTCTTTTTTCCCTGGATTTGGTGCATTAGTGGAATGAATTGTTGAGTGCACCTGTCAGATTAAAGGATTGAAGGTATCCCATTCTGGTATTTGTTGACTGTAACTGTTAAATCTAATCGCCTTGTCTCTCCGTGAAATAGATTAAATTGAAGTGTGGGAGCTATTTTCATTGGAGGAGAAAGAGCCTCTTATCCTGATTCTGCTTTTTACATAAGAGAATAAACATGAAATATTTACAGTGTGCATTCTGTGGCTTGCACTATGCATTGTGTCTTTTATGTGTGAGAGGTTTGCGTGTAAAAGGGAGAAAAAAAGAGCTCGTCTTTCATGTTGTGCAGCCTTGATTATTGCTTTCCAGTGTTGAATTAATATTCTATGTTCAGCTCTCAGAGGACTGAGCAAGTCAGCGTCGATTTGTGTAATCTGAATACCTATAACTGTGTCATCAGCAGTCTTTTATGCATAATAACCTCCTCAGACTGAACTTCTTGTTTTACCTTTTAAGTTCAAATGTAAACCTAAAGCAACCCAAATCAAATGCTCATTAGTTGATATAAAGCAGTAGTTGCTTTTTGGTTGCAAGAGTTTGAATGATGTAAAGAAAATCCTGGTATAAGGTTGTGTTCTCCGCTCTAAAGCTGGACTAGTGATGGGAATAGAGTCATCAAACCCTCAGTGATACATGCTCCATTTCAACACCATAACACACAAGCTGCTGTTGCTACGGCAGCAAGCTGAAATCAAAGCTGTTTCCACTGGCGATTCCCCTGGGGAAGCTCACTGGTTTGCTTCTCTGATGTTTCTCCTGTCATCATCACCCTCACCAGGGACAAACCACTACCACCACACCAACACCACCGCCACTAGCCCTGCCCTTTCACTCAACACAAACATGCACAGACGCTACACACGCACACATATTAAGACAGTCACCTCTGGGAATCACGAAAGAGATAAGAGTGTAGATCTGTAGGGGGCTGTTTGTGTCACACAGCAGCAGCTTTGATGTTAAAACACAGGGAAAAAATGGAAAGCGGAGCAAACGACATCTTAACACTGGATGGAAACCCCTTGAGCAACGTTAAGGAAGACGATCTCACTCTCCCTAAGCCATTTCTATCATAGGATGCCCCAGATTTCCATGAGTGTGTTTTTATTTTTTATTCTCACATGAAAAAGCCTTTTTCTTTTATGCACAGCCAGTGATGATGTGCTGAATTCAGAGTGGAGTTGCCGCTCTAACTAACATTTTGGATCAAAGCTCTACAAATATACAGAGCAACATCCAAAGAGTTATAATCCCACTGTAATTCTGACTTAAGCTTTCCATTCGCACAATTTCATTACTTCCCTAAGTACAGTTCCAGAGGACATCCTCTAATCACAGCCAAAGTAATCCATCCCCAAGAGGGGGCAGCAGCCAATTTTCACACACATTCACCTTTTCTTCAGGGACGTCCAGGATCTGTGATTTAAGGAGGCATATAAATGCAGATCAGAAACTACACCATTGCCTCCAGGGGGTTGTTATCACATATAAAGACCTCTCTTCTCCTCCTGAAACGATATTGCACCCTCCTCAGAAAGACGCTCAACCAAACGCTCACATTTCCAATCCAATAATGATACCTATCACGTGCTAGCATCCACCCAAGATCAATTAAAACCCAATTAACAGGACTTATATGGAACCTAATCCAAGTGCACTATTGTCCAAATCCTGTAGGGATCATTAGTAATCATTTCACAGAGCTGGAGGCAGAACTAAACGTCCATACATTCAGCGACACAGCCATACATCACGGCACAGACCCTGCAGGCTTTAATCAATCCCCACAACCCAGTTCAGTCTGTTCAGTAGGTGAATAAGCACATCAATCAATCAGCGCCCTCTCTGCTCTAATTACTTAATTCTGTTGTTTGTGGAAATCTCCTGAGACACGTCTGGAAACACATCTGAGGTAACCCACATTAAGAGCGGTATGATGGAGAGGGTCTATTCTCCTCCTGCTGTTCCAGTGGGACTGAAACATTTATTGCTTTTAATTGACTGAAGGCCATGAACTAAAAATGAAAGGTGGTAGCCTGTTTATTGTTCAATATATTTACATTTGTTTTATTCTAACAAACAGTTCCTGGCAAAGCTTTGTATTTTCACTCCTGGAAGCTCTCTGCTCATACGCCCTGATAAATAAAAAAAGGAGTCTGAAAGTCCAGCTAGTTTTTGGCCTTGGGACAACAATAAACTCCCCAAACTATACTTATATTTTTTGTAAAAACAAGCAAGAAATCGAGTTGAATGTGCATACTGAGATGCCAGCCCTTCAAAATAAAGCACTGTCAGGATTGTAAACACAGCAGCTTAAATATTTTCTGTTTTCATTTCCTGAATGCATTATGTAAACCATGAAATCAGATCAATATCAGGCTGAGAATCAGAAACAAGATTTACACAAACATTAGATTTATGTTGTTGGGGGTTTTTTGTATATAAAATGAAGAAGAAGTAAAAAGAATAATGATAAAAAAAACTCAAGTAATGTGCAGTCGTCCAGTTCAACCTTGAGTAAACTTAGACAGAATTAAAAACAATGAAAATATGAATGATATTTATATTTACAATATGGAAGATCCCACACTACTTCATTTTCACGTTTCATTATCAATTCCTCAAGAGTGTTTCTGTTTTTCTCTAGTACCTGCCACAACAACAGCTCCAAGTTTTTGTGTTTTCATGAGAAAGAAATGTGTTATAACTATTTTCTGTTACCAAAGAGCCGTGCGTGTTTCCTTCTACCGCATTAACGCGCATCTTTCAGTCAACACGGCGGACTTACGTCTCTGAAGCGATTCCAGTGCTTGATCTTGCGGCTGTACTGTGAAATGGTGGACAGCCACTGCTCGTCTTCCATGAAATTCCCCGTTTTTTCCGCCTCCTTGGCGCTTTTCACGTCGGTCTGCAAGGTGGACCCCGCGAGCATCACCAGCGGGACCAGAAGGCACGCGATATCCGTAATTCCCACCATGGTTAGCGGACAAAAACACCTCGCTCACAGCGGCTGTCGGCTGTCCTCTTCTTCTCGGAGCGGGGAGAGGGTGCTGAGGCTGGATGGATTGAAAAGTACCAACTGATTAACCAGAGGATGCTCCTTCTGCTGCTGCTGCTGAGAGAGGGAGAGAGAGAGAGAGAGAGAGAGAGAGAGAGAGAGAGAGAGAGAGGAAAAGAGAGAGAGAGAGAGGGAGAGACCTATTGGATGATGGTATGAAAACTGAATCCTGCTGTATATTTATACTTGTTCAGTTGTATATGTATACGTCACTACGTCAGACACCTTTACGTTCTAGGTTAAGGTGGGTTCCTGACGTGCTGCACCTTGCTGATGTCACGTGACCCCCTGCACCCACTCACGGTTTGCTCAGGTGGTACAGTTTATGTAGAAAGTGGGCAATGTGAATTCAAGACTAGATCAAAGCATCGTTCACAAGTTAAATAATCGGTGGATTATTTTAAGAGAAATTTTCTTTATGTACTTTGAGATACACTCACCAGTTCCCAAGGTGCTACATCTGATCAATTAAAAAGTATTTTCACTGAAAGCACAGAATGTGACAACAAAACATGTTATTGGAATTTTTTCTCCACAGATTTGTACCCTCGAGATCCGAGGCCTATTATTTACCTCCTAAGACCCAGTGTCCACACATGTGGACATTACATTTTTGCCTCTCAGATCCACGATACTACATTTATTTCGGCATCTTCACAATTTTACACCTATTTCACTGAAAAAAACAGTGTGTTTAACTATAAAGATATTAATAAAAGTGGACGGTGGAGTTTCACTGTCTGACAGAAAGGGGACAGAAAAAAGCTTAACAGGAGAGTGAAAGAGCACAGGCTGAAGGCCAAAACACAATAGAGGCTAAAACATAAGCTAAAGGCTAAACCATGGGTTAAACTGTTTGTGAAAATGTTCATTCGTGTTAAAAAGATCTGATCTACTTTCACTTTCACTTTCAAATGAAGTACATCATGACATGACATGAGTCTGGCCAAAAGGAGTTGCTGCAATGCACTTCATACAAATTCTCCTTACAGTCACTGTAGTATGGACACTAAAAAGGACCTGATGTTACAACTTTAGACAACCCCTATAATGCACAGTTTGTAACAGAAACCAAGCTTAACAACCAATAACATTTTGAAGACTACTTCTGTGTTTTCTGGAGTCTTCAGCCATGTCAGAGATGGCCAGATCAAGATGTCACCTTGGAGATGAAATTGTAGATTTCAAGCAACTGCTGTGTTGAGGTCTGTTATCTTAGGGTCCTGCACTTTGGCTACAGAGCCAAACCAGTATCCTAAAAAAATGCTTTTAAACAGCATACATTTTATCATGAAGAAAGGTTTTATAACATCAACCATGGCACAATTCCCCACAAGTATCCCAGTGAGCCAGAACTCTGGGTGAGCGCACACATAGGCCTTGTGGATAAATGCCAGGATCCTAGAACTGGAACACCTAAGTGCAATACAGCCATATTTAATGTTATTTATAACATACTGTGTGTTTTCATGCTTACACGTGTGGTACAGTTTGCCTGAAGTCATTGAGCTGAATCAACAAAACATGTTACACATGTATGATTCATTTATTAACTCTAAAGCTACTGCACTGGCTTCTAAGCCAGATGTGTGATCTTATCTAAGTTTCCCTTTGAGTACCATGTAAGTAAAGGTAAAGTTAGGTAAGTATAGTTCAAGTATAACAACAAATGATACTTGTTGAAAACAGCATGATATGCCTTATAAAGCTGAAAAACTGAAGTTATTACAGCTTCTCATTCTCAAATTTGTGAACAAAATGGATTGAGAGATGATACTGAAATGAGGTTCAGAGACCTGGATAAGTTCTCAATTGATCCGTGCTCTGTTGTGTTATTGGCCCGCAGATGAAAAGGGTGCATTTTCTGATACATAACTGGAAAAGCAGCGTGATTTGCATCGCACCACTCCACATTATCTGCCTGAATCTGCCCTGCATGCTGGATCTCTCCCCTCTGCAGTCTCAGCCAGTCCCCCTGGAGCGACACAGTGAATGACAGCCTGTAATTGAAATGCTGGATTAACTGATGCCATCTTTACTTTATCCTGAAAAGGGTGTCTTCGAGGCCTTCTTAATAAAGGCAGGCACGAGACAGGGCGTCACCTAATCTCTAGGCCGAACGCAATCAAGTTAACAGGCAAAGATAAAGACAGAGCGGAAGTTGTTTAAATTGAACTCAGAGTAGACACTGGTGTGTAATAAAATCAGTCTGAGAGCATTAGGTGTGTCGTAATCCAAGTTATTTCATAAAAGTGGGGAACACACTTGTTCAACACAGCTATACACTCAGATAAGAAAACATAACTTATTCTTTGACCCAACACAAAAATTTACTGCAGCCTTTTATACCATATTTATATGTTGACACAACAAATTACATCCAACAGTGCGCTCATTTGTTTTCTCTGATCTTTCATAGTCTCAACAACAACAATACCACAATACAACTTAGTACACAGTAACTCAACAACAGCTTCCCTCACTGGGTGATACATGATAGGAAAATGGTAGCTGTGTGAAAATTGTGAGCTGTGTTGAATCATCTCCCTAAATGTGCTAAAGAAAGATGTGCAAAAAACAACAATGAATTAGAAGAGCTCATTTTGTTATACACAGATATCAAAGTGGTTTGACTGAATTTATCCTATTTTTATGATTTCAACAGTCATACAAGAGCTGAGCCATAGCTGTAACAGAGCTCTGACGCTGCTGCTACAAGCCCGCATCATTCTCAGTGACAGTAATCAAACTAAGAGCAGTGAGTCAAATGAAATAAAATGGACCAAAATGGCAGTGTGATTAACATTGCGCATCCTCGAAGACACTTATTAGGGAGAAAGCTTGCGGCTGTTGCACTGGGATTTATGCAGGGGCTCGGTCATGAACTCACAGACAGATGTGGAGTGACAGTCACAGAGAAGAAGGGAGGGTACAACATGGCAGGTCAACAATGTTCATCTCATTTGTTAGAGCCAGTTAAAGAGAAAAAAAGGCTGAGTAATCCTAGAGTCACAGAGCCATAAAGGGTTTCAGGTAATCTTCTTATAGAGCGGGGGAAATTCTCCCCCTGTCAGTCATGTGAGTGTGGTTTCCCCCATGTCTGAAGCTTTGTGCAGCAAAGAAAGAGAGTCTAATTGTGATGGCTGGAAGTGCTGCAGGGCGGAGACATGTAAAGATTGGATGATGCTTATTAACAAAGCAGTTTGGCTACTGTTGTCAGCAGGAGCTTTGCATGCCAAGACGTAAGATAATGCTCAGTTGACAAGTCAATGAAGAAGGAGAAAGTAGTTTCTGAGAAAATAGAGTAATAACTTGGGTTACCTTTTGGAAATGAAGGGTTACAAGTTTTGTCCTGAGTAAGTTACCTGTTATCTGACATGATTTGCCACGAACAACTGATCCATGTTGCCTACATTTTGACATAATACTTAAGGAATTCACAGAGTTTTAGTTTTACAGTTTTTGGACGCAGGGTGACGAGGCCTGCTTTTCCTCTTGTTCCTTTTTAATGCTGTACTGAGTTAATATACTCATTGTGCTCGCAAGTAATGGGCAAAATTAGTGAACAAGTTAATTCTAGAAAATGTCCAATATGCAACTTTAAGGTTTTAATCTATTGGTACCATATTCAAATCAGTAGACTTTTGTTTCCAAGAGGAGTAGCTGATTCAAAGAGCAGTCAAATCAAGCCTTCAAGTCCTCTTTAATTCAAAACTGAACACAAAAAGCAAACCATTGGCACATTGCTAAATAATGCACATGGTTCTAAAATGAGAGATAGTCTCACTCAGGGACCAGTCAGGGTAAGAGAACTTATAAATAATAATCAGGATCCTTTTCTGCCTCTGATGTCATGTGGACACAGCTCATCATGGGTGTGCCAACCATGTTACTTCTGCACCTACCTAATGCATCCTGTGTGCTTTATGGCATTTAATGAATATTAATAAGAATGTCTGTTCAAGGGCACAACATTACAAACTGGAAAGGACTTTAAACACTCCTTTTAATGTTTTACCTTTTTCTGCAACCAAATCAATCAAATGAAATCTCTCAAAGGCTCTGTGAGGAGTTTTTAGATGATTATGCAAAAGTTTCTTTCGTACACTATTAAATTTTGGTGCACTGTTTAATCTGGGATTATGTGGGAAAAAATCTAATACAACATTCAGAATTCACCTCAAAGTGACTATCTTCAGAGCTCTACACACAGAGTAGGCTGTGAGATTTAAGTAAACATTATAAGCTTTTGTTTTTCTAAATCATTTTCATTTTATAATCATGGCTGACACTGGCGCTGGCTCAGCAAAGAGATGTATGTTTTCTGATGAAGTATTGTTTAAGATGGAGGAACTCTACAAGCAGGGTTTTGCGAACTGAGAGGGCAATATGACTATGGATAGAATTTAATTCATGCAAGCATGTGAATACATAAAATGGAAAAAAAAGAAGAAACCACGAAAAATTTATTCAAATATTTATTGGGATACCAAAGCACACATTGGAATACCAGGGGTGTGACACGTCACGTCAAATGGATACATCAGATCACCTCTTGATCAAACCACTTCAAACTGCAGGTAGCAAATCACTTAAAAAGGTTTTTCTCTGCTCCCCTACAGTTAATCTATTCATGTTTTTACAAAGCCATAGATCTCATTGATCTGCACCATGCAAAAAGTTTTCATGAACAAACTGGAGTAAAAAGATGATTGGTATCCAGATTCAGTTTATTTGCTATTGAATTGAATGAGAGTTGACAGTGTGTGATTGTCCTCATGGGAAATGCAGTCTTATTTCCAGAAATGGTTAACTTTAATATCCAAAGTAGCTGCTAAAATTAGAATATGAAAACTCCTCACGGTGCCTTCAATGTCAACCTGAAGCTTCTGTGGGAACTTCCTGTTTGTATTGATTTTGGCACGCTCCCTGTGGACAAAACAATACCCACTGATCTTAGTGGGTTGTCGAACACAAAAATTCAGCCTGTTCTTCTTTTGGCAGTTAAACATGTCGAGCATAAAAACAAATATTTTTTTTGGGAAGAGCTGTTTCCATCATTTCTTGTGACACCTGCCCTGCCACAGCAGTGTTAGACAGTTAAGTGACTCTAAAAACAGTAAATTGTGTTCTGAGTGGCCTTGTTTGCCACTAAAGGTCAAGATGAACATCATATCAGCAAGTTTCATAACCTGCTGTGATCTTCTTACAGTAAGTTTGAAGAATTTCAGACTGTATTACTGATTCAATGTCAGTCAAAACTGAAGATTGTGGCCCTAACTCCGGCTGATATGTGAAATATGAGCTGTTTTAAACAGGTGTAGGAGTGTTTATGCTTAGATAAAGAAGAATGTTTCTTAGAAAAATTTGCTAAACATCACAGTTTCTCCTGAACCCCCCTGGGAGAACAGGTCAGTTTCTGCTTCCTCCAGCAATAAATCAAACCCTAAATGGACCGCCGTCCCAGCTCCAACTTCAGGAGACGCAGGAACACGAAGCCAAACTGCACTCAGAGCTAACAGCTTTTTGGGTAAACAGAGCTCAGATGTCAGAGGGATGAGAGACTGTATGCTGGGATATTTTTACCATTGAGATAGAGTGATACTTTATATCTTATAGTGTTAAAACCATGGTGGAGCATATGACCCCAAACCATTTTCATGTCATGATCAGTGATAAAAATACCAAAGAACGATTCAAACAGTGAATATTCTCAACAAAACATTTGTCTCCATGTGATGGCCCCTGCTCACAACTGCATGTTGTTGCTATGGCTACTGCCTGGCAAACACAATCCAGAGCCCTCTTTACTTTTTCCCCGAATTAATTAACTACACTAGCATATTGAAGGAGTCTTGAAGAGAGAGAGTTGAATCTGAGCCAACTCAGGTGTAAATATACTGCCCTCTCCATTTAAGTGCCTCATAATAGCCGTAAGTTCACAGAAACAAAATGGTCTTTCGGATAAAAAAGATGAAAGATTTTTCACACTATTGCTAAACAGATTAAAGCAAATTATTCCAGAAAATAAAAAAAGCCTCCCTAACAATCCATTTGGTTGTAGATTCATTATACATGAATTACATAGCCCGAGGCTGGCCAGCCTATAACAGCTCTCTCAGGTCTGCTTGAATTGTAAAACACTGCCTCTGTCACGCTTTATTTCCTCTGATCCTTTCTTGCTTTCCTTTTTTTCAATGCAGTGTCATGAATAATGTTAAACCCCAAACAGTGTGGTGTAAAAGATTATGCTTCAGTTACAGATGCATCATCGATCCAGAGAGTGCAGAAACATATCAAAAAAGAGAAACAGATCACACAGTTATGAACAGATGGTGAATGCATGTCAACAGTGTGTTTGTGTGCACAGTCATTCACAACAATAGATGCATTCAGGCATGAACATGTTATGTAGACATGCAACTCACTAGTTGAAGCTTGATTGTTGTCTGTAAATTGTGTAGGGGCGCCATCGTGTGCACATTGGGAATATTACAACTGCTACTCTACCTAATATAACTTCAGAATGGAATAGATATAAAAGAACAGAATAGAATGGATGTTTATTGTCATTTGCACAAGTACAGGGCAATACATGGACAATCGATTTTTTTTTGCATTTCCGCCTGAGTCAACTCTACAAAACAGTTAAAGGTCTATAAAATCAGATAACAAAATAGAAAAAGTGTAAAAGAGTGTAAAATATAAAAAAACAAATTAAAGAATACAAAGACAATAAATTAGTTGTGTAACAAAAAATAAGAGAAACTGTACAGAAGCATACCCTGTATTAAAGCAATACTAAAAGAACAAAAATTACAGAGGGAAGCAAAGCATTGTACAAAAACCAAAAAAGGAAAATATGACCCACATTATGCAGATCTTTTATTAGAATAGAAGACTCCTTACATTTATTGCTTTATCTTATCACTGAAATGTGTGGCTTTTACTTAATCACACTTTTATTAACTATTGAAAGCTTGTTTACAGTGAGTCTATTTACACTTTGAGCCTGTACCTGATTTAAAATAGCATGTTCTCTAAAGAAGAGCTGCTGGGTCTACTGTACAGCATGTATTTTCATGTATTTTCATGTATTAGGTTAATCAAGAAAAGTTACATTGAAACACTACCTTTATTAGCATCCATATTCCTTTATACAAGCCCACACCAATGCATTTCACCCAACTCAAGACAAAGGCAGTTCACATGTCAAATGGTAGACAAATGCTGTTGAAAGTGAAAATGCGTCACGCACGTAAAGACAAACAGAAACTGATGATGAGTGATATCAACTTCGATCCTGAGCTGTAAGGGCAAAACTTTTTGTGTGGGTGGGGGATGGTCAGTGACTGTAAGGGCTACGTGTTGAAAAGCAGGAGTCGAGCAGGAGTTGATCCTCGGGACTTCTTATTGGTTAGCTTTTCAGAAGTTTTAAGTGGCATCAATGACAATTTCTGAATGAAAAGGGGGATGAAGGACGTCCATCCCTGCGTCCTGCTGTAAACTAATGCACGTATAAGTATTAACCTTATAAGCTGTTATATGGCCTGAAACACCCTAGTACAAATCTTAAATGTGTTTTTTTATTTCAATATAACTAGCGGTAATCGTTTGACCTACTGTGTTTGGACTACTTTACTGTTTTCCAATAAAAAATGTTCTGAAACAGCATGACCAGCTCTCGTCGTTTCCCATCCTCTTCCGAAAAACCACGACTCTCCTACGTGTGATACGTGTCAGTGTGATCCACAGAAATGAATCTTTTCACAGCCATTTCATCATGTCTTTCTTGTCCAAAAAATCCAAGGGGGGTGTGTCGCTTTATTGTTAGCCTGGATCTTATAGAGAGGCTTTGATTGGCTGGAATGAAACACGGGTAAATTTAATGTGGGGACGGTTAAACTACTGTAGAAAATAACCATAAAATAGGCAAACAGGACCTGTTGGGGGTCGGTTGCCTGCAGGGGTCTGTAAACGGGGGCTTGGTCTTTGCTCATCAAAGGGTCCGAAAATGTTACCAGGCAGGGTAGAGAGCTCCGAGCACAAACTGGATCCCCATTGGTTGAAATTTAAAGGGGGCGTGCCTCTGTAGCTTGGGGTATTTATTGCTTTGTTCCATTGTTGCGGAGTGTGTTTCCAGCTGGTCTGGCACAGGAGGAGGGGACCAACTGTCCGAGAACACCATTGCACTTTTTCTTTTACACTTAGATCTTTTTGTTTGTTCGTAAAGATGTCTTTTTCTTGTAACCAGTCTTTGGATGGCAGCTTTCCTCCATCTCCAGCGGAGGGTCGGGGTTCAAATCGTCTGTCCTGGGGCAGTCTGCTGCAGAGGCTGACTGAGCTGAAAGGGATCAATCAGAGGGTCATAGAGGATCCTCAGTGCAGCAGGAGTGAAACTGGTGAGTACTGCAGACAGGCTTTTGTCTGAGGAGGGGAGGGTCTACTGTCTCTTTACGTGCTCAATTTTTTTTTTCATTTACTAAAATCTGTTTCATCTGTGTTAGGTTCTGTAGCAGACATGTCCCTGTCAGATTCAGACAGCAGCTTCTTCTGTTACCCTCTGGAGGAGACTTTAGCTGCAGACGTTGTAGCAACTATCACCCAGAGTCTCACAGATGCATCACACATCCTGGGCTGCTCCAAACTCATCCTTCCTGACTGTCTTCTACACTATGTCCGTCAAGAGCTGCTCCATTTGGCTGTCAGCGAGCCCTGCGGCCTCAGGGGAGCATTCATTGACCTTTGTGTGGACAAGGGGGACCAAAGCCCACTGTGCACCGTAGACCAAATAGCAGTGGACTCCACCCTGGTCCCCACCTTTCATGTGACCCTTGTGCTGAGGCCTGAGTCCAGTGGGCTGTGGCCAAAGGTCCAAAAGCTTTTCAAGGGGAGCAAGTCACCCACAGTGAGGCACCGAGACAACCTTAGACTGAGTAGAAGCTTCAGGGCTATCAAGAGAAAACTGTATAGTTCAGGAGAGCTGCTGATAGAGGAGTGCTGCTGACCAGGCGCTCTGTGTCTGATAAACTGGACTGAAATCATGTGAGCAATGAAAGAAGGCTACTGGATTACCTTGTCTTGTATTTTACAGCTCCAACCAACTGTAAATGGCACTGATGAAATGATCCTGAAATAAAAAATTACTCTCTTTGTTGGTTAATGTGGTGTAACCCAAGGTTGAAGAAAATAAGTGATGTGTCTAGGCAGCTGCTCACCTGGTTGCAGGTGACTCAACAGTGAAGACTCATGCTTTTAAGTGGGTCAGTTGACTTCCTATGAATGTAAAAAACCCCACCCATAAGGGAAGGGCTTATGTATTTGATAGTCAAATATCATCTGAAACTGTAGTGTTTTGTACTTGCAACAACTTGAAGAACATGAAAGAAATAAATTATTTTCTCTTCATTTGTGTCCCACTTCTTCAAAATGAATCAAGTACTTGGCATCAAAGACAACAGTGTGTTAGCAACCATGCTAGTAGTACAACAAAGCAGAGCCTTTCATATTTTAGAATTCATACAACAAATGTTTTTCAGAAAGCTTTGATGCACATTCAGGTAGACATTTCAGTGTTCAGGTGACATCATTAAAGTGGTGAGATAGCCATAAAAAAAAAGCTCAGATATTTATCTTTCAGGACGAGTTGGAAGTATGTAAAATGGCCATCTTTTATCACAGCAATATTTTTCTAACAGTACAATAGCAAATAGTTTAGGGTACCAACAAGCTAATCATCCTAAATGAATTAAATTGGCAGTCTAGTGAATCTTAAAGCTAGGCCTGCTCAGCATCAGCATGCTAACACGACTGTGAGTAAAGTGGTGTGCTAATGATAATGTTTAAACTTGTGGTACAAGCTGCTTGTCTGGTTTTGAGAGCAGCTTAAATCAAAATTTGAAGCATCTTTTTAACCTAGAATTCACATAATTTCATCAGTATGAAGAGACATGATTCTGATATGCATTAACTTTAATGCTGAGGGTTGAGGAGCAAGAGAAAGTGGTCAGGTGAGTGCAAACAAAGGAGCCTTTTTCCCCCATCAAGAAGTTTCTGAATTCGTAATAATTTTGTACAGAAGATTGGGAGCACTTAACGGATTTTTGGGAAAGTTTGGGCAAATGAAACCCCACATCTGAAATTTCTTTTTTAAGATATGACTATAAAATCAAGAATCCTGAGAAAATGTCTGAATTCTGACCTTTGATCAAAGGTCTTATAAGACTTGTTAACTGTCCAAACCTCCACATGAAACTCCAGAGAGCTTTAATCCTCTTACCTAAATTTGGTTGTTAGAATCAGCATGAATCTTTTTTTTTTTTGTACAAATACAACAAATGCATGTACTGGACAAAATCAACAAAGATATCAGATGTCAGGCAATGTCTAACATAAACACAGTACAGCATGTGTTAAAACAGCAACGACTGACTTCATGGTTCAGTGTAAAAAGAGAATCATTTCAGGATGCTTTTCGGATGTATAGATGGAATTGTGATATTCTGTATACTTAACTTTAAGTATCCCAAAATGCACTGTTCAATTTGTGTATGACTGAAGGTCACTAATACAGACCCTATCATCATAATGTCTGCACTGTTAGAAAAGAAAACAGTGACTTCATAAACATAAAAAAAATGAGTTTAAGGATGTCTGAAGGTGAGGTGGATGAATGAATGATGGTGGTTACATCCTTCTTGAAAATGAGAAATTATACACCAGTCAACCCATTTGGACAATTTTAATTTAAAGAAACTTTCATACAGTATTAGGATGTTAATTTAATAAATATGCTTTACTTTTGTTTTGTGCATTGATTTCAATACTTATGATCCAACAGGCTACAAGCAAATCCACATAATAACATTATAGTAAATGATATTAACTCCGATAAAACCCTGCACTGTTAAAAGTAAAATGAATATTTACAGTGGTGGGAACTATAAAAATTACACACTTTCTTTGTGAGTGGCTCAGACATCTGTCTATGAGAAGGCCATGAGGTTTCTCAAAATGTTAAAAAGAAAAACAGAAAAGACGGGGACAGAGAAAGCTTATCTTAGCAGCTTCTTTTACCATCAAACAAACAGCTATGCTCCGACTTTCCACCGCGACGCCAGACGGGCTTTCACCGTCCTGAAGACACTAGAGTAAGAAAACGTCAGCAGTCAACTCAAAGCTTCTCACAGTCCTACAGGAAGTCAATCTACACAGAGTTGCAGAGAGGTTCCCTGATGAGTTCACTGCCCACTGCACGTAAGGCATTTTTGATTCTCTTGGTTCGCTGCAGAAAAATATGCTCCAATTTCAGTAGGCTCAAACCGTTTTCACTGAACAAGATTCAAGTACCAACAAACCTGGAAAAAAAACAAGAAAGAAACAGTGATTAATTTATCTCAAGAAGACAGAAAAATAAATCATTCAAGATCATAATCATTAGCACAATTCTCTACCAGGGGGAATGACAACAAGAAAAACTGTTTGTACTGCACCAGCTGCCTTAATTGATAAGTTTTTTATGAACAGTCTGAACACCACATGGCTCCTTGGCTGTGAGTAGGGTGTGTTTGTGTATGAAAGTGCTTGCAGGAAACATCTGAGACAACACAGCTGACTCTCAGACATCAGGTGTCACTCTGCGTACAACTGTATTTCCATGTCTCAAAAAGATAAATATAAATCTGAGCTTACAGCCTGACTGAAGGACAAATTTGAGGAAGGGGTTTTCTGTTCTAAAACACTCAGCATTCTATGAATCATAAGTGTAGTGACTTAGAATATGCAAAACACTCAACTCTTTTTGATAAATAAAATGTATGCATTCACAAATTTTGACAAGTGTGTCTAGTCTTTGTTTTTACTTACCGTATGAGTGTACATGGTTTCTAACCATCTAATATAACCTGAATCTCAGATAGTCTGGAACAGCTGGGAGTCCCCATTCTCTGTGCTCTTTGGTACAACTCAGAATCCCCAAAGTACCGAGCACGATACAGTAAGCCTTCCTCTGAAAGTACAAGAGCAGAGCATGTCAGTGACTTGTTATCTTAAAGCTGATGTTATTAACTAATGTTATGAATTCAGGATGTCTTGTTTTGCTTGAACAGCACAAAAGAAATAATAAAATAGAGAAAAAAAAGCTTAATGGGGCAACTTATAATTGGAAAAAGTAGATGAATAATCTAGATTAGAGTCCTCTGTGCACACTTAACTTCGCTCAGATATCAAATGCAAAGAGATGGTGGCCCACAACCAGTTCACATACCACTAATTGTGAGGCATTGTGCACTTACTCTGCTGCTTTTCCTTCCAACAGTTGTTTCTGAGATTAGAGATGTAGTCTTCTTCTACACTTCTCTCAACCGTCTTCAGATTAGTCCCTGAAAATTCTTCATTGAAACGTTCCCCAACATAAAAAGGCACCTTCAGGTGCGATGTATGTCTTTTGTGAATGTGTCCAGCTGACCTGATGTAAGGATGAGAAGATATAAAACCTTAATGTAACACTGATGTAGCATTGATGTTACAACATTTCTGCACAAAGGAAAAAGGTTCTCAATGTGGTGAAACACTTACGGGCGATAGCTAAGGCTGTACGGAGGCTGGGTTACCATCATCTGGCTGAGAGCTGATACGATGATGAGGATTAAGATTGGCATCAACTGTACAAACAAAGCCAAACCTCCCTGATAGGACAGAAAAAGAAAATCCTTATTAGCTGATTCACACAACAGCAACTTAGGTGGTATCACATTTAATCCTTTTTTATAAAAAAGAACTTACGTCTCTCTGTTGTTCTCTTCTTTCTTGCCTGTTGTGTTGTGCAAAATGCATTCTTCCATTTCTGTAAACGTGTACATTACCTAAAAAAAATTGAAAGAAAATAATAAATATGACATGCATATCTGAGAGTCTGCATGTTTTCAGTGTTTCTGAACTGCTTTTGGTCCCTTGTAACTAAAAGCTGATAGAAGAACCAATATTTGTTTCCATTCATCTATCTTGCCTTTACTTTTTTCATAAATTGTGTGACAAGCATTTTACAAACTCACACCAATGAATATATCAGCAATCTTGTCTGTAATTGTGATAAAGCCTTTAGAATGAGATATTAATGAGAAGATAATGGCTTTACAATGTTGTGTTCCCTTTGATAGGCATCAGCCTTTCTTGCATGGAGAAACACTGAGGCTCACAAGGCCGATCATCCAGTCAAACAGCTCTGCTTCATTGACAGTCGCAGAATGATCCCTGATAAGGGCTGAGTAGTGCAGACAGGAAGAGACTCTGTGGGCACACTTTAATACAAATGTAATATTTGGTCGGATGATTACTGACTAAGTGCTAGCACTCATTCCTACTTCACAAATTTGCAAGGAAATATCATACGCATAAAGATGAAAACATGGAGCCCAATAAATTTACTATCACACCAAAGTATGGTATAATATGAACACTCAAATGCCACTAGCAGAGAAAATGTTTCTCCATACTTGATAGGCAAATACTCTCAGGCCTCTGCACCAACAGCAAGCAGTCTGTCCTGTATTCATTTGGCCTTCACTCACTTGACGGGAATCCTCCACCAAAGAACATGTTGAAGAGGTCCTCAGGTGAGATGTCTGCTTCAAAATCACGGTAGTGTCTGTGTCTGGTTGGGTGTGATCTCTCCTCTCCATACTGGTCATACTGCCTTCGTTTCTCTGTGTTACTCAGTACTGCATACGCATTACCAATAGCTGTAAGACATCAAAAAGCATGAATTCACTGTTCCTTATAGCTTACATTGCCTTGTTTTCTCATGGAATGATACTAGAGAGTAGAAATAAATTACCTTTAAAGGCCTCTGTGGCTCCAGGTGCGTGGTTTTTGTCTGGGTGAAATTTCAGGGCCAGTTTCCTGTAAGCTTTTTTAAGATCTTCCTCAGAAGCGGTCTTTTCAACTCCCAGAATTTGGTAATAATCTTTACAACTTTTAATCCTGCAAAAAGCATGGTGAGAAAGATGTTAGGATGAATACCATGGGATTTAAATATTTTCTCAAATATTTATTTGTGGCTCAAACATGAACAATTTTTAACTGGAGTAAAAATAATTCTTAGATTGTCACAGCCACCTGTGCACTTGAAAAGATTTTCTGAGGTTTTCTTTCTGTGAACAAACAGATACTTTTGAGAAAAGATTAACCTGGAAATGTTATTTCTTAATCTAGCCATGTTTGTGTGCCCAATTTTGAATTTTCAAAATAAACTCATTGTATTACAGATATTCTAAGACCTTGTTTATTCAAGAATGCTTGGTTAAAAACACTGCTGCTTAACTGTTACTATTTCAACTTCACTCAGTTGTCAGACATACAAGATCAAATAATGATTTCATAATGTCTTAAGGCAAAACGTCTGATAATTCTGCTCTGAGTATATCGAAGTCAGCGCTTTAATAAGTGCCCACTGATTTTTTAAAATACTTGATTTTTATTTTGACAAAGGATGCACAAGATACATCAGCATATATTGGCATGTGCTGATATTGGCTTAAATATAAACTTCTGGTTATAGAGCAATAACGCGTAGACATCTGATGTAATGACTTTCAATTACTTGGTAAAATGCTCAACCTAGGTGCCATGTACCCAGTGCGAAGAAGACATAAGCAGTGCAACATGTTACCTATGAACAGAGGGTGTGTGCCCTGGTTGTGGGTATTGTCATGATTGACTCTTAACCTTAACTAATAAAGTGTTTTTATTATTTTGCACAGAAAATGAATGTTATACAACAAATCTGACAAGAGGATGCACCATATTACTGAATGCTAACTCCAATATAGAAGAGAGTTGATGATCCCTGGAATTTGGCGTGCAGGAAAAATATTGGTATTCGACTGAATGAGTTGTAAAGTATCAGCATTTAAGATCCAATATCATGCATCCCTATTATTAACTTAAAATTTTGGAGAGGAAGGGGCTTGTTGTATGAGTTAGAGGTCTGGTGCCTTGGAAGCTCTTAGATTTCCTTTAGGCTCTATCAAGTATCTTTCTCTCTATTTGTCTCTCTCCATATTTGTCATTTTATTTTCCTCCATGGTTTGTATTTCATGGATGGATTGGGCTGTCCACCTGTCATACTTGTACATTTTTCTTACAACATTTTACCTGTTTATGATAAACATGTTTATGTGTGTGTATACATATGTTCAGGCACTTTTTTGGATCGTAGGCCAAAAAATACCGAATCTTTAAAAACAATAACTAAAAATAATGCTACGACTGAAATAGATAGACTTGTTAGGAAAATAACAAAAACAATTATACACCGTTACAAAACTGATCTAATATTAAAACAAAAAGTTCTCACGACATAAAAATAATTATATCAATAACATTCAGACACATTATAGCCTTGGACAGAAGCTCATGTTCACTCACTTCCTGACAGCTTCCAGCTGATCTGCGGTGTAGGGTTTGGCTGACTCTGTGGCCCCCTGTGAGGAGACATCAGCCTCTTCTGCGTGGCCGCGGTGTCTCATCGAGGGTCCTTCTCCATTCACATGTCCGCCGTTTTCATCCGGAGGCTTTCCGTTCTGCGCTAAGGACTCCAATAAGTCTGTGCAGAAAGTGGAGCCATGTTACACAAATACAACAACTGAGAAAGCTTTACCAACGAGCATGCTAACGGTTAGCAATGAAGCTACCAATGAAGAAGTGAAGGAAGTGTATAAAAACAGCAAAACGTGTGGGACTTTCAGACATTAAGCTAATAAACACAGACCAGGAATTGCGAGTGGGGGTCTTATAAAAACTACAAGTACCAGTGTCTGGTGGGAGCAGCTGGTTTAACGTTAAGTCGTTTATGCTAACGTTAGCTGATTCGGTTTCAAAGCGACGGCCCCGTTTCACAGATCGAATCACCAACAAAACAGACATGAATTCGACGTACTTTTGGCCGTATCTGTCGGAAACAGACGCTGTGCCTTCTCCAGAAATTTCCTAGCTTTGTCCGGTTGATTGTTGTTGACTGCAACTTGGGCAATTTTAATGCAACGCTCCGCTTCGTCCTTGTTTGAGTCCATCGCGACACAGCGGAAATGTTTACTTGCCCCGAGACGCACAGAGGTGACGTATCTATGGAAGGCTGAACGTGCCCATAGGGAACGTGCCGGTATTTGTGTATGGCAATCGCGTTAAAAAAAATAATAAGCAAAAAAAGAAGACAAAAAAATCTCATAGAAAAGATTGGTTTTTCTTCAGATTCACAAGTTGCTTTCCCAGAGTTACATAGTCACAAGTGAAGTGAAAACTACTCTTCTTTTTTTGAACCAAAATGATACATTTTAAAGACTCATGTTTCTTTTTTTTTGCTCTTGTAAAATCTGAGCCGTCTTGAGTGTGTACAGAATAGACTGTGTTACTTGATCCTCGCACTTTGCTGGATATGTTATCAACTCAATTACTTATTGTGCAAATAGAATGTATATAGAGTGGACACCATGGCTCTGCCTTTTTACGTTGCACAGTTTTAAAAACAAAAGAACCTCATCACAGGCCTGCAAAGTGCATCCAGAGTCTGCGCAGTAATGCAAAAAAGAGCAAGCAAAAAAGAATATATATATATATATATATATATATATTTCTATGAGTCCTTTTTAAAGTCTACTCTTTTACATTTTTTTTAACTTTCTGTCCTGAAGTTTTTTACTATTCCAAAGACAAAACTGCACAAGAATGGTATAGAAATGTTTATTCATAATAGAGATAATTAATTACTAATCTTATTCATTTTAATTAGTTTTTTTAATGACGCCTTGACATAGACTGTTTTCTAAACTCGGTGCATCTGAATATTTTTGTCATGCAACAAATTTAGCTATTTATCACATAACACATAATCCACTGAAATATTAGACACCGCTAATACAGCAAACAGTTTTGAAAACAACCATAGAAGACTGCTGTGCCTACCTCAGTGGATATTATTTAGCACAGAAAACTCATGGTTTTGAAGCCTTTGATATCTTTAATTGTGACATTTCTATTTGAAAATGAAAACCTATTTATCTTCATTGTGTCATTTCCAAAACAAGATAGTCTTGTTTTTGTAGAAAATATATTTATTGAGCAATGGAAAATTTTGGCACTCTCGGCCTTCCATACAGAAACAAGCAAGGTCCCGTAAATTATACGTCATACAAGTTGAAACCAATCTACAGCATGATATCGGAGGAAAATCTGGCATAGACACGTTTTTTTTTTCAACATTTTTGTTTCACTCCTATACTTTCTGCTTCAAGGACACTTTGTGTCATTAATACAGCACTTAGCAATTCATACGGCCTCGCTGACAGTCAACAAATGGCCCTGGCAGCTGCGCGTAGGTCAGTTTCATTTCACAATGGTAAGATTTTTTACACCTTTGGGATAAGAAGTCGGTTGTTTTCTACTATTTTAGCAGACCAGACCAAACAGCCATCAAAGAAACAGTTGAGAAAAGGTCAAAGGAAACCTACTTGGACTAATAATGTGTCGTGGGAGGACAGGCTGGCTGATACAGTCACTCCTTTGTGGAGGCTGAGTTATGATGAGCAACTTGAGGTCAAGCTGAAGCATCAGGAAATGATTCTGTCTCAGCTCTGTGGATATCTTTCAGGTGGGGTGAGCAGTAAACTCACCTTCCCTGTACTCCCTGTGTTGCCATCTCCAGTAAGGGATGGCTACCGCAACAAGTCTACATTTTCTGTCAACAGAGGAATTGATGGAAACCCTAAAACTGTTGGGTTTTACATTGGCACCGGCAAAATGGGAAACATTGTCTGCATTAGTGGTGATCACCTGCTCAACATGCCAGAGAAGCACAAACTAGTGGCTCGATGCTACCAGGACTTTGTCCGCCTCTCTTCCTTGGAGCCTTGCCTGCTGTTCCACGCTGGGGGCCACTGGAGAGAGGTGACAGTGAGGACGAATGCTCAGGGCCACACCATGGCTATAGTGTATTTTCATCCACAGACGCTCACCCCGGAGGAGGTAGCGCACCACAAGGCTGAGTTGGTGGATTACTTCACACAGGGGCCTGGATCCATCTGTCAGCTGGACTCATTGTTCTTTCAGGAGAGTAAAATGACTCGATGCACTCATGAAGAGTCTCCCTACCAGCTCCTCTATGGGCAGCCACACATGTATGAGGAGGTAATTTACACAATGAAATCAAACCAGGGATTTTCCATTCTCATATTTAAACTTAAGACATACTTTAAACTTAGTGATAGAGCAACTAATTGCAAATTAGATGAAATAATGACATGACCTATTGCAATATTGCATAGACAGTGCAATACTTCTCTAACCTCACATGTGTCAGAATACCAGATATTCTTTATTTTTGCAGTAGATGTTATGCACCACACCAGTGTGCTCAACCAAAGAGCCAGGTTGTTGAAAACTACTAAAGAGGAGTGGAGGACCTCTATTATGTCCAATTTTAATGGTTGTTTCTATATCATTTCATTTACAGGTGCTGGACTTCAAATTTCGTATCTCTGCTGACGCCTTCTTTCAGGTGAACCAGTCAGCTGCTGAGGTGCTGTATCACACAGTGAGGGACCTTTGTGTTCCACGCCAGGGGGGAGGTGAAGGAACAGCTAAAGTTGGTGGCACCCTTCTAGATGTGTGTTGCGGGACCGGTGCTATCGGTATCACTATGTCAGACAGAGTGGACAGGGTTATTGGTGTAGAGCTTGTGGAGCAGGCGGTGGAAGACGCCAGACACAATGCAGCTCTCAATAATGTACTGAATTGTCAGTTTATCCCTGGGAAAGCAGAGGTGGTGCTTCCTGGTCTTATGTCTCACTTGAGCTCTTCAGGGGGAGATTTAAAGGCAGCTGTTGTGAATCCCTCTCGAGCTGGCCTACACTACAGGGTGATCCGAGCTTTACGAAACCAGCCATGTATCCGCAGGTTGGTGTATGTTTCCTGCAAACCTGATGGAGAGGCAATGAGAAATTTCAGGGAGCTTTGCTGTCCTCCTGACCATCAAAAGAAACTCACAGGAAAAGCTTTTACCCCAACTCTGGCTGTGCCTGTGGACATGTTTCCACATACCCCTCACTGTGAACTGGTGCTTCTTCTTGAGAGATAGCAGGAAGGTTTTGTTCAGAGGTGGGTTTAAGCTCACTCAAAAAGACTTTCTGCTTTCTAGGAGGCTTACTTGGGTTAACTTGATGATGAAATGCTATGTGATGCATGATAATGAAACCTATAGAAGATACAAAAATAATCTGCCCGAATTTCGTCTGCAAAGTTAATTTATTGAACTGAATAAGCGTCTTTTTTAAGACGATCTATTGTCCTTTCTGCTCAGTATTCTATTGAAATTATGTGCACAAAAGCAAAGTTACTTTTATGTCCAATAAACCATCCTAAACATACACAAGCTTTAATTTATGACTATGTGAAACCAAAATAAGAGTGGAAAATCATTGCGTGTGGAAAAGTTGACCAATGATAACTTGCTGATTTATTTTGTGTTGTCTGCCAATTGGCAGTTACAGTTTGTTTGACTGACAGATCATTCACTCTACAGATTATGACAACTTGCACCTTTATTTTTCTCTTTAGACTTTAAGGGAATGTGTTTTTTAATCTAAAGCCTCTCACAAAGTTGATGTTCTAAAGTGCTGAGACTTTCTGCCCTGCAGTACCTATATTTGAGCAGTAGATGGTGCTGTTCTGTTTCATAAGGAACTTCCGCAACACATGATATAATTTTCAGTCTACCTCAGGTCATGACATAATAGGTGTACAGTAAGGGTGGCCAAGTTTTGTTCATCGGAGGTCACTTTCGTTCATGTGTGGTCAGACATTGCATCAAGACAGCCTTGATCATTCGGATAATCTGTCTCTCAAGGGTCAACAGAGAGAAACTTTTTGACCTCAAAAACACAGACAGTGCTGACAATGAGCAGGCTGAGGTCACATGCCTCAAAATTTATTTGTAGGTTACTTTTCCTTAAGTGGGCAGTGGTAAAATGTGTTGATGGTTCACAATGCAGCCCTGCGGTTCATGATTCAAACAAGGTTTTAGATTTCTTATATAAAAATCACATCTCATTTTCACTCAAATTTATCTCACATTTTCAGGACAAGCTGTGCTTTTGTGTTAAATCTTTGAATGCTCAAGCTAAGAATTAAGGTTAATATGTATTTCCATATATCTTCATCTCAGAAAAAAAACTTATTTTAGTTTAAATTTGGTCTTTGGAGATTACAGAAGCAAAATTGACATTGAACTTCATGGTTTTTGTAGTATGTTTGAAAGAGGGAAACAAAAGTGGAACTTAAGTAGATGATGCAGTGCTTTGTCATGTTGGCACTGTCAGTACCAGACGATGTCACGGTGTCAGGTGAGCTGACCCCCTTTTTTTTCTCTGCACATTCTCACAGCATGTAACTAGATGTTATAACATTGGTAAAAAGTTGTTATGAAAGATTGGCAAAGGTCAGGAGACACTGCTTTTGAAACAACTCCCTCTTGGCCCTAAAAAAGGGGATGACAAATATAGAGCTAAGAGCCAATGGGATGTCCAAGCATGTATCATCAATTTTAAAAAAGCCCATTTGCTTTAAAAGGCCTTTGGAGAACTTTGAGGAAGCAACTAGGGGACATCTTTCACACTGAATCAATGGGACAGTGTTACCTCCATTATTTTTCATTTCAAGCACACTTGGACCCCCTGCACTGTTGCCATTTCCCTCTTTGGGGTTTGAAGAGCATCACTGGGTAAGTAGCCGTGCACAGACGTGTTAGTGATCATCATATGCAAACTGAACATGAAATTTGCATTGTGGAGTGTATTGCTGCAGGCAGAAGAAGTCCACAGCCATAAAACAGATGATCGTTAACACAGCATATCAGTGCTGCTCACATATACATATCAGTGTGAAAAGTTTTTGAATAGTTCTCAATCAACTTCAACACACAATCTAAAAAATAAAATCACACTATCTTTTCCTTATTAGCGTCGCTTACCCAAATAACCCAACCATTCAAAGATGCACAGTTCATCACTTGGGATAAATCCCACAGGAAAGAGTGCTGTTG
Organism: Thalassoma bifasciatum; assembly: GCA_008086565.1. Lineage (NCBI taxonomy): Eukaryota > Metazoa > Chordata > Actinopteri > Labriformes > Labridae > Thalassoma > Thalassoma bifasciatum. The sequence goes on along the minus strand of RPOG01000046.1, from coordinate 542,900 downwards.
GACTGAGTTTCAACATTTAAATGATTTGATCTGATTTAAAGTACAACAGCATGTAGGGATGGGATGGGAATTTGGTACTTATAGTCGTACTGAGTATCGCCTCATGTAAAATCCAATGGTACCATGTCTCAGTACCTACAGGCATCCTTGTTACTGCAAAGAAAATGGAAGTGGAACTGCAAGGAAGTGGAAGAGTAGGTGATTTTCCAAGCTGGACATGGTCATGGATTACACATTGCTGGGTTTCAATTTGTCCATTATGAAGAAAAACACTGTGTAATTGTACTTAATATGTTAAGTCATAGTTTATTTTAGTTAGGGGTTTTCATGTCAAATAAATTTGTTAACCAACTGTTATGCTACAGTACAAACAGATGATTGTTATGTATATGTTTGTATACGTTTACTGATTGAGAAATAAAAGTTAAATTGAAATAGTTTGAGAATTTATTATTAAACAGATTAACATTTATTACCACATAAACACATTCAAAAGGGCCAAAATTGGTACCATTGAGTACTGGTACCAATTCCCAGGTACTGTATTGGTTCAAATGTGAAAGATGCCCATCCCTAATAGCATGAACTCAAGAGTTGTATTTGTTTGTTTGTTTGTTTTTCCAAAAGCATCATAAATGGCAAAGTTATGACTGTGTGTATTTTGTACATTTACATTTGTAAAAAAGTAACACTTTTTTAATAACCTGGGTTTCTGTACAAATTGGTCATAAAATATGTTCTGATCTTCCTTTACTCATTTAAGTCTACAGAATATTTTTCCAGTCGTGCTGTGGAACAAGTAGGTGCTCTTTTGCAAACTTCAAACATGCAGCAATGTTCTCCTTTATTTAAACAATAAACTCAATATCCATGCTTTACACATAATAGATTCCTCATTTGAGATGTCAGCATAGGCCAGAGATTTCTGTACACATCTAACATATAACTGTGTGGTATTAGTTGAAGCAGATTGGGCTTGTGTATTGTCGTGACTTGGAAGAACACATTTTATGGTCATTTTATAAAGGGTCAAAGGGTTCACATACTTTTAATGCAGCTGCAAATGAAATTAAGAGTTTTAAGTTTACATAATCTAGACAAAGACTGGCAGAGAAGTGCACGTAAATAGTGAAAATTTCTGATTTATCACAGCAATTGCAACATTGTTTCACTGCTGAGTGGTGATAGTAAGTTTAAGAAGTAGGAACGAGGTAGCAAAAACAGCCACACCACAAAGAATCAGCTCATGACGATGAAAAACAGGAGCATTGACGTCTCAATCGCATCAGTGACATAACTCTCAGATTCTTCCACTGGAAAAAAAGAAGAAAAAAAAAGTCAAGCTTTAACCACTTCGCGATCTCGCTTCAGCCTCCTACTTGTTCACAGCCAGCCGCCGTACTTCCCTCTCTTGTTCCTGCATCCCTGCTGTACGCATTTCACTGAGCAACATCTCTGCGCCTTTTCCCCTCTGCGCACTGCTGTTACAGAACCACTCTTCAGCAGCAACATGAGCAAAACGGAAACCTGGACTCAACACGCAGCAGCCGGGACCGGCGATGAGAAACATCTGAACGGAGGCCGTGCCATGGCAGAAACATCGACGGTGGAAGATGTTTTTGACGACACCTACAGAGAAAAAGATGGTCCCAAACCGCGGAGGATTCTGGTGTGGAGAAATATCATAATGATGACCATCCTACATATCGGTGCGCTTTACGGACTCATTCTCCTTCCCTCTGCATCGCTTTCAACTCTTGCATGGAGTAAGTATGTGTCATAGAAGGCGTTGGTGTGCATCATTTAGTAGTTCTCATTCCTCTAAAAGACATATTTAGCAAACAAGATGTGCTGATGTTACATGACTGTCGCTCACCACTGTACAAGCTGCTGGAGGGGAGGGGGTCATGCCTAAAGGAATCATGGAGTATGAGTCACTCTGGGCTTACCAATTCCATGAGCTGTGCCTGTAAGCTCCTGAGTCAATTGGCCTGATCTCTAAGGTATCAAATTAACTGGCTAGTTTAGACTATTTCAGGTTCTTGGGAAAAGAAAAACAGTGTGTAACAGTGGGATTTCAGTCAGATTGATAGCTGAATGTTTAGAATTTGTGCACGTACATTCAGACTATAGCAGCATGACTTGAATTCCTGAACAGTCTCAACTTTGTTTCCACACTGGCACTGCATAATTTTCCCCTCTCTTTGCAATGCTGAGCTGCATATTATTCCAGCGAGGAAGACAAAGCACAATCAACATTTCCATAGACATCCCATTGTGAGCTGCGTGACACCACAACAGACCGCTCTTTACCAGCCAGAAGCCCCCGGTTCTCAAATCCTGGGCAGTCTTGTCTGGGCTTCACATAGGAACACATTCAGCGGTTTTAGAACAACAAAGAGTGTGAGGGCAGACCTGCGTGCTCCCACCATCCCATAACTGCACACATTTAACTTTTCTCTGCATAAAGAGGCCTGGCTGAAATGGAAAGGACATGATGTCCCAGTGACTCTGCTCTCATGAGAGGAAAATTAATCTTAGTGCAGGGCAACACTTTTCCCCAATGGTATCTGCCCTTTTCACCTTTCTCATTCTCTTCTAGGTGTAGTGTGCTACCTCTTCAGTGGGCTCGGTGTGACTGCAGGTGTGCACAGATTATGGAGCCACAGATCCTATAAGGCCTCTTTTCCCCTGCGAGTCTTCCTGGCCCTTGCCAACTCGATGGCATTTCAGGTAAAACTGAGAGAAAGTCTCAAAATGTGCTCTCACTTACACCACCCTCCACTCAGACATGAGTGTGCAGAGTTTGACACAAGGAGGCCGAACTCACATTAATCCTCTGAACGGGGCAGGTTTCTCTTGTTACACCCTAATTTATCCTCGTTTTGACGAGTGCATTTTCAAACAGGATATTGTAATATAAAAAAACAATCTGGGAGGGAATAGTGATCTAGTTTGCAACTTACACAAGGGAAAAGTGGGAACTTTGAGTCTCTCATCCACCCACTGGAAGGGATCTTTTGAGTAAAGACCTATTATGAACAGTATTCAAAATTCTCCTGACAGTAACAAAGCTTAGTGGTCTTTCTGTCTTGAAACATGTAAATGCATCTTATCTGCCTATCATCTACCTTATATCTCTCTGCTGATCATTCCATTCATATTGAGTTAGAGGTTTTCTTTAATTTCATACCTCTACTGAGAGGATAAGATAGTGTTTAGAGCATGAAACTTGGAGAGAGTATAAGGAATGAGACATGGCCAAGAGCAGACTTCCAGGTCTCTGACCTCTGTACATGTGGTGCACAATTTAAACACAAGACAAAACTGTCTCCTCAAGTTAGTGTTTTCTGACAAAAAAAGTCACTCTATTTTATTTTGACAGCCAAATGTATCAGTCATTGTTAGCATTTGCTGTGGAAAATGTGAAAATAAGCTTCTTTTGGCACGCTTGCCTGACACCCACATCTTTCCATTGGTGACAAACACAAAAATCATGATATTGAAATCTTGTTGCTGATGATCTGATTTGCTTTTGTCAGCCATAAACTCTCTACAAGCAGAATCCTTTCATGTCATCTCAGGGGTTCAGGGGGGTCCCAAAGTAATTTGATGCACAGTTTTAATCTCACTCACTTTCAAAAATAAAGTAGTGATAGTTTGGGTTCTATATAACTTTGAAGGAAATAATGTGATTATAGGAGTTTGTATTTATTTTTATCCCAGTCAGGTGATCTGACTGTATGCCTTTGTATGCTTCACATAATCCTCTCTGTCTCTGGCCATTTCTCGTGAACAGAATGACATATACGAGTGGGCGAGGGATCACCGTGTCCACCACAAGTACTCCGAGACAGACGCAGACCCTCACAATGCTACGCGGGGGTTCTTCTTCGCCCACATTGGCTGGCTGCTGGTTCGTAAACATCCTGACGTCATTGAAAAGGGCAAAAAGCTGGAGCTGTCAGACCTCAAGGCAGATAAAGTGGTTATGTTCCAGAGGAGGTAAGAAAATAATCACCTGGAGAGGGTTTGGGGGTTCAGAGCAGTTCAAAGCAAATAAGTCTGTCTGAGGAGAGCTCAGAGATTTAAACCAAACAGTTCAGGTTATCAACTGACAGCGCCGACTGTTTACTGAGACAGACTGGTTTTACGAGGTGGCACTCTTCATTGGTATTCTGCTTTGATCTTGTCTTGGTTTGAGCTATTTTGAATTGAAATGTGTTTTTGAGAGGACTTTGCACCTACTTGCTGTATGTTAAAACATACACACAGTGGTGAAAAACATAGCTAGGAATAATAACAGAAATAACTTCCTCAAATTGGATCTCTGAGAAAAATAAACATTATAGTCACTTTTCAAATATAGAAATATTAAAAACTAATAATCATTCTTGACCAGTTCTGGACCATAGTTTATTTGGGGGGTCAAAGCAACCATGCTGCTAATAAGATCTACTGACCACCAGGCACCAAATCATGTGTTATCCTCTGAGTGGTCATTTGACAACATCTCTTCCTTTCTGGAAACAATCCCAGATTTTCTCCTCTACTCCAAAGAAGAGGAGATTAACTTTGAATTGAGCCCCACACTGAACTGCGCTGTCGATTGTTACTGTGAATTTATGCACGAGATGTAGACATAATCATGTTCCTGTGCTCATATTTACCCTCATGGTAGATTGGAAATACCTTTACAGACTTTTTAAAAAACTGCTTCCCCACATGGTTAAAAATATAAGTGTGCAGGGACCTCCTGTTGAACCAGGGCAAGGACTGTGTATAAATGTACCTTGTCATTGTATTGAGCTATTCTGGGAAATCTGACAGAGCCATTATCAAACATGCAGTAGTGATAGAGGCAGGTCCTCCTTTGTTCCGAAGAGCGAATGTGAATGTTGTGTGATCCTGTGTGCAGTTTGAGAAAGCCAATGTGTTTCTGAATGTGTTCATTTTTGACTGAAAAATAACATCTTTGGCCTCCTTGTATCCACTGATGTGTGTTCAAAGACAGTAGAATGATTAAAAATAGAAATATTTGGCAACAAATATTTGAAAATATTACAAAATTGCCAAATATTAAGGACCCCCTGCAGTACCTCTATAGATCCCTAGGGGGCTGTGAACATTATGTTGAAGACCTCTGCTGACTTCTGATGAAAAATCTGGTCCTGCTTTCTTCTGGTTGCAAAATTTTCCCTTAATTTGAATTTTTGCTTTGGAAAATGTGACCAGTGGCTGCTTCTGTAGTGTACTCATAATTGCATCATCAGACTCAACAACAACTGCAACTGGAAAATCTTGTTTATGTTAACAGATCACACAGAAGCACAAGTATTGCTATTAGATCAAGTTTCACATGAAAGCACATCAGTCTTCACAGATGGTCACATGTATTGCTCATCTAGAGACTTCCCAAGGAAAAGAAACAGTTTTTGCAGCACAACACAGTTTGACGCTTCTTCCGACACCCACCCTCTGCCAGGGGTTTCTGACATTACAGAAAGTTCACACAGAAATAAACACGTATGGCTGATGTTCTTGTTTGCCTCTGTAGGTTATAAAGTATAATTCAAGTCTGTAACATTACCAGTTACACACCCCTTACAAAAGCCGCTCCAGAGCAGCTTCACCTAAGAAAAATCATTTTTTTAATTTATAAACTTGGCACAAAAAGAGAAATGTTTTTGTTGATAAGCAGAGCAGAGTACGTGAGTTTCTTGCATGAAAAATTCTCTAGGGCATTGGGAGAGAAGGTTTTCTCTACCTCATGTGGCTATTGCCATAAAATATAAAGGCAATCTGAAAGTTTATTCATTTAATGAACGGGAGCATGTGGAGGAACCACACAAAGCCATTACAAACTGTTGAATATCAGTAGCAGAATAAGGAGTTTGGCATTGGCAAAAGAGATTTGGCAAATTTTTCAATAATCAGTTGCTCATCCCACAAAACATGCATAAGATAGAATTTCTTCTTCCATCTCAGGCACTACAAGCTTTCAGTGTTGATCCTCTGCTTCCTCGTGCCCACGTTGGTTCCCTGGTACTTCTGGGGGGAGTCCTTGGTCGTTGGATACTTTGTCCCTGGGCTGCTGCGGTACACTTTGGTGCTCAACGCTTCATGGCTCGTGAACAGTGCTGCACACATATGGGGGAACAGGCCTTATGACAAGAGCATTAACCCCAGGGAAAACCCACTGGTCGCTTTCAGTGCCATAGGTAAGAAAACAGAATAGTTATCATTCACCATCATACCATTATGTATAATTGCATGTCGTGTTAAACTAGTGTTTTATGTTTATTTTTGTCTTTTGTATGCCACTGTTAGCTTTAAAACTTTGTGTATCTCAGCTGTTACTTAACTGTGAATTTAGGCATTTGATGTTGGATGTTATTTTCAGTATCATTGTTTCCTGTGAGTCAAGGCTTTATTGGTGGTGGCTGACACTGTGGGGGCTTGATGCTGCAAACAGGACTGAGCATTGTTGTCTGAAAACAGCGCTAAGTTCACAAGCTAACTGATGATTGCATAATTCTGGGGGACGTTGTTTGAGTTTAACTCTGTTACACAGTCTTACTTGAACCAACATTTCCCACCTATTTTTTTCTACCAAGCTTAGAGGTGAGATAATTTCTTTTCTGTAGCCCATGCTTTCTTGCAGCTGTGAGGAACTGTGTGCTCAATTTTCACCTTGTAAGCCTCACCTACCATGCTCTATTAGTTAGTAGAAACTGTTTTTCCATGTTACTCTCTTGTAACCAAGCACCCAGAAGCTGTAGATGATAGAGAGGAGTCATAAAAAATAGCTATGGAAGCAATTCGTGTCTTATTTTCACGGTGAAGAAACTCTGCCTCATCGGACACTTACACCCTAGTGATGAGTTAAACCCCATGGCCCCAATGGCCTCCACCCAAACAGCATTTCCCAGGCAACAGACCCAGGCTCTGTTAAAGTAAGCTCCAGGTATTAAGAACACTGATAATACCCATGCTGCCATGGCCCCCAGAACCAAAACATGAAAACAGACATGAAGAAAAGTTATCACATCAACTGTCAAGGTTATTAGGGGAACCTCTCCCTTTAGTGATGTCTTGTCAAATCAGGTACAGAAAAATCTAAAAGCTGAAAATCTTTTAAAAATCTGAAAAATATTTACAATTCCAAATTTTTTCTATTGGTAAAAAAAAGGGAAAAAAATTTTTTGGTGACATTTTAAATAAAACCTTGCGAACAGAATATGTTATATCTGTTTCCCACATTTCTTTGTTGCCATAAGACCCCTGAAGTGGCCAAACCAGGATAACAATGGCATCATGCAGATTAAATTAAGATGTAGATTTAACTTTTAACTGACTAGATATTGTATTTCAGGCCATTTTTGTTTGTTTTTGGGTTGAACTGTTAGTTGTACAGATCCAGGGGGTTTCCATGGGTTGATAAAGTTGCAAAAAGCACCCAAAACAACTCTTACGTCACACAGCACGTTTGTTGTATTGGTTATATGGCATGTAAGTCTCAGGGTGAAAAGAAATTCAATTTGTCCTTACAGTAGATACTTATTTGCTTGAAAAGCCTTTCAGCATTTACAATTTCCTGTTACAAACAAGCTAAAGTAACTGATTCATATACAGATTATAGCTAATGCTTGTTTCCAACTCCTGTCCGTAGCTAGACTTTTAGTAAAACTGTTCATTAGAAGAGCCCATCCTTTGTTGTGCAGAAACGTTTTTAACTCTTATCCTTTGGTTTTGTTTTTCAGGCGAAGGCTTCCACAACTACCATCACACCTTCCCCTTTGACTATGCCGCTAGTGAGTTTGGCTGCAAGCTCAACTTCACCACAGCCTTCATAGACCTCATGTGCTTCCTGGGTTTGGCCACGGACCGCAAGAGAGTGTCAAAGGATGTCGTCACTGCTCGCGTTCAGCGAACAGGCGACATCAGCTACAAAAGTGGCTGATTGCTACGCCCTGTAAAACTATTATTTCAAAACAAACATGTTCAAGACAGTACGTAGCAACAGGCATAGCAACATTTCAGAGGTGCAGGAGGAGAGAGGGTTATTATCATGCTTTCGATTATAAGTTAAACCTCTTCCTGGACTAATATTGGCTTTCTATAAATTCTATGAGTCTTGTTTAAGTTTTGAAGTGTCCTCACCAACAGTTAGCCAGAGCCACACACTTGGCTTTGTGTGTAAGCACAGCTTTTTTTTTTTTGCCATAATACAGGTACAAAGAGAATAGAATAGGTTAATTGAGATCCAAGTCCCTCACTGCAGTAGAAAGGCAAACAAAAAAGTCTGTGCGAGTGATGTGTAAAAGCAGTAAACAGGATAATCTTCTGTAAGTCTAATTTGTGAGCGTGCTACTTGTAACGAGTCTTTGGCACTTTGAAGCTTTATTGAAACCTCTAAATGGTGAGATTGCTCGACAGGCCTGTCACTCTAACATCTGTCAGATCTGCTTTGTTTCAGCCTGATTTTGTCTATTTTAAGCTACGGTTTCCTTATTTTTGATAAGCTAGTAGACTCACTAAACCAGAAGATGCTGTGATTATACGCCCTGGCAGCACTCAATATCATTGTCTCTATTTGAATACAGTTTAGATGCTGTAAACTGACTCTGGGTTCCTCTCACACCCTATCACTGCCTCTCACTGTCCAAGAGGCCTAATGATTATATTTTCTGGTTTCATGCTGAATATACCTCTTGTTTAGTGATGCAGCCACCTCATACTTATCATAACCACATTGGACTGAAACACAGAAACATGTTTATTATTCCAAAAAGAAGAAATTTTTCTTTTGACCTGCATTTATTTGAAAAACAATCGGTTACAAGGTCTCCTTCTCCCTCAGATAAGGCCATCGAGGCATGAGCAGGAGGTGTGTTTACCTTTTGTACTGTGCAATATATTGACATGTGTCAGACTCTTGCCTGAATGCCTTATGATGGTTTTGCACCTGTTTAAAGGATGAAAAGTGAAAGTTTTGGGGGAACAAATTAGGGCTTGATTTTCTTTCTGTGGTTCTAGTTGTGTGGTCATTCTCTATTTATCCAGAACTATTTTCTTTAAGATGAAAAAAAACAGGGACCATTCAGCACCTCTTAAAGTAAACAAATGGTTACAGTCATTTACATTTTTTCGTAACCAAACACTTTGCTCTTTAACTTTGTCCAACCTTGCTATGATATCACTAATCAAACTGTTGTAATATTTGTCAAACTCCCTCTTTTACAGAGCAACAATTTTATACAGTGTTAACTTCTTGAAGTTTGAACGCCTTAAAAAATGGCACATTTTTCAAAGAATGTTTTTGCCCGCTGTATGTACCGTAAATAAACCAAATTTTTTACTTGTGACAAAGTATGTTTTGTTGGTTTTGTTGGAATTCCGTAATACTCCTTATTTGTATACTGAATAAAGATATGATCATACTATTAATGTCCAACTCATTCTTGACTGAACAACAACTAAATTTACCATATTTGCTCCAAGATAGACCCCTCTCTCAGGACAGGGCAGTGAGAGCTTTATACAGCCAGGCATGAGATCGAAGCACAAGTTAAGATGATACATATCAGGTTTGAAACGTGTTTTTTTTATCTTCATCTTTGTGCCGACATAATGGTTCCACAGAAGCTCTGACATTTCTTGTCTCCTGTCTTCATGCCAGGACAGATGGGGATCTATCTCTTTAGTGGTGTGCATGGAAGAGAAAGCTGAAGTGCCACTGGGCTACTAATGTGCCCTCCTAGAGACCCAAACACACACTATTGTGCCCTCTTGGTTGGCAAAACATACTAAACTGCTCCTTTGGCTGGTTAAAAGATGATAAACTACCCTCTTGAGTGGCAAAAACTATTGCTGTATGTTCCTTTTTTTTCCTTTTTGTCTTTGCCCTTCAAAAAGTCTGTGCATGCCACTGTCCTTCTACTGCTCATTTTCACCTCACTTATCTTGCTCACATATTGCAGTGTTTCAAGCTTTGCTACCCCTATGCCACTACAGTACATATTTTTAAAAAGCTGCACGTGTGCTTTTGTTTGTCAAAGATGGGTTGGTACAGATACCGAGCGGTATGTTTTGCACTTCAATGTGTCCACCTCTGCAGACTTGAATGTTGAATGCACACTATGAGGTGCAAGATGAGTTTGAATTTTCCTGTTATCCTTGTAAATGTGATTCTACCAACAGATAGACCTGCAAGTTAAGACTGACATGAATGTAGTTTCTGGTGTCAGTTTTCTCAGCTTTGACTTAATTCAGTGACTATGTCTTAAGTTCCAATTATTTTTATACAATGATTACACTTAGGAATTTGTTTCTTGTGCAGAGGAATTATTTAGTTTTGCACATTCTCACAGGTTGGTACAAACAATAGTCTGCAATTCAAGCTCTGTATTGGTTGTCAAGATTAAAATAAACATCGACTTGTGTTTACATCATGCCATTTTGGTGGTAGTTAGTTATTCACTGACACAATAGCGTCATTCTGACACACAAAACAGTATTGTCATCTGTGTTTCAGCTTTCTACAGGCCAGTGTTGTTAATTTTGGGGGTTTTCAGTGGATTGCATCCTCCATGCAAAGAAATCAAACATACCCTGAAATATGAGAAGGCCATTTGACAGAACCAGTCTCATCTTACAACCTTTTTATGGATCTGTATACTTGCTCCCTCTGCTGGTTAACTCCTTGACTGCGATTCAAACAGACCTTTACCACAGTGCATGTTTCCTGTGCTGCGTGTAAAGCCCTGAGTGCAATGTGCATGTCTCAATTGTTGTTTTTCTCCCAGATTGCAGCAGTCTGTTGCAGATTTACAGCCACTATGTCTAACTCTTTGTAATGTTGCCACTGTAAGTGGCCCCAGCACTGCTGATCTCTGCTGCCCAAACAGTGACATCAGCCCTCTGTCTATTGGCTGCTGACTGTCAGGCCACTGCTCTCCATGGCATTAACACCTCAGTGTGGTGATGGTCACACTGCTTGTTAGAAATCAGACAGCTCACTGTGACCAGTCAGACACTTTCAGTTAAATAACTGGAAACATGTATGCATTGTAGATAAAATGGTGTGGCTGCAATTGGAATAACATGGGTTAGGGGAGAGTGGGTTAAATTGAGGTATTTTTTTTAACTTCTACTGTCCTCTGGGCAAGGGGGAGTGATGCAGAAGTAAAACAAAAATATTGCCTTTATTTCTGGATGTTTCCTGCGCTCAGAAATGCTCAGAATGCATCTGTGACAAAAAGAAATGAAGATATGACCTTTTTTAAAGAACTTGCCATTAGGGCTCAACTTGCCGCAGCCAAGGAGTACGTTGATCTATATCAGTGGGTAAATTGAGCAACCTGGGAGTGAATAAACTTTTTTCCAGTTAAAATCTGGGAATCATTTTGAGTCTAACCTACAGGAAAAAATTGGTTGGATCTAACCACATCACAAATGACAAAATCAAAAACAATTCTGCAACTTCACTCAGATGTGAGAAACATTGATGAGGCTTGAGTTTTGATTCTCTTTCAGACCTACTGTCATACTCAACAACTACCCACTCCACATTCAGACAGAATGCTAAGGGACATGAGCTTCAGTATTAGACAATTTGGGATCCGAGGAACATCGACCACACCACAGCAGACCTTTATGAAATGAGAACAGAGACCTCAAAGATTTCAAGTTTTATGGACGGGTAAAAAAAAAAAAGTGATGTATTCAAGTCAAGGAGTAAAAACTTAACTACAACTCAAAGTGGGAGATTAATTTGTGATTCTATCACTGTCGGACCTTCTCATAAAGGTCCTGTCAGTGCAAATTATGCACAAACATGTATGCTTGTTTGGTTTGAACCTGAACATCAATTAATTTGACAAGCCAAAAACAGTTTTTATTTCCCATCAAAATGGAGGGTGCTTGCAGAATTCATGCTCTTATGACAAAAAATATCTACCATTGTGTAGTGGGTCATCTTACCCCACTCTCCCCTATGTGGGAAATAGTCAAAAAGATCCTACTGATATCTCTTTTAACTTGTCATTCCTCTTTAACTCTTAATCCAAAAACATCCCTAGAGCCACCTCATCCTCCCCTCTTCACCCTCTAAATCACTTTTTTTTTCTCTAATCCTAATTTGCACACAAGAAGATTGCAAAAGGGCTGCCTGAGCCGAAGGGAAGGGTCCTTACGGGTCAGACGGGGTTAGTTAGTGGGGAATAACCCTTCATCCAGTGTTAGGTAGGGACCGTCTGGATTAGCCATGCTAATGTCCTCATAGCCTATCCAATCAATGGCATTCACTCCATGCTGGATTCTTAAATGATACACTTTGCAGGATGACAGGAAACACTTTCATCAAACGGAAGTAAAAGAAGGTACTATTTTGTGCATAAATTAAGTTCAAAGTTATCAAATTCAACTCTACAAATGTCAAACAATAGATAGGTCATTGAATGTAACGACCTAAACTCATTGGCTGAGTTATGAATTCGATAAAGTGTGTTCCACGTTGATGAAATGATTAAATCACACCTTTGTCAAATCACGAAATACTTCCGCAGGAACAAACGATGGACGTATTTTTTCCCTATCAAGCTAACAATTCGTTATCCAGATGACTATCTTCCCTTAATCCCTCCGCGTTAGATAGTTTAAATAAACTCGTCTTTTCTAAGCAGGAATTCAGGGGATCAGTGTTACACTTTTCCTATAGGATTAAACAGATCTTCCTTTGCTGCTGAATGGAGGCAGGGAGCCCACTGTTGGCCGGCCCTGAAGGCCCAGGGTGCCCTTTTGATCATTTCAGTCTCTCCTCGGTGCAAAACCTCTGATTGGCCCAGAGAGTAAGAAGGGGGAAAATCTTTAATTAAGCAGATAATCTCTTGTTGGGGAGGAGAGCAGCTCCATTTCAGAGCCCCCTCCTCGAATCCTGGAAGCCTCCTGAAGAAGTTTCATGTGCTGCTACCTCAGTTTCCCCTCCATCGTTGGACCGTCTGCAGGCTCTGGACTGGATCTCCTTCACCTGTCAGGATGTTCATTCATTTGGAGGTTTTCTATTACATCTTCATTCTGCTGGCTAACATGAGGTGCTGCTGCTGCTGGTGAGTTTCATTGACCATAAACAGCTGCTGTCTTCGCAGATTAATCTGGGTTTATGATGGTGTGCATAAGCAGACACTGCGTTTCTGCAGAGGCAAATGTCGCCAAGTGTACTGCACCACAATCCTGAGTGGATTTATGACCAATTTTACATAGATCTAACGAAAATTTGGTGAATGAAATAAGATTAGTATAATTAATGGGAACTACTTGTTTTATGAAACCCAACAGTGTGTCTATGTTTCAAAAAGTTATGTCCGTACTCTGTTTCTCATACTTAACTGTTCTATTTCCAGCCATTAAGTGCAACTTTTATGTTGCCAGGTTGTGCTCATATTTACCTTGCTTAAAAATCTAACTGCTTATTTCTACAAACTATTGACCAAAATCTGTTCATTTATGACGTAGAAACACTGAAACTCTGCACTAAATGGATGATACCAATTTTCTTCCATTCTTACATAATGACTAAAGATTTCCTGGCTTTTGTGTAAGAAACACATAAATGTTAATCAGGGTTTAGTGTTATTTATTACTACTTATTCAAGGAGGGCAGTTCTTTCCATATACTAGCGACTCTGAAGTTAGATTCTATTTGAACTTCAATAACAGGCGATCCTTTAGCGTTTATGTGGCTCATTTATTATAGATTTCCAGAAAAAGGTGGTACCGTCCACAGAGGTTTGAACTGGTGTATGCTTTTAAATTTAATAAATGAATTGCAAAAGCTCATTAGATATACCATGAAGCATGAGAAAGGGTGTGGAAGCGCCTATGAACATCTGCAGCTTATTTCCGAAGTGGAGCTGCAGATCATCTGTAAAGGAAGTCTGTTTTATTAACAGCATACAAACACTTCACACTGCTGATCTAGTACTTCATCACCTCTCATTTCTGACTTCTTAGCCTTCACACTCAAATTTGATAAAAAGAGAGACTTGCATAAGTATTAGATGTGTTACTAACATCTGTGACTACAGTTTAAACACAAGTTAAAGGCATGTTTCACAAACTGGCATTTGGAAACATCAAAGAACAAAGTCGGGAGCACAATTTCTTTACTTTGAATTTTATTTTTCTTTTCTGAAAAAGCCTCAAAACTAATTTAGCAATATTTTCTTTGAGGTTTAGTGTGGTGTCATGGTTTAACATGTTACAAAGTGCACTAATGAGAGATGTTAGTGGAGGAATTTGTGGAGGACACTGAGCTTCCCTGAGTGAATAAGCTTTCTCCTTTTCCAGGTCAGTGAATAATTTCCTGATGACTGGACCCAAGGTAAGCCAACTTTCTTTTGATCTATGTCTTCATCCTTTTCCCCAAAAGACAGAGAGAGAGAGAGCGAGGGAGAGGGAAAGAGAGAGTTGGAGTGTGGGCTTACATGTTTTCGCTGTGATATCTTAACTCAAGTGTATTGGCACCTGTCTGTTAAAGCAGTGATATACTCGACCCCTTTGTGATTTCCCCCTCCTTCTGTCATACACTTGACCTCATCCAGAGGCTCTGTGTATCTGCCCGTTGAATGTTTTAAGAGGCCAGGGCAGGCACAGCTGTAGTGGGTGGTCATCATTAGTGTGCCGGACCCCTCTGAAAGAGGAGGTACTCCATCTTCCCAAAGGCCACTTGAGACATATTAGTTATATTATCGTTCACACAGTCTGAAGAAGCAGCAGAGCTGTGGGCCAGGGCCAAGGACACATCAGACTGGTTAAAGGGAGCCCCGAACCGAATTAAAGAGTGAAGAAAGTAAAGTGTAGTTTATATTGATTTACATGGATGTTCTCAATGCTGTCTACAAAATATACAAGCAGAGCCTCAAAATCAAAAACTTTCATAAAAATATATGCTATCTACTAGTTATTGAAAAGGGCAAATGACAGAAAACTCACACAGTTTTCACTTTGGCTTTTTCATCCTGATCTAAAAATGCTATTCTGGAGGTGAGAAGTACAAAAAAATACCAGCAAAGAAGACTTAAAATGACCCAAAACAACTCTTCTGGTTGTGTTTAACAGCAACAGTTTGAATAATTTTACCCTGAATTTCTATCTGACGAGGCGAGTGGGTGAATTCTGTCCGCTGGTCCTGAGCTTGTGCCATTTTGAACTGATTTAGATTTCTGCTCATTGGTTATTACATATTAGGTGGGGGTTCATTTCTTTTGCTATATCTGCATAAAATGGCGCTAGATGCCTTGAAAACACTTCATCTGTGACATTTTTGTTTTCATTTTAGTTTAATTAATTGTCACACAGATATACATACACATATATCTACATAAATATGTACGGTAAATTTTTCATAGTGACTGGATAATTGGAAAGGATGACCCCAAGGAAACTCTTTAAAGCCTTTAACAGGAGGCTCATTTTCCCACAAATAAAGTGTGAGCAAACAAGATACTAAAACAACATAGAGACACACGTAGCAAACACACAGCAGGCAATTCCAGTATTGTGGTGACATCAGATTGGTAGATGCATTGTTATAATCAGTGAATTAGTCATCCATTGTCAAGAATTGCAGTTTTAGTTTTTTTTCCCTGAATATAGAAGTGTAGTGTGGTACATCTCAGCATTGGTTTTTTTTCCCCATTGATCCTGTTTATATTCCTGGTGGTTTGGGTGTGTATGAGTAGAAAGATTCGAACGATCTCCCACAGTTTGTCGTCTGTTTCATGCACAGTCTGGCACATTAAACAGGAATTTTTAAGGTTATTGTACTCACTTTAAAGCAAGAGATTGTAACGACTGAAAAGTGTTCTGGTGGGAGAATTGAACTCAGACCATCTCATGACACATATGACCTTCTTCTGGACAGTCTCAGTTTTTTTAAGTGACTTGGAAATGTGTTACAATGTTTTTCTAAGATCATGATGTCTCTCTGGCTGCAGGCATACCTGATCTACTCCAGCAGTGTAGCAGCAGGAGCTCAGAGCGGCATCGAAGAGTGCAAATACCAATTTGCATGGGACCGCTGGAACTGCCCTGAGAGAGCTCTGCAGCTGTCCACGCACAGCAGCCTGCGTAGCGGTAAGTATTGAGTCCCACTGGACCCTCGAGACCCTCAGTCTGAGGAAGATGCTTCTCTGATTTAATTTAAAACATATTTTGTAACTATGTGCCTCTTTCTGTTGCGAGTTTTAGTGTCAGAAAGGAGAGTTTATCTCTCTGAGGAAAAGAAATGTTTGCTTATCACCTCCTCCCTTCCCTTTGGGATTCTTACAGTTGGCACAGTTGCTTGAGGAAAAACAAACACACTAATCCGTATCACAACATCCCCCAGAATCACTGCGTCTGTTTGCAGCTTCTTAAAGCTTAATGTGTTAGGCAATACAAAATGAGCTTCACTTAGAAACAGTTCAGAAGAGTGGAGGCCTTTGAGACTGGTGTTATGGTCCTGAACTTGTTGAGCTTTCTGCTATCCTAGACTATAAAACTGTGACCTAATATGATTTATTAATGATATTATGACACAAAGTCTACAGTTTCTTTGGCACTACATCAGCTCTACTTTCAAATAAAATACTAAACATTAAAACCTAAAAACACTGGATTCAAACAACTGTATGTATATATACTGTGTGTCACCAGCAAATCGTGAGACAGCGTTCGTCCATGCTATCAGCTCCGCCGGAGTCATGTACACTCTAACAAGGAACTGCAGCCTCGGAGACTTCGACAACTGTGGCTGTGACGACAGCAGGAACGGACAAAGAGGTCAGAGGAACTCACAAACCACAAACGGAAATTTTATTGCCTTTAATTGCACAATCCATTAATCTGAGTGCCTCTTTCGTCTGATAGGTGGTCACGGTTGGTTGTGGGGCGGCTGTAGTGACAATGTTGGTTTTGGAGAAGCCATTTCCAAGCAGTTTGTGGATGCTCTGGAGACTGGGCAGGATGCACGAGCAGCAATGAATCTTCATAATAATGAGGCTGGTCGTAAGGTACAGTAGATGCTCTGAATCCAGTTGAATGTTTTTGCCCGTATTTGGAGTCTTACTGTATTTTAACTGGGTGGCAACTCCCATTAAATGTTGAGAAGCTCCCAGCCCTCCAACTGATTCCACCGTGTGAAGCACCTTTTGAATCATTTTTCCCTGCTCAGAATAACCCTGAGTGTGCCACCCAAGCATCCCTTTCACGTTGCTATAAGTGAGGTGCCACTCGTCCCCGATAATAACAGTGTGTTCGGTGTACCAGAAGGGCCTATTTACCACCGCTGAATGCCCCTTACGACAATACCTCTACTCCAGAATCTCAGGATCACTGGTGCAAGCTTTAATTAGAGATCCTGCAGAGCCAGACATCGCACAGCATTCTGTATTATACTGCTTTTTAAAATAAGTGTTTAGTTTTTATTCTTGCAATAAGGATCCCACATTTATGTTGGTCTTTGTTGGGCCCCAGGGGGGAGTCTGAGGGGACCACAGGCGTGCAGCTGAAGTGCTCTTTGTTTACGGTGCCTTTGCTCCCCCCTGTTGGGCCCAGGGATCCCCACGGCACCTGGAGCATCATTGTAACAGAAAAAAATGGGGATAGAAAGAGAGAAAAACTTCTTTTTCATTTCTCCTCTCAATAGGACTCTCCATTGGGTCTTGGTGCACTAAAAACATGTTGATAATGAACATGCTAAATAAATACTCCTATTTCTTCAGGAAGGACAATAGAACTCAATGTGAAACTTTGATTCAGCCTCACCTCCAGAGAAAGTTCATCCCGTCCTGGAGGAAAGAAAACGTTTTCCTTTTCAAACAGCAGCTGTTTTTGTGTCGAGGAAAGTCAGGAGACACTGAGGACAACAAAGACTGTCAGCAAAGGCCCTTGAAGCTATCAGTTTTTCTTTTCAGTGTATTCATCCCTTTTGTACCTAACAGGAAGAATTACAATCAATTAATTTGACAACACATCAATCAAAAGACAATGGATATCTTGTCTTAAACACACACATCTGCCTACATTGGTCCAAATAACCTCACAACTAAAAGCAATGTCTTTGATTTGAAACTTTCAGTCATACGGAAGTTATCTATCTTCAGGAGACTATGAATAACTTTTAATGAGGTTGATATTTTTTTTATTCCAGGCTGTCAAAGGCACCATGCAGAGGACATGCAAGTGCCACGGTGTTTCAGGTAGCTGCACCACCCAGACTTGCTGGCTGCAGCTGCCAGAGTTCAGGGAGGTGGGGATCTACCTGAAGGAGAAGTACCACCGCGCTCTGAAGGTGGACCTCCTCCGAGGAGCAGGTAACAGCGCAGCCAGCCGGGGAGCCATCGCAGAGACTTTCAGCTCCATCTCCCGCAAAGAACTCGTCCACCTTGAGGACTCCCCTGACTACTGCCTGGAAAACCGCACTCTTGGGTTGCCGGGCACGGAGGGCCGAGAGTGCCTCAAGAAGGGCAAGAACTTGAGCAAGTGGGAAAAGCGGAGCTGCAAGAGGTTATGCGGAGAGTGTGGGCTGGCTGTGGAGGAGCGAAAAGCTGAGATGGTATCGAGCTGTAATTGTAAATTCCACTGGTGCTGCGCAGTGAAGTGCGAGCAGTGCAGAAAGACAGTGACCAAGTACTTCTGTGTGAAGAAAGGAGGTCAGAGGGGAAGGAATGAGAGCGCAGGAAGCCGCAGGAAGAGCCTCAGACTGAGGAAGAAGCACTGAGCAACACTGAGCATTCACCTTCTGCTGTCGTTTCTGTACTTTATTTTATCTTTGCAACTTTATTTTGGACAAAAACTTAGCAAAAAAAAAACATGAGACCATCTTCTTTGTCAGTTTTATCTTGAAAGTTAAAGACATTGTGCGATGAGATGTGGAAGGTCAAACACTTTGTAGATTTTTTTGTCAAATATGTATTTAAGATATATTTTTATACTTTCACAACATTTTGAAAAGTCAGTTCAAAGCATTTAAAGAGTTTTTCTCTGAAGTTAAAAGTCCCCACAGCCTGGTTTATTTATTTTTAAAGAAGAAAACTCCTGAAACAGTGGATTTCAACAATTGAACATTACCCTATTCAGCTTTTCAATTCACAACTGTTAAGAGCGCGTTGTTCAGTCTGTCAGCGAAGAAGTAATCTTTGTATATTTCAAATTTCACTGCCACATTTCCTTTGTCTAGCCCTGGCCTCGGCTGCCCTCTTGTTGTATTTAATTGTATAATAAATGAAGCACTTTGTACTGTACATTGTTAATTTATTTCACAGCGTTTTCTAGTTTTCTCTGTTGTTAGTTGCCCTTTGTGGTTTGTCTTCTATTGAAATGTATGGAAAGTAATAAATCCTTCAATCTTACTCATCATTCAGCCTGTGGAAAGTGTCCATCCTTCTTCAACTCTCCATTTGTGACATTAATACCTGGTAGTTTGCAGTGAACACAAACTTTCTCTTCACACTGGGCCAAAGCAACAAGAAAGGGAAACTTTCCAGTGTACTCTTCGTTCCATCACGCCTTTCTCAATTTGGCCTCAACAAATACCTCCCGTTCTACTCCTCATCATGGTAATCCTCAAAGAGCCCCCTCACTACTCAGCGCTTGGAAGTTTCTTTACTGTTTAATACTAGTTTAATTAACTTTGTCCAGGCGGAGCAGGGCCGTGGGGGTGGAGGGCATGAGGCAAGTTGCCCTCAAAAAATCATCCCGCCTCTAATTTTGTATGCTAATCTCCTTTTTCACGCCGCACCTCCTCAGGAGTGGGGGAAAGAAATGTTGGGAAAACTTTGGGTTGCCTGTGCAAGGCTTCCTGCGGCTGTTTTATTTCTGGGCCCACCTATTTGGGTCCTTTCACTCCTCTAGGGCCTTCCTTTGCTCGATTTAACAATGAATGCAGAGCTAATCAGCTCTCTCGGAAATGCACCACTGTCGAGGAAGGTAATCCCTTCTTCTCTGCTCTCAATGGGCTGTCGCCTTCCAAAGGACTTTGGGAAAAGGCTTTGCACAGATTCACACTGTTCTCTCAAAAGAAGTTAGTTCAAGTATTGTGCCCAAACAAGTGGGTTTTATAAACACATGCTTGCCAGGATACTCACCCCACCTGCGAGTAAGAGGTGCCAGGCCCAGGCTGACTCGCACATGGCAGCCGAGGCTGAAACCCTTCAGACGAGATGGGACATGAAAGAGGAGATTAGAGGGCCCATTGAGCAGGGGGAGTTCATTTCTGCACCTTCCTCCTTTTTCTCAATAAGGTGTCAAGGAAACACCTTGTTGACATCTTATTTACTGAATAATGATCATAATCAAAACTCCTCCCTCCTCTGATGACCCCTGTGGGCTGTCTGGATTGCTCTGCCATGAAAAAACCCTCTAAGCAACAAAAGACCTGGCATACCAAGATCTCTGGCCTGCAGCTCAGTGCCAAAGCTGCAGCTCACTGACTCAACAGAGGCACAACCAGATGTTCATTCACACAATTTTATGATGGGGATAGTTTTAATGGAGCTCAAAAACTACATCTAAAAACTGGAAACCCTCCCATTTATTTTTACTAGTCGTGCGATCACATTTTTCCTGACTCTGCAAAAAAATGTGCATGTCATAACACACAATGCTGTGCTGACACAGCAATAAGCAGATGTGTGGGAAGCATGGCAGAAAAACATGTTTGACTGTTTGGAAGATCCGCACTTTGACACACCCTAGGTCACTTTTAGCTCAGAGATTAGTTGTTGGAGCTAGTAATGTAGGAATAACACTGTGTTTAAGGTCTGACATTGGGTGCTGAGCTGAAGGCAGGACAAAAAAATGACCTCAGCTTCCAAAGAGAAAGGGCAAAAATTGAGGATTTTGTCACTCAAACTTACCCTTGCCCTTGCACAGGATTTACTAGTGCTAAATAAAGCACAGTCTGAGAGTTTCTTGTGCTGGTAAATTTTTACAGTAAAAGCTGACCAAATTGTTGTGACTCAAGTTGAGCCAGTTGTTTGTCGTAAAACTTTTTTATGTAGTTTGTGATCTGAACCTAACTCAGAGATAGACAAAAGTATGTACAAACTTAATTTATTATTTTTTTTCAAACTTAACAACCAGAAGAATGCAAAAACTAACAGAATCAGAACCCGGTAAAAAACACCTAGTAAAGGCGTGTGAAACTGCACATAACATCGATCATGACTCAGACTACACAACTTTCCCCCACCCAGAGAGTGACACGACCTCCGACCGAGGGATCTGAACTTCCGTCTCCCAGGCTGGCCCTGCCACCTTCAATTTTACCAAACATATGAGCCTGAGGTGGTGGAAAGAGAGGCAACACCACAGAAGACAGTGAGGTTTCAGGCAAAAGTTTATTAACCGATTAAAGATTATTCAAAGCACTAATTCAACTTAACAGAAGAGCTGCCACAAAAAGTTTTCAACATCTGAGTTTCAGTATGAAGCGCACAGAAGCTTTTCATTCAAGTGAAACATTTCACTGATCTACCCAACATCTTGTTGTGTAAGAGCAAATAGACAAATCCAACAGGTCTCTCAGGTAGCGAGTGATAATGCAATCAATGAAAAGATGGGAAAACGACTTTAATGCTTCACAGAATCCCTAACTAATAGGATTTATGGCTTAAGGGTTCTGGACCTACAACACCTAGAGGGGCGAGGGTCAGAGTGAATGTGAGAGAAAGCCAACACTGATGAGTACAGAGGGGAAGGACATCCAGGCGGTGTTTGAAAAAACTGTTATTACAATATATCAGCTTGCTAGCAATTATTGAGCTTGCTTAAACTAAGGTGAGAAGTTACAAAGTTCAAATACTTTGCTACTGTGCTAACGTAAGTTTGTATGCCATGCATCTTTCTCCTGAAACTTTTTGGATACATTTTTTATTTCCACTTCAATTATACACCTGTGAAGGTTCTAGGGCATAACAGACATGATGATTTACGGCTTTATCCATAATTTTCTTGGACATACGCAATTAATATGTTTACTTTTGGTATCTCTGGCAACAGAACTCAATTAAACAGTCACATGATTGGACCAAAAATAAGATCATGGTTTGACTGTAACAATAGCTCCTCGAGAGAGTCGTTGTTTTGACAGGAGAAGACAACAGTTTTCTCCTATCAGCAGGTTTGAGATACCAGCCTCCTGAGACTCACCAGGGTGGTCAATCTACTGGCTGAAAGAATGGAGAGAGGAGCATCAGAGGGATCAGCTCAGCTCAGGGATCTGCACAGGAAGCATAGAGCATGGGAACTCAACAGGGAGCCACACTGGTCCCTGCAGAACAGATCCGCTGATAAAGCCTGACTCAGGAGAAAGCATACTGCCTGTTGCACTGGGAGCAGAATCCAGAGAATGCTTTTTGATTTTGAACACATTTGCTAAAGGGTTAAAAACACACAGTGCTAATGATCAAAGTGATTGATAAGATATGCTGCAGTGAGGTTCAATACCACTCTGACATTGACAGAGCAGAGAATCAGCTGATCAGTCCACTGTGCAAGGTACAGTGTGTGCTGCTCTCTGATGAGGACTGATCAGTGAATGATCAATACAGTGATGCTGAAGGATGTTAACTGAAGTTAAAAATTGACTCTGGGTTTCAGAAATGTTTGCCTAGCCTGTCACCACCACATTTAAGGACAATGAAGTGAGAGGGCAAACTGCACACAGGCATTATACTCAACAGAATATTTATACTGGGAATATTAAGAATACACAAGTTATCTCCTTTAACCACTAAAGACCCTGCGTCAACACAAAAGGAAATTTAATCCCTGCCTTTAAGACAGATGATACTTCATTTTTCACACTTAGAGACATTGCTCACGTAATTTTTTGGGTAAAATCACAACATTACACCAATTTCAGTGAAAAAACAAACAAACAAAAACAATGTGTTCACTTATAATAACATTTATAAGTAAAGCATATAGCTACCTAATATAACTAAAAACATGACTTCCTGTTCAAAAACCAAGTTTGGTTATTATACTAACTGTGTTTCACTTATCACAAATAGCAAGGAGAAATAAGAAATTCACACCAGTCAAAAATCATGGTTTCTAGGTGGTTAGGTGAGATATGTAACACATAAAAATAATGCCTCACAAACACTAAATTTATATGTTTCGAGTTTAGCAAAAAGTGGTGTCAGTGTTGAAGGATACCAGTGCATAAATACACTTCTTTTATTGTTATGTCATTATTGTAAGAGTATAATTTTAGAACGTGGAAATACAAAATACACTTTTTATTCGCTTAATTTGACTTTATCTTGAAATCTGGCACAAAACAAGCCAAAAATTCTTCAGAGTAAGTTTATCATTTTTATTTTTTTAACAGGCAGAAATGAGCTTCCATACATCATTCATGTTTACATTACAGAACATTTCACTTCAAACAGAAAAGGAGTTTTTTTTTTTAAATAAATGTATGGGCTAGGAACCTGCTTAGTCATCTTTGATTGTTTTGCAGTACCTCAGAGAGGCTGGGTGGGAGGTCGTCTCTCAGTGTTTTTAGAATACAGCCTATAATTAACTGAATACACATATTGGTGTTACTGGGAAAAATCAAATTGTTTCCTTCAAATACTGGAAGCAATACCATTAAGGATAGGATAGTTAGCTATGTGTATTATGTGCAGCAGTTTAAGAACATTTTTTTTTCTGTTTGTAAGGGCAAAATCTGCAAGTGAGCCATTTCACCTTGATATTTCTCTTGAGATGATAAAAAAGTAATATAGCTCACTTTTTAAGAAAATCTAAAATGTCCCTATTATATTATCACTTAAATGCATTACTGTGGGGTTTCAAGAATTCCAGTTCTTTGTATTTAAGCTATTGTAGATGATTTTATTGCCTTTTGATTTGGTCTCTAACAAAAACAAGTACAATATCCCCCTCTTGTGGTTAAGCATAGCTCTTACAGCTGCAGAAATTACTCGCCCGAACCGCCAGGTGTCACTGTCTGATATTGTGGACCTGAAACCATGGAAGTGTTTCCTTGACTAGTTGCGTCGTTTGGTTAGTGGCTGCTGTCAACCAACACAGCGTGTAAACAGCTCCACGAACGGACCCACGGAGAGAGCTTCAGGAGTTAAACAGACTCAAGTTTGCCTCTGCAAATCAAAAAACTGTGAATGGGAAAGCTTCTATGATATTCCCCCCGCTGTCCCTGGAGCCTAACAGGGTGAAGTCCTGAAGAAAAGCCAGCTGCTGGTTGTTTCACTGAGCGGGGACCGAGGCTGCTGATCAGCGCCTGTCGACCACCATGGCAGCGGCGACCGTTGTGGAGGCTGATCCGGCGACCAGCGAAGGAGGTGCCGCGTTCACTGGAGTGGATAACCGGGGCTGGGATGAGTCTCAGCTGCGGACATATTCCTTCCCAACCAAGCCGATTCCCCGACTGTCTCATACGGATCCCAGAGCAGAGATGCTATTAAATAACGAGGTAAACAAACCGAGATAGCATGCTGAAACTTTGAACGCAGCCAATTTGACCCAACGCTCCTAAATGATGCTTTTTGTGGCATAAAAAGTTGACATATGAAGAATTAACCTGAGAACTATATTACTTAACTTATATATCTAAAGTTCATGGGAAACTGAAAGTGAACTGCTTGTGAAAGTCTGGTGTTTGGCCTCGTTTTAGACTTAAGTGGATCACAGATAGATAAATACAGGAAATAACCAAGTCTAAGAAAAGGTAGGTTAATATTTTTAATTGCAGCCAGACTGTCTTGCAAAACCTTGAAATACACCATGCTAAAATACATCCCAGCTCCATTCATAAGAAGGAAGAACATGTTATGTTTATGATGGCATGACCTGCAATATGCAATAAATAAAATGCTTTCATGATGTGACTGCAAATGTCACATGGACTCTATCTAAAGTCTGTGATTAAAAACATAGAGAATATTTGGTCTGATCAGTTTCATTTGTGGGTCATGGTCAAATGTCTGTCAGATGTTACCCTGCCATACATGGTGCTCTTCCTTCTTAAAAGAGAAATCAACCCATCATTGCCTTTATTAAAGGACAATGAGTTTACACAGACTCTATCAGTCTGTAGTTTCATTCATGATCATTAGGTCTGAACGATTTTCAAAAATAATCTAATTTCAATTACTTTTCCCTATACTGCAATTGTAATCTCTTATGACAATTTCCAGATTCCCCATCATATTTGTTTTTATCAATTTTTATATCAAAAAGAATCATATTCTCTCTCTTTTTTAAAATACAGCCTATTCTAATTTCTAAAAAGAAAAAAATGCATGAGGTAAAAATAAGGATTTTCTCAAAACAGGTCCATTAAAAAAAATATCATGAAAAAGTCAAATATTTTTGGTTGATTGTTTCAGAAAATGAAACCCAAATATTTAGCCTTAATGATCACTCATTTCTTGTGTTCATTAATTTTCCTGCTTCCTCTCAGTTTCAGATTGGTCTATAGCACTTAAACCTATTCTTTCCACTGGTTTCCCTATTCTACAGATCCAGATCTAAAAAACACTTCATATGTTGAAACTGGAAAATTTCAGTGTGCTTTGAAAAACATGTGATTATAATAAATTTCATGCCAGCAACATGTTACATTTAAGACGGGAATAAGTTGTGCATAAAAACAAAACCTTATATACAATGCATCCATTTAATAAGGTCAGTATATACCAGGTTACATCATTCCAGAGAGGTTGGGTGTCTCAGAAGAAAAGGTGGGTGGAGGAAAATGTTCCTCAGTGTAAAATTGCAAATTATTTGGGATTCTTAGAAAGAGCAAGGTTAAAAACTAGTGCTGGATGGAAGGCTGAGCACTTCATTAAGAACAGACATGGCTTGATAAAATCACTGCATGACCATATAACTTTTAAAAACTATTATTTATGGTCACTGTTTGATGCTATATCTACTTCTCTGGGTCAGAGCCCATTTATGAAGATGAACTGAGACAAAGTGGCAAAATGTCCTGTGGTCTGATAAATCAAAATTATATCCTCTTTTTTTTAAATAATAGACTGTGTGGACCACCTAGCTTTTCTCAGTGCATAGCTCAAAGCCAGCATCAGTGGTGGTATGGGGATGAAGAAGTGTCCACAGCACGAGTAGCTTATATATCTAGAAAAGTACCATGAACAGGTTTTGTAGCAACATATGCTGCTGCCATCCACTTTAACTCCCTTTGTCTTTAGTTTTCTTTCAGAAGTCAGATGAATGATCTATTCTTGAGTAGTAGAATGGTTCCTACCTGTTCTTAAAGTGATGAATGTCATGTCCTCATATGTTTGAAGGTTGTATGTAAAGGTATGAGAATACATCACATAAACTCACATGGGATTAAAATGAGAGGTGGAGATACAATGAAAATATGCAAATAAAGTTATAAACCAGATGCACAGTGGACTCTAAGTCAAAGGATAATTTAATTGTCAAATGGAGGTAGTGCTGCTGCAAGTGAACACGGAAACACTGATTTGCTTTTTGAATGTTTTATACCCCCAGTGGTAAATGTTAACAAGTTTCCTCAATGCTGTTATTTGCTTAGAGAATGTCAACATCAGAAATGTTGCATTGTACCATGAGAACGCATGCCAAATGAAGGGAAATAAAATCGTTTGATAATAAATTTATTGGCATATTTTCTTGGACAGAAACTTTTTTCCCCATAATTTTGTGATTTTAATTTTAAGGCTGTTATCCTGAAATGATTGACCCATAATGGGTTAGCCATTGGGCCAATAAGGTAAATTATTGTTGGTGTGAATATTCTTTGACAGTGCCATAAAAGAGAGGAAAGCGCTGTGATAACACACCCAACTTATTTTACACTGATGCCATCAAGTTTAGAATGAGTGGACTAAAGCAGGACCTGTTCCAATTGACAATTTTCAACTACCAGATGCTTTTAGCCTGATTATAATACGTCATTTGGTGAGTGTGTGTTTTGAGTTTGGTATAGAAATACAGTTGTTCTAATGGGCAACAAATAACTTGAAGGCTGTAATTTTAATGGAGTGTTGTCCTGGTGAGGTGGGTCAAAATGGTCTCTTTATTTCAACAATATTTGGACAAAAGTAAGCTAATAGATGCCTTTCTGGAATAATCATCGGGGTATGGTTAAGCCTCATATTGGCTTCAGATCTGTTCAAGTACAAGGTGTCAGATTTTCTCCAGGTTTTTTTTTTTGTTTTCACTTTTTGGTGAAGACGTTCCCAACATATTCATATATATTTAACAATTACATTTGTAATATATGGTATGATAGAGCTTATTTACATAAAAGTATACCTCTTTTTTTTGAGTAGAAAGGGGTCAACATTTTGGGTTTTTTTTTTTAGACCCTTGCTATTATCAGAGATGCATATGGTGATGTACAATCACAGAGAGGTATGTGTCAAAGTGCAGGATATTGTTTTGAAATAATTTCAATTTTTCAATCGCAGATGCTATTAAAAAAACGGCAACAACAAAAACAGTCATAACTGATTTTGCATGAACCTGCATGTACACAATATCATTGTAGCTGAAGGTGGCCTGCTTTTCTGTACTGTAAATAACCTCAGACTGAGTGTTAAGTAGGAAGTTGTTTTGAAAATGAATTGAAACCTTTTGAGAAAGCCATACATGTTGTGACACACATTTGGAGTCATCTATGTCTGGAGTACCCTCCTTCCTTTTTCTCACTCAGCGGTCTCAGTAGTCACTCAACAGCCAATCAGAAACGCGCTGGCGCTGCAGCGCTGTAAGAACAGTGCGGGTGTGCGCAGAAAGGGGCCAGTTCACGTCGTCAACCAACTAAACCACACATTCATATGAGCATCTACATTACACGTCGTGTGCCACTAAGCCCCAAACTCGTATTAAATTAGATAAGATGCTCAAAAAGACTTTGTCTTTGTAAATGAAATGAAAAATGAAGCCGAGTTTACACAAAACAATCAGATTTCCTTTTTTTTTTTTTTTTTTTACTGTGGCATCGTGCTCTTGGTTGAATCTGCAGCCGTGAGGAAAAGCTTATTAGTCAAAGTCCATGTCTATGAAGAGTAAATTAGACTTTTCTAGGAGGGATGTTTTCACTCTTTCCCAGGACTGCATGAACTGCCCGCGCTCCCTCTGCGAAAGTGAAACCGAGAGGCGGTGCAGGCAGCGGGAGCGCGCGCACCGGTGTACGTTCAGTCAGTCACGTAGCCCTCGGTGCTCAGTACATTAACTGTAATACACTGAAATATCATACGGTGTGGGGTTATGCAAGGACTTGTGTACCGTTTTAATTAAATAATTATCGAGGCAGGAGTAGATTTATTTTCTGAATGCCTCAAGGAAGTCTGTACCACAATCCAGATAAGCAGGAAACATCTCGTGCACAAATGTTTACATCAAAAGGACTCAATTTGCATTCCTTGAAGTTTGAACCCAGGGTTAGGCAATTATTTGCAAATTAAATTTAATTGCAATACAGTTGCCTTCTACAATATTCCAATAGCAGATGGTACTATATTTCTTTTACCTCAAATGTGTCAGAATACCAGATAGCTTTTTTTTGCAGTAGTTTATGCTCTACACCAGTGTTACTCAACCTTGGTTAACCAAAGAGCCAAAGTGTTGAAAAATACCTTTGCAAGTACAATAATCTAAGTTGTGAAAAATGGCAGTAACTGCACGAAGTAGCAGTAACAGTAAGTTTGAGGTGGCAAAAAATGGTCAGACAGTAAAAATGGATGAAGAGGGGCAAAAAATGGGAGAAAACTTAGAAAATGGTCAGCAATTAGAAAAATGTTACAGAGACCTGACATTTATTTTTTATTTCTTTTGAATAAGTTTTTTTTGTCGATCTCTTATAGTATGCTAATTTTCTGAGACACTGAGTTTTGAGTTTTCATTATCTGTAAGCCTTAATCATCATCAATCATCAACTTAACAAGAAATAATGGCTTGAAATAATTAACTCTAAGTATAATGACTCTATAAAATATCTGGGTTTCACTTTCTGAAATGAGTTGGCAAAATATTAAACTTTGTCATGTTATTCCAATTTTTTGAGATGTACCTATACATGCAAACAAAGTCTCTTTAGTGTTATTTACTTTTGACACAAACCCTACTTTTTCCCTCATGTTTGTGCTGTCTGAGTCAAAACAAGAATAATAATAAATACATATCATCCTTGTCATTAGAGCTATTGATTTCAACAATACATAAGATGGGGAACCTGAAATAATGGCAAAATAAATAGCATTTGCAATATTGGAAATACTAATTGCAATTAGTTTATTTTTTAAATCATTCAGCTCTATTTGAATCAGGTTTCAAGTGTGTCATGAACCTCATGAACAGGATTGTGAAAGAAAAAGTGCATCTACATGCATTTAGAAATCAAAGTTAAGATGCCCGAGTAGGTTCATGAGGAGATGAATTATTAAACATGACCCTTAAACTTGTTTAAAAGTGATGTTGCAGGATCTCTGCAGCATATGACTCCTAACAAAGATTGTGCTTGTTTTAAAGTAGGTTATGAGCACTTGAATCAAATGTGTAAAATGTGAATTCAGTAATAAATCGTCCTGTATCTGTTTTCAGGAACCAGTGGTTTTGACGGACACAAACCTTGTGTATCCGGCTCTCAAATGGGACATTGCATACCTCCAGGAGAACATTGGAAATGGAGACTTCTCTGTTTACACTGCAGAAAAGCACAAATTCCTCTACTATGACGAGAAAAAAATGTCTCTGTTTGAGAACTTTGTACCCAAGTCTCAACGAACTGAAATGAAGTTCACAGAATTTGTGGAAAAAATGCACATGATGGAGGAAATGGGAGGAGAGGAGAGGTAAGGCAAGGATATTTTTTCTTGTAACACGATTATGATTCGGCTGTGCTTATATTACCTGAGCCCGGTGTAGTGCCCAATCTAGACAAAACCCTGTCTTTAAAGCTGCATCAGTCAAGTATCTCAAGTGTCAGGATCAAGATGTGAGTATACTGCAGGTGTGTGACAGTGGAAGGTATTTCCTCTCATGAAATGTAATACAACACAGGAAAGCAGGGTAAACGACGAAGCATTAACTCAAGAGATGCAACCTTTTGTTGCTCATACTAGTGTTCATGGTTAAAGGAGTTGTAGTCTGCTGGAATACAAATACCTTGTGAACAAATTTATTTATAGCACTTATGAAAAGCAGTTGCCCTGGGACATGTTTTAGGTCTGTGATTGTGAAACACAAGAGCTCATATCTTATTTAATGTGGTTTTAAGGGTTTATCTGCAGCAGACTCTGAATGACACAGTAGGCAAGAAGATTGTTGTTGACTTTCTTGGTTTCAACTGGAACTGGATCAACAAGCAGCAAGCCAAGAGAAACTGGGGACAGCTGACATCCAACCTGCTGCTCATTGGCATGGAGGGTAAGGACTCCGAAGAAATCGTAAAGCATTCGTCTGCAATGTTTTTCCCACATTGCATCAAGCTTAAATGTTTCTGTAATCACAGGTAATGTGACACCAGCTCATTATGATGAGCAGCAGAACTTCTTTGCACAGATCAAAGGCCATAAGAGATGCATCCTGTTCCCACCTGACCACTTTGAGTGTCTTTATCCTTATCCTGTGCACCATCCCTGTGACAGACAGAGCCAGGTTAGCTGTTAGACTTGTTTCTGTAATAGCATGATTGTGTTATGATTGGGTTTGCATACATGGAAATCAAAACTCTTCCAAAATTGATATATGCATTTCTATGAAGAGCAGTATGTTTATATAATGTATGCAATGCATACCTACTTTTTGTTTACAGGTGGATTTCGATAACCCTGACTATGAGAAGTTTCCCAATTTTAGAAATGTGGTTGGTTATGAAGCTGTCGTAGGCCCTGGAGACGTGCTCTACATACCCATGTATTGGTAAGACATGCTGTGTTTAGGCTTTCTATGGGAATGTAGAGCCCATGGTTCTTTGATTCAATGCGCAATCAGAAGACCTGTAAAGAATTTTCTCTGAGCTCATGTGTAAAAACAGCTGATGTTCTTTCTTTTTGGAGACTTAAGGCAGTTTGGTATCAAAGAGGAACTACACATTGTCAAAAAAAATCAGGCTGGTCATGTTTTTGTTTCTTTCTTCAGGTGGCATCACATTGAGTCTCTGCTTAACGGCGGTGTGACGATCACTGTAAACTTCTGGTACAAAGTACGCATATTTGAGTTTACACAGTCGCCTAGCTAACTCTGCCTCATTGTTTTCCCTTATGATAACTCACCTGTTTTTTTTTTTGATCAGGGTGCCCCAACACCTAAGAGAATAGAATACCCTCTGCGTGCTCATCAGAAGGTAGCCATTATGAGAAATATCGAAAAGATGCTGGGAGAAGCACTTGGAAACCCACATGAGGTGAAATCAAATACTTTTCTACCATCTCTCTTCACACTTCTAACCCTCTACTGTTTGTTGAAGTCACTCATCAAAGCTACATTGTCAGTTTCTAGAACATCAAATAAGATCCACATTTAGGTCACCTGTTATGTGAAATCCTCAGGGCATACTGGCCCTTCCAGCAACCTAATTACTGTGAATATTTATGGCGTACCTGATTTAGTGCAAAGGAAAGATGTATGCAGTCAGGCAATGTGAGTTGAGCATGTGATATATCAGAATTTGCATTTGTGACCAAGAATCTGTGTCTTTCTGTAGGTCGGACCTTTACTGAAAACGATGATCAAAGGGCGATATGATCAGGATCTTAGTTAGAGTCCACCCCCCACGAAAGCTTGGAAACTGTTTCTGTGTGCAAGACAGACTGCTTCGTGTGGTTTCCTCATTCTGACTTTGGAGTTAGGTAACGCTGCATGGCAATAAGCGGCCATCTTGAAACCGTTCAGCTTCCGTCTTCGAGTGCCATGGTCATTGCAAATGTGATCACAGAACAAAAGTCTTCTGATGAAGATGAATACTGCCTGAAGAAGTCTTTTTTGTGTGTGTGTTTCTGAGGAAAGTCTGAATTCAAAGTTATCAAAATCTGTGTTCATAGTTGCTGTTTCCACGCTGGTGTTTGATATTTTGTTTTATGGAACAACCACAATATTTTGACCACTATTGAATCAGTTAAGGGGTAATATATTTACAGTAAACATTTGTTAAATACAGAAAATTTCCTATCAACACATAATCCCACAGATGTGGACTGAAAATATGACTGAATAACCCAATTTAACATCTTTATCACATACAGCTTTTTAAGGGGTTTCATTTCAACCTCTAAGGGTCATAAAAGATGTTTTGAAATAGCTCTGTGTATCTGGATTATCTCTCATTCCACCTACACAGTTTAAGACAGTCAGTTGCAGGAGTTCTTGTTCCTAAGAAGGAAGGATTGGTTTGGTAGTAAAACACAGAAGTGCAGTGATAAACTCTGAGGAAACATGATTAAAAATGGGTGTGCAAAAAGAGAGGTCATATATTCATCTGAAGGAGTACGTGACAACTTGCTGCTAAGTTATGTTAGCCAAGTAATTGATTTCTGTTTTATTTATGCTTTTGCTTGTTTGAATTATATTTCAAGGTTTTTCTTGAACATGCTTCCCTTCCTATTAGTACTTGAGACAATGTCAATAAAAAGTACCGCAGCTTCAGGTGGATATAGTTTAGATATGAACTGAAAGAAAGTACTTTACTTATTGTGAATGAGACTAATCTAAGTATTTACTGGCATTACATTTTGGGGAGTTTGATGCTTGGACTGAGTGGTTAAAGTCAACTACATAACAGTCTCATAAACAAGAAGGATATACTGCTGTGATTGCAGTGCTCCATCTAGTGGTCAAGTTTTCAGTTGCGTTCCAAGCTTGATGTGGAATTTATCAGATCCATGCACAGTACAAACATGCTAAAATACATTTATTCAGTATGTGTTGATTAATTTAAGCAGGTAAAACTGAGTAATGCTGCAATGTGTAGGCAAGTGTAGTTTTTCTTAACTTGTAGCAGCTCCTTCAATCACTGTAGGTTAATGAAATACGCACATCGTAACCACCATGCAGCCATATTAGACAAACTTATTAAGTGTTTACACTTTTTAGTGCCCTCCTGAACTATTGGAGAAAAAAACAAACCTTTATACAAAGCAGGAAAGTCCCTTTAAAAGTTTTGCTGTATGTGCCAAATTGGATGTGTGTCTCCTTTTTACAAATTCCCCCATGAAACTAGAAATATCAGTGGATTGTTAACTACAATATAGAAAGGAAACCAGATAGCACTTGAATATTTCTTGGTTTTGACTTTTATATTGTAAGTTCAACCTCTAAACTGCTGATAATGTATAGATCTAGCCTGGCAGGTTGCTTTTTATTGGTCATGATGTAACAGTTCTTTGTCATTTCTCTCCCATTGCTTGATTAAATCCTGTTTACTCTCATGTGCCTTGCTTAAAGATAGCATGGCACTTTATGTTTCAAGAACTTGATTTATGAGTTTTTATTTAATTTTTTTAGACATTTTCTTTCAATCTGGCATTAAACAGCTTTGAAGTTTAAAAAGACAAAGGTTCATAGAGAAACAGGCATGTTTTTTAACTGCTGGATGACTGTTTGGTTGTGAACATACAGTTTGTGCTCCTCTTGTTCCTCTGATTAAAGTGTTTGTCAAGCTCTTATGAAAAGTGTGGAGATTTGAATTAAGATTAAAACATTTTCTGCTTTTGAATAAAGAATGAATATCCCAGGGAATACAGTAGATGATCTACAAAAGTTAGTCTTTATTTACTAGAAATTGTGCGTCAGCAGTTTTTGAAGCACAGGGTTGATCTGAGTTGTGACTTAATAGCTTAAGTAAAACCATCCAAGCTTTACAGTAACACCATCATACTAATAAAAGACAGCATTGCTTCTGATAATGACAGCAATCAGTAAAAACAGATCTTTGAACACTAGAATGTGTCACACCTACAGTCAGGGAAAATATAATATACCACTAATCAAAAACATTTGCTTATAGCTGCTCCAGATGGATGCAGATTAACACAAACAGTGTATTAGTAAAAACTAAAAAATAAACCTGAACATCCTAGTATACAACTAATGAGAATCAAATGGGAATCCAATCATAATCAAAAATTCACAACCAACAACCACAAGCGAAGCGAAATTGCACAACACAAATGAGATACATGAAGCTGGGACCACTTCAGATACTTCATGTAAACAGACCCTGAAATCACACAACGGGCTTCTCCACAATAAATACATGAATCAAGACTCTGAAAATCTAAACATCTATATCAAAAATAAAGACTGCTTTTGGAAATAACTTTGAAATGTTCATCAGCAGCATGTTAAACACACCTGTGAAGGGGTTTTTACTCTACTGTACTTTACTATTCCAAAAAAGTTGGAGTGCTGTATTGATTTGGGATCTCCTTGTAAATTGAACTGGCTGTGCAACAAAAAAAAACAACTACAACTGAAAAACCCCCCACAAAAATGCTGTCCTTAATCAAAGTTATTTGGATAATTTAGCCAAAAATATAGGCTAAATGGAAATATTTGTTCGCATATTTGAGTCAGAAAACTTGTAAATCAGAGCAATAGCTTATTATAGGTGTGATTTCTAATAAACAATCAGTGGAGTAAATATAAACTTTGTAAATCAAAATTATTGTGAGTGTAATTATAAACAGTATATCTATAGGTTTGGGTTCACAGCCAACCATAAAAGCCGTAAAGGCTTGCAGCTTTACAAAATAAGAATAAAATCTGCATGTCAGATTTTGAATTTGAAAAAACTTTGTAGCACAACAAATTATCTGAAACACAAGGCATGACCAAAAATTTCAACAGCACTGCTTCCTAACATGATGTAAAAATAGATCTCAAAATTAAGTTGGCATGATTAATTTTGTATATTTGTAAAAAAAACAAAAAAAAAAGCCAATGAGATTTAAAATATCCAGAAAAAACAACACTACAGCACCACTAGGATATATTCAATGAAATAAACGTCTTTTTCATTTACTGTCATGATTATCAGGAAGCTACACTGAACTAATTGAAGAAAATCTAAATGAAAAGATTAAAAAAAAGTAAGATAAAAAAAAGTTGGGTGTTTAAAATATCAATAATGTCAGTGCAACATCAGACCTGCTGAGATGGCAAAACGTAGAGAGGTTAAGCTGTTATACAATCCAGAACACAAGCTACAACATCCATACCAAAACATCACACAAATCTTCAAAAGCTCTCCAGGAAATATAAAGGAATGCAAGTAAAACACAGTAATTTAAAGTTTCAACCAAGGCATAGAATGGTAGGAAATCTTAAAATAAAATACATTTAAAAAATAAAAAAGCCACCGACTCACTGACAAATACCATCTTTCACTTGGAAAAAACCACCTCACAAATTCAGGCTAAATAAACACAAGAAATTATAAATAGTGTAAACAAAAATGTCAGTAGCTGCTCTTACAGTGTTGTGCTGGTCGTCAATGGAATCTGTACTTTCGTGCAGGCTTGAGGTTGACATATGTTTTCTTCATGTCCTCAGTCTCATTTGTTTTCACAAGCTGATATCGCTCTCCTTTTGTGGTGACCACCTGATTACTGTGGTAACGAACTAGCTTCTTTGGAGCCTATGACAAAAAAAAACCAAAAACAAACAAACATCCATATTTAAGTTTAATGTAAACAATCAACTGGAGCTACAAAGAAAAATGGAATAAGTCATAGTGCTTACATCTTTGGGGGCAACAGGCCGGTGTGTTTTTTTGTCATCCTCTCTGTCCACTAACATGTATCTGTAGAATTAAACCCAAACAGGTGACTTAATCTCTCGAGTCAATAGGTCATATAAAAACAAAAAAAGTAAGGTCAGCTCCACTCTCCAAAAGATCAGAGCATTCTTACTCACTTTTCAAGGATGCTCTCTTTGAGTTTCTGGTCTGCAAGTGAGGAGATATTCTTCCCTTGGTTTACCTGTGGATGGGAAATGATTAAACTGATAGCTATCTTATATGACTGAGAGAGCAGCTGAAGTGACATTTCAAGTGAAAAGAAGTTTTTATTTACAATGTCCCTGAGACTCACATTGAGAGGAGTAGGGCTGAGTTGGACATCGCCCTCTATGATAAGGCGCACAGCTTCATCCATGTCTCCTTTGGCAATTGACAGAGCGCTACGAGCCTCTGAGAGACTACATTTGGGAAACATCTCCAGCAGGTGTTGCTCCTGGGCCTCCCATTCAGATACCTGTGGCTGGAAATATACACGTTGATATATTACCTCGATTTCATAGACAGCTGTAAAATACCGCCCATGTGAAATACAAAATTGGTAAAACTGCCAGTATCTGGTGTTTAAATGAGGGATTATTACCTTAGCAGTGGCGCCCTCTGTCTGATTTTTAAGGCACTGCATTTTTCTTTCAGGTGGAGGTTCAGCAGACATGGTGGTGTGTTTGAGTGAAGTCTTCTCTGTCCCTTCTTTAGGCAAATTGTTTTGTTCCTCAGCTAGAGCAAAAGAGATAACATGCAGGCAAAAAAAAGTTGCCTGTAAATTCTGGTGTGGAGTAGGAGTCACAACAACAACAACAAAAACAATTAACCCTGTTTGCTTTGAAGGTGCATCTCAAAAATTAGAATATCACAAAAACGTAGTTTTCAACAGTTTGGCTCTTTGACTGAGTAACACTGGTGTAGAGCATAAAACATCAGTAAGAAAATGAATATGGTATTCTAACACATTTCAGGTTAAAGAAATATTACACTGTCCATAATTACAATGTTGCAGCAGACCATATTTATGATTTGATCTAATTTGCAATGATTTGCCCTGCCCTACATTGAAGATAACAATAATAGTATAAGACAAAAGAAAGAATGAAAGTAATACCTGAAGTCCGAGCGATGGCGAGTTTGGAAGCCATACTGAACATCATCTCACATACTTTGACACTGCAACACAAACACATCATGTAAAAACCATGGAAAAGCAACACTGGTATGATAAATTTAGGCAGAGGACTGTTAGTTTACCTGTCAATTTCAGCAAAACCAGGTATGTAAGCTTCTAACATCTCTCCAAAGACTTCAACATCAAAGTTCTCCTCAACACTCTGCTGGGAGCCCAGATCCTCAAGGACTCCAGTGATGTAAGACAGAAGAACATCATCCAGCGTGCTGTATTAAGGGTTTAAAAAAGTTGCTGTTAAACTGCATGACCATTTTGAGGGAATACAAAAAAAGAGCAGGACTGTACCTGAGGTCTGCATCAGGAATATAAGTCTGAATGAACTCATGCAGTGCATTGTGGATGATTTTGTGGAGGTCCATTGCGTTCTTCTACTGTGCAGCAGAGGACAAGGAGGAGGCTTGAGCTGAGAAACAGTAAACATAACAAGCAAATGTCACTCCACCCTTTTATACAATCAACATGACAGTTGTCCTCCCCATACCAAATATGGCTCAGACGTAAATGGAAATGTTATAAAAAGCCTCTCTTATGAAAGCTTGGTTGTGAAAGCTGGCTGACGCTGCAGCATCTTATGATGTCATTGTGAGACGCTGCTTTTTTTGTACGCACAACCTGCATTAACTTCATAACAGGTAGACTTCAAGATTAGCTCTGTTAGCCAGGATGCACCAACACTATCCAGCATTTCTGCAACGACTACTTTGCATCTTCGTGTAACAAAGTAATTTGGATGATGCTGGAGTCACCCAAATCAATTCTGTCACATCAAGCACTTCAAGCAATATCGTAAACATGTTCCCGTTAGTTTTCCTGTCCAGTGCCGTAAATTCTTTCACTCGGACATTACCTAATGCTAGTTTCAGCAAGCTAATAGTTAATTACCAACAGCTGCGTTTCCACGAGTCAACCCGATATACTGGTTGGTTATTTTTTGTTGTTAATCTCACACGACGGAGAGTTCAGCTGCCATTGTCCAATATTCCTCCGTTTCCATGAAAAGGTCAGTTCATCTCCACTGTCCTCTCTCTGCACAAACACCCGTGGGTTGATAGCGACACAGCGCTAGCTAAGTGGGAGCTAATTTGCTAACAACAACATCGGGGTGATGTTAACGTTCGAGGACAAACAAAGAATAGTTATTTATATAAGATAGATTTACACAGTGTCAAAACTTACTGTGAAAAATTACAGTAACATGAAGCTGCAAGTTTTCCCCAAATGTGTCAGGGGGATGCTGGTCAATGCAGTGGTTAGAGGATTTCTATCCCTGCTTCTTGTTGTTGGCCCGCACGATTCAAACATTGAGACGTCATTTCCTGTCATTGTAAACAACCTGGATTAAACGCAGCGAAATGCCATTACTAATGCTTATGATAATGCTAATAATAATAATGCTAATAATAATAATAATAATAATAATAATAATAATAATAATAATAATAATAATAATAATAATGATGATAATAATAATAATGATAATAATAATAATAATAATAATAATAATAGTATAATATGATCTATTTTCATTTTAAAAGCTTTAAAGCCAGGGTTTCAAAACTCGTCAGTAAAATAAAAAATAAAAATTACAGAAAAACGGGGCATATTTAAAAATAGTATGAACAGATTAAAAAAAATAACCAAACCCCTGAAAAGTAATAAACAAAACAATTTTAACAAACAATAAAAAAGATTTAAGATCTTACCTGAGAATTAGAAAAATCTGTCGTCGTAAAACAGTAAAATTGAAGAAAAAAATAGTGGCAAAACTCTCAAATTGTTCCACAAAAAGTATTCTGACCTTTTTAAAAAACTTTTTTGAAGCACTAAAAAGCAAAGAGGCCCAGAATGTGTTTGGTCCTTCTTCACCAAATTGTATATTCTATTTGTCAATGTAAACTAGAAAACTGTTGCTTTTAAACTCATGACAAAATAAGGTACTTGGCAACAGTGATAAAACCTTACTTTTTACAAACCAATCAGCGATAGTTTATTAAAAACATGTTCTGAGCAGATCAGTTTACTGTAGAAACATTCCTATTTTGCTACATTGTCTGAGTACTTAGTATTTCCTGTCTTAAATGTGTGTTTCTCTCCTTTTCTGTTTCTCAAATGAAATTTATAACAACTGAATTAAACAACATCCTGTAGTTTTCTGCAAGTAAACTGTAACATCATTTTAAACTGGGGCTATTTAATTTACACTGTCTTAATCACAACATTTTATGCAGTTATACACACAAATGGAAAGTATTCCTGACTGAAAACATACATCTATAGATAGTATTTAAGGGAACCATCGTTTTTTATTAACAAAACCATGTTTCATTGAACATTTCTCATTGAAATATTATTCATTTTTCTCTCCAGCATCCCAGTGCAAATCCAAGCTTTCACACCTACAAACAACACATTTGGTTTTCTCTGTAAATGTAAAGCTTTAGGTTTCTTGGTGCCTGACTCAGTGTCTGAGCACCGGTCTAGCATGCATCAGGCCAGTAAATAGCCTACTCTCACTTGGACATTATCTTATATCTTTTGCCAGATCCATACATAGTTGATGATCGAGGTGTTATCTGAGGCAGCATCAATGATGTCATCAGATCCTCCTCTCAGTTACCTCCGCCTGTGTTGGTATTATAGCAGATATGTACCTGTAAATCATTAATGCCCACTCAATTGTTTCCCCGCTCGCTTGGCAGTATCCCTTGCCGGCTGTAGTATTTCATGGAGAAATATGGTACACGTCGCTGATAAAACAAGCCAGGAACAATTCTCAACTTGGCTGAACTCTGTTTCAACTCTGAGCTCATGGCTAGACAGGTGGGGCTGAGGTATCGAGGCAGAGCGTGTACAATGTACAGTACAGGGGAGCATCTCAGTTTTCTGTGTGTGTTAACAGCTGACACTGAGAACATCCTGCCAGCCATAAAATACAAGCTAATAGACTTGAATGTATACATTCCCACCAATTAACTGTAATTATATGATCACAGTGGAACAGAAAATTGTTCTGCCAGCTAACATGATCCTACACTTTTATATTTGGGTCAAATTGAGGGGTCACATGCAGGGTCACATTCAGTCCCTAACAAAAATAAATCACGTCACAGTCATTTTTCCAAGTGATGAGATTGTCCTGCAATTTCTTTTCAACCAATTGTATTTTATTTGTAAAAAAACAAACTCCCAAACCACCTGACCTGTTTCCCGATTCACTCTTTTGAAACACTAGATGGCAGCATTGAGTTATGAGTACTTGCAGGATCTCACTCATATCTGAGCTCCCTTTAAGCAGAAATACATCAGAAAAAGATTAATTGTCAGCATTAGATGTATGGGCTTGTAAAGTATCAACAACACCAAAACACATGAACTTTTTTTTCTAAAACTTCTACTCTTGTGCAGGAACTCATCTTAACTGAAAAACACAAAGGTCAGAGTTCACATGCGACATATCTGGTCCCAATTCTGGCCCATGATAGTACATTTGATTCATATGCTTTAGTATAGAAGATGATCTTGTTTTGGTTTTGTCAGTCCCAGGAAACACACACTCAGGGATTTAAGCTTTGACATTTATTCTGATTCACCTTTATGATTAAGGACTCCTGAACTTTACATGCAGTGGTTCAGTAGCTGGTATACGATCCCATGGATTCCACGCCTTTGTGTGAGTGAAAGAAGCGGACATACATGAACGCACCAGCTGTCAGAAGCACCCTCAACCCCAGACGTACTTACCCAGTTTTTAAATTCCAAATAGGCTTAAATTGGAGCAATATTACACACTGGAAAACCACAGAAAATATAAATCTGAAATCAGCCACAAAGTTGAAAAGATGAAAAAGTTGTAATACTCTTGTGGCATGATTGTCTGCTACAAGAAGTCTTAACAACCCTTTTTTTAACAACAAAAAAAAAGAAAGAAAAAGAAAAAGAAACTCATGACAAAACATACAGTTAATCCAGACATATCTCATATCCCTTTGGTAGTAGCAAGGTACATTGCACTGTTAGCCCCAAGCAATATTTCCACTGAAATTTCCTGGTGAAGGAGGCTCAGGCCAGAAGAAAATGAAGCTAAACACTGACACAAAACCAAGTCTTTGTACCTCAAATGGTTTAATACACACATTCAGATACGTCAGAACCTTGTGAGAAAATGTGAAACAGCATTACTTTGTCAAAAAAACAAAACAAAACAAAAAAAACTTAGACAAAAGGAGAATAACTTGTAAAATAATGTTTCTGCTGGTGCTTTTGTGTATTAGAAATAGGACTTTCGAAACAGATGAAATCTATTTATAACATATCAACTCATACATTAGGCTTTACTGTAAGAGGAAGCCAAGTGTTAATATGTGCTAATGGTATGTTTACTCATTTCTGCTCCTATATGCCAGCGTACAATCAAGCATGTCATGCAACAATGTCGAGGCTAGGCACATAATGTGGATATTGTACTGGTGGCACAGATTTCCATTTTCACACAGACAATAGGAAGAGGGGGTTGGCTCAGGGGATGTCTGCGCAAAAAGGTTTTCTTTTTTTGAATTCTCATCAGTCACCAAAACACTGAATGATTTATTGCCAAATTAATTACCCTTTACCCAACTTTAAACAAAAAAATGCTCCAAGCTGTCTGTCAGAACAGCATTATTCTATTAATGTGTGATCTGCAGTTCAGCCAGAGTGACTTCATATTTAGATTTTATTGTACTTTCAAAGTGAATGTGTGGCTTTGCATCAGCAATATAAAGGCAAAGCATTATCAGAGACTTGAATCACCTGTGTTACCGAGGTAGGCGCAGCACATTAATTGGGGGACGAATTTGTTAAAAATTTTAAATACTTAACGAATCTCTACCTCTAAGCATCACAAAAGGTGTATTTATGGAGTGAATTCAAGCACAGAACACTTTAATTAATTGAAACTTTTTACAATATTAGGCCTCTTTACAATCATAGGCCGTCTTTAATCGAATCTAAGTCTTACCGATCGTTTCACCTTTTTCTGCTGGGTTTTGAAGGTCTCTTCATTCAAAGGGTTATTGTGTTGATTTTTTCTAAAGCACAGCATTAAAAACACTCAAATCAAAGCTTTTAATTAAATTTCAATCTTGCTCTTTTCTTTCTGTATCATCAAAAGGTGCAGGTTTGAGCCTTAAAGGGGCTTGTAGTGTTAGCATGAGATTAGCTGGCTGGTTGTGTGTAGGCGTGGTTGACCTGGTCCAGATCCGGGCCACCTATGTGGGCTATAGCCAGCCCTCCCGTCTGCCTCCTGCACTGACTCCAGGAAGTGGTATGAGAGCCCATTCACCATTTTTCCCACCTTGAAAACTTCCCCAAACATCCACACAGTTACAGAGTCGCCACAGAAAACATATTTAATAGAAAAGTGAAGGAATTGACAGAAGATGAACCTCTTAAACCAAACATAAGAAAGTTAGGTGTAACTAATCAGTGCAGTTCAAAGACAGCCACAGCTCATGTTCAGTGAATGGTTCTGTTTCTGTTGTCCCGGTCTGTGTGTCTCTGTTCAGCAGTCGATAGGTTAACCTGCCCCTGGCATCCATCTTGTGTGGCCCCCCTCGCATTACCATTGATCTGAGGGAAATAAAGAGCACACGTGTTATTATATACAGCCCAGAAAAACAGCCTCTCACAGTGATGGAGTGAGCAGGCCAAATGTATGAAATATTGCCCCTCCGACATATTCCGTCTTCCTGTCAATAGTGCAGCCTTTGCCCACAAAGCGGATCAATAGGGACTTATCTTTTCATGATAACACATAACGATGTTGTCTGTTGTCTTTTTCTCATACTGAAGTTCTAATTCCACCCTCTGTCTGTTTAAATCATCCATGCTGATATGTATATTTGTGACATGCCTTTTGTGTTTTTTACCCCCTAAAGAAAGAAATGAAATTGGTGCAGGCCTGCTAGTCAGCAATGTGGCAGTTGCAAATTTACATGTTGGTTTTCTGGACGTTTCTCTGAAGCTTTTGGGGGTCTCTCATGTGTGAGACTGCTCAGCGGAGAGAAGACACCCCTCTGTAAAAACATCTGTTGTGGAAATGGCTGTCAGACTCTCTTTTGTGGGCTCCGTCTCTTCTTTGCGGAGAGATTGTCATTTGTTTTGACCATTTACGTGGGTGAAAGAATAATAATAAAAAATCTGGAGGATGTAACTGTGCAGTAGAGTAGTCTACAGTGTGGCATTTGTTTTTCTTTCAGTGTAGAAGAAAATGTCTCTGATTTAATGACTTTGTGGTCTACATATTGAGGAATTTGCTGTTACCACATTATTTAACGTGGAAATAAAATACCATGAAGGAAATGTGACAAAGTCATGTTTTCAGAAGTATTCACATTTTGGACAAGCTGCTCAAAGATGATAACAAATACACTTTAATTATTCATGATGTGGTGATCATTATCATGTGTGGGAGAAGTCACTGGAAAATAGAAAATTGCCATTGTCCCATATTGTTTTGAGTAATTTCTTTTTGGGGTAATACAGTCCCTCTTTGGGTTAAAAGTAAAACACCAAATCTGTGAACTCTCTATGACTGAATAAAACAGTCAGTGTAATTCAGCACACGCTGTAAAGAAGCACAGAACCATCCTGTGGTTTGGTGAAGCTGCTTGAAATGTTTCATCATCTAAAGCTTTTTTGTTCTGACTTTTTCTGGAATGATCCTCACTGTCTACTGTTCTCCACCAGCACAGGATGCATGTGGAGATCACTTACCAGCAAAACCACCAGGGACATCACCTCCATGTTTTCCCAGGTCAGATGTCATCCATCCCAGTCAAGCTGTCTCTTTCAAATATTCTTCTCTACTGATTCACTGCTAAAGAATATATTCTACACAATAAGAACTTCAAAATAATGACATTATGTTTGCATTTAGATAAGTTTGACAAAACTTTATGAATTGTAATGATCCCAATGAGCAGGCCTTGCACCTCACCGTTGAATGATCAGGGCACATTAATAAAAACACTGAGACCTTTGACAACTCTAGCCTGATTTTAACAATATATCTTAAAATCTAGGTGTTGATTTTTACCTTTTCATTTTCCTTTTTATCCTTTAAAAATTCAGGAAATTCCAAAGTGCACATTCTTTCAACTGCTATGAGCATTTTCCTCTTGTTTTGAAGCACAGCATTAAGTTTTCACATGGTTCAATTTGAGATCCCTGTTCTGTTAAAACACAGGATAATATGTAAAATCATGTTGGTTTCCAGTGAAAATTATCTGAATTATGTTTAAAAATTTTAGGGATGGAATTGTCATTTTGGTTTTAGAAATTTGATTGGACAAATACAAAGATAAATAAAAACACAGACACACAAACAAACAATAACAAAAACAAACATACAAACAAATGAAACCATGATACCATAGCACCACCTGGACTTCCTGGTGGTCATCAAAATATACGAAGTACACCTGGACAAAAACAATGTTTTAAAGAGAACAATTTTTTAGACTTCTAAGCAAGACTAGAAAACTGCATTCATTGTTAGACCTAAAGAGCAATATACCACTTAAAAATCTTATTTGTAAAATTATCATGTCTTACAAAGAAGAACAAATTCTGATGCCTAAAATATCTATATTGTGTATGTGATCCCACATATAAGCTGTGTGAAAGGAGTAAAACCAGTCTGCATTTCTCTGCCTCCTAACAGGGAGATCCCTTTGTGAATTAATGGGCCG
Source organism: Thalassoma bifasciatum (assembly GCA_008086565.1). Lineage (NCBI taxonomy): Eukaryota > Metazoa > Chordata > Actinopteri > Labriformes > Labridae > Thalassoma > Thalassoma bifasciatum. The sequence continues at coordinate 498,178 of RPOG01000046.1, read as the reverse complement.
CCTGTTTGTAATTCTGTGATTCTCCTGCAGAACAGGTGAGTGTTTGAGCAGAGTGACACCTCATAAACTAGCTGATAACCTGTCCCTGTGTCTTCTTATCTGTCTTCCTGACAATCCCTGGTCCCTGAGCGCGTTGTCGTTTCCCCTCGGGCCCATTATCAGATCCCCACTGTAGGCTCCCTCAGCAGCTGCAGTTATTGTAGAGGACTTACTTTTATAGCACCATGATGTGTGTGACAACAGTGGCTTTTTATGAGTGTGTGTGTGTGTGTGTGTGTGTGTGTGTGTGTGTGTGTGTGTGTGTGTGTGTGTGTGTGTGTGTGTGTGTGTTGTCTTGTTGTCTTTGGTAAGATAGTTGCCTTTCTTACTGAGGGGCTTCCCCAAAATTCTTTTCCTTTTATCTCTCCAAATGAAATCGAAATAAAAAAGGTGAGTCAAATACAAAATACTGAATTAAATGTAGAGCTTAATTTCAAATATTATCATTCATCATCTTTTTCCAATCATGTTTCAACACCTGATCAGCCCCCTCACACTATCTGTGGGAACGTGTTATCTCCCTCTGCCATTCATGTACACATTTATTGGATTCCAAGTCTGTGGGATCAATCTTTTGGCCACCAGAGGAGCATAACTAATGGCAACATTAGAATGGCTTTGTGAGAGGGACTGGCCGGATGAGGGTTAACCAAGCAGGAAATAATCTAGGATTTTATATCCTGCATGAATGGCCATAGGATATGCTAAGAATAAATTAATCCACCCCAAATTTTAGCAGAGAGGTTATCTTTTGAATGAAACAGTTGCTGTAGGATGGCACGTTCGTTTGGCCATTTTTTTCCATAAAGGGGGGTGTTTGCTCCTTCTGTACACGAATGTGGAATTTCTTGGCAGATAATGACCGTCATCCTAATGCTCAGCCAGGGTCAGAGTATCCGTTCTGTGTCTGACTGCAGGTCTAGACGGCCTTCCTCTGCAAAGCCTTTTTTTCCCTTCCTTTTAAAGCCCCACTTCTATTTTCCTGTTGTGCCCAAACAAGGATTTTATAAAACGGGTGACATCGCCACACAAGCTGTCTGCAGAATCCCCCTTAATTAAAGTGACTTTTAAAGCCTTCCTCAGACACTCATAAACCCCCTCTCCATTAAGATCCTCCTAATTACTGTGTGCAAAGGAAAGGGGGACACACAGAGACAGACAGTGTGGAGGTAAGCCTGCTGGCATTTGGCCCCATAAGCTGAGCGCCACACAAAAGAAAATGTCCCCTGGGTTACCCATCCTACCAGAGAGAGTCCTTTTTTTCATCCACGCTCCTCCTCTTCTGTTTTCTCCTTTATGAATGAAAGTATATGACATGTGGGGCTGACAGTGTCCATTCATGGAGTGGCTGGAATGTGTGAATAAGCGCTCTGAATGAGGCAGGAATCACAGCCACCTGATAAGTCATTAAGCAGTCTTTTGACGTTACCATTGTTTAAATGTGCATGGTGGAAGTGAGAGTGCTGTCATCTATAAACAGCCGCTCACTCATGTGAGGCTGATTAGAACAGATAGATATTCAGTGTACACAGACATGCAGAGTCTTCTCTGGTTTCCAGCTGAAACTTTGCTGTCAGTCGACCAATTAAAATCATGCTGGAAAGTTTTATTTTCCTACAAGGTGACTTTAACCAGTGCAGACATGAGAATCTCAAATCATTACACGTCACACTAAGCTACAAGTCCAGGGAGTGTGGACAGTCATTGCAGCGTCGGTGGCAGAGGCCTTCTCAGAAAGGTTAAACGTGTTTGGTTCATGTCCCGGTCTGCAGATTAATGACATTAACGAAGTTTCCATTAGTCCTGCAACCGAGGGAGACATGGGCGTCCATGCGGAAAGCCACATGACCGAGGCAGAGATAAGAGAAAATGAAATACGTCTTCACGGAGAAAAGAGGAGCCAGGAAGTGCCACTCCAAATTAGCTGTGGGCCCAGTTTGTTGTTACTTCATTAACCCAACAGCCCCAGGAAAAAAAAAAAGCGGGGTCACAACCTTTTGCAACAGGGAGGCCTGAGATTTGTAAAGAGAGGCTTCTTCAAACTTTGTCTGGATGCAAGTATTGACACATTGACACAGACAAGTGTGTATCATTGAAAGAGAAGTCAATTCAACCTCTACATTGTTGTCTTTTAGCATTTGTCCTTTAGAGGTAAAATAATGAAGGGCAAATTCTTAAGATGGAGTGGAGTTTTCAGGGTTCTGTGCTTTTCTTGAGTGTACCGCTCTGAAACCTTCTATTTTAAACCTCTGACATTCAAAACATTTTAGCAGCTGTTTACTACACATGATGTTCCATACTGACATTGATGCACTGGATGAGTATTAAAGTAAGATTTGTTTTGCAGGACCTTTTCCAACATCAAGGTAGATTTGAGCACATTGAAGCAGAGTTAATGTTCTCTTTACTCATATTTAAGTAAATTAATTTAAAGTTAATGCTCTTGGCTCAGACACCGCTGTTTGAAATTTCCCTGTGAAGGCTACTTTCTACTTTTATACTGTGAGTACAGGTGAGCGAGGCATCTTTTTGAGTTTTTTCTTGTGAAAAAAAAGTGAAACCAATATTCTTTACGTGACCAATCATTTTTAAACATGCAGTTCTACTTCAGTTAATAATGTATGAGTATTTGATGCCTGTTTGTCTCTGACATGTATGTTTACTAACTTCACATTAACTAGAAAGCTGAACACTTTAGACGTCACTCCAGATGACTTTACTGTTATTTTTAGAGCTGTCAATATGAAATATGCTAAGAGTTGACAATAAACTTATCTATAAGTGTTACTTTGTGTAAGTTAGAAACTACTGTTTTTTTCTTTTTGCAGTAAACAGGAAGTTCCAAAAGAAATGAACTTAAGTTGGTCCCTCATAGGCTGATATTTTTATTAATCTTTCTATTTTAATGCCAAAAATAATAATGTCATTTATTTATAGTATTGTTACCAGCTCATTGATCATAACTTAAAACATTTTAAATGGTTGAATATCCAATCTGTCTGTGAGATTTCAGTACTCTTTTATTCAGATCTGGATGTAAAACATTCACTAAGTGTTTATATGTCACTTCTATGCCAACACACAAAACTAAATTTCCAGAGAAGGAAGAAAAAAATGTTTGTAGTGTTTTTTTTTATATATATGAAGAAACACTGGACCGTAGCATCAATAATGTAGATTCATTATCAGCTATTCCACAAATAAGAATACTATGGGATATTACTTGATCATCAATATTATATAATACACATTGTGCCCTGTTTGTTCCTGTCCAACATTTGGCTGTGTGCTTCAAAAAGAGCCGAGTTGAATAATGCCGTCCTTGTTGTTGTAATGCGAGCTGCACAGTGACTCTTTATTTGCAGGCAGTGACTTTATTAGAGTCTATGGTTACAGACCCTTGGAAGGAGGGCTATTGTATTCTCACCCTTTCTCTGGCAAACACACCTCTGCTGCTCTTTTTCTTTGCACACTCTTCATAACAAACAGGCCTGATTGACACTACAAGAAGCTCAATTTGTGAACTCCTTGAGTTTTATCATTTACTTAAATGTGTCTTCTTCATTTATTTATTTAAAAAACAGCTGAAAATTTCTAAACTCTATCCCCAGTTTCTCCTACAGCTTCTTACAATAGACTGAAACACATAGACACATATACCAACTCAGCAACATGGATCGACAGCAGCTGACTTGGCTAGAAACTCTGTGGCACAGGTAGACAGAAGCAGGGTCCAGCGAGTGTCTACTGAGGCTGCAGACACATCTGCCTGCTTGATTTCACCTGGTAACTGAGCATGTAGTATTTACTTCTCGGCTGAAATGCAATCAGGGGCTGCTAGCTGGCAAGGAAGCAATGAGCCGGTGATTAGGGGACGTTTTTTCTACCTCTCGCTTTTAAAGAAATAGGGAAGGGTTTGAATTAAAAAAAAAACCTAGGAGAGAAAAGATGTGTAATATCTTGAACTCTTATTTTAAGGTTGGAATAAACTTTTTTGTTGTTGTTTTTCTAAATTTTTTTTAACTTTTATGTTTTCATAAACTGATAGCATGTATCATAGAAAGGAAAACAATCACTAATTGAAACTCAGCAACAACAACAAGGCTTAATCGTTGCAAGTTGTGTTTTTTTCCCTGTTCTCCTGTTTTATAATGATTATTCTTCCTTATATTTAGATTCAATAAGAGTTGCATAAATATTGTCTGATAATGCATACCTATTCAATGATAGAATTGACATTTGAATTGCTCTCACCTGCAAATATCTGCAGATGAAAATTTTCTTTTAGCCAGCTCTAGTGCAATCAAATAGTCAGATCAATAAATTAAACTTGGAATACAACCTCTTTTTTTCCTTTTAAGTTTATTCTCAGGCTTTGTTGGCCTTATTTGGAGAGGATTAAGACTGTGGTCAGGGTAAACCTGGGTTGCTCAAACACTATGACAAGTGACCCAACAACCCCCTCCATACAACCTTTTAAGATGAAAAATATAAACGTCAGTCAATTTTAAAACATATATATGAAGGAAAATGTTTTATGATGAGCTGTTTCTTTGCATTCAGCCACAGCCTCGTGAAGTCCTGATGATAAACGTAATACTGACACTGCTGAGGTTTCCACGGTAGAGTGCTCCTCTATGTGTGCGTATAAACATTTACATCCTCGAGACAAGAGTCACCTCTCTAATCTGGCTGAAGAAGTGTGTGGAGAGGCCCTTTATCCCTCCCTGCTTTAACCGGTTGCTCACAGAAGAGGCATTTACCTCCGCTAATGGGGAGTGAGTCTTTCACCAGCGCCTGTTTGCCTCTCAGTCGTCTGAAAGAAACCTCGCCAGAGAGGAGACATTAAGAAAACCAGTTAATCTGGAGCAGTCTGTGTGTGTCTACCCGGGGAGTGGACCCAGCTCCTTGGTGCCTTCTCAAGAGGTTTCTGTTCACAGCAGCTGTAGAAGCGTCAGATCAGCACTTTGCTGAGTCGCACCGATGAAGACACAGTGGTTTAACAGATGAGTGGGCAGACTCCATGGTCATTGTGAGTTTATAGACTTTAAAAATGGTACTTATTTGATACAAAGCTTTTACAATTTGTATGAATTGCACTGTTGATTTACTGCTCAAAACCCCTAACTGATATGCCTAGGTCAAAATTATTAGAAAATATGTAGCAGAAATACTGAAAAAACACCCCAAACTAATTCTTTCTTTCTCTTTTGTCAAGTTCTTGCTGAAGACTTTATTTCTTTTCTAAATCCAGCAAAAAAAGGCCTTGTAAGCAATCTGACTACAAATTTAACCTTGCCAATCTAAGATGCATTTTTTGTGATAGTTTAGACAGTTGAAACCAGTAAAAACTACAGCCTCCATTAACTGTTAATGAAGCAATCCTACTGCAACTAGTCCAGGGCCATCAGTGGCTGGAGCAAGAGGGACTCCTCGTTTGAGATGAGTCCTATAAACACAAAAATAAATCTGGGGAATGGCCTAATCAACTGGTGAGCCACTAAAGCAGGTGGATGTCAGGATAGCAAAACGTATGGGAGTTTAGTGTAGGAGGTTGGTTAGAGTTTGGAATTATTTTTGTGAGTTCATTCTGAAGAGGAAGAAGATTAAGTCAGCAGAATCTAAATGCATTCACACACACATTCATACACAAACACTCACACTAGTGTTGCCCTCAGGGACATGTATACCCACCCTTGCACCCAAGCACACCAACATGCAAGCTTGTGTTTCAGTGTGTATGACAGATGCCGTATGGACTGTTGTATTCTCAGCAGCAAAGGAGGGCCCTGAGGGTCTCTGCTGTCTGACAGTACACCAGGGATCAGCTGTGACACAGTGACACCGATCCCCTCATGTCACACACACAAAGATGTCCCAACAGCACTCGTTGTATATGAGTGTGTATCTGAGTGTTTTTGGACTTTATTGTGTCAAATATACTACAGCAGATTTATTCATGGCTGTAATGAGTGTCAGCCCTGTGACTCTTTTGTTGCACCTTTAAAAGTACAACACATCCACAACATTAATATCCCTAATTGTTTTCAGTGCTTCAAAATAAAAGCATCAAAAGTTTTTTTTTTTTTATTTGTGTATGATTTGCAGGCTGTCATTCCATCAGGTTAGTGAGTGTAGAAACTGAGGGGAAGCTGAGCAGTGATATTGGTTGTACTGCTCATGTTTGACCAGTTGAGGCCATGCTTTCCTCAGGGTGAGCAGCGACTGACGCCAGCTCAACACTCCTGACTCTATCCCACTTTCTCATCACTGTGTATATGGGTCATTCAAAGGGAATTGTTAGTACAAACATCATTTGATCTTTCTCTCTAGAGTTGTTGTATATAATTTTGAAGATTTCATATCTGTGCTATTATATTTTATTAATGTTGTCATATGGTCTTTTTATTTACAATATTACATTTTGATTTAATTTCATGGCACATGTTCAAGAATAAAAGTTTTTTTCAGGGATGTCAAATAATTTTATTTTACTAAAATCACATTTAATTACTGGATGTTAGTATTGCATTTTGAATAGCACATTTAAAATTGGATTATTCTACATTTCATTGTATTTTTATGTACGTTTGAACACCACTGAGCAGTTTTTACTTGTCCCTTGATCAGGAATTAACTTAATACGAGTCTTCCTCAATGTTGTTCTATATTCACTCACAGATCTGTGACATTTCATACACTCCAAAATAGTGCTCTGCCAGCTTTTGTGATGTGGCTGCCTGCTGACGTCAGTTTGACTTGCTGCACCTGTATGCTTACCTCATTGGTGGTTGTTTGAACTCAAAGGACTTTGTTGTTATCTTAGTTCTGTTTTACACAACTTGCAATTTTCTCCCCTTGGTAACTGAGCAGTACCAGAGTTTTTTAAGTGACGTGTCTCGGCTTGTGTACATCTGTATTGTGGCTTTTTGGCTGCTGTGTGAGTACCTCCTCTGCTATCTCTTTAAATTTCCCTCCAATGCTGATGCACCAAGGAGTCCAGCAGGTGCAGTTTCACAGCACACTGATGCCTTGCTCAGTGGTGCTGTTTTTCCCATCATGACATCAGCAGGAAACAGGGAGATGCTGCAAAATAGAGATGGGGTTAATTTTGGACCTTTATCGTATCACTCTTGTCAAGATGTAGTCAGAATTTTTCACATTCACACGCTAATTATCCAGAACCAACTGTAATTCAGTTTTATGCACAGGATTAAAGATAATTTCAACAAAGTGTTAAAGAACTTGCAACTTGACATTTTTAAAAGCAAGTCATGTTATAGGATTGATTTTAAAATCCTAATTTGTAATAAAAAGAGAATGTAGTTCCTTTAAAGCTTCATAAAATTTCTGTGTCAGAGATTAGCTCTGATTCTGGAGCCTGCTTCTCCCCTGGCAGCAAAGGTCCATTTGCTCTGCCGGTCAGCTTCTCTCCAGGTGCAGACCTTCTCCCCTGAAAACCCACCATGAGCCTGTCAAATAAGTAAATCCAGGGAGATGTGTGGCCTGTGAAAGGGATATGCTTACCCTACTAGTGGGCGCAGAGACGCTCCTTTGTTTCCTGGCATGTCTCACATACTTTCAGAGGCTAGATAAGCCCCCTGCACCATGAAACACTGCTTTATGTTTAGCCCTGGTAACGTCCCAGAGAGGGCAGAGTGGACTCAGAGGAGAGACCCGTCAGTGAGCAGGTAATATGTCCCTTGTGTCACACCTTGTTAAAGGGCCAGATGCACATTAGAGCTTTGGTTTTGCATTCCTGAGGTATTTAAGTGTATGCTGAAAATTCTCAAATAACTAAAATCCATAAAATATTCCTCCCTCTGACTCTCTCACTGTCACCCCTTTATTCTTTTATTTCCTCTGCTCTCTGAGGAGAAGGGGCAAGCTTGGATGGGGACAGGCGAAGGAGGGGTTAGGGGGTAGAGAGGTGGGGGCTTGGCTGTTTCCTGAAATCGGATTAGCAGCTACTCTACACTTACATTGCAGGGACTGGGGTTTTAGTTTAGCCCGGCTCAAGACCACCCAAAAGGTAAACAGGTACATTACTGTGGGGCAAAAAGGAAAGTGAATCGTGAGGGGATTGAGGGAAAAACTGATGAGAGATGGATACAGATTGGGTGAAATAAATACGTGACTAGTTGGTAGCCTGGTGCGAGCGGATTTCTTGGTGCAGTTAATCTGAAATTAATTCCAAAAACTGTTTCACAAAGTGGTGTGAAATATGAATTCTGCTCAATGACACAAACAAAAAAGTACAAAAACAGAAAAAACAAAATACTAAACCCAACTTACTTCTTAAATTTATTCTGAACTCCCAATTTGTGAACTTCCTCTCCTTGAACCAACTCTCTGGACCCTCACAAAAGACCTATATATCTCACCCCCAGCCCTCCCCGCTCACCAAGATATCTAAACCTCACACTGTCATGCTGCTGCCACTGCATCCCACAGAAAACCTCCTGAAAATTAGTTTTTGGCAAGCTGTTCGCAAACACACTCTCCTGTCTGCTGCAAGCCACCAAGGCTTTGTTAGGCAGGCCCGCTCTGAGCCCAGAGCCTTCAAGACCCCCATTATGCAGCAGGACTCAGCGGGGCAGAAAGAGCAGGAGTGTTTTCGCCAGTCATGTGGGCACACAGGCATTATACACTCTTCAGTGGCACTGTAGCTATTTTGTGAGTCTTACAAACAGAGAGGAGGCCTGCACAGGCTGCAAGAAGTTTTGATAATTGGGAGTTATATAAGTTCCAAGATCCTCACAGGAGGATTGTAAGTTTTTTTTACCCTCCTTTTCCCCCATAGTGTGTTTCTGAAAAGCTCTGTGTGAAGGCCCCACTGCGAAGGTGACAAATCCTTTGACATAAATCATTGTGTAAAGGTTAAAGGAATACAGTCAAGTGCTCAGGAGGAAGAGCCCCTAATTGCCTGCTTTGCTCCAGCTTTGCTGAGCTGTGTTTTACAAATTAAACAACAGCTCCTGCACACGGCAGAGCATTTGTCAGAGAGCGCACACATCTCGTGCATGCTTGTTTGTGTGTCTTTGTTTACATGAGCCCTTGTGTTAGTTCACTTACGTCTTATTGTAAAAATAAGCTTGTTCAGAGCTTGTGTCAAGATCCAGCGGGCGTGCACATTGGCTGCAGCTGGGCAGGAATTGAGCTGGAGTTTTTACTAATCAGTGATGGACAAACTCAGGGCTCCCTGCATCTCAAACATCACTGCTTCTGTCAGGGGCCCTGAGAGCGAAGCAGGCGGGCTGAGCAGCTCTGATCAGCACTGTTGTGTTATTTTTTTTTCTCACCGAATCACACTGGGGAACACGTGTGTGTGTTTGAGATGCAGGGATGCATGGTGCTAACCCTCCCCTGAGTGGTAATGCATGAACTGTTAGCAAAACATTGTTGCTGCTGCTGTTGCCTTCTATGTTAATAAGAGGTGGATTGGGGGGTGCACAGATGTAATTCAAGGTTGACATCACAAAATTTATAATACACCTACAGTGAAGAGTATCTTGCATTCAGCAGACCTAAGGTGAACTTTTACCGTCAATAGAAAAGAGATTGTTAGATGATTTCACAAGAGGCAGCTCAGATATAAGGCGACAAATTGATTTTAGATTACATATATCTACTTAATTTTCAAAGATGGTGTTGAGGAAATCAAAATCTTATCTTGAAATGGGTACATTCAGCAACAATTTTACACAGAAAGCCCTGCAGGCTCATTACAAGCCTGCTGTATTTGTAGTCACTGCACCTTTTATGCAGCATCTCAAGCTGTCAAGCTGCCGGCGTCCATGTCATTCAGTTGTGTTGTAGAGAGAAGAGTTCAGGCTGTGTAAATGTATTTATGAATGCATGATTTTGTGAAAGTGTGTATTTGGCTCTCCTCTTGCTGTCTAATAACTGGTAACCCCAGCTGTGAGTGTGTGTGTATGTGTGTGTGTGTGTATGTGTGTGTGCGTGTATGAAGTGTGTGTGTGTTTGTCTGCCTGTGTAAAGCTGAGGCTCGCCGGGGCACTGAGGCGAAACTTGGCCCCAGTCAGGCCAGTGCGCAGAGGGCAGAGACCAAAAAGCCTCCAGCCGTGATTTCTCTCTCTCCCTCTTTCTCTTTCAATCTCCCTCTCTTCCACTGGGATTTGGAAATAGGTAGCCCGGAAGATGTAACATGTATTTATTTTGTACACAACACTCAGGGATTCTTTGGCCTTGTGTAAATGCACATGCAGTACATTTTTACTGCTGCGACAAAAAAAAAAAAAAACTATGTGGATGATTTTGTCAGGTTTTCCAATTTTACACACTTCAGCGTACACTATGTATTCCCCAGCTATTGTAGCTACTGTAGCATTATCTTTTCAGATCAAAGAAAAACAAAAATTAATTTGAACAGTCAAAGCTCAGATTGGGTACAAAAGCAACATTGTTAAAATCAAATGAAAAAGTAAATCAATTTTTGTTGTAAATATCACAGAAATAGCATCCAAACTAAGGCCAAGTGACAATTGCAGTCAGGAGTAAAAAGAGATCCGCTTGGATATTTTAGTCTTTTGTGCACTTTTCATTGCAAATCACAACTTACACAGTTAAAACTTAGGTTTCTGTGTGTGTAGCTATAAGATGAGGAGCAGGAGTAGGCATCATTTTGATTTGGCACCAGGATTTTTGAAGTCCTGCCCCAAGGCTTAGGGTAAGTTTGTCTTTTAAAACTCAGGCCATTAAACTTCTAAATGAAAATGAAGTGTCAGCATTTTTTTCCACCTCTGATGATCAATAATTGTTATAATTTCAGTTTAATGGTGGTTTTGATGACAAGTTTAACAAACTTTATGTCCTTTTGTAACTTGCCGTGTCCTTGTATGTTAAAGGGTCTGTGAGGACTAACTGGAAAAGCTAGTGTTTTTCTGGGATAAAGACTCTGAGCACTTGCACACACTGTCAGGAGAACATGACTCTTAAAAAGTCATACATTTGTTTTGAAGCAAATGAATGGAGAGCTGCTCTTTTTAACACTTCATTCTTTTGGTTGAGGCAACTTATATCCTAGACACAACATAATGAGATAATGTATTATTAACAGTTATGTAGCGCTATTGTCTGAAATGTGACTACAAGCAAACTGTAAAATCAGTTTGTACTGTTGTTTGATAACTGACTATATTCAGTGTCACTCCCCAGGTGCTCTGAGATGTGTTTGTACCTTGTGATGTTAGTTAATACTGGCTGTGTCCTACCAGAGCTCAGTGATCAGCTCCAACATTTCCAAGCAGAGCAAACATAACCTCACTCTTCATTTTATTGATAAACTCTCAAGTTTGAACATAAAACTGCAGTAGAACTGTTGCATGTGGATTTTAATACATGCTATCTTAACCAGCTTAACCTATGTTTTAGCCTTCTTTTTGCCTGTCCTGCCCCAGTGACTAAAATTACTTGAAAATTAATCTAAGAAATGTCTTTCAGTAGAGTAAAAAACAAATCTCTCTCCTCACTGCTAAACTTTGTTGGTCGGTGTGGTATACATTTGTTTACCTGACTAATGTGTTTTTTTTTCTTTCCTTGCATTTTCTCAGTGAGCAGATATTTTTGCGTTCTCAGTCAGCATCTCCTTTTCCTCTCCATCCTCCCTATCAGTGCCTTTCAGTGGCCCAAAGAGGGAATACCAGCATGAAACAAGCGCTACTGGTTAAGTATTTTCATGCTGGATTTGAAATCAGATTATGTACGGGTCTTCTCAATTGACTTAATGGATTCGAAGCAACTGGATCCTATTAATAAAGGAATAAAAGAGATGGAGGGAAGGAGAAAAGGGGTGACTTTGCCCCTGAGGCTGTGGCCCCACCAGTGGGACTGGGAGGCTAATCTGCCATGCAAATTAAATCCTGCCTCTATGTGCTGGCCCCTCTAATGTCCCCCATTACACACCTTTTATTTGTTGTGATCTGCAAACAGATATTGTTCCAGCGACAGACAGGGATATTACACTGGTATGGGAGTGATTACTGAGGAAGATGGGGTTTTCATCTTTACTCTTTGCCTCAGAGGAATCAGCTCTGGGAATATTCCAGGATGGTTCTCAGATTGGGACTGACACTCATCTGGTAGTGTCTCTGGATGTTTTTCTCCTCCTCAGGAATCCGCCTTCACAAGTTCCGGGCAGGATTATGATGCAGTTGAGACTGAGAGGTTTAATCAGTGTGAGTGGCAGTATTTGGGCCGTAACAGGGCTTACCTCACCGTTTTCTCTTTTGTCTTAATGAGGTTGTACTTTGCTTCATTCCTTGGAAGTCTACCTCTCACACTCTGTTCCTGTCGGCCTGTCAAAAGTAGCTGTATAAACACACATATGTCACATATGCTAATCCGATTTAATCCTAATCATGACAGGGCTTATACTGTATGTACAGTAGCTGCAAAGCTGTGAAACTTCCACTGAATTTTCAGTGTTTTTTAGCAGGAAAGTTCACCTCCCTGTGGTCTGGCAAAAGTTTACAGGGCACACAATCTCCCTCATCAGGACTTATCTTAATTGAGCCAAGTATAAAATACTGAGAACTTTTCCATAAGTAGCTTTTAAGGTTTCCTGTTAAGGATTTGTATTTGAATAATCTCTGCAAATGAGTGGATGAATTACTGACTCAATTGTTTGTTTGCTTGTGTATTGGCCAGTTGGTGGGAAAGTTTGCCTTCTTAGCTTGAAACAGTGTGATTAGAAACAATTAATTTCTTCTGGGTCAACAACATCATTAATCCTGTAAATAAGAGCAACCATGAGCACACAAATCCATGCTCACATTAAGTAAGAAGTGATGCCTAAGGTTTCGCCAAAGTTGTTGAGGCAGGTTACTTCCGAGAAGTCCAGATTTCCTTATTATGGGACTTCAAAGGGGCATTATCCGTGTAAACGAATGAAAGAGCAAACAAGGTCATTACTATGAGTGTAGTGCAAAACCCTCATGTTTTTATTTCCCAAACTATAACTCTTTGTGTTTCCTGGATATGCTTAGGAGGTATGACTTACACTAAAAGGTTGGTCAGGTTTTCTAAAAAGATAAAACATCAACTTTTATGGGAGTAACCCTACTCGATCGTCACATATGGACCTCTATACATGTACAAAGTGTCTGTGACTACTTAACCCCCTTTCCGTGCCTGTTTGCTGTTGTTTTGGTTGTCTCGGGACATTGTTAGGTGGTGACTCAAGCCAGTCACAGTATACCTAGTGCACAAGTGAATTTAGGTGTTGATGATAGCAAGTGGGAAAAGCTATCCTGAGTGGCTATGTTAGCAGCCATATTACAGTGAAAGAATGACGCAATATTTACAGGATACCTCATTTACCTGCAGGAAGTCAGGTGTCCGGCCCCCACATAGAAATAAGATGCTGCAGAGGCTCGCTGGGTCAGGCGTGCACTACCATTGGCACTGAGCCACAGAGGAGGATCCTGCTTTGGATGTTATGTTTACAGACAATAATGGAAATTCCTGCTGACCCTACCTTTAAAAAGGATCACCAGCTGATAAGGTGACACCATATGATTCAGTAGGGTGTATTACGACATGTTACAGGATAGTGAGTGACTTTACAACATGATACAATAAAGGACAGTACAGTATGATATGGTGTCATAGGATAAGAGAGAAACTTGCTGTCAGCTATAGAGACCTAACATTACACTCGTGAAAGCTATGCATTGTGATATGAAGAGGCATTTACATTGCACATTTACCTTTAAGTGAGAATAGTATATTAAGTGTATTAAAAAACAAGACCAGCTAACCCACTTCGGCATTGTTCCTAAGTCAACCTCAAGATCTGAAAAAACAAGTGATCAGCCACATTTGCCATGCTTGCAGTCCACATGCCACAACCTCTCTGGGCAGGACACTGAACCAAAATGGCTTCTGGTTGCATGGCCAGTGGTGTGTGAAGCCATGTAAAAAGGGTTAGTTAACACTGATTGGCACTTTACATAACGTCCTTTTCTATCAGTGTGTGAAAGTGGTGTGCATGGGTGAATGTGACATGTTGGGTAAAGCACTTGGAGAGGTCAGAGGACCAAGGATGTGCTGTATATTTAGAGTCCATGTCAGTATATATTTAATGGTGAGTAGTAAAATAGATGTAATTGTTGATATAATAAGAAGTAAAACTTACAAAAGAGGGTGAGGGAAATTTTGTTCTTGAATTTCAAATTCAAGTTAAAGTATTGTTCTTTGATGAAGGTACAAAAAGGCTTCTCTTACATGTTTAATCATAAAACCTTGTCTTGAAATTCCCCTTTTCTCATGCATTATGTTCTGATGTGTTCATTGTTAATACAGGCTTTGACTAAGGTAAAGGCGAATAACAGTGAACTAACAGTTTTGATGGATCCAGTTTAAAAGCATTGAATGTCAGGCATTAGCAGACAACTTGCAGGGAATAAAAGCTGAGGGTCCCCCAGACCACACTGCAATCAGAAATTTCCCTTTAAATTAAGCTGAGAGAACATATTTTTCATCATATCTGTTTTGTTGACAAAACAGAAAAGATCCACCTTCTCACTCTCCTCATTGAGGTAGGCAGGACATTTTACTTTCACTTACACTCCCCGTGCACAAAAACAAAATTTGGATCTGCTATTTCCCACCACTCCATGAATACAATGCTGGCTTCTTTCTATTCCCCACTCTCATTGTAGGAGGAGCATTATTTCTGCCCAATCACAACTGAGAAAAACACACAAGCGCTGGTGTTCTCGAGGCTATTATCAATGTTTGACTGTTTGACCAATCACTGCAAGAGAAACTGCTTCTGCAGGATAAACATAAACTAAATATAGAATATATCCTGTGTCTGTGATATCAACATCCTGCCAAATAAAAATGAATATCCACCTTTCAAACAAAGGTATGCCTGGGAGTGTGGACCTCATTTCAAGCACAATTAACTTGAAATGGAGTGCTGCAAGATCAATAGTCCCCAGTTGATCCAGAGGGAGCTGTCAGTCTATGGAAATGGCACACATATGGTAATATCCCCAGCTTAACAACAACTTAGAGGATTTACTGTTGCTGTTTTCAGACCCACATGAATAACAAACAGTAGGCCACCCCCTGGGAACCATTTTGTTTTATCCCAGCTTCAATTAATCTTTAAGGGGGAGGATACCATTCTGGAGAAATGGCAGGGGGGATATGAAGAGGGCGTTTGTAGACATGAGAGGTATTCTGCTAATTATGAAAATCACAAATAGACGATTGACTCATGCAAATTCAATGATTTGTGTTTCACTTTTTACCTAATTCGCTTTTCATCCTCTAATTTTCTCTCCCTCTGTCATCACACAGATAGATAAAGTGTGTTTGTACTTTTGTTTTCTAATTAGGACACTTTTGTCTCAGTGAGAGCTGCTATTGACAGACACACAGACATTAGCAGGATTATATGAGTTCTTACTCTGATGAGTGTGATGAGATCTCAGGAGATGTGTATGGATTTTACCTCCTGCTGACTTCACTCCTCTCCTCTTAGCCTCGAGGCCAGAAACCTGTGGCATAAAAAGCCTCTCAGAGAAGAGATGAGAGCGAGGATTTAGCTGGCAAGCACGTTACTGACACGCTCCAGTGTGATGTCATTAAGTCAGATTCGTTTAGCAGAGTCAGGTGTGGACTTGCAGCACGTATAGACAATGCAGTGTCACCTGAGAGATCGCTGAGACTCGGGTCAATTCAAAATTGATTTACCTCGACTCTGCGATTGATATAGTCCGTTCAGGTTAAACTGCAGAGTTCTCGATTGGACATGCACTTTGAAGAGCTGCTATTGGAATTGACTTCTGTGTGTGTCGCCCTCAGCTCAAGCCAGGTGGGAAATTGAGTTACAAAAGCACGGCATGAGAGGGATAGATGACCTCTGTGACAGTTATACAGTGTGAGACTGCTGTTCATAACTCCACCTGGAGAAAGTGAGATGATTGAATGGAGAGAGAAAAAAATTTAGAAATCCATAATACTCTCTTCATACTCTTGTAATCTTGAAGCAAGTTGAGTCCTTTTCAAAATATGGTACTGGAGAAACTATGAGCCTTGTTTGCACGCGAATGACCCCATTACAAAAAAACTTTTCCTTTGGCTTCAGAAAATGCATTTATTTGTACAAAATCACAACAATAGACTGTGAAATGGAATACCTCACTGTAAAATCATATTTGGCATATTTGATATTCTGGTATATTATTCTATGTCAATATGACAAAAGATTAATGAAGTTGTTGTGGTGACATGTAATCATAAGTGGCCATTGGCTCAAATTCAAAGTATATTTCAACTTGAAATTCTATGTCCAAATAAATCAGTAATGCTTGTCGACTTGTCAATTATCTTAGCCCCTCCCAGCTGTTTAGCAAAGATACAGCCACCAAGTTGTAGAATTCGAAACTCGTGCATGTAAACAGTCCGGGGGCCCTTTAAATGGCAAACCCCAAGCCGAAACACATGACAGACACAGAGGCAATTCTCTGTCCTGTTTCCGGGGGTGTGTTCGACCAAATCTGAATTGCTACTATCATTTTGTCACATGAAGAAGTAGTGATGTTGGTAAAGAAATGAAAACATGCAGGGAAGAAGAGTACAGCTCAGCCCTGGCGCCTGTGGCTCTGCCCAACTCAAGCTTTTATCATGTAAATAAGGTGAATGGGACTGGGTTAGGGGGACAATTCCCCAGCCGCCACTTGGGCCAAATACAACTTTCCTGTGCTTTAGGCCCACAATGAGGAATGTATTTGCAGGCCTCAGTTTTAATTTAACTAGAGTGGCAGCTGAGAGGGCACCAGGGACCTCATCTCATGACTGCTACACTCGCTCGGGTGGAGGGAGGGGAAACCTCAATCTGGTGCCGTACATTTCAATGTGCAACATCTCTTCTTCCACAGCTCCATCCTTGCTCACGCGTGTGTTTTTGTGTGTGTGTGTGTTTGTGTGTGTTTGGCTGTTGCTCTCACTCTGTAACACCTCTCTGCTTTTCCAGGGAGGAAACACGCTTCTTGCTCCGCTGTAACATTTGATTCATTACGATCAGAAACAGCACATCAGCTTCGCTTATTATGTCTTAAAAAATCCTCCCAGCGTCCCAAAGAGCAAGGGGGAGAAAAAAAAAAATCCACCGACGAGGCGCTGCCTTGAAATTGACAGCTGTTATTGTGCTGTGCCATCTGGTGCATTTGCCAGGGAACAGAAAAGGGTTAATATTCTATGATGTGTGGTAGCAGTGGCACAGGCTCTTTTGCACAGCCAGAGTGAAATAGCATGTGCCAGGAGTCTGTGCACCCGATGGAGAGAAACCCTCAACATTAGCATGGCACCATATCAACCAATGTGGCTAATTTAATGGGTCAAATACGGTTGGGAGGATGCCAAAACAACAGCCGTACCAGCAGAATTTCTAACAGGGCGTAGAATCACAAAGGGAAGGTGCAGCTCTGTTTGGTTTAGCAGCTTTTTACAATAATTCTGTGCTTGTAAAACATTCTTAACCATTTTAATTTTCCTTTTTTGTTGACCCTATATTTGAGAAGTTGTTTGGCTTGTGTCAGCACATGGCCCAATACATTTGTGTGCAAGTATGTGTTTTGCCGTGTTGGAGCTGTCATTATTCATTGACCACAGATGTAAATGGATTCAAACAATGGGACGCGCGTGCTGCGGGTAGCGATCGCCCCTGGAGAGGACAGGCCCTGCTGAAATTAATAGGCCTCCCGTGGCTAAATAAGCAATGGCGAAATAAGCCTAAATGTCCCCCGATCGCATGACAGACAGGGCCCAAGAATCCGAACAGCAGGTAGTTATTATATGAATTGCTGGAGAGGGACATATTGCAGACCCAACATGCCACATCAAAACCATCACACTGCACTGGATCTGAATCATTATGTTGGAGGAGGAAGCTCATTTGCCACACAATGTTTTCTACTATTGTTGTGTGGTAGTTCATTTCAATAAATCTTCTTATTTCCTTGAAGCTTTACTTTGAAAACCAAAGCAGTACTTTATTTTTTACATTTTTGTGTAATATCTGAAGATTGAAGGAAAAAAAACCAAATCATGAGACCTTAAACTTTTGTCTTCATCAGAAAATACCACATATGGGCACTCATATGCCCTAAGCCCTAGCAGTGGGGAAAAAAACTATGAAAAATATGGGTATAAATATGCTTCTAAGCTGGAAGACACACTACTTTGGGCCACTAGCTCATTTCTTATTCTGTGTGCTGGTTCACAAAATGGTCCAACATTTAAAGCAACTGGCAGGGGGTAAATTAGTGCTCCGAGATGAATTATCATACAATTAAGGACCCCAGAATGTGCCAAAAGACAAAACACACAATATGGAGGAAAGACCTACTTTCCCCTGAATTCACCAGAGACAGACCGATGTCGTATCCTCTTTTAAAGGAACAGGCTTTGTAGCTCATTTACTCCCATGCTTTCTTCGACACTAATCCGCAATGTCAATAAATTTCTGTCCATAATGTGCCGCTGTTCATTTTAAATGTCAGACTGATTGTTCTGCTTGTTCTCCGTCATTCAGGTATTGATATCAATTTTGAAAAGCCATTTAATTCTGGTGTAATGATGATTTCATTCTCCAACAGAAAAACTCACATGCAGCTGACCCCCAATGCTTGAAATCAACAAACAAATCTTCACATATGCCAAATTCTCCCTTGTCTTTCTTCTGCTTCTAAAGACTGTTGTGTCGGTGGATTTTAGCTGTGAGGAGAGATGGGACTGCTGAGGTAGTCAATAATCTATTACAGCACACAAAGTGACAAATGTCTGTCAGAAAAACAGGTCCATAGAGGTCAAAGCGTGGCCCCTAACCTCAGCCCTCTTCAGACACAGAGCAGCCCGACACAGATTACAGTGAAATACACAGTTTGAAAGCAGACGTGTTTCTGTGTCCACTCTGTGAAAAACAGACTTTCAAACATACATTTATATTTGCAGTGAGTAAATAATCCTCCTTTTGCATGTTTTTTATTGTAACAAAAAACACAGACCAATCTCAAAGATGCAAAATCAAGTTATTGCTGTACACGCCATAACCTCAGTAAGAGTTGATGTCTGGGTATTTTCCTCTTGGAAGAAAACAGCAGGTTGGAAATTGACATTCCTGTATGCATCAGGTTTGTACAGGAAGTATCCCAGTTCGTAAGAGTTAAAGCTGAGAATACAATATGATGAAAAAAAAAAAAAAAAGAAGAAGATAATGCAAAATGAATCAACATAAAAATTTTGAATAAGTCAGGCCTCAGAAATGCCAAAGCCAGTTATTAGCTTTGATCTTTGGTGGCACGTAAACTGTAGTAGTACGTAAATCTGTGGTACGGTTTTTAAGAAGCTAGTCAAACAGATTACTTTTCTCACAATAAATATTCATAGCAAAGATGACATTTAACTTTTTGAACTAGGTAGGATGACATATTTCAGGAAATGCAACATATGATGTACAGGACAAGATCAACCAAGAGGTATCACTTTGACCACAGAGGGCGCCATAGTAGACATGAAGAGTGAGATCCTCACAGGTCCTTTAAAATACAATGAAACTTATCTAAGATAGTATCTGAAGAAAAAATGTATCCAGGGTAGAATTGTAATACATAAATATACATTTTAAATGGTAAAAGAATACTATTTTTTTGATACACGAAAGCAGCTGAAAATATATTAAGTCAGAATCCACATTATTTGAGAACAAACAGTTGCAGCATATTTTACCAAGCAATCCATTGACTTCATGTGGCCCTGAGTGTAAAAAAAACTCCCTCTCTACCTTTTGGTGTCACCCTGAGAGGAGTCAGTGCACCTTGTGTATTGGCAGCCCTGCTTCCATGTTATAATGATGGGACTGGACGTAGACCATTTACGTATCAAATCAATAGCAAATTAAATTTTTTAGCAGTGCAAGCTACCTCCAGAGTCACCTGTAATTACACCTGACAGACTCTGGCTACTCTGCTCTCATGTCACTTTGCTGCTGCTGCTGTGACACTATGCTGAGATCTACATAGCTGCATTTTCTGATCATTAAAGAAAAAAGAAACTCTTTATACACATTTACATCTGGATGTGTGATCAACTGTGTGTTCATTTTGATTATCAGTGTTCTTGTACGACCTGGAACTTTGCACGTATTCAAAACACCTTCTGAAGTAGGTTAAGTTGAAACACATGCCTCCTGTCTGGTGGTGCGATCTGATAAAACGGACTAGGACCTGATTTAGATAAAAACACATTGACCCACAGGCACTTTTATAATAAATCGAGTGTCCTCAGAGCCTTTGGTTTTCCTCCAGCTTCCAACATTTGTCATCTTCATATGAATAAACAGGCCTATTTAATCTCTCTGTTCTTCCCTGGGATTTTTCTGCACATATACACTAACAGCAGTCTATGTGTAGCCTACAAACATGCTTGTTTTCTCCTCTTTCCACTGAATGGTTATCAACAGAATCTCCATTGCAAATGAACTGCAGAGTGCTGTACCAATCCGTCATTCTCTGAATTTATGTGTAAACTTTGACAGTGTTTGGAATGGAAACATCAGACCTGCACACGTGTTAGATGTTTTTGCTGTATAAACCTCGGTAGGAGCTGTAGCTTAAGCGAGTAAGGTCTTAAAGGTTCACCTGAGGCTGCTCAGAGGAGCAATGAGATGGTAGATGTTTTGATGCTGACCTGTCAGTCTCTCCTTGCTCACCTCTGCAGCACATTGACTGTTGATCAGGTGGAAATTAACTTCACCTGAATGACAAGCCATAGTGGTGAATCTGCACATCGGCTCTGCCTTCTTTAATAGACTTACACCTCTTTTGGCCTCTAAAGCCTGTGAAGCCTCCCAAGGGAAGGCCTGAGGCAAAGACACACACATGCACACACTCACACACACACACAAAATGCATGCACAGACAGAAAGCTAGAGGGAGATATGTGAGCACTAGAGGAAAAGGTTCAGTGTGGAGAAAGAAAATCAGGGAATTTTTCAAAATGTTAAGAGAGGAAGAAAAAAAGTTTGCTTGCAGGAGAGGGTGTGTAAAATGAGAGGGAGACAGAAAAAGAGACAATGGTACATAAAGGAGACGACAGAATGAGCTTGTGCTGTCCATGTCGGGGAACAGCGACAATGCCTGATTAGGCCGCCGCTGTTCAGTCAGAGAAGGCTGAACAATGCACACCGCTTCCCCTCCATAACAACAGACCTTCCTGTCTGACCCTCTGACCTCTGTCACTGGCAATACGTGTCACAGCCGGGACGACACCCTGTCAAACTCAACCCACCCTCCCTCACTCCTTCACCCCCACCCCCCACCCTGACTTCAAGTGTGTCAGTCCAGCCCTGTCAGCTGGTGAACCCCAAATTATTCACTTTACCAACAGCAGGTGTGATAAAGGAAACCCACAGTCTGTATGATAAACTAGACTTAGATTAATCCTGAAAATCCTGGATACAGGAAAGATTTGAGTATAACTGTGATAATTCTGTCTTTGGTTTGGGATTTCTCGCTCATGTCATAGTTAGGGGTTTCTTGTAGTGGTTCTGGCTATGTCACATCTTATGCCTGTATCTCTGTGTTTTGGTCTTGTGCACTTTTCTTGAGTTTCTCAATAATTATTCAGTGTGGTTTTTGTCTTATGTGCTTGTCTTATGCCTGTGTTTCCTGTTTTAGTTTGCATGTTTTGCTTCTTGTGGTTCTGGTTTGGTTCATTGTCGTGTCATGTTGTGTCTGGTCATCTCCTGTGCCTTGATTCAGATTTATTTTATTTGGTTCATTCATTCATTCTTGATTATGTATTTTTTTGTGTTATTTTTTTGGATTTTGATTCCATTTAGAGTTTGGACTTTTGATTTTCCTTAAATTGACATTTCAGTTTGAAATTTGCTATTGGGTTCTCCTCTCCTGTTTCCTGTGGATCCTGACATGAACAAAATGGCTGTTTATCTTAAAACTTTCTGCTTTTAAACGCAGAAGTATAACAAATACAGTGTCATTATGAGAGATTATAAACACAGTTGGTTCCAAGGCAAAGGCCATTGTTTGTTACCCTCAGCGTCCCTTACATGACGAGTTTCAGATGCTTTCACTGGGGCAAAGGTTTAGTCATTCTTGATGCAGAATGAACAGATACAGACTGTTGGCTGTTGGCTTTTTAATCAATCTCTAACCCTGGGATCAGTGTTGGCAGTGTATTGATCTTGTGCTGTGTTGTGTGTGGTGTATTGTACATGTTTGTAGTTGTTTATGTGTATGAAAGTGCTAAAACTGCAGTGAGTCAAGTGTCCACTTGAGGCTCCAGAAGAACCGGAAACAACACACTGAACCAAAAAAGCTGCTTTTAAGGCTGGTACAGAAATATCCCTTTCAGATTAACTTGTTTCTGTAACAGCACACTCCACATATTCTTTTTGACTACAGCCATCAAAAGACAGATGGGTGACATCACTGACCCTGTGTCCTTTTACCATACAGTCTATTGTTATGACACAGCTCTTTTTATGTTTACGATTGTTTGATTTCGAATATAGTTGTTAAGAAACTGATTTTGGTGCAACACTTGTTGATTAGGTGCTACCATTACTTTGTCTTCATTGTTTGAGTTTAAGCTCAGGGAATGTCCTGGTTTGAGGTAAAGTGTACAAACCATTTCCACTCTGTTTTTTGGAATCATCACTGCAGAAATATTTCCTGCTTTACATCAGTTAAGTTCAGACATACTTCTGAAAAAACATGACTTTTGTCCGTCTAAAGTAATAAATGTAAAGGATATAGAGCTTTTTTGAGAGAAGACTTTTCAAAATCTGAGTTACACAATGCATCAGAAAAGTAGCAAAAGCAAAACATCAGGCTGTAATATCATGTGTGAGAGCAGAGTTAATACATCAACAAACCTTTTCCAAGATGTAAAATCCATTAAAAGAGATAACAGTGTGTACATTTTTGTCCACAAGTAAAAAAAACAATGCCTGTTAGTTTATTATGTATTTTGTCTGGGTACTTTGATGTAACTCTGGCAGGTGGTTACAGAGTCTGCATTCAAAGTTTAACACTTACTGTAATAATTCATTTCAGTTAAATCACATCTGATTATCTTTTCCCCCTTGTTTACGTCCCTAAACAGTCCATCTGATGATCCTGAACTCCACTTCCAGTGCCCTCTCTACAGTCTCTCTCTTTTCTTGCTCTGTCTTTTTTTGAAGTCGCCTTTTGTGAAGTGAGGAGGGGGTTTGTTGGGGTTGTTGTCTACATATTAAGTGTGGGTCTGTTAGGGTTTCAGCAGCATCTTGACTCCCCTAAGCTGAGGAGCAGCTGAGGTTAAGTGGTCTCCTTGCTCATGGCACCCATCGTCTTCTTCACCATGACAGCTGGGGACCAGACCGTTACCATAGATACACACTCCTCCCCCAGCTGACTGCTCATTTGAAGCAAACACATACACACACATGAACCCACACACACACGGGCACATACGCACACATATATACGTATAGATTGTGTATACAGTATCAGCTCTGATCTCTTTGTGGCCTTTGACCTTTCATCGTGACCTCTCAGCAGCTTTTAGTCCTGAAGATGAGAACACTGAATATAAAAACAGAAAACTCTTCTCCTTTCATGCACTCTAAGGTTTAATTTTTATCTATTAGGACTGATTATGAAAAATGGAAAGTCAGTTTTTGGAACAGTAAAAATAAATTTCCGTCCCTGTAGATGACTGCCTTTCTGTTTGTTTTGCTCAAATTGCAGAACTTTCCACTGGAGATGGAAGAATTCCAAGAGATAAACCAGTGATCAGGAAAATAATTTCAAATATTATTTTCCAATAACACACTCCACAGGGCAACTTCTTGTGTGCCAGGCTACAAAAGATACAGGTCTCGTTCACTGACTGAATGGACCGGGATTGGATTTGTATGCAGGAGCTGCTTCAAGTGATAAGTTCAAAGTTTCAGTATGTAGGTATGCCAAAGGATCATTTATTCCAAAGTCATTGTGATCTGTTTGTCTTTGACTGCATCAAGCATATTCAAACACTCTTTAGTATAAAACATGTGAATCAAACCATCAAGTATTGTCAGTGTGAAAGAGAGCTAAAGGGAAACAATGGGCATAAGACAGTGACAAAACAATCTAATGCTTAAAAAAACACAACAAGATAGGAACAACTATCATGTTGCAGGTAACAAGTGTCTCAAGAAAAAACTAAGTACCTTAAAACCTGCTGTATGGTCTGTAGTCTATAAACTGTATATTTTGTATTTCAGCTCTTACAGTGGTTTAAAGTGTCAACAGAAGCACTAGCACCATGAATAAAACTTGAAGGCTTTTTTAAAAATTAGAAATAAGGGTCAAAGACCTGAAAGGCCAATGATGATGATAATTTGTTTTTATAAGGAAAAAGATATCAGGAAGATTTAGTTTGCTGCACTGGATGATAATTGTAGTCATAATAAGTGAATATGTTCTTATCTTTTTTCAGGCTATGTCTTGCTTTACACCTGGATTTCTGTGCTGAAAGCAGTTTATATCGAGTGTAATAAGAAATTGTGGCAAGAAATTAAAAAAACACACTTGCTAAGATTTGGCAGAAGGATCAAACATTAAAAAGAAATACTCCGGAAATTTTGGTCTAGTGTCACAGCAGTTTATCAAAAGCTATGCGCAAACATATTTTGATCTCTGCTTAAAAAAGTCCTTTTAACACTGGAGGTGAATATTTCTCTGTCCATGGAGCATGTCCATGCAGAAACACTTGGAGACACCAGATATGCAAGCCAAGAGACTTAGAGGTGAAAATGTGTATTTAGTCCATAACTTTAATGCCAAAGAAGTACATTATGCATGTGTTCAGTTTCTTTTTGAGTGAGGGGTAAATGTAATTCCTTCAGCTTACATGGTGAATTAAAAAACTACTTGGCATGATATTTTTTATTTTTCTGATGTCATGATGATAAAGAATAGTGCTTAAACATGCTATTAAAACTAATAGTATTGAAAAGATGTAAACAAGCCAGTCATCTACAAGTTTGGCCCATGCATGTATTCATCAGCTTAAAACTTTTGATTTTACCGACTACACACAATGACAAAACCGAGTTTTCAAAAATCTCCACTGTTTTCTGTGAGCCCTAAAATTGAGCATGCATGTCCATAAAAGACCAAAACTGAGAGAATAACACTACAATGTCAAAAATTCCACATAGGGATGGACGAATCTTTTGAAGCATAGGATCAAAGATTACCGCAAAAAAATCTCATTGGTTATTGCATCAGTTCTTAAGTACTAGTAAACATTAACTAAGATCACTGATTGTAAAGAAGAAACCTGGCTGTTAATTTCTTTGTTTGTCTGTTTTAGCAGTGATTACTTGATATCACCTCTGCTGTGACACCTCTGTGGATGTCTCCTGTTTAGTCTTGTATAATCATCATCTACCTAGGATCAAATTTCAAGATCATAAAGTGTTTGTATCAGATAACCATAGAGGCCCCCACCCAGGACCCTGGACCAGCAGGCTGAGATTAGAGGACATTTGTTCCACAATATTGCTGCCTCCTGGTTTCCTAAGGCTGCTGCGTTTGCACAGAAGGTGCAGGCAGATATTTGGGCAGCGGCCAAAGCCTTTCCTCGCTTGCGGGCCACCTCGCTGGAGCTGCAGGTGCTGAGAAGGACTCCCCACTGCTTCTTAGTGTGGTGTGCGACCCTACAGGCTGATGGAACAAATGCTGGTCTAGGGAAAATAAACTTATCTCATTTGGATGACAACACGTAGCCTGGGGTCTCCGTGCTGTGTTGCACCAGTTTTGAGAAACAAGCCGGGTGGGGTCACGAGCTCTTCTCATGTTTAGTGGGAGTAAATTCAATGCACCAAGAATGACTGAAACTTCTGGAAATCTCTCATTCAAGGTGTTGATCATAACACAATTGTAAAAGCATCTGAACAGTATTAGATTTCTTTCCAATCAAATGCTGCATTCAAATTACAAAAAAAAAAAAAAAAACCATTTACACAAAAAATTGCTTCAAATGTCACATCATATTTGATTTTGACTATTTGGAGCCACACTCCAGAAGAGCTCTATGGATAAAGTATGTCTCAGGGTCAAGTCATACTTATTCTTTTGAAAAAATCGGATTATAAACCATATAGGAAATATATGTCCTCTATTTGGGATCCTTTGGTGAATTATTGTGAGTGTTGGGGTTATTCTTTGTGGCGGGGATCTCCTCCCGCTGACCTGGCCCTGACCCCTGAGCTGAACCCCATCACACGAAGGTGTTAGCGTGCCACCCAGCATGATGGATCACCCCTCAGGTCCCTGTGATCTAACAATCACGGCCAATCACTGGCACTCTCTCTCTGTTACTATAATGATCAGCAATGATTCGGGCCTGGAGTATTCAGATGATGGATGGAGGCTGAGGCCGGGTCCTAAGAGAGGGGTGGTGAGTTGGGCTGGATGGAGCTGGGACTCGATGTCTATTGACAGCAGCGGTAGGTTGGGTAGTTGTTAACATCTTTATCATAATGAAGTGGAGATACTTAACCCTGGAGAGCGCGGGGGTCTCTTAGTGCCTTAACACTGATGTTTAAGGTGACCCCCCTCGGGGAGACGCCCACACATTGGCTAACCATTTTGCCAGATGATATGCTAATTTTTGTGACCTTAGATTGAGCTGGGTTACTCCCCAGTTGAAAAAAAAGAAGATGATGAAGTCAGCATGAAAATGAGGATTTAGATCTTGGATGCATTTTTTTCCATGAGTTTTGTTTGTTATTATCAGCACAGATGAAGGTGCTGTGCAACTGAAACACACACACACATACACACACACACACACACACACACACACACACACACACACACACACACAAAAACAGATATGTTACCTCAATGCTATTTCAAGACAGTGTTCCATTTGTGCCATAAAAAAGGTTTCTGCTGCAGCAAAGTGTTGCACTTTACTGTATTTCTATATAATACATGCAGCATCGGTGTCTGGCCTTGGATTTGAGTAAAGTCTGTCACAAGCTCACATGAGTGCATGCATCACGGAGCAGGGCTACTCATCCAAACCCCACCCAAAAACCCACTCCCCCGGTGAGGGGGAATTACTGGGCCTCTCCCAGCTCCTGGTAACCCCTTCATTATCCACACACCAATGGGTCCGGATCAGATTCAGCCTTTTTCTGCAGGGGGGAAAGAAATGGAAATTTGGGAGGCAAGCAGGGGCTGCAGTCCATGCATCTGAACAATGCCTCAATGTTTAAGAAAATGGCCTCATGGATGGGAGGTGATTGGGCTCCGTTGTGCTGGAGGCTGAGCTGGCTTCCTTGTTTTCAGTTTGTGAGAATCTGCTTTATTGGTTCCTCTGGATGTGCGGTTATTTAATTATCGCCTCCTTAATTAGCAGCACTGCAAAATAAACATTTGAGGCTGCATTTTGCTTTTGCAATAAACTGTGCGGTCTGATCTCAACCCTTGGTCTTTCGACACCTCTTTTTCTCTCCGTGTCCTCTGTTCATTTTTAAATTAACCTCCTAATGGACCTCATCTGTCCAGAGAGAGCCTATTAACTAAAGCCCGACCCTCATCCGGGGTTCTTGCCAGAGACAGGCCGCAGACCCCACCCACATGATCCTGTCCCTTGCTGCCCATCAAACCATCAGCCTTGCACATTAATAGAAACAAAGTAAAATCTGCAGAAAACAAAGAGGTGTAACAAAAGGACTTCATAGTACACAGTTAATTACCTGGTGGGCCTTTTCCAAACAGAAGAATTAAAAAGATTTAATTGCTTTATCACCTGGGCTGTGTGAGTGCAGAAACTCAGCAATCAGCCTGATTTGTTTTAAATGAGCTGCCATGGGAAGCTTGATACTGGCTCTCCATCCTCCAGCACCTGAAGGTAAAGTGGTGGACTGAAGGACTGTGAGTGAGAAGCCTGCACGCTAAATTAAATGTCTGGAAATGAATGGAAATCAACAGAGTCAATCCTAGAAGCACCCCCACGTTTTACAAAACACTCTTCAGGAAACAGTACATTTAAAGCGCTTTTATTCATTTGCACTGAGGTTTTAAAACCCCAACACAGAATCTCCCTTAGGATGTGGCGGGGCAGCCTTTGGGATTTGAACACCAGTGTTACTGAAGCAATTAGCATATTCCTGTATTAAAGGAGGGAAGCGTGACAGTGTTTTCCAGGATGTCAGTATGTATCATTAAAAGGCATATTTTAATTAGGGACATGTTAGTTCGTTACACTAAATGGATTAACATTGCTTGTCAAGGGTAGAGATATGTTTTACATTTAAGTCCACTGGGGAACAAGGTCTCAATTTAACAAGACATCTTAAGTTGAGATGGGTCTTGTTAGTGAGGATCCAGAAATGGCACTTAGACAGTTTAATATTTTGAAAATGGGTGAAGATGCCGTGTCGCCGGGCTGCTGTTTGTGTGTAACTGAGTGTAAGAAGTCAATTATCATATTGCAATTGTCTGCTGGCTGTGATCTGGAAACAGGAGCAGACAGTTTGCTATCATTTGCAAACCATATTATTAACAAAAGACAAACTTCAGCTCAAATTGGCGAAGTTTTGCATTATAAGCTGTGGGGGAAAAAACATGTATCCATCAGTGGATATCTGTCCCCAAAGTGCTTGAGGAGATATTTAAAAGCTTGAAGCTCGACAGTGCACTTTCTGACGATGCAGCGGGTGTAGGTTCTGCATGACCGTTTGGATCAAAGAGTGGTTATCTCTCCTATTGAGCTGTTCTCACCTCTGTCTTCTCTCATTATCGTGCAGACAACGAGAATTTCCCTCCTTTAATCAGAACCCAATTCCTGGGTCAGCCATCACAAAACTCTTAACAAGCCAAAATGCAAAAGTGTGAGTGTGGGAGAGTAAAAAAATAAACATGTATAAAAAATAAAAACAAGACAAGCATCTCCTGAATGTCATAGATGCCTGAGGATTGATTTCTTTCCCTGTTAGTTGGAGAAAACGGGTGCGAAACTACTGCTTAGCCAGAGGTTCTACTAAATTAGATTCACTTTGTGTGTGCAGTCAGCAGTCAGTCAGCAAAGGCAACTTGAACTGTTGTGAAGTAAGCACATATTCATATAAATTGCCTTTTTTCTTCTTTTTTGCTGTGAATGAAATAATCCCCAACGTGACCACTGTGGGTAGCTCTACATACATTTAGACAAGTTGTTTCCATCCATACATGAATAATGGCTTGTGTTAGAAAATGTATATTTTTTTTAAAGAACGTGTTAGAGGATTTTCAGACTATCAGGATGGTTATTGGGATGTGAACCCTGCAGCTGTGTTTTTACATTTCTCACACACCTGCTGTTCTAACAACACCCCTGCAAGGATTAGAGCCATGAGGATTTGCAGCCCGAAAAAGTGTCTGAATTCTTAACAAGAGCTGCGCATGAAGTCCACACTAAAAAGATGAGATTAATAAGGAGTCATATAAATCTGGACTTCATACTTGATTGGTTCCTCCTGTTTTTTTGTATGGTGGGAAAGGTCTGGCTCAATGTAAACATACCTTTGTTTGGAAACATGGAGTAAACGTGTTATGTAGGCAGACTGAAGTAGAGCAATGAATTCATAAGAAATAATGAAACAAGTCAACAAGGCATAACTTGCATGCTTGATTTTATCATTGAGCTGAATGTGATGTGCTAGTGGTTCCTCACTTAATCCCTTGAAGTTGCACAAGCATCCGATGAACCTTGGTATATAAATTATGGAGGCTTGTTTGTGTCATGTGGTCTCTGTGTGTAATCTAGTATCTGAGAGACATAATGAAAGATCTGATGGGGATGCTGCAGTTTCTGTAGTAATGCACAGCTCTGTGGGAAGGGCTGTGCTTGTTGCAGATCATCTGTGGCTGTGTTGGCTGAATTGGCATGTTTGTGACAAGTGTGTGTGTGTGAGAGAGAGAGAGAGCGGGAGAAAGAGACAAAAAAGGCCCTGACTGAAACCACACAGTCTGCCAGTGCAAACAGCTTAGCCTGTGTTTGAGCATTTAGCTTGTGCTTTAGCCTTTAGTCCGTGCTCTTTCACTTCCCTGTTTTGCTTTTTTATGCTCTTCTGTCCCTTTTCTGTCAGACAGTCCATCTCCATTGTCCACTATTACTACAAAATAAATCCAAGAAATCATTTTCAGCTGTTAAAAACACAGATTTCTTACTGCTAAACTTTGACATCTGCTTTGGCGCTGATAATCTCAGTTTGAGTTCTGATTATGATCAGGCATATCTAGAAGTGAGACTTTTTCTTCTTTGTAAGTCCTCAAAGCCACTTTAAATAACCTGATAAATACCAAACTTACAGGTATCTCAAAGCTCTGCAGATTTGTATAAGTGAAAGATAACCTTCAGTAGAGTATCATCACTTCTTTCTCTGGATGTCACTTAATCCTGTCCTGCTGGAATGTCCTGCCCTACTTTGCCAGTTCTTGATTAAAATGTTGACTTTTTGCTGGGTAATAACCTGATTAATGTAATTGAATGTAAAAGGGCGTAGCTCAGCAGCACTGCTGATCACTGGAGATGGATTAGGAGAGAAGGCTTTCAAATTGAATACAGTTCTCCCTCCTCAGCTTGTTAATTGTGCCGTTTACCACTACCTGAGTCAGTGACCACTGCTATTTAGTCTCTCTAATGATGATGCACAGTCCGACCCAACCACAGATAATTAAAAAAGCCTTCCCCACACCAACCCCCCATCTCCCTCTGTCTTGAGTTTGGTGTTGCATTGACAAGCTGCACTAAGGCTGGATATTGAGCTGTCCGCTTCGCAGACTCTTGGCTGCAGGACCATGTAGAGCTTGCTAAATGCTGCTGTGTTGTGTTTTCAAAAAAGAAAGTTAAGTGTAGATCCTTTATGACACAAGAAAAATCAGACAAAAGGGCAAAAGTGATCCCTAAAGAGAAATCAGAGGTCTTAACAGTTAACGTACAGTGTGGATGTTTCTGAAGCAATCTGTTCACATCCATCTTCAACTCTTTACATTTTTATGGGAACTTTCTGTATTCAAACATTTTGTTCCTCTGAGAAAATAGTGGAAATAAAATCTGCTTATTTGTTCAGAGTTACAGGGGAAATGTTAACAGGCCTTCATGACACTGTCTTACAGTCTCTGTGTAGTTTTCTTGTGCAGTGCAGAGGCTCACACACTTTGTAAACCTGACAGTAAGTTGTGTTGGAGGCATTACAAGCAGCACACTGACATGGATTTCTACTTGGCGGGGACAAGTGACATTTTTATTCCTGGCCCTGTGCAAAGAAGTACTTAACCTCATTGTCAAGACCAGGCAGAAAGAACGAGTACAAGCTCCTTTCTTCTCTGGACATTGTTGGCTTTGTGTTTTTTTTTTCTTACACTTCTCTGTGAACAGGCGATGCTCAATTCTATATGATCCTAAAGAGAGTGCAAAGGAGAGAGATGTTGGTACTAAAATGTATGATTTATCATGTTTTATTTTATTTCAGTGTGACAGCAAAAGTTGTATGCTTACTTGCCCGCCCCCCCCCCCTTTTTTTTCTTTTACAGAATCATATGTGGACGGATGTGCACTTAATCGAAAACACCATTCATTATAGTCATATTTCTTCATCATATAGTTTAGCTCAAAAGCTAGCAATGCCAAGAAAGCTCGTAAATGTGGCCACGGCATTGGCACCGTAGAAACAATGACAACATAGAAGCTGTATTTTCAAGAGTTGATGAAGATTTTTGACCAAACTCACATTTAAACCCCCCCCCCCCCAAAAGAACAATAGTCAAACTTCAGCGCCTTGTCCAACTTTTAAGATATGTTTATATCAATGAGTATTTTAGAAAATGTTCAGTAACGAAACCTGCCATACATATGTAGTCTAGACGGATCACCAGAGCGCAGTTTACCTATATTTTTCGGTCGACAGATCATTCCTCTAACTGGCCGTCTTGTAAAAGACGTGAAGTTCTTTTGTGCAGTTGAAAGAAACAAGCAACATCAACATGCAAATAAAAATGACAAGCAGTTAGTGGTTTTTACACAAGTCCTGCCTCTGTTGGAAAACCAGAGGATGAGACCCAATAATTTTTGGTCAGATTTAAAGGCAAGCCAACAACATCCCTCTGGGTATGCCTCTGGAAAATTCTTATTGACTGAACTTTAGATCAATATTTAATGAACAATCTCAAGGAAAAACTGAAAACTTGTTTTGCTTCCTTTGGACTGTACTTTAATTGAAATGGACTGTTTTTCTTGTTAAATGTCTTGAGAACTGCTCAGGGTTACGGTAACACTTCAAACCAGAGATGTACCTCTAAAGACTGAGCAAACTATGACATTTAAAATGCCTGCAGTGTCAAAAACACAAAGTCATGAATTGTTAATTTCTAAAATCAGGTCAAATGATTGATGTTTTTTGTCCACATTAGTTTGATTTGAAAAATATTTCAAGAGAAAACAAGTCAGCATACAACATGTGCAGGCTGGTAACTACTTCCAATCACTCTTGACCATTTTGAATCAAATTTCCTCCTCCTTAATGTTCCCTGCTGAAGAAGCATTTAAAGAGGTCTGAGAGAAGGAAAAGCAGCCCCTGAATTTAAACCACTTCTAGACTTCTCAAGCAAGTGCTGAAATAATTAGGGGAGAGAAATCTTTGGCTTGTGCAAACTTCCTTCCACCATTGCAGAACAAAATAATAAAGAGAATGTGTGTGTGAGACAAAGGCAAGAGACCCCCACGGTGCCTGGGTCTCTGCTTCCTGTCAGGAGTATTCCTGTGGGGTTTCACATGACAAAACGCAGAAACTTGTTTTGTCCCCGTGCCTGTCACGATACACCCTCATAACCGCAGCTGTGTGTGTTTTTGTGCATGCGTGTGTACGTGTGTGTGTGTCTGTGGCTGCTTTTTCTTTTTTGCACTGGCATGTTGTCTTGCTGTCTTCCCTGTCAGCTCTGAGCCTGGCACCTGCTCTCATGTTCCTAATTAGTCTCATTTAATTAATTATATTCTACAGAACATCTCCTCTCTGTGCATATAAGTTTCCTTCTCATGCCTATCCTTCTACATTTCTTATTCCCTCCAATTTTATATGCAGATGATACGGGAGGTCTTCTGTATGCTTAACTGGAATCCCGTTGGAATTTGATGAAATATTGTAAAAAGCTACAGCGCTTCAATTTGATCTTCTCTTGATGCTAATCAAGGTCAGAGTTTGATTCCAAGTCTAAAACCAAGAGTGAGTGATTGGTCCTTGAGGTCAAGTCCAGTCACGTTCTGAAAATCAGCTGGACTTGAGTTGAAGTCCTATCTCAGTGGTAGTCGTCATCCCTCAATTGGAAAGTTTGGTGTTTGACTCCAGCTTTTGAAGCCACATTCTGAAGTGTCCTTGTGCAAGACACTGAACCACAAAGTGCTCCTGCTGTTTGTCAGTGGTGTGTGAATGTGTATGCATGAGATAAGCTAATAATGTGATAACAATGACTCCCTAATCGGCTTTCAAATTGTTCGGGCACACCAGGATGCCACCAGTCGGACTCTATAACTCCTCCCTTTACATCACACAACAGTCACTGGACTATTAACCTGGACATATATTTTTTTCTTTTTTACCAACTCATATTAATCTATTTATCTACCATATCTATCTACCTGTAGACTGCGCAATTTGTTTGTGAATCTTTTAAAACATGCAATATCTAAACACTTCTTCAGTGTGCAATATCTACTGAACACAGTTCATCCTGCTACAGTCACAATGTAAATAATGTAAATAGTCTTTTACCTTTGGTACTTATTGCTTTTGGTACTTACAGCTTATTTTGTACTTACAGCTTAAAGTATTGCTTGTTTTGTTACCTCTAGCCTATGTATTTCCTTGCTGCTGAATAATATTAAGAGCTATGGTGGCACTGAATTTTCCCCTGGGATTAAAAAAGTATTTGATTCTGATGATGGTCCTTTCTATAGCAGCCTCTGCCATGAGTGTGTGTATGTGGTGTGATTGCAAAGAGCATTGAAAAGCACCTTGAGAGGTCAGAAAGACAAGGAGAGCTCTGTAAGTACAATTCCTTAAAGTAAATATTTTGTTGTAATTTGTGCTGTGTTATCATCCCTTCAAAATCATAGCTCAGAAACATTCCCAAGTCAACATTTGTTTCTAAAAAAGTGTTTTCAGCTTACAAATCTCGTTGACAGCCAGCTGACTCACAGACAGAATCTCTTCAGTAAGCTGCAGGAAAACAAGTCAAGTTTTCGAGCTCGGTGAGTAAACAGAAATCAGGGAAGCACTTTACCTGTGACAGTCGGCCTAAGCACCTCTTTCTTCTCTGTTAGCGTTTCTGTTCCATTTGTCAGGTTCACTTGCCTTGTGTGCCAGCGTTGTCTATTAGGTGTGTTTTCACTGTGCTGAGCACTACAGTAAAGGTCTGAATTGAGAAGAATGAGACACAGAGAGTGGAGGAGAGATGGGGTTATTAGCCCCTGGAGTCTCTGGAGTAATTACTAAAACGAGGAATTTAAGATGTAAATACATGTACAGCCCCAAAGACACAACCAACAATCCCCAAATCACCTTTATATTGCACAAGGTGTGATAATTCCTCAAGTGACACTAAGACGGGGGCATCCAAGGTACACGAGCCCATCAATGAGCGACAGTGGAAACAGCGTTGAATTTCACTTCCTGATGTCAGAGAAGAGGGGGAGCTAGTTGCAGGCAGCCTCCCAGCTGCCCCTCATCCCGTGTTTTCCACCAGGATCCTGGGCTCAAAGAAAAGGTGCGCTCAATTATTCAGAGCCTTGAATGAACACTACCCAACACCGCCACAAAAGGCAAGATCAAACTTTTGGCAAAGCCAGAGCAGCAGAGGGGCAGATAGTGTTTCCCCAGCGCAGGCTCTCTGTACATTGACCATATGGACATCATAATCACCCGCGGGATGATTCAGCAGATTCTTGATCTGGAGCCCAAAATCACACGACACCTTAATTAGCTGGTGTTGATATCGCCCTTCAGAGTGCTAATTTGTCACCGCCAGCAAAATAGGTCCTGGCATGCACAATTCTGCTGGACTTAAGAGCATTTAAGGAACAAACATTTTACAGGATCCACTCCTGACAGGTGGCAGTACTGGGAAATGCCTCTCAA
Organism: Thalassoma bifasciatum; assembly: GCA_008086565.1. Taxonomy (NCBI): domain Eukaryota; kingdom Metazoa; phylum Chordata; class Actinopteri; order Labriformes; family Labridae; genus Thalassoma; species Thalassoma bifasciatum. Next base: position 462,924 of record RPOG01000046.1, on the reverse strand, counting down.
AAGATCTAACACTGTCATTAATTATATATAGACGATCAATTATTAGGAAATAAACCCAAGTTTGCCCCTTTTCTGTGATGATACATGCAACCATCATTGTATTATTTGGGACTATGTTTGCACCCAATACGGTGTAAATAATGGCCACCCTTCTCGGGAGGCATAGTCACTATGAAGCACCAAGTTGAAAAGGTCAGACGTGTTCAGCTCAGTAGCTCTGAAGTGGCATCTCTGCAACATATTCAGGAGATCGTCTGAGACATAATTACCTGGATAAGGTACAGATGAATACTGTGTTTTGGGGAGGAGGCAAGGTTGGTTGGATATTGGCTTTGTCTCCATTAACCTGGAGCACAGTGTTAAAGGATCTGTTTGTGGAGAGAAAATGACAGCGAGCCAGGCTGACGGGGCCGGACTGAGACAGTTAAAGGCCCCTCGCTGCATAGGATAATTAATAAATAAAATACCAGGGGAGCCCCTGCCATGCCTCCGTCTATGACAGGGGCTGTCTCCAGTGCGCTAAAGCATTAAATGACCAATTTCTGTCAGACTAACTTCCACCACGCTCTCCCTCTCTCTTCCTCTCGCTCTCTCTTTTGCTTGCCCTCTCGTCTCCACTCCTCTCACCCCTCTCTCTCTCCCTTGTTCCCTCCCTCCCCTCGCTTCCTCGTTTTTCTGAAGTGAGGCTACTTTGCTCTCTTTGCACTGAGTTTTTCAGCGACTGATGGCTCTAGTTCATTTCTGCTGAATTAATTGGTCCCTGAATGAATTCTGTTGACAGGGCAATTCATCATGTGTTTGGCCTGACAGTGACTGGGTGTTGGGTAGAGGAGGGCGGAGGGGGGTGGAGGCGTTGGGGAGTGTGTGGATGTGTGTGTGTGTATGTGTGTGTGGGTTGGAGCGGTGTGGGGAAGCAGTCAGAGGTGGAGGGGGCTGCTGATTGTGGCCTCCCACTTTTCTTTCTCCTCTCTTTGGATCGTCTCTTCTTCTTCTGCAGAAAGCTGGATGCTCTTGTTGCTCTGTTTTACCAAAACTCAAACAAATCTCTCCCCCCTAAGGCTTGTGAGAAGAGCTTCTCTCAGCTTGAAGGGGGCACACAGGTCAGAACTCCCCTTTTACACATTTTGACCTTTTTGTTACCCACTTCCTCCTTTACCTCAAATCCCTCCCTGACACTTGATGTACAAACACAAACTCAGAAACACCGACCTGCTCCTCAGCTTCTATTGGAGGATGGTATAATCAGGTAGTGAGGCATATTTAGAGCTTAATTACACAATGTGTCGCACAATGGCCATTCAAAACGATAATTTAGCTCCTGAAGGGAAACCGCTCTGCACTACTGACTGATCTAACTGGGATGGGAATGGTGTAATAGCAGATAGTTGGCAGATGAGGCCTGGGTTGAGAAACGCAGCACTCCTGCAGACAGCACTCTGACTGCTCATTATTCTAATTGCAGACTATCTACAGTACAGAGTGCACACAGAGCCCGAGCCGCTTTGAGCTTGAACATGGGGGAAAAAACCTCTTTAGGCAGTGTTGAGTCAATCAATGCTCACTCATTACAAACATCACAAAGTCATGTCCCTGTCGCCTGGATGGTCTCACCCGCCGACAGTGAAAATAACCTCATAATCATCGTTCTGTCAGGATCAGGATCATCAGAGAGCAGGCCTGAACTCTCAGACTCCCTTGCCACACAGATATAATCTGACTGTGAAATCAAGGTCATTTTATAAAACCCTATTGGAATTTCCAAATATTCCTCCACATAAATGCATTTTCTTCTTGAACTGCACTTTTAAATCCATGCAACACAAAAAGACTCTTAGTTAACAAAGAAAATATTCCTCCACATTAATGCATTTTCTTCTTGAACTGCACTTTTTAATCCATGCAACACAAAAAGACGTTCAGTTAACAAAGAAAATAACTCATCACCCATCAAGCAGCTCCAAATCTTACCTCTCTGCTGCTGTACTGCTTCCTCTTCTCGACTCAAACCCCCCATTTGGGATTAACAGAGTTAACGAAGGCGCCGTTGTGAACAATACTGCGCCCGTGCAGCCACTAATTAAAGCTGCTTCTAATGAGGGCTTGTTGATTGACACAGCGGGGTTGGCCTCTCCCCTCGCCAGCATCAACTCTGACAGCCACATGATGAGGCTGATGACAGGCTCCCATGCAGGCAGATGACAGGACGTCACTGCTGGACCACCACCGCCGCACCTCTCCCCTGAACAATACAGATCAGAGATTCATTCAGATCCGCTCTCTGAACTCACTCTGGGTTCATTCTCTAAAATACATCCTGCACACCTTAACTCCCTCAACATTATCTTTAAAGCAATAGATGCAGCTAGGAATAATATCCTATTACAAGTGAAAGTCCTAATTTTTAGGTGCATAACAGTAAAAATATCACCAATACATATTTTGAGGGTCAAAGGTTGAAGCTTTTGGCCTGTGTGGTTAGAAATTGCATATAGCTCCACTAGGTTGTTTGTATTAATAAATACCAACATGTCTTTTTCCTATTGTGGCTTGATTATGGGGGTTGATGCTTACATTTATTCTCTTTAGTATTGGTGGTTAAGTCAAGCGGTTTTCAATATGAAAGCCACAAGATCAAGCTGGGAGGGAGGAAGGTGATGAAATAGAGCAGTCAAAGATTGTAATGCCATTTGCTGGGTCAAGTCTTGGTGAAATATAAAGGTCAACATTTTGGAAATGAAAAGCTTGAGAAGAAAGCAATCTGAGGAGTTAACTCTGATGGGACTGCAAGCAATGACTAGACATCCAAAACATGATGAAATAATAATATTCTTTTCTGTGAAGCCAATAAATTGATCTTCTTTTGTAGAGCATTAACCCACAAAACATTTTTCCGGGATGATTTGCAAACAAATGTTATACACAAAAAACAGAACATTTTATTATTTATTGTTAACTGAACATGGAGCTCATTTTCTGTATTTTGCAGTTTTTGATTTGCAGATACCACTCATGTATTTAGGGATATTTAATTAGGATTACAACAAAGTTGAAAGTATATGTGATAAAATTGGATGCAATATGTATTTGTCCGCGTAACTCAAAGTTTGCAAAGGATTGCTTCATACTGCTCTCAGCTCTTAAAATGGGCTTATTTCACTGTATATATTATCAGTGACAGACATGAATCATAGAGAGGTCTAGCTGCAGGGCATCACGGAGCCAAGTTGACAATGAGGGTGAAGTGTTTGAGTAAATCTTTGCACGAGGCCTGTTGGCCCCCGTGGCAGGGCCTCTCTGCGCAGCGTCTGAGAAGCCCCGAGGATGACAGGTGCTTTTCGTAATGCCTAACTGATGAGAGCCAATCAGTGCGCCCCATTCTGCTGGTGTGTGTGTGTCTATTCTCTTGTTGTTGTCATCTGGCCCGCTAAAGTAAAGATGAGCTTGACTGACAGATGCATCCGGGGTTCACAGTTTATTGGTTTCTACGAGAGAGCCAGATATGCCAATTTAGACAGGGTAGTGACAAAAAAGTTCCCGTCTAAATGGAATAATTTTACCACTGGGAATTCTCAGCTGGGAGAGGGAGAGAGGAGTGTGAGCGTGTGTGTGTGTGTGTGTGTGTGTGTATTTTTTTTATCTTTTAACAAGGCCTGAATGACAAACACATAGGACAGTTAGGGGGCTGACAGAAACAGCAGCTTTTGATGCTTCACAGGGGATCCATGAAATAAACAATAGGCAGAGGAAGCAGGGAAATTGAATATCAACTGAGTGGGTTTGTGTGTTTTAGAGTGGAGAGTGTGGAGAAGAGGTGAGGCAGCAGCAGTGTGGTGGAGCAGGATGAAAGCAATGCATCATTAAATAAACTCCAGTCAGATGCTGGAGCAACACTTTCCTTACAATCCAACTGTCCTGCCTCTTTGTTTCTCTTCAAACCCCCTTCCCACAATAACATCATGCAACTGCTCTGTTCCTTAAGTTCAAAGCTACTTTATACAAGAATCAATCATCAATTAGTGTTCATATGGCATAAAAGGAAACAAAAGTCATTCTTTCTTCATTATGATTCTTATTAGAAAGTCTACATCTCTTGGTTACTTTTTAGTTATTCACAATGTAAAGACAACACAGGTGCTGAACAGTACAGAGCATTTGAAATGTTGTGTTCCTCCACGGTATTAAAGTTCCTGTGTGGCTTTTTTAACTGATTATGTAACAGACTGCAACCAGTGGCTTCATATGAGTGGAAAAAGTGATCAACACCACTAATTATAACACTGAATATTTCTGCATAGATATTTTCAAAACCTTTAGCAGCTGGCATGAGGTTAGGAATCAGGCAAGGTGGTTAACAAAGAGACTGCTACATTCAACTGTTTCAAGAGAGCATAACTTTTTGACTGGAAACAAAACTTACTCATGTACAGAAAAAGCTCAGAAAAAAGATGTGATGTTTACCGCAATTTCTGGACCGTAAGATGCTACTTTTTTCAAACGCTTTGAACCCTGCGGATCAAACAATAATGTGGTCTATTTATGGATTTTTACACGCTAACAAGTTTTATGCCACCGATACATTTAGGCTCTGTTTAAATGGCAATGTTTCACATGACAACACAAACAAAGCAATGAAAAACTGTTTTTGTGTTGCATTTAGAAGACCAAGTTTAGTTTTTTATACTTTTCAGGTCTTGCTGATCCTAAATATTAAGGAGAAATAAAAAATGCACACACTTATAGCTTATGTCCCAGTGCGTCCAATAGTCTAGAAATTACGATACTTGTACAAGTGCAAAACTTCCTCAAAAGAGCTTTTAAGAAATTTACAGAAAATGAGATATTCACTGAGAAGAGCAAAATGATAAACTGAGATTGAAGAAGAATATAGAGAAAAGACAAGAAGACATAGACAGAAGAAGCTTTTTATTGAAAGACTTTGGGGATTAAATAAGGGAGGTCTCTTTATGACAAAACATATATGGATGTGATGGTGTGTGCCCTTGTCTGGGTGTTAAAGGTAGACTGTATTTGTTTGTTTTGTTTTTCAAAGAAACTCAACACTACCCCATCAGTGAGCTAGCACTAAACAGTAATGGGAAGGAAAACTTGGAGCACAGCCAGACTTATTGATGAGCAGTCATGAGCCTCAACTGGCTGGGCTGAGAGGAGGTAATACAGATTCATGAAAACAAAATAGGGATGCACGGCAGTTTGTGCATGACAGGGGATCTTTTGAGCAAATATAGATAAGCTATAATGATCGGTTCCTACCGATTGTGTTGTTTAATCATATTTTCATTTGAAAAACAGTTGTTTGCTCACCTGGATTATTAAAGGGCAAGACAATTCTGAATTAAACTTGTCAATACACAAAAACAAACAAAAAAAGTTCTGACCTACAATTGTTTCCTTTATATGATTTCCTGCGGATGTGTTATCTTTTTCTCCAGATTCAGTCTCCATTCTGCCACTGGGTCATCAAGCTGATCATACTCATTGGAACAACATTAGAAGTTCATGTGTCTATGGTGCAACTTATGTCACTGTGATTTCCAGGTCATCAGATGAGATTTTGTCATCAGTTGCTTTAGCTTCAGGTTGTTTCAGGTAAACTGTCACATATACATGGATGTTGAATCAGCACTGGGCTGCTTATGCTAGCTATGGCTTCTGCTGAGTCGTATACAGTATCTTGACATTGTATTTGGTACTGGGACGCATTTTCTGCTGACGTAATTGTGTTAAAACTGAGACTACTTTAGGCACATGTTTTGCAAATAGCAGTTGCATTAGATTATCAAGAATGGTGATGATCATTTTAAAGTGATAATGTCACTTTTACTCTATATCACTCTCATTGTTTTGTGGGCTTGTTGAGACGTAAGGAACTTCTTGCGGTTGTTAAATCGAGCAAAATACATCATTTTGTTCAATAACAAAATAAACCTCCTGATGGTTCCTCATAGTATATGACATGGATATAATATTGTGCATCCCCAATAATAACTGCAGAAACATCAGGTGCATTTGCCGCATGTCTTCCCCCACTCTATACTACCCTCACACAGCAGCTTTCCTGTTCTTATCTGAGGGCTGTAACCCATATGAGCAGCTTCTGTTCATAAAACCAAACATCAATACACCCAAAGCAGGAATGTTCCCCAGAAACCTTGAACCCTGAATCATTTTCTCATGGGGTTAATAATGAGGGGACACCAAGTCAACGACTGACATATAAAAGAATTTATTTCTCATGTGCACAAAAAGAATTGGAACAGAACTGAAACAGAACAATGATTGAGGCCACGAGGCTTTCCTTATAGATTTTCATCAGAAATCCTTTTTTTTTTTTTTTACGTCCATGACACGTCCCCTGTATCATCTTTACAACAGCAGAAGACCTGTTCCTTCAGAGGTGGTTTGCACTCTGCAATGATGTTTCATTTCCAGATATGTTGAGCTACATGTGGACAGAAAAAGGCAAATCCCAAGTGCAATATGTGGAGGATAGCTTCTCCTGAAGAGTCAGTCTCTCTGATATCTGATGCCCCTTAACAATGACAGTTAACCCTGGTACCAGATGATGTATCTGCCTGTGTAGTGTGAAAGTAAACTCCATCTTAGATGTTGTACGAGTGGAGGGAAGGAGGAGAGATGGGCGCCCGAGATGGTTTTCTAACATGATCGTACAGATGGCTGTAATTTGGATTACCAAGATGATCACAATATCCACTAACAGCAAACAGGACGATATCTTTGATTGTTGCCAAGGACTTCAGTTTGATCTTCATTTTGGGCGTTGCAGGTTTTTTTTTTTGCTGCTCTCCATGGGGCTTTCTTACTCTGAACCCAACAACTAAAGATGATACAGAAAGCCATTTAACTCATTGCATAGTGACATAAAACATCATCATGACATTATCATGAAAAACAAAATAAAATGACAAAGACAAGCTACGTGATGTTAGCATCTGAAACCTGCTTCAACAGTACATGTAGCTGCAGGTTGTACAGCAGTTGTGCCTTTCCTCTTGAGCACAACATTACATTAAGACACAATGTAATGCATGTTTTTTTCTGTTTATCTACAAAGGGAGCCAGTACATTTGTATGATACTGCAACGGTGTATATGTGTGTGCGTGTGTGTTTGTGTGAGAGAGAGAGAGAGAGAGAGACATTATTTACAGAGAAGAATTGTCTTCACATTATTCACAAATCATTCTACAAAGCAGCATTTTGTTGCAACCGATGGATTCACTGAATTTCACCTTTTTCATTACAGTCGCTATGTTTGACATACAGGTTCAGTGTTGACTACTTATTTCCAAGATAATACTGCTTTATTTATGCATACATATACTGTAAATAAAATATTAAATATCAAACTAAGTCTTTGGCAAATGTGGTTAAAAGTACATTCACAAAATGTTTTTCCAAAAAGCAAACTGAGTCAGTGTTTCCTCTCAGTGCCGACAGTGTGAAAAACGTAAATCAAGGAAGCGGGTGAGTGTGTGTTTGTAAAGGCAATAATTTCATTTAACAGGCATGAATTTAGGTTGAATAACAGGTTTATAAGGCAATTGTTGAAGCTCATTTACAGTCGGATCGCTCCACTGTTACAGCTTTCTAAACTGTGTAGGCATCTAGTGGTGTGACTAAGTAGCTGAATGAAGTTTAACCCAGGAGAGTTGGTTTATGTAGCCATCGGGCCATGGCTTAAAACTCCTCAGGTCCTTGAATGCATCATTTTTACTCAGAAAAAGATGTTCACACACAAAAAAATGTTTGTCTACTTTGAATTCCTTATAAATATTTCAGGTATGTGTACAATTGGAGGTTAATTAAATGTCATCATTAGTGAATGTACCAAATAAATTAAATTAGCTGAGGTTATAGTGCAAAACAAGAGCAAAGACGATCATGCATGGACACAGACATAGCTGGAAAATGAGGGAAATGTGACATCTACTTTGAAGAAATCTTTGATATTTTACATTAAAAAATAGTGACAAAAATGATTTAAAGTATTTAAAATTATGGTGAGACAATTTGAAGTCACCATGTTTTTTAAAATACTTTAGAAAATGATTTACATTTTTACATCTGATTGTTTGCCACAGGGAGGGTGATGTTGTCTGTATAGGGTTGGTTGTAGGACATGCTGTGTGGATCTGATGTGTTTGGAGGAATGAGAGCAGAAGACGTAGTCAAAGCACCAGAGTGAAGTCGTCCTACAGCGTGTAACCAGGATCTTATTTAATGTCCCACCACACAGGTTCAAGCTGCTGCAACCATCATGCTATGGGATCTTTGTCATCTCCCCTGGACTTTTCTCTTTAGAGCAGAAAAATACTGCAGTTCGTCACATGAAGGAATGTGAGGATCCATGAATAAAATAACAACAACAACAGCAACAAAGAAACAAAAATAAAAACCCACGACATTGTTTTCCACATGGTATTCTTCACACGGTTTCTTCAGTTTATATTTTATAATATATATTTATATAATCTCTTAAAGTCATTCTGGAAATATTCAGGCCTGTGAGAGATTCAGGATGAGTTCTGGATGCCTAAGGAGACCGTGTGACCCCAAAGTGTGTAATGCTGAAGCTCAGGTGAAGGCTGAGCGGCGTCAACCTTATAGATCTTTTCTCCACATCACAGCTTTCCTCTAGGGTTCCTCCTCCTCCTCTTCCTCCTCCTCCTCCTCGCTTCCCTTTGACCTCAGAGTTTCTCAGACGGGGACAATATGGAGGCCGAAGCCATGGCCCTGCAGTTTGAGCTGGTCTCCATGGTAACTAGTGGCGGTCGTAGGCAGTGGCAGCAGTGGGAGGGGCGGAGCCACGGGATGCGGCACTATAATAATAAGGGGAACCTGAAAGTTAACAGAAGAGCGAGTCGTTGGAAACCACGAGGTCAGACATAATATGAGACACATGTGAAGCTACAAAATAATGGCTTTTATTTTACGAAAACATGTTCAGATGAATTCAACATTCATGTCAAGTGATTTTCTTTTGTTATGGAAGACTTACTTAATAATGCTGGATTGCTGAACCGCCATGCTTCATTGTAAGTGGTGTACTGTGGATGAGAGTAAGGGTTTCCAGAAAAGTCCCCTCCTGCAACAGGAAACAACACACACATGTCAGGAAGGAGTAGGAAAAAATATTTGTTTAATGAATTCATTCATTTTATTGATTAATCAAACTGTAGTTTAACCCCTATTTAACATTCGCCCTGCTCCAGTTTTCATTTGGACTGCTGGGGGGATAATTCCAGGTGATGCATCATCTTTGACTACCATTTCTTTTTAAATTATTGACAAAATTTCATTTCTGTATGCTTCTTTAACCAAACTAGATTTTCCATCCCTGGTCATTTTGTTTTAGTTACTCTTCTTTCTGTACATCTAAACGGTATAGCTCAAAAATCACCTCTTCTAAACCAGCTCCCCCACCGCTGGACATTTCTGTCTCGTCCGCATGTCCCACCCAAAGTAAATTGATTGTTCTATTAATCCTCTGTTAGTCTTCAGGATTCCTCTAGTATGTCCTTAAGTGAGAATTTCAGCACACTTTTCCTGCTTTTAAGCGATGATGCTTCGCTTCAAAACTCCCTAATAGCATCTGGGAGAGTCTCATTCACTCTTTGTCCTCCCTGCTCAGGTCGTGGAAGGAAAGGACGAGGAGAAGAGGCAGTGGGGACGTTGGAGAGCGCTGCTGTGGGTCCACAGGTTTCTTTCTTTTTACGAGACTATAAAGGCTGGGTTTTATATGAAGCTGCTGAAGAATGGCCTTTGCTTTAACAGTGTTTGGGGCAGGTCACTAAATCTTTGTCATTCACACTCACGTGCAAAGAAAAACTACGACCTCTGGATTAAAAAGAGAGCTGTACTTGTGTGCTAGGTGAGTACATCCAGAAGCACTCTCTGGTGTCTTATAATCCAATGAAGCAGAGTGATTTAACTTGAGGTATCAGCGTTTACCTCCATGTATATCTGAAAATGTTACCCTCATGCACACTTGTAAATACTACACGTCTGCTTTGATTATGGGTCAGTGTGAAAGGAACAAGTCTCAGAGCAATAAAGGGAATTGTGTTTTAAGTTGTTTGTGGAGAGATCTACACACGCTGGCAGCTATAGCATCCTCACCGCTGGTCGTGTAACTCGAGCTCATCCCTGAGAGAGATAGTGATTTAAATATTTACAGGCCCTCCACGCCTCTGTGTTTTGACCCTTAACTGTCTGCTGTGAACCTGAACTGCAGGTTAAGTAGAGGGGAAAGAGATACGCTCGGCAGCCCTGGGTGTCCGGGGAGGCGAAAAGCAGTGTTTATCGACGGGGCCGGGGAGAGCGCACTGTGTGGACACGGCGAGGGTAATGAGCGCTGGGAGCTGGAGTGTAACTGAGAGGAACTGTCCTATCTCACGGCCACTGACTGTGGTGATCGCCTATCGAGTTCATGTAATGTCCTCGTACGCGGACGCTAACCGCACGCTAACCGCAGTCTAACAAAGCTCTAACAAGCCTACTTCAATCCTGTGAGGCAGAAGAAACGCTTCAAGGTTTCCTCTGCCTCTCTGCAGTATTTTATGTGCTACATGTAAGCTCTTTGAGACAACACAAAGAAGCATCTACACTTAGTTTACCTCAAGTTCTTAAAACAAGATCAACTGAAGGGGACTGCGCTGTGAAAAGAAAGCATGTAAAAGTAGAATTAATGGCACCATAAAAACAGAGCAGTGTCACCTACCAGGAACCATTCCGGCGAGTGTGGAGGTGGGGTAGCTGCCTTGTCCTGTAGGGGGGACGTGAGGCGGGTAGCCAGGTAAGGTGGTGCTGGCCATGTCTCGACCTGCAGGAACAGAAGAGGAGAGTCTTAGAAGGATGCATCAAAACAAGAAAGTCAATACATGCACTCATATTTTCTGTTTTCACTTAAACTTTTATTATGCAGTTAAAAAATACAGTATTAAAACACAATCCGTATAAAGCTGAACAACAAAGTTTGGCAAGGAGGGGTTGCAAGAAATGACTGCTTTGATTTTTTTTTAAGAAATGTTTTGGTGCTACATTTTGATGCACAATTCAGGAGTTTTTCAGAAGGTGGTATGGTTTAGTATTGTACAGAAAACACATAATTCAGAGAAAATGAAGATACATTTCATAAATCCCACACTGTGAAATGTAAGTTGTTGTTTCAACCCTCATTTTAGGCGATGAAGACTTGTTAGTTCACCAAATTTATTCAGGTAGTTGTTTGAAATAATGAATGTATTTCATCTCAATCCAACTTTTCATATTTGTAAAACATGGAGTTCAGCCAGTGCAAGTGCCATCACACAACTTTCCTGATTACAACAGGGTATCATATCCACTGCATTCTCCGATCTGTCATTCACAAAGGCATTCTGAGTATTACTTGAAAGCTGTCGCTTAACTAAACAGCTGAGAGGGGCTAAGGTGATAAAGTGATGTGCAAAATCACATTTTACAGTGCAGTTTAACTCTTTCTTCACTCTTTTTTTTTTAGGTGAAGTGCACACACAGGCTGGAAACACACTAGCACACACAGGGCCCTATGAACACACACTAGCAATAAGATGTCAGAGTGAAGAGGTTGTTTTCTTACTTTGGTCTATACTCAGACTTGAACAATTGAACCTCCAGTCAAGCAAAATCCCTACAGACTTGGCTACATGGCTTTATGCATTTCTCTTGAACATAAAGTAAATCTTCATCATCTACAACCAATTAGAGAAATATAGGACAAACTGAAATTACCCATTTGCAGTGATGTTACGAAGCCTCATAACATGATGCATCTCACAGTTTCAGTATCATCTTTGAGTAATGAATGAGAAAGAACTCAACAGACGGCTAGATGTAAAAGTTTTGAAGTGCATTTTATCTGCTTTATATCCTGCCAACCCATTCTCTTCACTGTTTCTGGTAAAGCAGAAATCCAGAAAATTCAGTTGGTAAAAGTCTGGGTACAAGTTCAGTCTGCACCCTACAAGAAACCCCTGCTCGCTTACCAATGAATTGAAAACGTTCTCTGCAGCTTAAACTGAAGAGGAGCATTGGGTGCTCTATCTGCTGCACATTTAGTCCAGTAATTAACAGCGACAGCACTGGATGAAGGGTCACACAGGACAGGGAGACTCAGGTCCAAATCAGGCCCCAGCATCAGCTCTACATCTCTGCCTCTGCACCCACCACTCCCCTCCCTGATCTGGCCTCCTCTGGCCCCTCAGACCTCGGGCCTGTCACGAGGCTGGAAGGACCTGGAGGCCTTTTGTTAACTTGGGAGATGAGTATGGGGTCAGCCTGGTGGAGAGGGGGAGAGGACTGTGCGCTGTTAATGAGGGGCAAACAGTCATTTTTGCTCCTGTGTGTACACAACAGTGGAGCCTCTAAACTTGCAACACTTTATTTGGTGTTTGCAAATGAGAAGTTAGAAACTGATATAAGGAGTTAGCATTAACGTGGTTTCAGGCTTTGTGGGTAAATATGTGCATGCTTTTAAAGGCTGGGTGGTGTGGTTGGAGAAGAAACATCTCCAGAGAGTCTCAATGGTGGGGTGAAATGTCAGCTAGTGCAGAGTCCCCACAAAGGAGGAGCTGAAGGGGGCAAAGGAAGCCGCTGCTGGTTTGCAAATATGGAAGGTGGATGTGAGCTGGGAGTCTGCTAAATGAACAAAAAAAGACTGAATTCATTTCAGAAAAAGTAAATTTTTCCTCAAACATTGTAAAAGCTCTGTTTAAATTTTTGTCCAAAATTGGCCCAAAAGAATGAGAAATGCTACAAGTTGTGTGATCGCTACAAAACAACACCCTTCTCATTTCGATCAAACTGCAGACCTGACATTTCATATGAGTCCTGAATAGATAAGAAGTCTTCAGCAGTCGGTTTGTTCATTTACATAGCTTATAATAATAATTTCATATGCACCCTGCAGTAATTCATTCAGCTAAGTGGGGAACATACACCAGTGAAATGTTGCAACAACACAGCGCGCCTGATCAATCAAGCTCAAATGCGTAAAAAATTTCCCAAAGGTTTTGGGAAAACAAACAACATAATCTCACGGCTGCTTTCTCACAACAAAATCACTCCCACAAATACCCAAACAATTGGCCTGCAGACAGTTCAGAACTCTACACTTTGATCTAATTTGGCTGATGAGTCTTGGCATCTTTCATTTCACCGGCTCTGCCTCTTGAACCCATGCAATCAATGTAAGCTCTGTCTCCGTCTCCGGCCTCGCAGCGTCTGCCGCAGAGCCCGCTCTGTTCGCTGGGGCCTGCGGGGAGAGATGGCTCTTTCCCGACACCATGATAGCCTCATTAGCTGCTTCCCTTGTCATTGTTATTTTACAACAGGACTGTGTGTTGCGATTCCTCATTAAGATAAGGGCTGTTCAATGGAAAGAGGGGATGCAACCCTGTCAGCCCTATGAACCTTATGCCAGGAAATCAGACAACGTAACTGACTGTTTTTCCCATAGAATCCACAGCAGGTTCTCCCACTCTCTTTGTCTCTGTGGCAGCTGTAAAAGTGGATTCAGACAGAGGAAGTGCAATTATACTCTATACTTTCATTTTATAGAGACAAATGCCAGATAAGGTTTAACAATTTATGTTTTTAACCTGATCAAACTATTAAAAAGATTGGTTGACATAAAGCTCTGATGGGAACAGAAATATTTAATGGGTGGACTTTGCATTTAATTAGACAGACTTAAAGTTTGTCTCATGCACAAAAGAAGTATGACATAAATCTCTAGAAATCAACCGGAATGAGTGCAAATTTTCTGTTCTCCAGTTCATTATATCTTACACTGCTAAGTGTAAGTCTGAATCTTAAACAGTTTTGTGATTTTTTTATAGTTGCCCTGAAGTTGTTTTGGGTGCAGATTAACCCTCTCACACCCTAAAGTCTGGAAATCATTTGATAAATCCATCAAGTCTCAGCCTTAAACAACAATAGTGGATTGTTATATACATTTTATGACCACTTTCTTTGTCATAAGGATGACTTTGCAGTGGCAACCCTTACTTCAGGACAAGAATTTAACCTTACAGATAGCAGTGAGGGCACCAAACCTTTAGACCAGACAAAGCCCGTTTCCACTGTATATCCAAGACCTCCTGTGTACAGCCGTTAGCTTCTGTTTTCTCAGCCCCTCAGCAACCGTTGTCAAACAGACAACAGGTTACGACGCAACAACAACTGCTACAAACGCAGCGTTCAAGATCACTGAACTCTGAAACTAATCAGACATGGTGTTGCTTATTGTCCTGGAGATGAGGCAAAGCTCGGGTAAAGGGAGCCTGTCAAATCACAGGCTCTGATGATGGAGATGGAAGATAAACTCAGGATCCTTGGGGACTCTTCTCCCCACCAAACACATCTCTGAGCGAGTACAGACGCTATAGAGTTCTCCAACATCTGTCTCTACTACATCCACAGACCTCATCAACCATAGAAATGAACTGTTCACAACCTACAACCATCCTCAGAGTGATGTGTCCAGATATAGCTGCAACAGCCTTCTCTCAAGTGGGCCTTTCATTTTTAAACGTACACAGAGGAACTTCTGAGCAAAAACATTTACTGGCAGAACTCTTGTTTTCAAACACTGACATTCAATCTACAGAGAACTTTTTCATTCCTACAGTACCTGCATGACCTCTGAGTTAAACTTCTACCTTCCCTTTCTTGAATTGTGTAGATGCTCCTTTATAAAGCAGAATCCAACATAATTGGACAGGCCAAATGCTGTTGTGATTTTAAAGAGGCCAAAAAGCATGAATCCCCCATCCATGGTTTGAGTTATTCATTATCAAATGTGTGCTTACAGGTTAGTGTTTTGTGGTGGGAGTTGATACAAACATTAATTTCTGAGCTGGCGGCTGTGAGCGTAGACAAGCTATTTGTCACTAGGCCACACACCAGGCGCTGCAGGTTTGGTGGCTGCTTGTCGTTCCCCACCCAGCAGAGGAAAGCTGGCACTGCCAAATCTCAGAGAGGGCTCAGTTCAGAGGAAATGAATCCAACGCAAAGCATCTTTTCACCTGAACTCTCTCATCTTTGCAGTTTTGTCGATTCTTATTCATATGAGGAGACATTCAAAAACATGAGGTTAGACAGAGCTGTGGGTCTTCACACTCAAAAACACATTTTTCATCAGTTTGTCAACAATCATTGCATCCCTGTATCATGATATCGTGATTGTCATAGCCCATAAGATATAATAAGATACTAGTATCTTATTATATCATTAGACACCCTTTCAAACCAGTCCTTATTGCTGAAGCTGTCGGGGTATTAATACACCACCATGCAGACATTAGAGCAGAGCTGGAGACCAGGGGTCAACAATGATATGTTGTTCTGTGCTCACTGACCACATTATATGATCCTCTGGATACTGACAAAAACAAGTTCTAAAGCAGAAAGTGAGCTACCAAGTAAAAAAGTACACAATAATATTAGAGACATTACCATAATTAAATATATAGTGAAATTATTAATTTCCTGTCTAAGTAAGTCATGTCCCAAACATCTTAACTATTTTTCTATGTCGAAAAGCTTAAGATAGTATTTGTTAAATGAGTGTTGCTTCTTTCTAACTACCATTGGAGCATTTCAGCGCCCTTAATCTCTCTCCAATTTCTCCTCCCTCCCTCCTCCCTAGGTAACTGTCTCTTTCACACATTAGAGTAAACAGAGGACACAAAAATGGCCGACATTGCCTCCGCTTTGGCGCCCTTGGAATGCAAAACTGAGCACTTCATTAATCATTCATCTTTAATAGATTATGCAAATTCCAGGACATAAAAATCAACAAGATCAATAACTGTATGAATTTTAATTGGGAGCAGAAAACATTTAAAGAATGAATATAATCTCATAGCTCCATCCAATATGAGAGCGTAATTTATTGATAATTGGATCGCAGCCTAAGTGAGGAAGGTAATTTAGCATTTTTCAGCCTTGGCATACATTCCTATTTACAGGGTTTGCTAATGGCAGAAAAAATAATCTTATGCACCGACATTCTACATCCAATCAAATGCCTCATACATTACTTTGCATAGTCATTAAAATTAAGTAATAAAAGTTTACTGGGAATTACTTCCTAGTTTAATTTGGCGCTCAGACAGATCAATATTTTCTACTGCAAGTCTAAAGCATCTTGTCAAACTTCACTTAAAGAAAAGTTTTGCAACCTGCCTTCTCATTATGCAATCTGTGGCCCTCACATGTATCGCCTTAGGAGGCCCCGGGCCCCCAGGTGGCTCCAAGGCCACCTGCTATGAGTATGCTCCCCAGAGCGAGACCGCTTTCATTGGAGGAGCCCAGCATAAAAGACAAAAACACACCTTTCTTCTCCTGAGGCCCAACTTTCTGGGGCAGATCTACCTCCCACATATTCCAGGGAAAAAAAGGGGTCTTTCTTTTCCTGTCGCTGTGTGTCAGGGTCCGAGCCGGACTAAAGGGATCATTTGAGAAGGAGCACGGCAGGTTTCAATCATGCTGTCCTCCTCCTCTCTCTCTGTCTCTCTCTCTCTCACACACACACACAAGTCTCGTTGACCTCCATGCCCACTGCATAATTATGGCCGTTTTATTAAAAGGCTGGTATATTATTCTCAAGTCAGTAAACCTAACCTCTCCTGGGAAAGAGCCTCAGCAGAAACAATATTTCAATTAACCAGACGGACATCATGCTCGACAGTAGAGCAAAAGAAGCCATAGTGCCACACAGGGTGGGTTACATGATACAGATAGTTAAAACTGCAAGATATTTAATACACCGCACCTGCCTTTACATGTTGGCTCTTGGTGGGAGCTACAATTAAAACCAAGAGCCAGTTTACAGGGTAGAAAAAAACAGTACTTTCAGATATTCTGTATCTGTCTGTCTCTCTGTTTATCCTCAGCATGAGGCAGCCAGCCAGTCATGCTGCCATTCCAGCCGCTGTCAATCAACAGGCTATCATAGCCTTTGATGACAACGACGTGTCGCGTCGAGAACAGCAGCTGTCTCTCATGAGAAGTGCTCCCAGTCAATCTGTTAGCGGGCCAATCCAGGCTAACACAATAGCCAGTTAGGAGCAGCGTGTGAAAGGCCTGTAGGATTTAATGGGCTCAGATGATGTATTGCCTCTCTGTGTCTCTGAGAAAATAAACACACAGAGTGCTACAAAAAGTGGCTGAAAATAGTTTTTTCCCCCATTTGGTGTGAGAATTTTATAAAGCTGGAAAATGTGTGTGCTATAAAAGTGATAAGTCAATGATGGTGCAATGCTCTTTGTCAGAACTGACCAAAATTTGGGTAGTTAAGCCAAAAACAGCCGACAGATTCTGTCTGTTATCATTGTTATTGTCAGCATTGCTCAGTGGAGTAAAATTTGTGTGATTAAAGAGTTTCAAGAAAGTTCAGGTACCACTTTCACCTTTCATAGGTGACAAAGGATTTGATAAGAGTCACACATCAAGCTGTAAAAAGTCTTTGTTATTTTCTGTTTTTGTTTTAACATCAACACATCAGGCTGCTGCGACACCACACAACAATATAAAAAGTCTCAACAGCAAAAGCAGTGCAAATACGCCACAAAATCTGTGTCAAGTTCTGAATTCGACCGCTCTGGCACAGTTGTCCTCGACCTGCTGCAGCTGTGTTTTATTCTTTTAGGGATCAATCTAGCGTGAGTCAGACTGTACCTGTCACAACAGAGTAGCTCTGGGAGACACTGGAGGCAAGCTCAGAGCTGGCGCTGGAGGAAAGGCTTGGCTTTACATCTTCCAGGCCAGCGTTCAGGGAGGGGAGCGAGTACTCGTTGGCCTGTGGACAAGCACACAACAAATGCAAGAAAGTGTCAGCAGAGGTAAGCATTGGTGGAAATCAAAAACAGCAACTTTAAACGCAGAAAAATGTCACAATCCAGCTGATTGTGCCACAATTTTGTTAATTTCACCTCTGCATTACCTGATAGCTCACTTTGGGGGTCAGATTTAGAGCAGATTTACCAGTTTTGGAGACAATTTGTGAAATATGCCTGATGGAAACCCCTGGTGTATCTAAGAAAGCTGCCTGTGATCCTCACACTGCATTTCTGAATATTTCTCATGAACAATCCCCACAACCAACCCGTCCCATCCCCGCTCCCCATGCTTTAACCAAGACCTATGATGTATGCATGCATTAGGGCTTGTCTGAGGAGAAGGCAGGAAGGGAGAGAGGGATGAGAGAGGGATTGGGAGAGGAGTGAAAGGACGGGGTGTCAGCTGGCTCTTTGTGCTCCACTGCAGTCATCCCTGTGACCAGTCAAGGGAGGAGACATTCAGGGCTTTGTTACAGGAGAGACATGTGGTGTGCTTTTTTATAAAGGGGAGTACAACCTCAAAATCAGCCTTTGTGCTTTGTTTCAAGGAGGAACTCAAAAATAATAGTTTAAAAAATATTTCAGATTGTGTGTATTATTTACGTTCTTTTTTTTTTCTATTGAAATAGTTCTTCACTTTGTAAATGCCCAAAAATTTCAGTGGATTGCTATCCATTTGTTGAAACAAGTTCAGGAGCGGCCATCTTTTGACATGCAGTTTCTGGTGAATGCAGCTCTTGCTTTAATACAGTATGATAAGTCACGATTCATTTTGATTCTTTACCTTACCATTCCATTACTATGCACTATGATACAATACTATACAGTATCTTATGTTAGGAAACAACACATTACAAAATGTTACAATGCGGTACTTTATGATGTAATACGGTAGGACAGGAAATGATAGGATAAGACACGATATGCTATAATAGCATAAGATATGTCATGAGATAATAGGATAAGATACAAAACAAATATTATGCAATGCCATACCATGTTATTGGATGAAATGTAATACAATTGCTTGTGGTAAACACTTAAATTCTTCTCACAAGGGAATTTGTTTTGGACCGACATGCACGAAAAAGAAGCTCTTTTTACATAATAATTGAAAGACCAAAGCCATTTAAAATAAAACAGATCATTTAAACATGCTAACACTAAGTAGAGACTACCCACTATTCTATATGTAATTCAGAATTCAACAAGAGAAACCTCCAATAAAATTGACCGCTCATCGGCTCTTGGTGAACCACAACTGCTCCACAGCTGCAAATCCGATGAGGTCCAGATTTGTCCCTTTTTATTCCCTTTAATCTGAGGTGAAGACTTTGCTAGCAGCTGTGATAAATCCTGTTTGCAAATGAGATGACACTTCCTGACCTGACTCTTCTTCCTCTTCTTTGAAAGGACAAGTGTGTGTGCACACGTTTGTGTCTGCGAGTGTTTGTATCAGAGTGCATCTGTTTGTCTCAATGGGCCGGAGGTCCCACAGGGGCAGGCTGGTGACCCCGGTCTTGTCTGCTTCTATCCCAGATAAACTCTAATTGTCTGCTTACAACTGTTCCCTGGCACTGGGCTGGATGTTCTTCTCTATTCCGCTGGGCCTCAGCAGCACAAGAGCCATTTTGTCATGCAGATGGGCTGTGGGCAGGGCTGGGCAGGGCTGGGTGGAGGGCGAGTGGCGAGCTCAGAGGGGCCTGAATGACCCGACCACATGGCTGCCAGAAGTGTGGGAGGGATGAGGCCTATTCAGCCTGGCCTCTTCAAAATGGCTTTTTAATGTCCTGACGCAGACACCAGACAAGCCCCTAATAGCCTAATATCCCACCTTTTCACCAGTTTAAAAAAAGGAGGGGGTGTTGGAAACAGGGAGAAAAGAGGAGGCGCGCAGAGCGGGTGGAAAGCAGCCTGATTAATATTACATTAAATTAAAACTGATTTTTCTGGACTATTCTGATACCGTTTTTCTCCCCCCTCCTCCACTTTCTCCTCGCCTTTTTAATACCTTCTCCTCCAGTCTTTGTGATTGCAAGTCATTTCCAATTCGTTTTGGTATTGATCTTGCCGTAGAAATCACTTTGGTAATTAGCTGCATTAGGGGCTGTATAGCAGGCTGAGGGGCTGTCCCTCTGATTTATCGCTGCTGTAATTCCCCGCGATCGCACAGAGATGAAAATGAACTCAATTAGGGCACTGCTAAGGCTGCATGGGCACCCACATAGAGTTCCAATGGAAAAATTAATAGTCCTCTTGTTGTTTAACAGTCTAATGAATGTAAATAAAGGTTATCCACTGGAATAGGCTGTTGGCTTGTAGGTTGCTTGTAAAGAGCTTTTTGTCACCTATGCCAGCCTGTGTAGCAGATTATTCACCAAGAATTCAGGATAGATTATTTCACTTTTGGGTAGCAAAGTTTGGGGATAGATAGGAAGCAGAGAGACCAGGATTCTTGTGCAAAGAGAGGAAATTAAAAAAGAAGGAATCTATCAGCTCTACCTGTTCAGGTTTGATGTGTTCTGAAGTGGGGAAGACATCAGGGTAAGAAGGCCGTTCAAACACACGGTCCAAGGCCTCCAGCTGCTGCTGAGTGAAGGCGTCTGCCCGCAGGTGCTTCCTTAAACTCTCCACGCTGCCCTGAGAGTCGCTGCCAGGGCCCGAGCCATCAGAGCCATCTAGAAAAAGAAGGAAAGGAAGAAGGGAAGAGGAGGGGGGAAGAAGGCAACAACACCTGAATCAGGACGCATAGCTCGAGTCTTTTTATTTGATTTTGTTCTAGCAGTGAGAGAGGAGCATGAGGAGAAATTTGTTTTGAGCTCATCGGGTGTGAGAATGATGGTGGATGAGGAGCAGGAGTAAATTCAGGGAGACCCACCAGCATGTCTGTCTTTTATCTCCCTCTCTGTCTCCCTCTCACACAGCTATACACTCACTCAAGCAGCTCCCCCACCCTCCTCGCGGCCACCATCAGCACGGTCATCATGTGATAGGTCTATGGTAATTGATGGATTACCTTCAGTGCAAATATATACTTGTAAGGGAGAGCGTGTGTTTCAGGAGGAGAAACTGGGGCTGCCGATTACATACAGAGCCTTTCATTCTGCTGGCGGGAAATGGAGAGCCATTATTTAACTGCACTATTTCCTCCTGAACATATTACACTCCCCTCTCTCTGTCTCTCTCTTTGCTCTCCCTCTATCCCCCCCTGCATATAACCTGTCTCCTGGAAAACAGAATGGAGTGGGGACCGCACTCAGGGCCGAGTGAGGACGAGGCGTCGAGGGCAAGCGTATGCATTTCCTCACTTGGTCACACTCTATATAAACAAATGAGCTTGTGCTTCCCTCGTTCTCCTGATCTCTGACCCTATCAACTGGGCCACTGCGGCTGCAGCAGCTCTGCCCCCGCTCTCTCATCAAGTCCTGAACACTGAACGAAAAACCATTCTGCTGCTAAAACCTCCAGCCGGCATCCCAGGAACCCTCTACTCCACTTCCCTGCCTCCTACCGCCCTCCCTTCCTCTCTTTTACCCGGCCGCCAACAGCGAATGAGGGCTTTAGCTCCCATACAAATCTGTCATTCTAAATTTGCAGCAGATTATGTTCTCTCCTGGGCGAGCCGGTGGTGATATATGATATGCAAGGCCGCTATTGATTGCCTGATCCGCCGGCAGAGGAGGGGAGGCGAAATGAACTTGGAATGAACATCATGCCTCAACTCATTGTGCGTATAATACTCTACTTAATCCCACATTTTTCTGTGCTATGGAATTCAATTGATCAATCATGTTCCACTGATGGTACCATTTCAGGGGCGTTATTGCCATTCTGCTCGGCTGCTTGACCTTTTTTCAATGGCTGAGGCCAGAGGATGAACCCGACTCGCACCAAGAAATAGATCCATGGAGAGAATGGAATAGAGGACTGCAATAGGGTGTGAGTGTGTGTGTGTGGGTGACAGTGTGTGAGTGTTTCACTGCTAAACTACATTGACTGTAGCTTTGTCTTACATTTACGAATCAAGTTTTCTCCTGCCATGTTATTTCTAACAGATATTTTGGTTTTCTTTCTCTGTGGTTTTGAAACAGCTCCCTAGGGAGGAGGGCGAGCAGTAGTGTTGCTGTAAGAAACTCAAGTGTTGTCTGTGGTACAGAGGAAAATGGAGTCATTAATTACATCGTATCAGCTGGTCTGAGAAAAGAGGGAAGCCGGATCAATAGCAACTGTTTGTCATTCACTGTGGAGCAGCGTGCTTATACTCAGCTCAAGCTCACATTTAATAAGGCCTACTGATCTAGGTCCTTGTGCACAACATTAGTGCTATTTTTGGCTCCAGGTTTCTGATGTAAATAAATGTATGAAAGAGATGATATAATTTAAAGCCTACTTTCAGAGCCAGGGGATATTTGAGAGCTATCTTAACACAAAAAGTAAAATCCAGGATGCTGTTAAGAGTTGAAATCAGGTTGGGTTGCATCATTATTGTACACCTTACCTCTCTGTTATAGAAGTGAATATTTCAAAATTATGTGCTCAAAAATTACTGATTTGGCCTTTAATGGCAAAAGTAGTAAATCATTTATTTTCAGAATTCACCATTAGAGCTTCATGTTTGACACATATCATAAGATAGCTGCAATAAATCAGATTCATCCTTTGACAGTCAGCGTGTCAAGTGGGGTGTGAAGCTCGACTGTCAGATTTGGTGTGTGTGTGTGTGCGTGCATGTGTGTGTGTGTGTGTGTGTGTATGTGTGTGTCTCATTGACTGCCTTGTTTCATTTTCGCTGTGTTTCTTCAACCCCTCTGGGTGTCTCAGCAGGTATTCTCTTATCTCTCCCACAGCACCAGCTGACTGCGTCTCCTCGTTTTAACACCAAAGTGTGAGGAGACAAAGCGAGATAAAAACAAGACTCTCCAGCAGTGACACTCACACATCAACACCAAAGCGGCTTACTTTCTGGTTGATACGTTCTTTGATCAGCTTTAACAGACAAGTTCTGTTCGGCCTTATTGAGCCACAAGAAATTAAAGAAACCAGTCGTTACAATGACAACCCTGGTATATCAGAGAAGTTAGAGTTGGTTGGATATTTGCTGTATGGGGTATTCTAACAAGAGGTCTATCCAATTTTATAAAGACACAGCCCTGAATTTTGTCATCAAAATAAACCACTTTTGTTTTAAAACAATAAAAGTATTTCTGTTCCTTTAATTTTTGGGTTGGCTTAGTTTCTCATGATGTACCTAAAGAGAAAATTATAGCTGAACCCTTTTGCTAAATAACACAAAAGACAAGCTCACCTCTCATACCTTGAGCTATTTATGCACACTTACATCTCTAACCAATGACAGAAGCTGCTGTGACACAGACCACAATAGTATCAAACGCTGTTCTGTTTTGCTTTGTCTCTAAGGGGGATGTTAACGTCCTGCGGTGGCACGGTGGTACTTTATGTCCTTCTTTCATCTCCCCTGTTTCTGTGATAAGATAACTCAGAGGAGAGCAGAGGAGAGGAGGGAAGAGGGGAGGTGGGGTGAGGGTGGTGTGCTTGTTTGAAAGGCAAATGAATTCCTCCACACTGCCTGGCGCTCTCCGTAAATCAATGGCGCGGGGTTTCCCAGATCAGAGGCTGCGAGTGCTCCGCTGATAGGTGAAATGATGCCATCACAAATTGTGGATCATTTGTTGATGTTTTTAAAAATGCAGTTATGCTTGAGAAAAAAGAGAGGGAGAGAGAGAGGAAGGGAGAGAGAGAGCGCAAACAAACTGGTATACCCAGAGGGTGAACACTCCTCCCCTGTAAGCTAGCTATATTTATGAAAGCTCTGAAGCGGAAAGGAGAGAGGTGGTGGGGTGGGGTGGGTGAGAGGAGGAGAGAGGGGGAGAGAGGCAGCAGCACTGCCATGGCTGTTAAGATCCTGTTATGTTGTGGCGTGTTTAAGAGCTTTATTAATTCGATTTAGCACCACCAACCAGTGTACTGACTGTCAGCAGGCAGAGAGATGCTTATGTGATTTTTGCTCTCGGTGCCAGCTCTAAGAGTGAGGCACTGGTTCTTTGATGCATTCTACTTATTTACTTATATTTACTTTGATTCTAAATCTAAGATTCAGGCTGATGCAGGGAGGCCAAATAAAAGTATGTTTGAGCCTGTAAAGAAATATGAGGGAGGCTGTGGGTTGGGCAGTAGACTGAGTTGGATTTTAATTGTGGGGTAGCTGGTTTAATCTCTGCACAAATGTCAGTGTAACAGAAAAATATTGATTTGGACAAAAATTCTATTTAAAATCTTCAAAAGATCTTAATATTGACAGACATTCCAGATTTGGAAAAAAATAGCAGAAATGGATGTAAGATAACAGGATATGATATTTTTCCACATCTTTTAATTTTTGCTGTTTGACTATAGGCTAACATGATGAGAAGATATCTTTGTAGTACATCCTCTCCCTCTTTACTGCTACTCCATTCCTGTCTCTATTTCTTTGTCCTCCTCTGCTTTCATCCCTCCCTTCTCAGGACCAGTCTGTCGTTTAGCATTGCCACCCTGTGCTGCAAGTATTTGTGGAAAATGCAATTAACGTATCCCCTCTTTTCTCTCGCCTTTTCTCCCTCCTCAAGCTGAGTAATGCATCGCTCCATTAATTCTCGGCATCGCTGCCCGTAATTGACTTTTCTCTGACATGATTCCTCTCCATTGAGTGAATTTTCTCTCCTTATATTTTTGTGACGGCTCTCATTGTGCGTTGTTTACAACTGTACGTAGGGTCTCACACGGCCATGTTTATAAGCACGAATGTTGAACCCACAAGACTCGGGAGGAGGATGGACGATAAGAAGAGGAATTAAATGTTGAAGAAGAAGAGCAGGAGAAGAAGAGGAGGGGGTGTAATGTGGACCCTTTTGTGCACTCCTTTACTGTCGGGGCCCTAACAGCTTCTTGTCTCTGTGTTACGCTCTGTGGCCCCTCTCAAAACCTGAGCCTTCCCCCCCATCAGGACCATCATGATGCTCATGATTCCATTTATTTCTGCCTCGCTCTGGATGCATTTATTTTCTAAAGTGATCCTCTATTGACTCATTGTCATGGACTGGCTTGACTAGCCAACCAGTGTAGGCCCAGGTTCAAATCCATACACTAACTGATTTGAACTCCACAAATGGGTCGTATGTGTGAAAAGATACACAACGAACGACTCCAAAAGGGGCCAAATATCACATTCGAACAAATCAAAACAGCCACTGTATTCATTTTTTTCCTGCACCTATTGGCCAAGGTTGATACGACTCTCTTTTGATGTCATGAATGAACAACCTGCTGGGCCATATTTTTCTCTCCCTACCTGCTCTCATACTCATAAGCTCTTTCTACACTCATCCCACACCCACGCTACAATCACAACTTATGACCTTTGCTTTCCCCAATCTGATTTATCACCACAGCTCCCTACTGCCTGTCCTCCCCGGAGCTCCACGATGAGTGAAACATTCAGTGAGGTCACATCAACCTGAGCGCATTCAGCAGCAGGGTCAGGAGTGAGCTGTCACTGTGTACAAACGTACCAAATCTCTTTTATAAAAATCAGCATCAGTATTAGGTGAAAACTTTACTCATCATAAAACTGGAAGCTTGAACTTTTCCGAGGAGTGCATGGACCTCCTTAGCAATAATACGCATTTGACAATCTCCCTGCCGTTGTCACCCAGTCCTCTAGCTCTTTTCTTGGCTTCCACTTCCACCATAGGTTTAAATGACTGAGCGAGAGCATGCTGTACAACAGGCTAATTTCCCCACTCCACTATTAATGCATTTGGCAGGGACAACATTCCATTTCCTGTAATGAGATACACAAATAAATCTGGCTATGGATAGACTCAGGGTGGTGGTGGTAGGAGAAGGAGGAGTAGGATGGGAAGGGGGGCGTTATGGGGGGGTGCATTGAGACGCATTCTCCCAGCACTGGCATAATTGGTATCGCTGCTTGCAGACATGCAAACCAATCTCTGCACAGATAGGGCTGAGACTCTCTCTTTTCCCCCCTTAAGGCTATTTCTTTTGTCTTTGCGATAGCTTGCACATCCAAGATAGAAGGAGGGGATGAGGGGGAGATGTTAATTTGTGAATTAATAGCTTTTCTCTGCAGAATTGCAAATTCTTTTAAATGTCACTATGTTCACAGTGCGAGGAGCATCTGAAGTTGCAAACAGACACACTTTGCACACACATTTCCTTGCATTGAGTGTGTATATGTGCATGCACAAATCCTAAAACTAATCCTTTCTCACTTCCCTCCCTCCCTCCTCCCACTCCTCCTCTTCCTCCTCCCATCTTCACTCTCGAAGCTGTCCAGTGTAACATGCTACTTTTAATTTGCAATAACACATGACAAGGACAGATTAATGGCTCTTATGGCACCTATGTCCCTGAAGCTCGTCTTACGGGGGACCTGGTGTACATAACGCGTGTCACACTACATTATCTCTACAGCCCTCCAGTAATGGGGACCTTTTTCCTCCTCAAAGGGCAACCGCTGACTTCAGCCACACTGAGATCACCCAGTACCACTATCACAATGCTGTGCCATGTGTTTTGACAGTCAAATTACTGCAATGTGGGGAGAAAACAACATGACATGCAAATACGGTCTAAGATATAAACATTAATGCTTTTTGTGTCAAGTTTTTTTTCTGATTTATATTTTTCACTAATATATTTTCCCCATGAACTCTTCATGTATGTTCTGTGTTGTCTGACAGGGTTATTTGTACATTTGAGGAGGTGAATTTTCTCTAAGACAGCTATCTCTGGAAGCTCAGGCCTTTCTTATGGCTTTGTTTTGTTAAAAAACAAGAAAGCTAAAAAACCAAATCAGAAATCTGTGATTAAAAATTGCAAAAAATAACCAAGCTTGTTAAAAAGGAGTCTTTTTTTCAACTTTACAAGGAGCTGTTTCTTGTTATTTTCCTTTGATAAACAGTTTTGAATGAGCTACATCTTGATCACTGTATGTCAAACTGGAAGCTATTACATTGAATATGGGATTTTCAAAACTCACTTAAGTTACTTTTTTTTTTTCATTTCTCAGAGAATTCTTTATCAGAAAAAAATCCTCCCCGCCTCATTCTCATAAGTTCATAACCCTGGAAGAGCAGAAACAGTAAATAGAGAGGAAAGTGTTGTGATCTGATTGACCAAAGCAAAAGAAAAAGGTTGTCTAACTTCAACTTACAATGTCCTATTTTCCTTCCATCCAAGTGGTTGCCACTCCAGAGAACTAAAGAGACAGAAACATAAAAGAAGGAAGTGGCCTGTTGTGATAAGTGCGCTTTGAGATCATTTTCAACCATATCATCCCATCAGCCCCCTCAAAGCAGCACACACACACACAAAAACACACAAACACACACACACACATACAGGCGGCCCCCTCCCTCCCTGCCTTCCTGCCTGCACCGGTCTGTTCCTACACCTGTTCAGGCCTCCACCAGGGACATGTTAATTCATAGGCATTAAAAAAGCCAATTGTTTGCAAAACCGATAATCTATTAGCCCTCGGGCGGAGTGTGTCCACTCTCGTGCCTTGGAATGAGAAATTCTGGCTTGGACTGGCTTCCACTTAACATTTGAGCATATCTAGGTCTGTTTTCATGCCAGACCCCTGGTAGCGTATAGATTAGTATGCAGGCCTAAAAATACTTCAAATTGGATGTTTTAATGCTCTCAAAAGTCATCAAAGTGCAAAAAATCTATCAAAAATGTTTTGGTGAGACTTGAAAGTCCAGAAAACAAAATAACTCGCTGATCATGTCACTCAAAGCCTCTTTTTCTGTCTACTTTTTACATCTTAGAGACAAAAGTAAGAAGCAGCAGCAGTGAAGCCTTCCCAAAGGGGGATTAGAGTTGTATGACAGCTATATAGGATATCTACAGTACATCTAAGCATGGCATGAGATAGAGATGCAGCTCTGAAGGCGTATGGTAAAATATAAGGCATCAAAAAAAAGTTGATTGAATCACAACACTCTCTCTTAACACTCGCCCGGCCTGATATACAACATAACAAGTCACTGGAGACAGCACATAGAAACACACTTGGCTGCAGCGCTGTCATAAATGCCATCTTCTTCCTCTTCACACACACAAGAAAAAATGTAGGAGACGGCTGATGGAGAGAATTAAAGGGATAGAGAAAAAAACAAATTGAAAAGGAATTTTTAGTGTTGAGTTTTTCTTACCATCGTCACGTTTCCTCTTCTCGCCGTTAGAGCGGGGGATACCCAGAATGCCATTGATGGAGTAGGATCCTACAGGGTCGTTGGAGGCGCTGGTCACAGGGGGCGAGGCTGTGCTGGGCACTGATGGAGGAAGCACAGTTGATGTAGTTTTATTCCTGATTTTATTCAAGAACGTGTGGTAAAGACATCCAAAATATATATTTATGTGCGTTTTTGTTACTGGCTTTGCTTTGTGTGCTTCCACCTCTTCGCTCACCTATAGTGTGTCCGGGTGTTGAGAGTGGCGTGACAGATCCATCAGGGGACGGGTGGAATTGCTGCTGGACTTTGGTGCGGATAATCCTGGCAAAGTGAACAACAGACACGGATCAATCAATACGGCTTCCAGAGCATGGAGATTTCACACCAAACCTGGGCGCCCCAGCCGGGACACTTAAATACGCCACATCAGGTCCACTTACACTCGTGCATGTACAAGTGCTCCACCGTTTGGGGGCCGCTTGTATCCTCAAATTCAGGCCCCCCTTCCTTGTCACAAATAGCCAATCTCTTGGCTTTAGGGCCAATCTTTGTGCTCCTGTGTGAGGCTGAATGGGTTCTGCCCCCTGAGATTGTGGATTCAATCTAGCTGGATTCTGAGGTTAGAAATATGATAAAGTCCCCACAGCAGTAAGATGTGATGTGGCGGGAAAGTCTTCATTGCACTTTGGTCTGAATGATCTTGCAAACAAAGCATGAAATCACATCAATTCACCTCAATGATCAGCTCCACTGGCTCTACCTGGCCAACTCTAATAATCTCCCTCTCCTGCTCCCCTCTCCCTCTTTTCTCCTCACACGCTCTCTTTATCTCTCCATCGCTCAAAGCTGATCTTTCACTCCTCTCTCTCTCTTGAAACCTCATCCTTTTTCTCATTTCTTCTCTTTGTACTGTACTTCACAATCTCTGTCTTCCAAACCCCTCATCTTGGTCTCCCCTCTCTGACTTCTCTCTTTTATTCTTCCCTGCCTTCCCTCTGATGTCTGTTGTAGTTTTTTGTTCTTTTTGTAGAACACAGGAGTCCTTAAGGCTCACTGAGGACCACAGCTTATATTGATCAGGATTCTAGGATAGAAAAGTTGACGTCAAATGGCAGCGATGAACCCGCAAATGCAAATGTTGATCTATAAATTACATGTGACAGGAAAGCAATAGGGTCTTACTGGGCCAACCTGACACATACTGCAACATCCAGAGTGTTTAATGCTATGAATAGGAAATAAATAGATGAAGTATCTGATGATGTGAAATTAGAGGCCTTATAGATAATGTCAAATCTGTAAATTTGAGGTTTGGTGTAACTCTTTCAAGGTAGAGAGGGATTTAGTGTAGCTCAGCTTTAGCTCTTATGGGACGTGATCGCATTACATTAAACCATGACTGTGGTAATCTTTTGACTGACAGATGAACGTGAGATCATTGACTAACAGGCAGCGTTGTGTACCGACAGAAAATCCCACATGGACGCCCCTCTCACAGGACACAGGAGGTGTGACAAAAACAGACTTTTGCAGACTGCAGATGAGGAGAATGAGGTTTCATGCATGCAAGGGCCATCAGCTCTGACTCAGGCAGCTATGGGGTTAAGTTCCTCAGGGGGCAAAAATGTACATCACACTCTTTTCATTCCCCTCACTATCTCATGTGTCCTCCACACTCTCTCCTCCAGGCAGGGCAACAAAGGCTCCTCCAGAAAACACACATCAATATTTTATTTGAATTTCTAACATCTCACCACAACAGTTATCTGACCTCATGACTCGAGGGAGCCTCATAAATTCAAGGACTTTGTTTCAAGTCTATGTTGTTGCTATTAAATAAGCAATCTGGATGACTGAATTAACGACTTCTGTGTTTGGGTGTTGTAAAGAAAAAAAATACATCTCCAAAGAAAGATTAAAATGTGGATCAATACGATTGAAAGCCGCTTAGGAGCTTCTGGGCACGCCTCCGTCTCCAGCGGGTGGAAACTCCTCTCTGCGGCGGCAAAACAAAGTGCAACCCAGTCTCTGTGTAATCTTTAATAATTCATGCAGGAAAAATGTGTTTAAAGCCAGGACATCCTCTTTAGTCAACAGAGCAGAGGTCAGACCTCTGTAACCACAGAGACCACCAGGGGTCCACTGTGTCTGTCTCCCTCTCCCTCTGCCTGCCTGTTTCACTCCTCTTCCTCACACTCTACCTCCTCCACGTTTCCCATTCCTCCCTTTAAGAGCAACAGCTCGAAACTATGAGAAAACAGTCTGTAATGAGAAAAATGTGGAAAATTATTACTGGAGTTAAGCTTCAGATATTTTTCTAAACACTACTGCACATTTTGAGTTTATCATAGAGTTTAAATGAACATTTCCTCTATTAAAAACATTTAACAGCAGAACTCAAAACTACAAGCAGTTTAGGATGATTTTGTGATGGGATAATTTAAACTTGAACTGGTGCCTTTATTTCTTTAAAACCTGAGATATCATATCTAAAGTGCGACTATTTCCAAAGTGCTTCATAAACAAGGGTTTTTATGTATTAAACCACAACTGTGGTGAAAAAGACAGTTTTATCTTTTTTTTTTTTTTTTTTACCAAAGGTTTAATTTAACTTATTAATCATTTAATATTTTTTGTTTCAAAGGACACAATTGCTCAAGAAATTTCTGTCATTATCAGCACTTTTCCTGGGATTAAACATGAAAAAAGCTCTAAAAAACTCTCAAAAACAAGTCCAAACAACAGGTGAAACAGAGGAAGGCGCCAAATAACCTGTTGAAACCACATTTTCCACTGCTGTAATACATTCTGTAATATTTCCATCATATTTCGTGAGGATTCATCTCCTGCATTTAGCTGCCTGTGTTATGAGACTCTCTTCAGCTCATTAAAATGTAATGCGGATGACCAGCTCTCTGGAACAGTGCCTCCTAACCAAAGTTCATCACTCGCAGCCACTATGGGGCTTTTTTTTTTCACTTTGCACACACATGCACACATGAGGGCTTTTCACCGGTGTCCTCTGTCTAAAGACACTTTGTCCACTGCTGTCCCGCTTCACGAGGAAAGGTGAGGGTGTAGGGTGTCAGCTACTTTGGAACAGAAACTCTTTTATAGTCCTTTTATGCATAAATCATTACGATCGTAGCGCGGGGGTAGTCTTTAATTTCTTGATTTATTGCCTTAAATTGTAAGAAAAAGCAAAATAAACAACGAGGATGACACTGATGGTAATTGTGTGTGATTTTCCCTGAAACAATTTGGACTCGTTCAGCCTCACCAGGAGCGTAAATGTGTGCTGTTTTGTCGCTCCACATTCCCTTCGTGTTGGGAAACAGAGCAGTCCGTTGGCAATAAAGAAGCTGCAGCCGTCCCTGTCGCAGTGTGGTCCGCGTATTGAACGACTTTGTTGGGTATTTCCCTCCGCCTCTGGATCTGGTTACGCGGTATTGATCGGTTTTTATCGAGACAGATGTGATTCTTCGTGGCCCCAGCCTCAGCCCCCGTGCTGGCTGTGTTGTGGAGGGCCGCGCAGGGGATTGAATTGCACATGTGAGACCACCCCGGATAGGGGACAGCATCGTGCTGGGTCTATCTACAGCCCAGTGTGTAAAGATAAAACACATAACTACTTGTATTAGGGCTGATTTATTCCAATTACGCATGGTGAGGGATTTTTCTAGCAAGGTCTCACTTTGTTTTCCACCCAAATTGTACTCATCCAAACATTTTACGCACAAATTTAGTCAAATATCTGAAACAATGTGCTCTAAATGGGATGCACGCACTTTGAAAGCATTCAGCATGCTTTATTAAAACTAAATTAAATAAAAACAGAATTTTCCACCTACCTGTTGATGGATGAAACGCTGGGAACTGTGTCGTTGTCGCAGACGGCCTCTGCCAGAAGTCGGTCCCTTATCTCCCAAGCGAACATGGTTGGATTCTGGCGCTTGTATTCAGCTATTTTATCCACCACTTTCGGAGTTGCAACCTTTGGTTTGGAGCCACCAATGACTCCGGGTTTAATACTGCCAGTTTCATAGTACCTGCATGGGGACAGAGAGATTTGTTCCTGAATTGATCCTTTCTTCATTTGATAACCCAGTCTAAATGATGGGAAAGTGGTTCAAAATTCGTCTGAGTGGGAACAAATCTCCGCCGAATTTATTGCCAAAAATAAAAAAAACCTACAAATATGATGGCGGATTTAACCTATTTATTTTCCTGAATGTGTGCTGTATTATGGGGCTAACTGGGTGCCAGCTGGTTGGTGAACAGAGCAGATTTTTCCACGAAAAGCAGTGTCATTAAAATCACACAATATAAGCAGTGAGACGGACAAAACAAAGGACAATTTGGAGCTCATTTTTTAGTCTCCATGAGCTTACAGCAGCATGCACGACATGCCACCATGACCTGTCTGTAAATGTTGGTGACAAACATTCAGTGTGTGTGAAATGAAATACCTCTGAAATGCCTTCTGATAGCTGAAAAAAATATATTTCAAAATATTATCTCACAGCATCTGTGCTCTGAAGTTATAAAATTATATATAGAGCTAAAATCCCAGTTTTAAAGAAGACTGATGGAAAATAAAAGTGTGGTGTTTTTCTAATGGATCATGGCAGTCAAAAGTGAGTCTATACTGGACTTAATGTGTTTTTTCTTCACTTGCGTGATCAATTACTAATTTTTTCAATAATCCTGAAAATGTAGTATTCAGGTGACTTCTGTTACACGCTTTTAAACCGCAAACAGTTTCCCATCAAATTGTTACAGCCTCATAATATTCTGCGATATTTTTGTGCATGTATTTTTATGTTAGGCCTCCAAAATTTATTTCATGATTATGATGCTTTTCTTTGCAAAGGCTGCAGGTGATGGATAGAAAATCTCGGACGCAGAACTGCTGTGTTCAAGCAAAAAAGGGCAAAGAAAAAAAATGACCTGCCTATATAACCGATGACTGAGGCTGAAATAGAGCTGGGTGCGCACATACGAGCTCTATAGAAGATTGATGTTTGACACACATTAAAGGGCTCTGGTGGTGGTGGAGGTGGAGTTGGTGGTTAGTGGTGTCGGATCCCCTCTTTTTACCTGCCGAGGATTTTGCTGACACAGCCGTGACTGACCCGTAGCTGTCTGGAGATGTCGCAGGGCCGGACGCCCTGGTGGGCCAGCTCCACGATCCGCTGCCGGACCACGTCCGGGAGGGGTCTGCCGTTCACAAACACCCCGCCGAGCTGGTTCACACCGCCGTGCCCTGCGTGGGACACAACAGCAGCACAGGGGAGCATAACATTACATACCTGCAGAGAAACTAGGGGCTCTGGGTACGGAGCCAAGATGGTGTGTTTTTAGTCTCCACGACGTGTTTTATTTACATCATGACAGATTGGGTAACGTTATACTGATGCACAAGTAAAAAACAATGTGATGTAGCAACATGCAGGGCCAATCACATTTTATGCTTACTTTGCTCCTATGATTCAATAATAGGCTGTATAATAATAATAATAATAATAATAATAATAATAATAATAATAGTAATAATAATAATGGAAAGGTAATATTCCAAATATTAAATTGTCTTGATTTTAAAAGTAAAAGGGAATAAGAAAATAAAAGCCTGGTAAAAATAGAATATATATTTACTACGTATACAAATATCAAAAATGAGCGCTCCTTATTGGCTAGTCTGATTCCCCCAAAAATAGGAAGTAAACTCTTTATCCATTCTAAATAACTCTGGACTGCCATCCTGATATATTCCAGCAGCTTCTCCTCCTCTACAGCCTAACACATGTCGCACATATTACGTTTCAGCCTGTTTAATTTTCCTCGCACAATTATTGTAAATAATTCAAAGTAGCTTTGATAACTCATATTACAAACGCGGACGGTGCGATTCAAGAGGAATCAATTATTTAGGCTCAGTTCGGCTCTCCTTCACTCATATCGTGAGGAGGAAAACATAAACAGCTTGTTTTTTTTCTTTTATTTTGAAACATTAAAAGAGACACTGAGTATAAAGAGAGACGTTTACATCCATTTACACACAGCAGGCTGGTGTCTCTCTTACTGTCATTTCACAGGTCATAAAAGCTTTGTATTTAAATTTGTGGATTTGTTACTTAGGGGTAAGTGCTGCTTAAAGTCGAACAGAAGACGTTTTAAATTTAAGTAACACGTGATTTAATACTATTGTGCACAAAAATGTATTGATTATAAAAAAAAAACATACTTTTTTAGTCACACACCTTTAAATATCAATAATGTTGATTGATAAAACACGCACCAATAATATTTCGTGTAGGATATTGTGTTTATCAATCAGCAAACTTTGACCGTTATTTAAGGACAAAATCCACAATTAGCCATTATCTCTTTTATGTGATGAAATTTCCAGAGCTCCCTTATTTTTCATTAGGCTCCAAGAATCTCAATGTGCTTCAGTTAAGCTAAATAAAATCTGTAAGCGCGCATTATCTGGTTGGTTGTTTTTTCACGTTTCACTCCAATCCTTTCTGATTTAATTTTTTTTACATGGGTGAAATGGTAGAAGCAGCGAAGTTTCAGTGTGTAAACTTCTTTAGATACTCACGGTGCATCGCCGAGAAGGGGTCTGCCTTGCAGTGAATATCCATTGGATAGCAAAGGAAAGAAAGGTAATCGACTGAGGTCGCCGTTTCGCCCCGGTAATGCAGCTTTCAAGGAGTAAAAAAAAAGGACCTAGAGTAAAACAGTCCGTGTGGGCAGAGTCCGCGGGCTTCAGCGGTCAACAACTTCTCGTGGAGTTTTCCTCCTCTTCAAACTCTTAGTGCGCAAAGAGGATGTCAGGTGCAGAGCATGACCCGCGCGTGTGCAGAGCGCACCGGCCGCAGCAACATGGACTCAGAGCGGCTCACAGTTTGTCTTTCAGGGACATGATGAGGAAAACAAAAGCAGGAACGCAGAGGGTCCACGGGTCCGCAGCGGCCGAAAACAATCCTTCTCCTCTGACGGAGGAGCAGCGGGCTCGCGCTCTAATCAGATCTGGGCGGAGATGACAACAACATGGACACGGAGCAGCACGGAGCACTGTGTGTGTATGTGTGTGAGTGTGTGTCCCCCTCTCCTCCGGAATGGGCTGTGCCTGAGCGGAGCTTTGGGCTGAGAATGAAACCCCTCTGCTTGTGTGTCTGTTTCTAAAAGCTGCAGTCCCACAGATCACCCCCCTCCTCACCCCCACCTCCTCCTCCTGCTGCCTCCATCCCACAGATCCCTCGCATAGAGATGGATGACTTGTCAGACAAAGGCAATAGATTCCAACACTTTGTGATTCGCCCACGTAAAAACCTGCAGCTCAAATGAGGAGGTCCCTGCATCCGACAGCCAGGAAGGGGAGGGAGACGAAATGGGAAATGATGAGACTTTGAGGTGAGGAATCAAGGAAATTAAAGGCAGGGGGAAGAGGAGAGGTACAGCGCTGTCAGGCTGCTGTGTGTTGTTTAAAGAGACGATCCTCTAATGTTTTCTTCTGATGGGACCCCTGTAAAAAAAAACAGAGTGAGACTTTCTGGTGTTGGTGAAATTGATCCTGAAAAGTCACAGATAAAACAATCACACCTCAGAATGTCTCTGTAAGTTGAACACTCAGTTCTCAAGCACACATTTCTTCAAAAACCAGGAGTGAATCCAATCCACTTTGTCAAAGTGTAAACAAATCAGTATCATAGAGTGCCTTTTTGCAAATACAACTTTTTTAAAATAATAATAATAAAAAAATCATTAAAAAGCCCTATAATTTATTCAGCCTTTACACTTTAAATGTTATGAAACACAGAGCTGATGGATGCATTTTTCCAGCCTCCTTCAAAACTAAATAAGAAAAATAGTTTCCAGGTTGCAAAAATTTCCATTGCAAAAATATTAAAAATGATCATTTAATTCATGCCCCAACTCTGTTTAGGTGTAAGTTGCACACAAAGTATGCAAGAGACAACTGCAAACTGAGTCAGGCAGTAGGCCATCATCATCACCATCCTCCTCCTCCTCCTTGTGTACTCACCGCCTGTGTGCAGCAACGCTCTGTAGATGGCGCTCACACAGAGGGTTACACGGCCTGCTGTGCTCCTACAGCATGTAAGCAGGCAGGTAGGAAGGCAGGCAGGCTGGGGCAGCAGGGGCAGGCGGGGTCAAAGGTTGCTGGTAAGCCTACTGTAGCAGAATTATGCACTCTTAATCTCTTCCGGTAAAACTTAATCCGGGAAGAGACAAAGAGAAAAACAGTCAATCAAAGAAGAGGATTCGAAGACTTAAAAAGATCTCACTTTTTTTGGTCTGCAGCTGGAGATTAATATTAATCTTTACCACAGAGGAGCTGGAACTTTGCGGGAATAATTGTCTTAGAATTATTTCAAAGCATGATATGATTACAGTGTTTTTGTATGGTGATGGCTGGTTTATTTTAATTGAGCTAAATTAATATGCTGTAATATGATCTGCTGCCTTGAATTAGTTTGAAGTTATATATTTGCTGATGAAAACGCAATGACAATAATAATAATAAAAACAACAATAATAATACTAAAAATAATTATTATTATGATAATTATAATAATAGTTTTATTTTGGAGGAGTTGTGGAAGCGTCCGGCTGCCCTCTGGACAAGTTTGAGGACGATTCCTCTTTTTGTTTCTGCTGTGTTTTTGGGGAGGGAGCTCTTCTGGTACAATATGTAGC
This sequence comes from Thalassoma bifasciatum, assembly GCA_008086565.1. Classification (NCBI taxonomy): domain Eukaryota; kingdom Metazoa; phylum Chordata; class Actinopteri; order Labriformes; family Labridae; genus Thalassoma; species Thalassoma bifasciatum. Next base: position 426,031 of record RPOG01000046.1, on the reverse strand, counting down.
ACCATGGGCTGTAATTTCACACGTCAGTGCACTTTTGCCCTAAAGCTGCTGCTATTTCCCCCACAACAGCCCGATCTGCCCCCCGTGCACCTCCCTGCACCGCCACGGTGACGTCCCGGTGTCACAGCACTACAACACAACCAAGTGCGTGATAATTAAGAAAGTGTTAGTCCTGACTTCACCTCTTTACACAGCCCAGACACACAAGACCTCATGCTGTTATTGTTTTCGATTTTTTATGTCTGCATTTTACAAGAAGGGGTGTGGGAGCAGGTAGGCAGGCTGAAAGAACAGCTGATGTTGGTTTGTTTGTTTTCTAATTGACATCAGTCAGAGGTTAACCCATGGGTCCATCTTGTAAGAGGAGCACAGCTTCATCCTGAATGATAAAACCAAATAAAATATACAAATCATGGTAATTGTGTTGGAATTCGTGTTGCAATAAGAACACTGACGTGGGAGCTGAAAACGTCTGAGTGGGAGGGGAGAATGATGAATTTACACGGAGGACAAACAAAACCCTTTCTTCTGTTTTTGGAAACATATGGCCTGTAAACGCGCGTGCATGTCAACAATCGATATTTCTGTTTCCATCCTCCTGTTGTGACTTTAATGCGTGTTTGACGTGATGCACAAACGTGTTCACGTCAGGGGGCCTTTGATCACCTACGAATTATGTCTTTTATATTTATCCACATGCAAACACAGGAAAATATTGATGGAAAAAAGGGGGAAATATAATAAATTACATAGAGTTTTATTTTGAATTGATGGTTTGAAAAATATATGTCACATATGCATGGACTCCTTTGCCACTTAATTTTGAGCCACTGCAAGTTTAATGTCTAAGTGTGTGGGACCTGTAAAAACATTTTTTTAGTATTCAGTGGCATTTTTCCCCTGAGACCTTAATGAAATATAATTTTTAAAAATTCAGAGGAAGCCTTTACATACAAAAACGTGTAAACAAAATCACAGAGAATACCTCAATGAGGACTTCTAGGTGCCAAAGATCTCAACTCCCAGCCCCTGTACTTTACATAAAAGCTTATTTCAAACCGGATCTGATCGAATTATAATTCACACTACAACTGTTCCCCTGGATCTATTTTTCCTCTATTAGCCAAAACATCCGCATCATACCGGGAGTCACTCGTAATGTCCCTCAATGATTTGGTGTCTCCTGACACCCGCAGCCATATGTGCAGGCTGTGGCAAACTGCAGGATATCAGCTGCGTCCTCAGATTGCTTATTCATGTGCTTTATAACGGGAGCAGATGGATATCAATTTGACTCTATCCTCGACACCGTCACAGATTGATTTTGTACTTGCTTTTAATTTTGCCATAATTAATTAGATCATTACAACTGTTTCCCATTGATCCTCTCTCTTCTGCAGCCAAAATAGAGAGGTGAATTAGACTGTGATCTATGTTTTCAATTACAGCCACGAGCAGAGGTGACCACATAATAATAATAATAATAATAATAATAATAATAATAATAATAATAATAATAATAATAATAACAATTACTTCTATATTTTTGAACACAAAAATGACAAAACAGAAACGAACAGGAAAAAAACCAAAGTGCACTGTCAAACACCAGAGTGAGAACCCACTGTGCTTTGTTTGATCTTGAAAAATAAAATCAAAATACAGCCTCCTCTCAGTTTTGTCCCACGCGGTGCAGCCCCCACACACCTGCAAACAAACAGTGACATTAGTGTGAGTCAGAGGGAGGAATCCTTACCTGATCGACCCGCGCTCTGAGTCGTGCCTCTCCCCCTGTCTAATGGTGCGTCTCCCCGATGCAGCCCAGCAGATCTGTCCGGCCTCCTGTGCTCCCTCCCCGGCTGGGCGTCGCGCTTCTCCCCGCTGCTTGTCAGAATCTTTGAGCGATCATCCAAAACTAAACGGTTTAGGCGACAACAAAAAGCGGAAGCAACCCTGCTCCAATGAGCTAGAGATTGATAAAAAAAAAAGAAAAAGAAAAAAAGAAATCAAAGAATGAGGCAGCAGCTGAATTAAGAGGACTGTAAGAACTGTAAAAGTTGAATAAGTTAGGGTTAAAAACTGTGTCAGAGCTCAGACAGCTGCAGGTGCACAGTTTGAGCACGATGGATGTGCGTCAAAGAAAGAAGTTACTGCAGGCCTTCTGAATGTATCTGTTTCTTGGACTATTCTCAGATTTTATTTTGAAAGAACTGTACAATCCCTTTGGAACTTAAGCCAAACTAAAATGTGCATTTGATCTTTGAATCCTTGTCGTTGTTATTGTTGAACTGTATTTGAAAGTTAATGCAAAAAGATTAAAGAATTTAAACAAATAACAAAAAACACCCCAGGAGAGGTGTAAGTGTGCAAAACGTCATCCCCATGTGGTAAAAATAGAATTACTTACTCACTGAAAATACGTTAAATAGTCTGAATTATTTGGGTGTTAACTGAGCTAGAACTGTTTAACGCACATGCTAACTGAATACTGGTTTAACTTTACACAATTACTAGTCTCTCACTGTCTACTACACACACACATGGGAGAAAAAGAAAAGGAGAGAAGGGAAGAGAGAGAGAGATTTTGGGGGAGGTGGGGAGAGAGGAAGAGAGAGAGGGTAAAGGCCAGAAAAAAAGACTCAATGTGAATTCTGATTTCAAAAACACTTTTTAATTATTCAAAAGTCAATTCAAGCAAAACCCTACATTTTAAAATTCACTCACTTTTCTAATTTTTATTTTACATGTGTAAATGCTTCTCATACGTTCATGCTCTGATCTGAACATGATTCTGTGACACATTACCTTCATCACAGCGTCCTCTCAATCTGCTCCTCTCCAGAGACTTAGTCCACTGAGACACCTCACACTCACACATAAAGTTCCCAGAGGAAACTTTCTCTGTGTGTTTAACAGTGTGAGAGAATACAAAAAAAAGTATAAGGGAGAGAATAAAAGTTAGTAACTGGAACATTAACAGATGAATAACCAGTAAAAATGCAATATTACAATATCCACAAGAACGGCAGAGCGTGGTAAAGCCATAAAATCCAACATTAAAAGATTATAGCCTCTCTATCGGCTATTTAACAAACATTTTGTGTTATCAGTCTCTTTACAGTGCTCTGAGTTCAGAAACGGCAATAAGACTGCCACTGGACCAAGGACCAGTAATGGATATTATACAACACTTTATATGTGAGACACTTGGCTTAAAAAAAGATCTCTTCTTACTTTAAGTGTCATTTAAACTGCAGCTTACTTTGCAACTCTCAGTGCTGTCGGTTTAATCAACATGACAAGCTAACAATAATATACATCTGACTAATTTTAATGCTTATAAATGATATACAAAATATAATTTTCCCCCTAAAATGTGACGAAAAATAAACATACTTTGCAATGCTTATCTCTGTTAGATATGTATGAGAGTTTTTATCTGAATGCCACACTCGGATCACCCTTTAGGTCTCAATAACTAATTTATAGATTAACCCATTTACTTAATATGAATAAATATTCTGAGGTAGAACATTGTGATTTTTTCTGTTTTCAATATGACTGTAAATGAGTGCTTTATAATAAAACATGTAGACACTGGCTTTAAATGTGTGATTTGGGAGTATATAAGATAATTAACTGCCTAAAAAAATCCATTATAATAAAGTATATTTGCTGGTAGGGTTGTCAAAATAAGAATCAATATCTCATATGAAACAGCCAAAGTGTTAAAATTATTCCAATTTAAAAGCAGGAAATCACTAATAAATATAGAAAACCCAGAAATTGTGTCTTTTTTTTCATGGATCAGATGTTTTTCAGTATTAAGAGTCAAATCAGCCTCTGTAACTCTAACATAAATGATCATAGAAAGATAATTTTTCCCTCTATCAGTGCTGGGGACAGACTGAGGGTTGACATGAACGACCGAACGGGTGGAACCCGAATGGAAGAGCTTAAACAGCCATAAAGCTGTGTGGGCTGTCAGTAATGGAACCTAAGCTCCTCTCCAAACCTCACACCACATTTACGCGTTATGAGTGAAGTCTGCAGGAGAGGCAGAGTGAAAAGTGAGGCAAAGGAGTGATTTTGGATGGACGGTGTAGTGTGTGAGTGTGAGTGAGTGTGTGAGGGGGAGATCTTATGGCGCAGTCCATTAGACTGGTCAATGGTATCTACTCTGTCCAAGATTGCCAGGGGGCTGAAAGGAGTGTGTGTGTGTGTGTGTCTATGTGTGAGTGTGTGTCTCTCTTCCTGTCTCCCCTCTAAGGACAGCCAAAGTTCTCACCTACACTTCCAACCTTCACCCTCAAACATCCCCTCCCCCCTCCCCTCCCTCTATTGTAAAAATAGTGTCCCACTTGCTCATGAGCTGAACATTAAATAAACCTCCCTCCTTTACCTCTTATGCCCCCGGATCTTTTCCTGGCACCCTCTATTCTTCCTCACTGTGCAACTTTATTTAGCAGGCCAGAGCTCAGATGTACTTCATGCATGTTTTAATGGTGAAAATGTAGCAGTCTTACATTAAACATTATGCACATAAACACTTCATGAATGGTAGCACGCATGTTCGTTTCACTTTGGTTAGCAATAACGTTAAGTAAGATTACATGTTCAATATGCAACGTGCAATAACTAAAATACATGCAATAATTCTTAAATGCTGCTTCTCTTTCACTGGAGTATAACGCATTAAATTGCACAAATATATTTACTTAATATTATTTTTATTCCAGCCTAAGCATAGCCAGGCCTTTACTGTTTCAGTTTGTATTTAAGGTATACACAGTGTTCATGGTTCATTCCAATTCTATTGCAAAGATCTTCATTTTCTCTCACAATTTTACCAAAACTTTAATTTTAAACATTGTCAAACACCCCTAGAAACTTTGTAATCCTCTTTTTTAAAAACTTACAAAATATTTAGAAAAAAACATTAATATCGTGCTAGCTTTGACTAATATTACACTTTTGTTTTAGTTGTCATCCGTACTTCAAACCAGTTTACATTCGAGGAACAGTTAATTGTCATCCAATGTTTACATCTAACTTTAATTCTTTTTCATATTCAGTCCACTATATCTTTATTGTCTGCCTTTCTCAAACATTTTAAAATGGTTGCACTAAAATTGCTCTGTAGGATAAAGTTCTCCTGATGCTAGTTTCTTTTTTCCAGAGAGAAATGGTCGGTCAAACTAAGACAACAGCGGGACAATATGTTTCCTGCCTGACGTCTGGATGGTTTGTTGGAAATCTGGGCTGAGCGACAGCCAGTATCATCATCATCAACTCTTGCCAGCTTTTCATATTTAAAGCCAGCAAGGGTTTAATTACCAAATGATGACAGTGTCATATGGTAGCATGATGGCACAGAATGAGGGTGTGTACTGTGTGTGTATGAGTGGGTCTCCCCCTGTCTCTACATTTGTTTGTTGCAAATGTGAGTGTCTGATCACCTTTGTGTGTTGACATCATTTCGCAGCTGAAGGGCCTGAGCGTGGAGATTGACAGCGGGCAGTAAGACTTCTGAGAGGGGGAAAAAAGCACAGTAAAACATCTGTAATTCGTAATTCCCGAGTATTCAATGGCTGCTCATGGATTAAAGATTAAAATCTATTGTCTTGACAGATGGGAGAGAGAGGGAGAGACTGAGAGAGAGAGAGGGTGAGGAGAGGGGGACGCTCATGCACATCCCATTTCCATTTGTATATGAGCGGCACAGTTTCAGCTAATCACAGTGGAAAAATAAGCTGTCTGCCTGCCTCACTCTGGGCGATGCCACCATGAGCCTTCGCTCCAGCTGTGGAGACATTAGAGACAGAGGAGTCGCTGTGCTGTGATGGGACTGTGTCAGCCCGCAACCAGTGTTTGTTTATTAAGACTCCAGTGGGAATAAAGGCACTGAGATGCACTGTGATCAGTAGAGAAGAATGGCAGAATAAAACAATAACATTAGGTTGGGGAAATGAGCTACCAGGGTGCAGCGGATCACATCAAGAGACAGCACAAGTAGAGCTTTTCTAATATCTGTTCTCACATCAGGAAATGCCCCAGATACTGACTAAAATGTGAGCTGGGGAACTGCTCGTACACTAGTCTATGCATCTAGCACTATCACTTGCTGGCCCTAAATAAAAACAAGTTGTTTCATTTAAAGTCATTTCATCCTCAGGGCTCCAAACTAGCACCATTCAAAAGTATTAGCAGTACTGTACTGCCACCATGGAGGTATCATGGAGGTCACATGGACTACTGTTTCATGTCATTTACTGTCACAGTAGCAGACAATACAATAGCCATGACAAACAGTGTAACTCTAGCCACTGCGTCAAATACTGATAAATGAAGCTGCTAATTGTAGCCACACTACTTTTTTATTTTATCTATTTATTTTTGGTTGGTATGTTCCTTGTTTTGAAGTTACACTGACAACAAAATATTACACAGAGCTCTTCTCCTTTTCAAAATAAGTTCATGCACTTCAGTCAAAAAAGCAGGTCAGTAAAGTGAAGAGCTGAGATGCAGGTAACATCTGCTACCATTCTAATTTACTCTACACTTGTTTCTACATTGGCATTTCTTTGTTATTGTTCATACCTCTGGGTTTTAAATGGTGACCAAACAATCGACGGAGGTCATCTCCTAAATCAGACATAACAAAGTGTTCCAGGTTATAACCAGAGTCAAAGAAAACCGCTTGAAAAAAAAGAAATCATATTTCTTGTTTAAAACAGTGTTTATTCTCTAACATTCTAGCAGGTCTGATGGTTTGACCCATGGATTCCCCGAAATACATCAATGAGCTGTATTTTGTGTAAGGTCAAATTTTGTATTTCTGGGTATTTTCCATTTTAAGATTTATTTGTTTACTTGGAGACTAGTTTTGTCCGTCAAAATACCAAATAAAAACTGTCACACAGTCTAAAAGAGATAAGAAAACATCATATCACATCTATACATGAGGCCTGGTTTTCTTCTTTTCACAGTAATGTAGTTTCTCTACATAATACATTGGTCACTGGCGTTGTTACTCCTTTTTTATTGAAAAATGGAACAATATGTTTAGGTGTGATTTGGTTTGATAAAATCAGATACACCTTCAGTATTGAATCAGTAGGACATATCAGCATCAAAAAACACCCAAAACACAAATTAAGAATTTGAAGTCCAGCAGAGCAGTGAATGAGGCTCTGTGTGTTTGGGAAATAAGAAGGTTTGTTCTGTAATTAAAATTTGTCAGAGGCTTGTTTGAAATGTTGATAATTGTGGACGGGAAGGGCTGCATGGATGAGTTACAATTTCTTGTTTAGTCTGTGTGGTCTGTACTGGGAGGGGTGTGTGTATGTGTGTGTGTGTGTGTGTGTTTGTATGTGTGTGTGTGTGTGTGTGTGTGTGTGTGTGTGTGTGTGTGTGTGTGTGTGTGTGTGTGTGTAGGGGGGTAATGGTCTGGTCAGTGGAGTGAAGCAGACCACCTGAGAGTTGTTTTTGGGCATTAGTGTGTTCCCTCTCTCTCTTTCTGTGTGTGTATGTGTGTGTGATATATGACACTGGCCATCTGAAGGAGGTGCCTATGCTCTCCCTCTCTTCGAGCTGCATGAAAGGGAGCTGAGAAGCCTGATGAATTAAAGCCTCTCTTCAATAAAACATCAGAGTCTTTCAGTAACACACGCTTGAGATGTCCCAGTAATTGACTTTTTGGACTTTAGGATTTACATGAACCCTCCAAAAGCAGCTTACCTGTGCAGCGATGCCCCTTGAGTCTGCATCCATTCCCTGCTGATGTGGATTTCCATAAACTCGCACAATCTCCTTTTTTTTCTCTTTCTGATAAATGCAAAACTACCCACTGTAGATAATTTGAGGGATTTATTGGAGTGTTTGAATTTATTTATCTTGAATAAGAAATCTTGCCAAATAAATTACAATCCATTGATATTTGGCACACTGTTATTCTAATATAGTCGGCCTAGATTCCACTAAATGTCTGTTTGCAGCTTTACCCAATTAACATATGGATTAACACTGCTCTGATTTTATTTCTCTACTTAAAGGATTTTTATACTTGCAGCTAAGTCAATTCAGTTTTTGACATCATTTGAAGAAAGAAAACTTTAGTTGTGTTGGATACAAAAAGTGATTTCAATCAAATGTCATGACAGAAAATTGCAATAAACCTTTTTGAAACATGTTATTAGGCCCTTGTAACATAAGATAAGAGTTTAAAAAAAAGATCAGTTTTTTACAGCTTAAAACACACATTTTCAAAAACTTTTTTCACGTCTAATATTCGTCATTTCTGTTGGGTGGAGCTGCCCAAAACCTTCTGATACATTTTCATACCATTTAAAGAAAGGGTTGATAGGATTTGCAATATTTGGTCAATTTCTTACAAGTTTAAGACTTAAACCTGCTCTTTTCATGTCACCATGTATGCAATTTGAATTTAGAGAGGGATTACACAAACAACTTCAGTTAAAAATAAGAAACTCTATCTAAGACAGACGGAGCTGGACAAGTTGTGAATCTCCTCCCCATCCCCAGCAGCACATAATAAACTCTTTAACAAGATGGGGAAAGTAAGAATGAAGGGAGATCTATGGGAGGGGCAGAGAAGCTTGGCAGATTTAATTAATTACTGCATATTAAAATGTTTGTTTACAGAAGTGAGCAGCTACAAGAGGTCCGATGTTAATTAATTTAAGGCGTACTTCCCACCAGCCTCAGCGATGTGTCACGAGCTGCAGAGCGACTCCCTTTGGCAGCGACTCGGCGTCTCATTGGATATCCATCAATTGCTGTGAGGTGTGTAAGAAACAAAGATGCACGCTGCACAAATTAGACCCAGTGTTAACATGATTGCATATTAAGATTTCTAATTAGCGAGCAGAAGGAAAAGGTGAGGCAGTGTAGGAAGATGTGGTGCATGGATGGCCGTTCAAGAAACAAAGCAGCTGAAGCATGCATGAAGCATCTACATTTTTCTGTGTTACTATCAAAAAGGCTGAATCTGCAGCTCTATGTTCGCTGAGCAGCCCAGATGCTTGCATCAGGAGGTATTTGTTGTCAAGCTCAACGTCTGGACAAAGTCAGACTGCTTAACACGTGTGCTGCTGCTTCTGCCTGGTCTCCAGAGGTTCCTCTTCAGACAATGATATATCTGACTCTCCTTCGAGGTCAGCTGGACTGAGTCCAGAACATCACCTGCAATCAATAGTGTGGGTAAAGCAGGCCCAACTGAACGCATGTGAGGGCAAAGACTCCACTCATGAGCCCACTGTGGGAAAAAAAGGCCGGCATGGCCCATTGGCTTCCTAAAACCAAACCACAGCCAGACTGGGATGCCTGATGTACTGGTGTCTTTGGGGGAGATGAGGGGGAATGTTGGAAATAAAGACAAAGACCAACCAAAAGTGCTGCAGTATGGAGGAAATAAAAATATACAAATATCTACAAAAATGTTGACGTGAAATGTGAAAAACCAAATCATGCATTGTTAGAGTAATTTCAAAGCATTTACTGTTTGTTCTATGATGTTGTGACCAAGCTTAAGGTGTTAGATTCTTTGAATACCAACATCTCACTGTTTTCTTTATTTTGAAACAGTTAAAAATTTCCTCCATCCTTGCCATTTTGTATTCTAAATCTCTGTCAATTTTTTTTATATGAAGCAGTTCAAGCTGCGTGTTTGAAAGGTGATTTATAAATGAAGTTGGGTTCAAACAGTCTTTTGAAATGTCGTTAGCTGCTAATAGTGAGGGTTTATTTGTTGCAGTGGGCTACATAAGGACATGTGAAGCACACAAAGAGAGAGAGAGGGAGAGCCACAGAGAGGGTGTTCATTGAGGTGAAGAAAGGCTGTTTGTAGGAGAGCATGTAATTATTTCACTTCTTAGAGTCATTATTGGTCCCGCATGCTCTACTGTCAGCAGCTAAGACCCTCATACTAAGCAGAGCACCAGTGTAGAGTTCTGCTGTGGAAATATGACATGTGTTTGTCTCAAAGTGCTCTCTTACCTCTGATCAGAAAAGAGCTGCAAAAACAGGCAAGGACTTCCTCATTGCACCTGATACAGAGAAGCGAGAAGATAAAACAAGATTAAAAATCAACCTGTGAGACACAACATGTAAGATAATGACTTCTAAAATAAAGCTCTGTAAGTGTATTTTATGTTATAACATCAAATGGCATTAGCAAATTTTCCATATTTTTAGACAAAATTAAGCTCCATTTATGACTCACATCCCTCTTCTTTTGTTTTAAAATTATGACAGGAAATGCAGTACAATACAAATACAAAATATCTCATCCAAAATATACTGAAGTCAGAGAGCAGAAAGATTTTTATTTTGAAAACATTTTGTAGCTCAGTCATTTCTAACTTTTCATCCAAAGAAAGACAAAAGGAAGAATACTAAAAGGTCAGTGACTTAAAAACATTTCATAAAAAAATGCAGCACAGTAATTCAAAAGTAATCACTACAAACCCAAAATTCCTCTCTCTCTCTCTCTCCCTAACTCTCTCTCTCAAACACACACCTTTTCCTGAAAAGCCTATGACATAGAAAAAATAATCTATTTGTCCAATATAGACTGGTGTTGCTTCTGCCCAAACGGCCATGGTGTATTTTTTATTCTTAACTCTTGGCTGCCGACAGAGCTGTGACTGCTTCCTCAATCAAGACCTGCAAGTGGCACAGTGCAGACTCCACCGCTGTGCACACTGATGCTGGGACACAGAGGCAGGGTGGAAAAAGTGGCAGATGCTTTGCTGTGCATGGTGTGTATATCTGTGTGTTTGTGTGTGAGTGTGTGTGTGTGTGTGTGTGTGTGTGCGTTTGTGTGAACTCCTACTGTAAGTGGGATTTGAAGAATTGGCACAGTCATCTGAGCAGCGCTCCGCATCTCTCACAAACAAATGAAGGCCCAGAGCCTCAAAGTGAGATTGATATCTCTTTTTGAACTTCACAGGGAATATTCTGAATATGGAGAGGGCTTCCTCGATCCCAGGGGATCCAAAGGCCGCCTCCACTCCTCTCTCTTCTCCACCTACACGCCAAAAATAACAGAAAAAAATGGCTTTTGTGTTCATCAATATTCACTCATTCATTGTGTGTCATGGCAGCTGAAATGTCGACAAGCCCGGCGCAATGGATGGCCCAGAAATCCACTTTGTCGCTGCGTGGAGGATGTCTGAAATTGAGTTTGGAATTAAAATAGAACAATCCCCAATTTTTCTGGACCGGAGGCAGAGCCATACATTTCACTTAGCGACTGAAAACTTTTCAATTTGTGCGGCGGGTCCTCAACAGAAGCCAGCCATTAAATAGGTCAAGGATGGATGTACCCAGGCTACACTGCTCTCTGAGACACAAAGAAAGTTAGGATCACGTTTAGAAAAACACGTTTCACACCGAAGGCAAGGCTTGCAAAGAAAGGGTTGTACACACAAGCAAATAATGCATTGAATAGATGTATGAGTACCAGTTTCCTAATAATAAAAGCTGTGAAGGAAAAGCAGGTGCCTCTTTTCAAAGCTGGCTGGCTACGACTGGGAAGACAACAAAAACTGGAAAGTCAAATGCCTCCACACATATTTGCAGTGCAATGTGTAGTCACAGGAAACAGATCCCTGTGTGGGATTCAACCCAGCAAAATGTAACGATTATCACCACATGGTGACTTTGACAAAGCTGGCCCTGATCTGACTCACTGACCTGCTCCTGCATGGGTCACAAACTTAGCAAAAGTTGAAGACAGCGAGGCAGCAAATCTGTGAACACATCTCTATTAAAATCTGTGTGAGGGAAGTGTGCTGATATCTGCTGGGATCAATACAACATGCTGATGTGTTTTTAATCATGCACAGTTCATGCTGATTTGTCTGTGGTTTTCATGCTGGATGCACATAGCTGCTCCAAGCACATGTCTGATCACTGGGTCACTGATTTCTACTGTTTCAATATCAATTAGTTTGAGTCTTATCAATATTAAATAGTTTTCACAGTATCTATTAGTTTAAGACTTTTCTCGTTAATTTTACACCTCTACTTTTCATTTAACAGACAGATTGTTACAAATCTCTTTCTCTCTCTGAACAACTTTCAGTTTATTGTCAAAGCTTTTCAAACTCCAAATGTTTTATTTTTTACGTTAAACTGCACTTCACTGTTGAGTTATATGTAGACCAAAGGATTTTCCCATTTTTACAACCCTGAGAGCACGTAGAGCTGAAGCTAATCCCTCTTGCCCCCTTTTAATCTCACCCTCTTAAAGCCACTTCATAATGATCTTCAACTGAAAGGTAAATCAATTATATAACGACGACAAAAGACCGTTTTGTCATAAAATGGTAATTAGTTTGGGTCCTGACCTCCCTCTTGGCACCTCGACTCCCCCAGCTGAGGACCGGGGCAGGTCCGCCGTCCGCACTTAACGACAGGCAGGCGTAACACACTGGCTCAGCATTGTGGGGCCTTTGTCTTCATTCACGGGGAGATGAAGTTCTCGCCGCCGCGTTTATCAATCATGGAGGGGCTCCAGCTGTTCCACAGGCCTCGGCCGGGCTTCAACAGCCGGCTTACAAATTGTCTGTGAATAGAAGGAAAAAAGGTCCCCCAGCACACGCATCAAAACCCCACTGAGCACACACAAACAACCATTAGCATTAGCTGTATATTAATGCACAGGACAGCATCACGTGTGCACAATCACACCGTCACAAAAGCCTTCATCACACATGCACCAAAATACATAACGCCTCCTATTGTTCCCGTCTGGTGACAAATGTTCCTCCGCAGCCTTTTCACAGACTCGACCAACCCTGCCGTCTGCTCGCTGCAATTACAAGATGGATTAACAGCTCTTTCTAACACTGTCATCATCACCTTGCATGCCTTGAAGGAATGTGAGGATGTTGCATTCCTGGATGGGAATCACGTCCAATTACAGCTTAATGAATGAAGGGAAGACATACTACTGAGCAAATCAGGCATACTGAAGCCAATCTCAATTCATGTACACTTTTCATGCTACTTTGTGACTAAATGCGCCTGGTTATGATGGCTCAGAAACAAAATCCTGCAGGTTAAGACTTATGATTGTGTCTGTGCCTGGATGATCAGTTGGCTCACACTGGAATGGAAAGTTACATGTCAAAAACACAGATAGATGAACACATGAATTAGCCGTTCTTCAAGGTCAAATAGTGATTGCATTGTTAGTCTCACATGCTGTGGTGTCACAGTGATCCGCACTCTCGCTTTTTCATCATATTCTGCACATCAACAAAACAGCAAGAGAATGAAGTGGAGGAGACAAAGAGAGAAAAAGAAGAGGGAGAGAGAAAGGGATACAAATTGATCGTTTGGAGGCCAGATCAGTCATAGTCATCCTGGGTGGATGGATGAATGTCTTTGATGGCCACTGCAGGTTCAGGCAGGGAGAGATTCTGAAAACAAGAGAAATTGGTTTGGGCCCTCGGGAGGAGAATCAATGTGTGAGGGGCATGGAAGTGCTGTACTGTTGTTCTGTGCAGGGCTTTGGGGGCTGTCCAAAGTTTGAGGGGTCGTGAAAGTGACAGCTGGATTCTCTTTTCACATGTCCATGTTTTTTATTTCTTGCCTCCTGAAATATGAAAACAGTTCCAGAGCTAAAATGTGAAGACTAGGAGAATCGTTTTCCAATTTTAAGTCTTTAATTAGGATGTTTGAAGGCAGGTTTAGAGCATAGCTGTTCTTAAATATTGCAGCTCTTGTTGTGTAACTCAAAAATATAATGTCCAATTATCATCTGACTATTTCATCTACATGTTACTGTTTAAAATAAGTTAACAACCTCTGATCCGTGACAGAGATTTGAAATGTTAAGAGGTGCATTGGAAAAACAGAGCCATGTACCTGGTGGGGATGTACTCCTTCAGGGCACTAATCATCCAGTTATTTATTTATGATCTGTCAAAGTTGTATCAGGTTTCAATATTATTTTTCTTTAATGATTTGTGCCCTTTATATATTTTTTTTTACTTTCCAGAAACTTAGTCATCATTAGGCCAAGGCTAACATCCCTATGTCAAAAAAGTTGGTACACTGACACATGATCCTATTCTGCACTATTTTGCACTAACCTCATGGTTGTATCCAGAGATCAGATAAGTCAGAGACATTTGTGAGTAAAAACCACTCAGGGTAATGGTAATGGTGCACTCTATTTTTCAGGTTGTTCAGGTCTATTCAGGTCGTTTCATCCACCCAAAGACATATACTTGTGACTGATGAAACACGTCATTCCTTTGCATTTTTTTTCTTTTTTATACTTGTAAAAAATGTCCCTAATTTCTATACAAATAAGCCTGAGGTTTCCTGAAGTCTATCAAAACCACTGGAGCTCACTTGAACTTTTACTTTCACTCTCTCCTCTGACACCAGCTGTCCATCGGGCCTGAGGAGGTCCTCAGCTGGCTCGATCTCTATATTTCATTTTGCTCTTTTATGGAAACTCTTACAGCTTCAAATGCTGTCCCTTCTTCTCCTTTGGGTTTAATCTTTGACCAGAGGTAGAGGTAGAGGAGCTGCTGAGGCAGGTGGTTAGAAGCTTCAGGGAGTGTTGCACCAAGAGCAAAAGAACCTAAATATAATCTCTCTGAGCACTCAATGAGCTCTCCACACAGCCGATATCTCAGTCATTGTGTCAGTAATGGAGCTTTATTAACTGATTAGTCTCTATTTTCAGGGTGGAAACAAGAATCAAAATCTCATGCTAGTTAATGGCGCCATTGTGGATTTAATAGTGATATCTTTTGGATTATGATTTTTCTGTCTTTGAACGATGATGCAACCGAGTGTCGACTGCGCTCTGGTAATGAGTCATGTGACAACTCCTGGGGTTTCTCCTAACTATCCAGGCAAATGTCAGCAGTCTACCCCCCATTCCCTTTGATGACCTATTAAATATTATGAGGACCCCCTCCTGTGTGCACTGTAGTCTCACTCATATCAAGATGGTGTTTAATGCCCATGAGACAAACAACAGACAGATTAAAGCTATTATACTCCGCCGCACTCCCACATTCGCCCTCTGCAAAGTGGAGTTGTGATGACTTGTTTAATAGTTTTGTGGCTTAAAACCAGTTTATGCAGTAAAAGCACAATGCTGGGTTATAAATGACATCTGAGGATTTATTGTACAGTGATCCTTCAAAATGAAAAGAGAGTTTCTGGCTTCTACAGCAGCTCCATCTCACATTGTGCCGCTTTAAAACAGACGTCTCACTTCCCTCTGATCCAGGAGTTGTTATTAATAAAGCTACTGAAACCTAATCAACTTCAAATGCTGCTTGTCACAGAGACATTTTATCAAGATGAATGAAGATTTTACCCCCGGCCAAATGACAGACTTCACATTTTCTCCAACATGGTCCTTTTCTGGCTTGAGTCAAGTATAAGGAGCTAATTATATGACGATCTGAGCAAAAATAACTTCTCATTCTCAAGAATAATGGGTGAGAAATGTTATGGATTAATGGCACTATTTATCTTTTTTAAATTTCTGTCTTTCTCTGGCGATGGCAGCGCTCCCTGAGGAAAATATTCATAAAAATGAAATTGAAGTCATAACTTAATAGGTTATTAAAATCTTTGAATGCATATCACTTCTCCTTTTGCCGCGCTGTAAATTTAAATTGAAGTTTGTGGCGTTGGGAGACACAGGCAAGAGTTCTTTTTTATGGTGGCACAAGAAAGAGAGAGGACATGCATCTCTGTCAGCAGGGTATTTGCTATTCTAATTTTATGGCAGGACCAGATTATCAGGCGGGAATGTCAGTGTGTGGAGGCAGACTGCTGACAACACCTCAGCCCTCAGCCATGTGTTTCCATTAGTAGCGGGCGTCCAGAGGTTTGTTCCCTCGATCATTTTCCATTTCTGTCTTTTATCTTGATTTAAACAGAGGCTTTCTGCATATTCCTCGACTGCCACTTCTTGCCCTTTCTTCTCTCCACCTTTCTCGTTTCCTCTTCCTCTCACCTGTTTTTTATTTCACCCTTTTCTGACTGTTGATGCTCCTCACAGGGGCCCAAATCTCTACAGAAAGAAAAGGACAGAAATCTCAGAGAGGGTGGAGGTACAGAATGAGTGGAGGTGGGACACCTATCTTTAGCCTGCCATCTATATATGGACACAGTGCCAAAGAAGGTAAGATGTATGGAGGTGATTGAAAAAGAGGGAGAGTAGATGGAGGAGGGGTCCATCATCTCATCTCGATGGGTGGGAGATTTCCCCCCTCAAGGTCAGGGTTCAAATTTATTTATTTCCCTGGAAGTTACAATGAAATTTTACCGAGTACTTTGCTCTGATGATGAGCCAGATCAGCGCCCATAAATTTGTCTTGCCATTTGGTTGCCTGTGATGAACCATTTATTATGCCGCCTTCAAGGACACGGCGTGGTATTTGTACGATAGTGCTATTCTATGTAATGATAGCCATTTCATTGTGCCATATAACACAAATGAGAAAATTAAGAATAAAACCGTGCAGTGCAGAGCAGGTCTAGCTTTATTCATAGCTATCTAATGGGATATGTACAGTAAATGTCACATGATATTTGTGATGCCCTTGTCCTGGTTTTACAGTAGTGCTTAAAATGTTGATGTTGTTGCTGAGGAAGGGCTTTTGGATCATGCAGGACAGGTGAAAAGCTTGATTTTTTTTTTTAAAGCTGTGAAGCACAAAAGAGCTTTAAAATTGTTCCCTGGTGAAAAACATAAAGGGAGTTAACTTCCATGCAGGACAAATTTAGCTCATGTTCAGTTTCTCACATTAATCTACTCTGAGAAAAGCCCTCTATGACTGCACGTTTTCCCCTTTTTGTGTTGCCTTTCAACACAACAGACACCTCCAGGGTCCCACAGAGGGCATGATGAACTAATGCTCTTTATTGATTGGCCATTTAAAAGCCTCTTGTAGCCTTGGGAATATGTTAATGCCATGAGGCCCCTTTCCCCTGCTGCCCTGTGGTCCCCTGGGGCCCTTGTGTGAATTCCTTAGTGGGCTATCATAGGGAGTTCATTAATGGTCAATTACTAATATCTGATGAGGTTGATTGTGTTACGACAATGCTGTAAGTGGGCATCTGTCTCAGCTGCTCAACAATCAGACATAACAAGAGTAAAGGGGCTTTTTCTGCAGCGGGATCACACACTTCAGGAAAACAGGATAGATAAGAAACAGCTTCCCATTATTTAAGACTCTTATGTGGATTTAATGATGTTTATTTCACTTTTCTTTCAGGTGATATTTGTCATTTTTGCATTGGGGTTAGCAAAGATACCTGTGGGATTTTTTTTTCCTCTGTAATTTTCGATTTCTGTTTAGTGCTTGTGCATGGTGAAAAGCTTAAAGTATAACATATTGGAGCGCTCACACGATCCTGACCTGTTTATGCAAGCAGACTTGATAGGCTGTCAGGGCCCCAAGTGGGAAGATTCCCCTGCACGAATGAGGCGAGGCATCCTTTGACTGCCGGGCTGATATTTGTGGATAATAAAAGGAATAAATCAGACAATGGGGCTGAATATTTCATTTGTTATCCATATTCCTTATGGGAAAAATGATACAGAAATGTAAAAACAGCAATTTCCCACAAGCCCCTGCTGGGATTGTGCTGCAGCAGGAGGGCTGTTTTCATGTCTGAAGATAAAGTGCATCTTTACCAGCCAATTCTCTGAGGAATAAATCTAACAGGCAGCTTATACATTATACCTGTTCCAATGCAACATGCTTCTGCATAAATATGTTGCCGTAATATGTTATTATTCTCAAGCACTTTCCTCCTCTCACTTCCTGTCTGTCAACATGTCTCTCTTTCTCTCTCTTTCATGTCCTGGTTTCACTCTCAGGAGGACAATATTAAATCTCGGGGACTTTTCGGGTGGGCAGGAGAACTTGTGATGACATTATAATGGCCTTCACTCTTTGCTCCTTCTACTGATAGATCCCCTGAGTTATCTCTCCCTCTGCTGAGAGGTGGACATTATCTGACTGAAATGGGCCTGTGAAGTGATAACCACCGTGCACTGTGGGCACCCGGCTACTTTAGAAATGGGAGAAAATAAACACAGCAGGGTAGAGTGGAGGTACTGTGCTCGACTGGCTCTTGTCCCAGATTCGAGTCAAAGTTTGGAATGTAGTTTCGAGTGTATCCCGAAGCAGATAAAGAGCCAATATGGAAAAAGAGGGCACCAAGGCAAAGAGTTACTTCCACGAAATAATGAGCGATGACACTTCTGAAAACCTGAATCAACAGTGAGTGGTTTCCCAGTATTCCTTTACAAAGAACGTTTTCCAGATTGAAACTCATGATATTTTAGATGAATTCTGAATGATTAATGCCTCTAGAAACTAAAAATCCACAATTGTATTCCAACAAAGTAGCTTCAGGTTGAATGTACGTGATAGGTGTCTGCGAGTAACACAAAATTGAGTCAGCCCAAATGAAATAAAGGTATCCTTTCTGTTGTCAACATGAAATTGTCTGAATGTAATCCATAAATTCCTGGGAAGTGCAGGATGTTGATCTAGTTTTGACGGTAGGTGTTGTGTCTAGAAAGAAGTAGCGCAACCTAACACCAGAACTTGTGATTTAGGATTTTGTATCGAACAAATGTTGATATAATTTTCCTGATGTGTACAGGTCTTTCTAGCCATGTTACAAATTAACAAAAAAATGAATATGTTATGCATGACGTATTTGAAAGTTTCTCGATATCATTTATTGTTTGACTGCTAAACTGAAAACGTAACAGGACAGCAAATCTGCAACCCAGGGCCGGGGGTTGTGTTGATTCCAGGCTGCATTTATTCACATTATTTTGACACATGAACTATATTTTTTTCCAGTGTCTGCAACACCACATGAATGCAAAAGTTGTTGATACGTGTCATTTTGAGCTGCACCAGGTGGTTATGTATGCCTACCCAGTTGTAAAAATGGTCTAAATAGACCTATTTTTTGTGAAACTAGGTTTTAAAAACAGTCATGAGTTATTATTGTTGCCAGGATTTTTCAGGGTTGCTCAGGAACTCTGGTAGTGTATGTGACAGAAATATTTCAAAACAAATTATCAGAAACTTCACTCAAGAAGAAGTGAAGATTCAAGTTCATTTCCTTTCAATAAACTACTTTGAGGTTTTGATGTCAGATGATGAGTGAAAGTAAAAAATGCAGATGGTTACAATGCCAACAATAAAATATTTGTGCAGATTGACATTGCCAAGAAAAAGGTCGATTTGGTACGCTCTTTATGCCAACTCAGCACTCAGTCCCGCTGTGCTCCGTCCTGTCTGTCAGTGCACCCTTTAGTGGCGGGGAGCATAGGGGTGGCAGGGGCTGAAAGCAGGGCAATTGGGATCAGTCTGTGTCTCACTACCATTATCAGTTTGCCCTGACAACACATCTACTTTTCACTTTCTCCCCACAAATAGGGTAGGCGTAGGGGGCCTTCACAGAGGCAGAGGCAAGAGCAGGAGATGATGGACATGAAAATGAGCTCCTCTTTTTCCCTCCTTCACTGAATGGATGGGAGAAAATGTGGTGTCATATCTTGTCAGAGCCTGGATGCTGTCCAAGAGGATATTCATGCTGAAGAACGTCCAGTCACCTCTCAGCTTCCGATTTTACTTTTTAAGAAGAGGGACTGACAGGAGAGTGAGGTTATTGAAACATGATATGAAGAATAAATCTGGACCGTAACTTCTAACCTAACCTACAATGATTAAAAGTCAGTAGCTTTTCATTAGTTTAGCATCATCTAAAAATATAAACATATATATATTTATCAAAACAAACCGAGAAAATAAAAAACTCTTAATTTGCTAGTTCCATTTCAGAAACTGTTTTGCCCAGTTTCCGTGTACTTCATTTATGAATTAAGCTTATTTCACTGACAGTTCAAGTTCAACAAAAACTAGAGCAAAAGTAAACAATAGTTAATGCTTTTTTTCTTCAGCTGATTGTTTTTAAAGTTTGTCTCTGCTGAATGATTTGGATCTACACTGGGCAGAGGTGGGGGAGCAAGGGGCCGCTCTTCTGATCATTGATGACCGTCAGCCGGTGCAGGCCTCTGGTGATATGTGGGCCCTCCGAGCTCCAGTAGCCCCACCACACCACACCCTGGGGTGCAACAAATATCAGCATTGTAATTTCACGCCTGTGATTATTATCGCGAGCTCTATCTCTGACTGGGAATCCTCCACCCATCCTCTTTAGTCCTCCCAGCTGAGATACTGTTTAACAGCCTCTCCCCTGGACCTGTGCACTCAGTCTCTCTCTCTCTCTCTCTCTCACACACACACACACACACACACACAAACACACGCAGTGTTTTAATGTCTGCCCTCCATGGGCCCGTTTTAGGCTTTCTCATTTCTTCTTCTCCCATCTTCTGTTAATTCACCACCATCTGCCTCAGCATCTGTTTGAGGAGCCCAAAAAAAGAAGATGTCTGCCATACCGGAGAAACTCCACGTTTTTCTCCCTCTTGTTTTTCTTCCTCTTTTTTCGCTTTCTTGATTCCTCGCCCTCCTGTGCCCATTTAAATGCCAGTGGCAGCATCCTCTTCAGTCTTTGTCTGGCCTCCTGCTCCACCCCCTTTTCTTACCGGCCCTGATTTAGCATAAGCTTCAAAAAAACTTCCCTCCCCCTCAGACTTCTCCAAACACACACAAACACACACACTCAATCTCTGTACTGGAAGTCTTGCCCTGTATCTCATCATCCACAGGCACATGACAAGGAGGGCAGTCAGATCCTTGTCCTATCACAGCATCTAACAAATACAGTACACATACACAGTAAATTTCTCCCCCAATTTGATCACAACAACAACAAATTATGAAGAAACCAAAGTTACATGAGAGAGATCAAAGGAAGATACTATATTTATCCCCATCCAAAGTCTTTTTGCTCTCTGTCCTTTCTCCCTACCTCCTGCGCTTCCTTCTCTTCTTTGAGGTTTTAGGAAACAATAGGACCGTCCACTCCACAGCCGGCCTGAGCCACAGGATCCGTCCCTGCCAGAAAGAGATTACAAGCATTCTTTAACTCGGTCGGGGTTGCTGTGGAGACCTGTGATGCTGGGAGCTTTTTCTATGGACACTGGGAAACATGCTTGTGTCTTTAAGAACAATTCTCTGCCGTTTTTGATGGTTAGAGAGATAAAGAGCTGATAAACTGGACATGTTTGGTCAAGTTGTGTAAAAGGAAAATTCAGAAATATATCTTATAAAAGAAAGTAAGCATAATTATGGGATATGTTATGCGGGGACGTAAATATCCTCTTACAATTTGACAACTGAGCTGAAAGTCTACCTGTCTGTTTACCTGTCTTTATGTCTTTTGTCGTGCTTTCCCTCCTCATTTATTTTATGCATAGTTTCTAAATTTCTCCTTTATTTTTGCCTTAATGCTATTCTAGGAACAACTTCATGAATTTTAAAGGTGCCATAACAATAAAGTTTTTGCCCTATAATTCTCAAGATATGTTTTTTTTTTCACTTTAAGTTTTGGGTGCTTCTTCTTCTTTGCTTTGTTTTGTTTTTGCCCAAAAAGTGATCCTGATATTTAGTCTATGCTTTAAAATTGCATAATGTTGATGTGACCTGTGAAGTAAGCAACCTTTTTGTTCCTTCTACCTCATTTTTTTGCATCTGTGTTTTCATATGGAGAGTGACATTCATCCTCCCAGCTCCACTGGGACCTGTAGTTTTTTATTTAGCAGCTCATGTGGACAACACAGACACTAAAACCATCTCTTCAGGCTTTGCTCCAGGCCAGGGGTATCAGGGAGATCTAATTAAGTTCAGGACCGGACGTCCTGAGCTCTGCGCCTCCCCACAGACCGACATGGACCGGACAGCTTTGTGCAATATGCTAACACATATGGGTGATGTTTTGAATAGACGTGAACTTTGACACCACATCCACTTGATGTAATTGTGATTCAAAAACAGCTCCTTCTTCTTCATTGTACCACTATATTACCCCTCTTTCCTCTCCACCCTCCCTTTCTCTCATTTCTCTGTGGGGAGCTTTTGTCTGATAAGTTGTCACATTAAGTGCTAACTTTTGGGTGATTGCTGGGCTTTTCTTTCTATCTCTTTATGGCCAGACCCTCTAATAGCTGTCCTGCGGCAGCGCCCAGGGCTATCATGCTACAAATAAACAGGCTGACACAGTCATTTACTCAAATCGTCCCTGCACTATTCACAAACCCTCCCCTGGTGATGATCCTTCGAACAACAATTATTTCAAATGTCAAAGATCCAAGCCTGGCGGGCATAGACAAATGAACATTAAAAATCTATTACCAAACACTTTAAAATATATATGCTTGCTTTCTTTATTTTACCAATAAAGGCTAACAAAAAAGGAGATTGTGAAACTAAAACTCTAAAGCAGGAGCCAGCAAACATTAAATTTAAGGGTTTAATGAATATCAGTTAAGGCAAATTCTTTCTTTTTATGATGGTGTAATGAGGCAATACGTCACCGGTACTGCAGATATTGCCAAGTTTATGAGGTCGACCCACAGAGGTTTGTGTTTGTGTTTCATCTCCTTGTTTCCTTTTGTTTCACGTGACTCCATCCAGAGGGGTGGCCTCTGATTTGCTGTCACACTGAGCTGTTCTACATGACCTCTCATAACCCCATCTCAACTCTCCGCAGACTCCCAGGAACCCCCGGCCGACCCTGCTGATGAGATGAAGATATTTTCACCTAAGCGATCAGAACCTCTGGGCTAATGGTTTTTGAGTCATCATAACAGCCTGTGTTTGACCTGCTGGGCTCTTCAATAATCACATTTACAGTTACGTGACAGGAAAAACGAGCAGATAAGGATAGACTTCTCGGCTTAAAGTTGCCTCCCTTTTTCTGCAGAGTTGCTTTCTTCATCCTCTTCCTGTTTTGCCTTCTTGTAAGTGAATTGTCTAGTTAAGATACAGAATCCTAATATAAAAGTATTGCTTGCAGTATCAATCTATTCCGTGTGATTGCCCCTCATGATGGGCACAAAATCCATCCAGTGATAATAGCATCCATCTCTGCCTTTATACTGCATGTATTTGTTACCTTTGGCCCAGTAGCAATAAATCCAATCTAGTCTCTTGGATGTGGGCCGCTGACCACTGCCAACTGGTCAAGGAGAGTGGCTACAGTTCATTTCACACCAACGGCCGTCATGATTACAGAGAGATTAAAAGCCCCCCCTTACCCACACCCCTGCCTGCTTTGCAGCTTTTCTTATCCCATAAGCATGCACAGTTTTGATGCTGTGTACTGTACATTTAATTTTTCTAAGAATCTCTGACCTCGGACCTGCATAAAATCTCAGTTTTTGGCCTATTAATCAATTTTTTCAGCTCTTACAACAAATTGTTAAAATACAAGACACTTACTTTTGTGATCATTGCTGGTGCCATACTCATCACGACACAACTGGTTATGATGTTATGAGTATCGGCTAAGGGTCCAGAAACAGCAAGAAAATTGATTTTTTAAAGATATTTTTATTTATCTGAATAACTTGTCTTTTTATAGAGATGAATTTATGCGAAAAAAACTAAATTTACATCCACTTACATTGTATAAACAAATGGTGATACTGTGCAATAGGAATAAACATTTTGGGAGTTAATATTTGACCAAGCCTTAAATCGCTCTGAAAGATGTCAGTGATATCTGCTGGGCCTCTTTTAGACCCTAAACTTAACTTTCAATGCTTATTACTGAACATTCTTTGTAAGAAAACATATAGGTATTTTTCCTGCACTGGACAGGATGCATTCTGACAGACTGAACTTATCTGGAGCACCCAGGACTCTCATCAGCAGTGATTTCTTCAGCTGATCACGAGCCTCCCCAGGGAGCTTTAAGTGGAGCAGATGGCAGACAAATAGCTCGTAAGAGGGGGAAAATTAAGGAGTTTTACAGGATTTTCATCAATTACCTGAGCTAATATATCAATATAGAATTAAAAAATGTTATTTGTTATGTGTTTGACAGCGCCATCAATATATTAATCAGAGGGATGTGAGAGATCAATCTTCATTTTCCAATTAAAAGATGTTCTTCATTAACAGCACACCTGAGAGGAAAAGTTGAATTCTTTTTTTCCGAAGAGGTCCACTTTGTATTTTCATGTATCATCACATCATTTCTGTCTCAGCCCTCATGTAGGGCCTCTGGTACATTCTATAATGGCAGTCAATGAGCGAGTCATTGTCCTGCATTAGCATGTTACGCTACAGGGAGTTAAAGAGCTCGATTTCATCTGTGCCCCACATCTTTTTGATGGGATGGGCTCTGATGGCTCTGTGTGTTAGAAGACTACTTTCTGGCTTCATAAAGGATGATATGAGTGTGTCATGGCTTCACACAGCAGTAAGACATGCTTTCTGGAGCCTGGAGAGATTACTAAACTCAGCCCTATTACCAAACAATCCCTCTGTTTTAGCCTTTAAACATGCTGCATCACAGTGAAGAGAAAACATAAAGTCATTTTAATCGTTCTGGTGGAAAGGCTGCTGTAAATTAGAACAACATTGACTGTTGACAAGAGAGTGCATTGTTGGGCTTCAAGAGAAGAAAAATAAATGTGGTCAACCACTGACAACTATGCAAATATACTCAATGCATCTCATAACAAGTGATAAAGCTAAGATAAAACATAAGAGAAAGTCTCCAAGCAAGCAAGCAAGCAAGCAGCCACATCCCTCTGAAGTGGCTTCCCTGAAAACACATTTACTGTTACAGATGAGTTTTTTGAGCGTGTTTTCTCTCATCATAAATCCAGATACAGAAGTTATACTAAGGACTCTGGGTTTGGATGTAGAAAGTGTACTGATTTTGTTTGTAATCCCAATAGCATTAGAAAATTACAATTCAGCAATTCAGTTTAAGGGTAGGTAGGTGTACTCTAAAATCTTCAGAAAATAAGAAAGTCTTGTTCCTTTTAGATGCTATTTAAAGTGTTTCAACTTTTGTAATTAAAATGCTCTCTGTGTGAATGTGATATTCAACAGTTCTTCTGACAGTGATATATACTTTATGGACTATCATCACTGATTTTGACTCGCTAATTAATCAACATTATTTATGATGATGAAAGAGGGGTAAAAAAAACCTTACTGGTGAACAGACGGCCTCAGCGATCATATTCTCAGTCAAATACACTTTTGAAATATTTATCAATCCATGTTAATGCTCCGTGTAGCTATGGACACCAGCTGGAGACTGTGGGTATACTGGTCTAACTGTGTGGATTTTTGCGTCACTGATTTGTCACGGGCTACATAAAACATATGTTAATTATAGGCAGTGTGCTTACATCTCTAAATCAACTTCGAGAATTTATAATTATATATAAAACATCTTAATCTAAGTGTTCCATCACAATCCAGACAGAGGAGGCACTTGAATGAAATATTCAAGATTAAGAAAATCAAGGGAATTAAAGTAGAAGCAGCTTGACTTATCTCTAAAATAGAAACTAGGCTGCAACCTCAACTTCTTGATGCATTGTTGAATTCAAAGCTCAAAACACAGTTGCTCACCAATCAGTAGTCATAATAAGAAGATACATGCTCAATCAGTTTCAAAGGTTTTATGTAGCTTTTGCAGCATGCACACATAGGCAAGAGCCACATCTTTGTAAAGGTAGTAATGCTCATGGGAAATGCTGTCCCATCTCATGAGAACAACTGACTTCTGACTTCACAAAGGAGTCAACAAAAATACGCTCACTGTGCCTTTAAATGCTCTTTTGAACATCAGAAAAAGTATTTTGCCTTCATAGTTCTCTGAATTTCTCATGACCTTCATAAACCCAAATTTGTTCTTTTCGGGGGCTCCTGATCTTTAATTATTCCGCCACAACAAGGGCTAATCTATAATTTGAAGTTATTCTCCCTGAAATAAAGAAATATGCACACCCACTCCCCAAGGCTTCCAGGCTTTTACCCTGCCCATTGTGTTTTTTTCCCTTGCAGTTTGTCTCTTTTCATTTGCATTTTTATGCAAAGTTAGTCATGAGAGACTTCTATTACTGCCATGAGAACATTAAGAAAACCATTAATCACGCTGTAAATCTGAAAATCAGAGACACACCTGTCCTGCTCACTGGGGGCCGTGTTGCTTATCACTCAGGCTGGGCAGGACAGGGACGTGAACCTGAGCCGGAAACACCCAGACCTGCCCTCTTCAGGAAGATGAATACAGTTCAGTCATGGACACCAATTTCCTTTCTAAACTACACAAGTCATTTATTTTTCCCCCTGTATTATTTTCAACTTTTCACCTGCTTCTTTGGGCCTTTTTTCAGGGAATGTGTCACTTCTCCTTTCAAAAAACAAATTATATTATGCTTCATCTGAATTTATCGTTCAAATGTTTGTCTTAAAGTTTCGTTTTCAGGCTTTTGTGAAGACAGGACAGTGAAAAGAGCAAGACACCAGGAATGAGAGCAGGGAATATGAGCGGAAAGGGGCCACAGGTTAAAATTTAACAAAGGTCAGCCGGTTGATGGCGATGGTTTCCACGCATGGAGCACACAACTAGAGTCGCAACAGGCGCAACAGATATGTTATAATCTTTAACACTTAGCTAAATATAACCTTAAAGATGTTTACATGCTAGGGACAAAACATGACCAAAAATCACATACAGCTGTTAAAGTTGAACTTGAACCAAAGACGAGCTGCATTTCTAAACATCATGAGAAAAATGGCAGCAGTTATCCAACCATTAAGGAAATAAGCAAATAAACAGACAGCATAATGTAATAGTTGCGGAGCGTCTCCTGAAGTTGATGTTCCACCTACCTTTTCTGTTTCTGTGAAAGGAACATTAATCTGACGCACCAGTGGAGCTCTGTCTAATGTGAAAATGTAGAGGAGTTTTTTTTTTCCTTCTGCTTCAGCGAGGAAGAGGCTTCTATCACACTAATGATAATAAATGGCGACTAATGGGATGACCAAACATAACAAATGGAAAGTTTTAAAGGTATGGGACCACATTAAATCTGCAATGACATTCTCCAGTCAGAGCTAAGTCTGCGCTAAATCAGAAAAAATTGATCACAGTGATGAGCAAAGTTTCCCTTTTTATAATAATGTACATCATGTATGTTCTATGGAGGCTATTTATTCTAATCTCATTTATGAAGCAGTGGTATGCTGAGCTTATAAAATGATTTAACATTGTCAGCTTCAGGAGGGACTGGAATCAATTTTAATCAGGCAAATAGGTGCCTCAAAAGTTTGTAAAATGATCTAAGTTGTAAAATCTTAAATCAAACCATAAATGCATATAGTTTTGTCTCCTTGTTGACTAACTTTGTTGGAAAATATTTTATTGAGCTGCTTGAGTCTGTTTTGAGATACTTTTCGTGTTTTCAAACATCTTAGGATTATGCTTTGACTCCATTACATTCACTTGGCCACTTTAGTAACTTAACATACTATGATTTTTTTCAACGAAGCATCTGAGACTTAATTATATACAAACTAGCTAACAGCTCATGAAAAACAAGTAAAACGTTAAATCTTACCAACAAACTATGCCTCTGTATCCACAATTCAGTAACATTTGAAGGGTAGTTAACACACAAAATAAGGTTAAAGCATATTTTTTTCTTTTCAATACTTTTATAATCCCACTACAGTCAGGATCTGACTACTTCCAGTATTTATAAAAGACTCATACTAGAAATACAGTGACTAACAGTTCTGCTACACTGTCTTGTAGACTTTTCATTGAACAAACAAAGCACAGAGGACTGTGTGGTGTTGTATCTTCTGAAGTCTGACACTGAGAATCTCAGGTCTTTGTGTGTTTGGCATTGAGTGGAACCGCATTTGTCTTAATGATCGTGCTCCTTGAGCTGATTTTTGTTTCACAATAATCAATATCAGAGTCGCCAGTGGCAGCAAAGCCCAAGGAAGGGGGAGTAAATGTAGAGAGGCATTCTTCCTCTGCTGCGGCCTTGTCAATGTAACAATGCTTTTAGAGTTTGGCCCTGAGCGTCTAAACACACCCTCCATCACTCTTGAAATCCTGGTGGGCCACACTTGGCTGCTATTGTAACTTAGATACAGTCTCAATTTGTATGTTGTCTCTCGGCAGACACGGGAAAAATAAATGGATTGATCTCCCGTCCCAGTCCAACTGTTACAGCACATCTGTTTTCAGACAGGATTTATAAAAAAAGTGTCACAGCTGACAAATAAACAGGTGTGTTCACAACTACTGGATTAAATTGTTATTGTACCTGTGTGATATTTTCATCTGACATAACATGAAAACACACACAGTTTCTGCACTCAACTGTCTCTCCTGCTTTTTGTTAAGAGCATTTTTTGATCATTATCTTTATAATTGAGACAAAAATTTGCTCTATGCAAAAGAAAACAGAGGAAAAACAGTTGGGAGAGAGACAAAAATGGCAAAAAAAAAAAGTAAGACATGAAAAGGAGGGCAAAACTTTTCTCTAAATCATGTTCTGCTTCCATTGTACCCGTCAAAAGGTCCCAGATAACAATATTTAAGTTAACCCAATGAGCAGCTTTGGAAAACTAGAAGAGAGAGACTGGCTTGCCCTCAATGCAGTATTCTTCCAGTCAGTTTTGGATGCTGAAACTTGGCTCAGTTATTTTAATCAGATGTACTCTGATTGTAGTCCGATGAAGCACAGGCTGGGTGTGAAAGGCGTGCGGCTCCGTTTGGCCCCTCAGTGACCAGAGGGGAGGTGATAAATGACTACAACACTCGTCCCTGTCAGCACTGGGAGGAGTGGGGGGTGCGGCCCTCCTACCGTGAGCTACATCATCCTAACAACATTATTCTTTTCATGCAGCTTGTCGATAGAAGCCCTGTGTGATTGGCATGGGGATCCGCTCAGGTTAATTGGAAGCCTGAACTGTGTAACAGCACGGGAAGCTGAGCAGACATTGTCCCCCTTGTAATAACACAGGAGGCCTGTGTGTCTGTGTATCGATTACATCTTAGGTTCATGGCTCCCGTATGGGAATGAAATATCAGAGGACAGGTTATAGATGTTGCCATCAGTGGCACTGAAGGAGCGGAGATGGGACACTTGTAGAGAAAGAAAACCTTCATATTAAAAAAATTTGATCACCATCCCTCAAACCTGCACTCCATGTAGCACTAATGTTGTTCCAGATGTAAGGCTTGTGGTTAATGGAAGAGATCTGATTTATAAGCAGAGATGTACACACCTGTTCTGCATGTGACAGGTGGATTTGCCCTCATGTTTGACCTCCCACTCTTTGGTTTCCTTTTGATCAAGGACCCATAGCTTGCATTAGATGAGAGACACATGATACCTCATATAGGAGGTAACCTAACACACACAGCTCCCTACTTTGGAGCAGGGCTTGCAGGACTGCGGACCGGGCGGCCATGGTTAGCGGTGAGATTAAGACGACAGTGAGTGACAGAGTTAATATACAGGAGGATGAAGTATGGTTTTTCATTTTTAGGCCGATTGCAAATTAAAATATTTTTTCAAAGACAACTCTTGACAGAATCATAAGCTGTCTCCAGGATAAGTAAAGTCTTGTTGTTTTAGCATCAAAGTTTGAATCTCAAAAGTTTTGGCAATTTAATTTTAAGTCATGTTGTTAAGGATATCCTCATCCCATTTACAAGTTGGATGTTTAGGCAATTAAAAGCAATCAGTAAAGCATTTTTTTCCAGCAAACTAATGAAAAGAATGTTACTCAGAAAGGTTTTCAAGCTGTTCCCACCCAGGGTTAGTGATGGCAACAAAGAATTGTCAAATGCTGTGAAGAATTGGGGGCAAAGTGTCAACTACAGTTGTCTCTTTTGGGAGGTGGTGGGAGTTCAGTCCAGTAAAAACATAGCATTCGCTAATGCTGTAGAGTCCTTATAAATTCATAGTGTCTCAAACAATAAGGAATATCTCAGCTCTGAAAACATATATGCTAACTGCTGAACAGCAAAGGATCCCTGACTCACCACATAACAACCACATGATACTTTTTGACTGCAGGACTTTGATTCAATGACGATCATGGTAAAGAAATTAAAAACCAAGTTTTTTTTAATCATACAAACCTTTGTTGCATTGCTCTACTTTAAAGAAATGGTCAGGTTTGGTAGCTTTCATGTCTCCTCAGAGTCCTGTTCTTATCATCGCCTCCATCATCCAGGTGGCACCTTGATGCATTGTTCAGCGACCAAGGTAAAGGGTTTGACGCCATAACTCAAAAATACTGCTTATTAATTTAGAAATTAATTACAAACACAAAGTGACATTTTACAAGAAATGTTTAGCATAGCATGAATTATCGCTGCTGTAAATTGGATGCACGCAACGAAGTGCAAAGCCTTGACTTGAGCTCTTTGTGATTAATAAAAGAAGCTTTCACTTCAGTTTCAAAGGCAGTCATGAATGAACGATACGATGGGATGAAACTGAACTCCTCCTCCGGCTGAAGGACAAGCTGTTTCAAGGGTTGATGTGCATTTTAAAAAGAAGTATTAAATTAATCAGGGCCATCACTTATTGTATTTGTTTTCACGTCAGACAGTTCAGTGATTTATACCCAAAGAAGGATGTAACAAAAGATGGAGGTCAGACATCTTTAAGTAGACTGCAATTTCTGCCTTTAATATGTAAAGAAGTCAGAGTGTGTCAGTAAGTTTTCTTCTCTTTTGCTGATGATCTCATTATTCTTTGACATTCTGTCATAGACAAAACGCCTGCATTAGTGACTGCACAGGCAGGCAATGACTTGGACACCCTCACTCTGTTCTGTGCAACACAAACAGGAGGTCCAGCTCCATCTCCTGTGGAGCAGAGGATCTGGATTCTACATGAGTGACTGAGACACAGCTTCCTCCATCCTGCCTCACTCAGCCCCCTCATAGAGCCCCACAAGGCCCACCACGTGGCTCTCAGCGCCGAGGTCCAGATTGTGCCACTGGGCCGGTACCGGACTGGAGGTGGGCGATGGAGCCCCAATCCATCTCCCGCAGGAGCCCGGTGACGGGAGCATCGGTTGCCCACTCCTCGGCTCCGAGCACACTCAGGAAGATGGATTGGTTGGCCAACTCACCAAAGGAGGCAAAGCATGCCGTTAAGAGCCTGTGCATCACTTGGCTGCTCATATGCAAAGTTTGATGAAAGAGGTTTTTCTGGGACCGATGAATTAGGGCTCCGCTGTGAAATTAGATTTCTGGTGAAAACCTTGCAAGGTTTAGAAATAGCATTGTTTCTTGACTGCCATTTAATCCGACATTAATTATAGATAAAGTGAAATTATATAGGGGATTTGATGATAAATGATGGAGATGAGAGTCAGAAAAGAAGATGAAGATGAAGAAACACAGTGAGTGAGTTTTGTGTTCGTGAGAGAACACAAAGCAGAGGACAAATCAGCTGAAATGGTAGGTGTCAATGCACTATTAACAACTATTTACTTTTTCTTTTCTCAATCAATCAGGTGGTTTCAGAGGTAGCAATTATCGATAGTTGTTTAACTGTACTTCACAGACTCTCATTGTACAGTATACAAGAGGAGGGTGGAAGGAGAGTCATACAACAAACAACCAGAGAGCAGATGAAATATTCCCCTCTGATGAAATAAATCTTGTGGAAAAATGGTCTCATCTTCAGAAACAGTCCAAATTGCTCGGCACTTTAGCCTGATACACTTAGGATCCCTCCTCCTCCTCCTCCTCCTCTATGACCCAAACCTAAAACGGCAGCATGAGCACTGACAAATTTGACAAAGGGAATTTGCTCAAAAAACACAGCCTCTATTTGGTCAGCCAAGCGGCAAATATGTCGGATGATATGGTTTATTAGGCAATCCATTTCTCCACAATAGTGGGGCCATCTGCAAAGGTTAGCGTGCATAAGGTTCGTATGGCAAATTCTATCTAATCTGCCTTCGAAGGGCCCGTCGCGAAAACTCAGCAGCACATTTTTCATGTACCTACGATTTGGAATGCAAATAGAATAGCTGATGAAAGAGGTGACCTTCTAAGTGCAGAGCAGCGGGGGCTTGTGGAATATGTAGAGGCGGAATAGAATAGAAAAGAATGAGTTACTGCCACTGCCACCTCAGCTGCATTGTAATATACGACTGTGGCTCAGATACAAGTGAACCAGGCCTCAAGAACATCTAGGTTAATCTCTGAGGATGGCACATCATGTACTCGGAAGAGAAAAATAGCTGGCTGCAGAATGATTTGCCTTTATGCAGAGAACAATGCCTGCAAAGTCAAAAAACATGCCTCTAATAACACATTTTATTTAATCATAGAGGTTTTTTTTTTCATTTTTCAGACTTCCTACTACTCGTTTTACTTTTGAAACAAACTTGATGGATACAAAATTGGATTTATGCCCTCATAGTGCATTTTTTATAATAAATAGCAGCATGTATGGGACACTAAGTGGCCAATTCAGTTGATGGATGCTCTAACATGCTCAAAATGTAACTCAAAATGAAAGTTGGAACAAGATATTCCATGAAATAAAGGTGAGACTATATGTCAATAGTGTGGTATACGTACTCCTTTGTCATGCCTGGAACAAAACTTGAACACATAGACAAATGGGTGAGGTGCACCATGGTCATTCAGCCGTGCATGTCTCATCTGTAGCCAGCTTTGGCAGAGTAGTCATCTTCATTCCCTTTGTCCTTACTGCAGTAGGTAATCTATCAGCCTCGAGACGTGCCGGAGAGTCCGGCTGGCCTACTCGCTCTCCCATTTGAATTGAGAAACCCAGTTTCTGCTTTACCCGTGGTCCCAGTTAGACCGCGCTGCAATTGAGAGTGAGTGAGCTGTCCTTGATTCATATTACTGTCCCCGTATGATTGAGCTTCTTTGGTATCGCTAGAGAATGGAGCGAAAATTGAGCACTTTACTTTGCAGGGTTGAAATCCCAGTACTGCATGTATGCATTTTCTCAGGGTTTTTCACGGGACACGCTTGAGCTGCATTCTTTATGTAGTGCTCAATGAGACGGACGCACAGGAGTGTTTAAGGTGGTATTTCAAAGTTAGCAAAAAACAATGTGATGTTTACAATAGGTATGGAACCAGTTGAAGTCATTTAAGCCCAACTTTACTCAAGCCACGACGCAGGTATTATTCAATATACTCGTTATGATCATGTTTTTTCATGACCGGTTCTTAACGCATTTTCCTTCTAAGGCTTTAAATAAGGGTCATCAGCAACATTTGTCCGAGGGGGAATTTTTTTTTTTTTTTTTGACACACTTTGAGGGCTGGGTGCTCTCATGAAATAAATTAAATCATTACCCTCTCCACAGTACTATGTTATTATTTGATAAATCAATTTATATTCCAAGTTTATGTTTTTTTTTTTTTTTTTTTTTTTTTTTTTTTTTTTTTTTTTTTTTTTTTTTTTTTTTTTTTTTTTTTTTTTTTTTTTTTTTTGTGTGTTTGTCACTGTACCACTTATCTGTGCTGCATTTAGCCACTGGGGGGCACTTGTAATGTTTTAGGCTTCATACTTGTGAGACTGTCAAACTGTCCATCATTGTCAAAGACAGTGTTGGAGTTCATGGGGGAGACAGGCTTTCTGAGAGAATCCAAAGACTGTTTTTTTTATACTTGATCTAGAAAAAAGTATAGCCTGTTTTTTTCTCCGCACTAGGGTTTTTTTTTTCTCTGGCAGGCTAGATTTGACCGGGGGGCTACAAGTTGACATTCACCACTGTAAATGCTTGTGCTTGGGAAAGAAACATCTTAACTTGATGAAAAGCATCCTTCATCTTCTGAAACATCTCATCCCTATGATATATTCCCCAAAGAAGGGGGCTTACTAATTAATTTCAAGCCCCTCTACTACAAGCCCACTTTCTCCAAATTGAACAGATCTCCAGAAGCCTCCTCCACTGCTGCCATGTCTTTAAAATGTCAGTCATTGGAAAATTGTTTCTTCCCTGGAGCAATGAACAATGAGCCTCAAGTTTTGGACCCAAATCTGAACCACAAGAAAACCCTAACAACAAATTGAAAACATGATGCTTCTGATCAGCAAGCATTACTTTTATTCTTGTCTGCGTCTGTGACTGGAATTTAGGTCTTAGCTTAAGTTTTTCAAAAAAGCATCTGTAAATGTATATTTCAGCCTATCTGACCAACTATTGCTCAGCAATCCCGAGCTCTATATACAAAACTGCCAATAGGATGAAAGTAAATACACCTTACTTCATGCAGGGCAGACATGCACAGTAGAAATAATCATATCTCATTCTGAGGAATTAATGGGATCAAATTTTTACACTCGTATGAATCACAGACTGAAATTTCTTCCCAAACAGACTGAAAAAGGATGGTCTTCTTTAGGTGCACTCACTTGAATTATTTTGAATCTGATCAGGTTTTTTTTACGATGTAGACAAAGAAAGTCTTTTTTTAAGATGGTCATGAGAATTCCTGACAAAAAAAAAATTGATGGATACTGAGAAAGGAGAATTGAACTACATCAAAGATACAAATCTCCTCCTGTTGTCTATTAAAAATAAAACAGTTACCTAAGCAGCACATCAGGTGAGCGGATGCTGTGTAAGTCAGGAGTGAGTCTGTCTGTTGATGATTAAATCAATAGAGATTTGACACAGACTTGTGGGAACATGCCTTGTCTTATATCAGCCAGTTCCTCCCCTCCTGGTTGGCTGTGGGGGGATTCATCACCTGACTGGTCTCTGTCACCTGATGGAGATGGGCCTTTAGCCGCAGTGTGATGGAGGGAGCCGATTATGATGCATGTCGATCGTTCCAGCAAATATTGACATGGAAACAGTGAGAGAACAACCCCACGGCTCATAGCTCTTTCTTCTCGCCAACTTCGTAGCACACAGGCACACACACACACACACACACAAAAGATAATGCAGCCACAGTTTACGGACATTTTCATGAATATAAACACGCACACAAAGATGCCCAGAAAGCAATCATCCCAATCGATGGTGCCTCATCAGCTTCTCGGGGTACATCCCAGCTCCATTTGCTATTAGTACTGTGCTGCTTGTGTGCAGGAGCCTGATTGGTTATTCATGTTTATTTACTTAAGGGTGGAGGAAGAGGCCATTTCCCCTGCCACAAGACGCGAATACTGCCTCTTAACCACCTCTTACAACTCCACAAAACCCTACTCCTCATACACCTGCCCAGGGAACCAAGAGGGGCCCCTCATGATGAAACACAAACTATTCCTGCTGTAAGAGGGAAAACTGTAAAGACAGGGGAGGGAGACTAGAGGATTAAAAAGAGAGGTTGGAGGATGTAAGGAGGAAGAGGGGAAGGGGGTGCTAATGACAGGTGTGTCTGTAAATTCTTCATCCTGCATAGACTGCTAGGGAAACCGCTTGGCACGGCACTCAACCGTGACTTTACAACTAATCCTGTTTGTATGTTATTATTTATCTTCTGCAAACTTTGTCAAACTCGGGCTTTGATTTCTCCCCGAGTTCCCTCTCGTGGCCCGCTCCCGCACATGCTCCCCACATAATTTATGACTGCCTCTGGTCCTGATGACAGATTATTAAAAGTAGAATTAGTTTTTTGCTGGGGATTTTTCCTGTGGGAATTGGGAAGGCAGGGCTCTCAGAGGAAGGTCTCTGACGAGGTCTCCATTACTAATAGAGGAGGATTTTTTTCCTTCCCTGTGTGATGGCAGAGTGAGAAGACTAATGATTTGAATTTACTGTGGCAGCCGTCACGTGGTGTGGAAGCCGGCATCGGAGGAGAGGAGAGGTTAAGTTCTTCCCCGTGGAGAGGTTTATTGGATTGTTTAGCACCAGAAGGATAATGTTTTTGTCGTAGGCTGCTGGTGCTTCTGCTGCTATGCTAGAGGGAGGCCCAGAGCAAATCCTTCACTGGTGTGTGTTTGCTTGGATCCAAGTATGAGAAGATCAGAGAGAAGAAAGGGAGCTATGTAGTTGGTGGAGCTGGAGGACGGGAGGAGGTAACAAGATGCTCAGTTCTTGCAGTAAATAGCTGCAGTGGTTACTTTGTGAGGACAGAATTACTGATATGACTTTGACTGTCCACAAACTGATACAAACACTTCTTTCTCTCTCTCTTAGAAGTCTGTGCCAACTCTCTGATCCTCCCCTATCAGCAACTCTTGTGCACAAACGCCACACTTTTCCTCCTTCTGTGCTGACACACAAAGAGGATGAAGGCTTTCCCTTTTCCCCTGTTCACCTGATGGCCGTTTGGAGCCTGTTCCCCCAGCGTGTGTCTGCAGCCTGGGAAGCAGAGGGGAGTCTCAGCACAGCTGAGAGGCTCGGCTTAATCTTATGCATCATTAAGCACTCAGCGGCACGCCGCAGCTCCTCATATACATCATCCACGCTTAATAAACATAATGATGACATAAGATGTAATTCCAGATGAATTTTCATTTTATAGGGAAATGGAGAATTCCTGTAGAACGGAGGGGAAAAAGAAAAGAGGAACGAAAGAGGGAGAGAAAAAGTAAATTATCTGGGAAGTACAGAATAAATGATGTTTTTTCTCCACAAGATGGATTGTGGGGTTCTGGGGGCAGTTGAAGTGGGAGAGGAGTGTCGGAGGGAGGGTGAGAAAGGTGAGGGGGCAGAGGGCTGCAGTGGTGGTGGCCTGAGAGTGGAGGGGTGGCATGGGGGACAAGAGGGCTGAAAGAGGGAGAGAGAGAGAGAAAAATGTTGGTCATTCCAAGTGTTTTAATCGCAGAGCTTGATGGACAGGCTGAGAGGACCTGAGGTGCTGCCATCCATCATAGCCAGGCCAGAATGGTAGGGCTAGAGTTTCAGAGGGGGCTATGGGGGGGGAAATGGGATTCTGATGAAAGTGCGAGAGAAAAGCGGCTGTACACAGTAAAGGCCAATGAAGGCAAGAGTACCAAAGATTAGCAGCGTGCTTCTGCAGCATGCTGGGAATGACAGGAGGAAAGGAGGTTTTAATAGTACTGCTGCCCTACAACGATGTCCCCGTCTCAGATTTTATGCCCATTTGGCTTTGGATCTTGCTCATGAAATGTAAAGGGCCAACCCAAGAGCCAATGAGAAGCATTCAGACCTCCATTCAATTTCAGTAATTGACATTGGTTCAAGTGTCAAAAATTGTTCAAATTTATTCAAATTCAAGAATATGTTTAATGCATCTGCACCCCAAACAAAACCACAGACAATCATTGTATTTATGCAAATATGTGAATGTTTGTGTATTTCATGTTTTTGTCATGTTTACGTGTGATGAGGATCATATGAGTCCCCTTCATCACCAGGGTCAGGGTGAAGCGGGGTGACTGCCATGTCAAAAATAAGATATGGTCACCAAGGACCCACAGCCTGTAACAAAGACACCCAGACTTCTACACACTCACTCACACACACACACACACACACACTCTGATGCACTTTTCCTGAACTCAACCCCTCACCCAGACATTTCCTCATGCACATACACACATTGCAGACACTCATCCAACAATCTAAGCAGCCAAAAAAAGGGGGAGTAGATGAATAATGAAGCTAAATCTAGAAACGATCATGTCTCTTACATTCCAATTCTATAGCCTAACACCCCCTCCTGTGTTATCAGTGACTTCTGCTTCAGGTGAGATAAAGCATTTGAAAGCAAATCTACAAATCAAAATATAATTACAGCAATAGGTTGTAGGACTATAGCTAAAAAAGCAGAAGTAAGATTTACCATTAAATGTATGATTTTTCTAACCTAATTTCTTTCTTCATTTTGTTACTGACTTTATGGAAATGAGAAACTATTTAGCCCTTGCCAGTGAAGCCAGTTTTGTCGCGGGAAAGCAGCATCCCATGCGTGCTTCCAGCTGGACCCCATCCCAGACTGCCATGCCTGGTTAATGTGGTCGTTCTGTGCTGCCAGAATTAGAATTCATGGTTTTTATTAAATAAACAAATACACAAACAAGAAAACAATGACACAAACTGACCCTGCATGAACTGAGTAAACTCAGACTGATTCTTCAAATTGGTCAGATTTTAATAAATGCAAACTGCTTGTGTATTTTGAACACTTGAGGGGATCTCACTTAGAGTAAATGCTCCTTTTAATGTTGCAGCTACACAGGGGATTTGATCTGTGGGTCAAGCTCTGGAGTCTTGACTGATGCTATACAGTTGAGGATATATTAATGGAGCCTCCCACCTCTCCTCTGGTGGCCTGTGCTGCACAAAGGCATTTCTGGATTCAAACCTCAGCATGTTCAGGGCCACTGGAGCATGCCCAGCAGTATGCCAAGGTTAGATGGGTGCCAGGGGTGCCACTAAACAGAACCTCATCCTCTGCTCCATCCTCTCATGCCCAACACAAAATGCTGCAATAAAACACACTGCCACATAAAACACAATGCAATGAAAGCTCACAGCACCCAAACAGAGGGACGAGATTGTGTATCAAATACACCAGTGCAGGATAAAAAGTCTTACTTTTACATGTCAGTGAAATTTCACATCTCAAAGCCTTGCCGCATACACATCAGTGGCCTGGCTTGGCAACAGCTGATGCCCATTCCACCCGTCACTTTCTCAGTCTTATAGTTCCTATACTCTTCTCCCTCCCGCTGTCTGAGTGTGTATAACTCACAGATAATGTCTTCATCAGTGATGTACTCACATGGCTCTGTTTGCATTGACTTACAGGCCACACTCCCTCCCTCTCTCTCCTTCTCACACACACGCAGCCCCGGTCCGCTCCTGGCACCAAACGCAGATTACATCTTGTTTCCCAAACTACTAAAAGTGTCAGAGGCTGTCTGGCTCTGCTTTTATATAGTGTTATTAATGGCAGGGAGCAACCACCGCCCCAGTCTTTGTGTATGCCTGCTTGTGTCTAATTAAAGGATCGCTGCTTACAGAAGCAGAGAATAGCTTTGCAAGATGGGAAACAATCATTGCAAATATTATCATTGTTACTTTCACAGCTTATCAAGGAGGTTGGAAGACCAGATTCAAAGTGTGGATTTTGAATTTGTTTAGTGATTGTAATGGGCCACTGACAGAACCATAAAGTCTAGTTGCAGCTGTTGTATAATCCCAAACAAGATCCTTATGAGCTTACAAAGTGGAAAATATAGACTCGATATTTCAAAGAGTGTAGCTTTCCCAAACTATTTCAGAGAAGATAGACTCTTTTGAGAATACTGAAAAAAAGATTTCGAAGAAATTTCGAATTCAAAATATGTGAGCAAATTTTTTGCCATCGTTTTTTTTCTATGGGGGGTTGCTCAAATCAGAAAGAAATTGTAATATTTTTAGTACTGAAACATAAGATGATGGTTTCAAATTCTCAACTGCTGTACAAAGAGAATATACCATCTTTCTTTGAGGTATTGATTTCAATAAATTTGGCATCTTCTGACTATCCAAAGTACTTTTGACATTTCTAGTCACACTGCACATACGCACTGATTGCAGAGGCTGCCATGAAAAGACCCCATCAGTAAATAATGATCCATTCATCTGTGGCAGCAAGGAGTTACATAAGTGTCTTGCCCAAGGACACTTCCGTGTGGACCTGGAACCTGAGATTTAGGGTGAATTCCAATTCCTGTCTTAACCCTCAATCTTAGCCCTCAATCTCAAAATGCGCACTCCCGCGAAGTGTAAGTGCTGTCCCGATTCTCAGAAAGTTGAGGTTGAGGGGCAAGACTGAGGCTGTATCTCCCTCAATACTGAGATTCTCCGACACCACCCTTGGGACTAAGGGACATCCAGAATGCATTGCGTATTGTCGGTAAATAAACATGGCGTCCAAAGCGGCAGAGAAGGCGAGCTACAAATATAGTAAAAAGAAACAATTACCTCTATATTTATAATGCTTTTGGTAACATAATAGAATCAAATGACCCATTTTATGGATTATTTACCTCGTTGTTGCAGAACATTTATTTTTATTTTACGATCTTTTGTCAATAGCGTCCGGTGCGGACAAGCCATGTTGCTATCGTTTAAGTTAGTTAACGTTACAAAATGGTCATTTTTCTCCATGGTAATGTAATTGATTTATCAAGATAACAGCCTATATAACATGCTTGTGCTGATAATGGTATAAGATGACCAGGCTAATGTCATCTCCTGTAGCCGCAGAGTTTTGTAACGATAGTTATAGCTGGTGTTTACCTTTCAATAAACTATGGTTTGCTGTGACAGCTGAATATGTCTGTGGTTGTGTTATTTATACAGATATTTTTTTGATAACGCTAACCGAAGGAATAACTGACAGACAGTCCACAACAATTTCACTTGCATTTAAGGGGTGTCCCATTTCTAAGTCACAAGATAGCCCTTAACACTTGGTTTTGAGGGCTACTAAGACTGAGGGTTGAGCTTGAGGGTTGAGCTTGAGGGTTAAGAAAGGAATTGGAATTGGGCCTAAATCCCAGACCTTCTAATTAAGAGGCTGAGGCTTCTCCACAGCTGCCACATACAGAGCATCTTCTGAGTAATCATGTCACAAAACCTTTAAATCTGTGAGATTTGATGATGAGCCAAAGACTGGGAGTGAGTCGAGATTTTTTAAAATTATACCAAATATATTATATAAACGTAAATCAATAGTACATAGGCTAACCTGAAGAAACTTTTCTTTTCAAGTGTTTTGACTACCACCTAGTTATAACAAGACAACTTCCAGTTGGTGTCCGGTAGCTGTATTCTTTTTAATGAAACAACAAGAAACTTCTGACAAGCATACAAATATTCCAACCATGAGAAAGCATCTGTGCCAGACAGCAGTATAACAGGTGCAGTGAGACTCAAAACTAGGGGAAAACTATATTTTTTAAGAGTTTTGGGAGAAATTTTAATAAAAAATAAGTGCTAAAAAATAAGTAAGGAACAAACTTGGTAGGTAAAACTGGAATATATACACAGATCATATTCACATCAACTAGCCTTTACCAACCTTTGAATGATCAGCAAATAGTAAGATGTGGCTACTGTATTTTTGCTTAAAAAGTCCGTCTCTACAAAAGATGCTTTGCCAAATAAACTAACCAAAATTGCTTTTTAACCTGTTTTATAAAATTCTAGTTTTATACAAACCAAAAAATTATATATAAAAAATAAACAGAGCATTTGATTTTTAGTACATGGCATATCCAGTGTTTCCTTCAAAGGAATTTATCCAAGTCCTTCACCCACTTCCTTTAATCTTATGGCTTATTGTCCAGTTGCAGTCATACATTTTATTTTGACTCATTCCTGACCATGTCCTGGGACCTTTAGGCCCTTGGAACAGCTGAGCCTCCTCTCAGACAGCTGTGGCTTGGCTGGCTCTCAGCTCCCCCCTGTCTTAACCTGAAGAATTATGTGCTCAGATAATTAGCTCTTATAGGTACACTCTCCATTTCTCCACTCCACTGGGCACATCATCTTCCTCGCCTCTTTATTGTTTGGTTTGCTTTGTCAGATCGATGTCTTGCTACTGCGTAACCAGCACTCATATCTCAGGCTGCATAAATCACAACAAGGTTTCTGTCGCTCGGGAGAGTGCTGTGGCTTTGCTGCACACATGCACGCTCGGGNACTGAAAAAAAGATTTCGAAGAAATTTCGAATTCAAAATATGTGAGCAAATTTTTTGCCATCGTTTTTTTTCTATGGGGGGTTGCTCAAATCAGAAAGAAATTGTAATATTTTTAGTACTGAAACATAAGATGATGGTTTCAAATTCTCAACTGCTGTACAAAGAGAATATACCATCTTTCTTTGAGGTATTGATTTCAATAAATTTGGCATCTTCTGACTATCCAAAGTACTTTTGACATTTCTAGTCACACTGCACATACGCACTGATTGCAGAGGCTGCCATGAAAAGACTCCATCAGTAAATAATGATCCATTCATCTGTGGCAGCAAGGAGTTACATAAGTGTCTTGCCCAAGGACACTTCCGTGTGGACCTGGGACCTGAGATTTAATCCCTGACCTTCTAATTAAGAGGCTGAGGCTTCTCCACAGCTGCCACATACAGAGCATCTTCTGAGTAATCATGTCACAAAACCTGTAAATCTGTGAGATTTGATGATGAGCCAAAGACTGGGAATGAGTCGAGAGTTTTTAAAATTATACCAAATATATTATATAAACGTAAATCAATAGTACATAGGCTAACCTGAAGAAACTTTTCTTTTCAAGTGTTTTGACTACCTCCTAGTTATAACAAGACAACTTCCAGTTGGTGTCCGGTAGCTGTATTCTTTTTAATGAAACAACAAGAAACTTCTGACAAGCATACAAATTTTCCAACCATGAGAAAGCATCTGTGCCAGACAGCAGTATAACAGGTGCAGTGAGACTCAAAACTAGGGGAAAACTGTATTTTTTAAGAGTTTTGGGAGAAATTTTAATAAAAAATAAGTGCTAAAAAATAAGTAAGGAACAAACTTGGCAGGTAAAACTGGAATATATACACAGATCATATTCACATCAACTAGCCTTTACCAACCTTTGAATGATCAGCAAATAGTAAG
The DNA here is from genome assembly GCA_008086565.1 of Thalassoma bifasciatum. Taxonomy (NCBI): domain Eukaryota; kingdom Metazoa; phylum Chordata; class Actinopteri; order Labriformes; family Labridae; genus Thalassoma; species Thalassoma bifasciatum. Next base: position 383,448 of record RPOG01000046.1, on the reverse strand, counting down.
ATGTGGCTACTGTATTTTTGCTTAAAAAGTCAGTCTCTACAAAAGATGCTTTGCCAAATAAACTAACCAAAATTGCTTTTTAACCTGTTTTATAAAATTCTAGTTTTATACAAACCAAAAAATTATATATAAAAAATAAACAGAGCATTTGATTTTTAGTACATGGCATATCCAGTGTTTCCTTCAAAGGAATTTATCCAAGTCCTTCACCCACTTCCTTTAATCTTATGGCTTATTGTCCAGTTGCAGTCATACATTTTATTTTGACTCATTCCTGACCATGTCCTGGGACCTTTAGGCCCTTTGAACAGCTGAGCCTCCTCTCAGACAGCTGTGGCTTGGCTGGCTCTCAGCTCCCCCCTGTCTTAACCTGAAGAATTATGTGCTCAGATAATTAGCTCTTATAGGTACACTCTCCATTTCTCCACTCCACTGGGCACATCATCTTCCTCGCCTCTTTATTGTTTGGTTTGCTTTGTCAGATCGATGTCTTGCTACTGCGTAACCAGCACTCATATCTCAGGCTGCATAAATCACAACAAGGTTTCTGTCGCTCGGGAGAGTGCTGTGGCTTTGCTGCACACATGCACGCTCGGGAACACATGCACACACACACATGCACACACAAACACACACATAAACAAGTGGGTGGAGGACTTTATGCTTCACATGAAACAAACTCTCCTCACCTCTCTCCTTGTGACTCCCTCTCCCTCCTTCTCATTTCATTTCCCCTCTTCCACTATCCTTCCCCCTTCTCCTCTTTCCTCTCCTCGCTCTCCTCCTTTTCTATCGCACTCCAACTTTTTTCCTTCCTTCCTTTCATCTCCTCCCTTTTCTCTTCCAGTTTTCCCTTTTCTTTCCAAGTCCTTCTCTCTTTCCTTAATTTTTCTAACTCTCCCTCTTGTTTTTACATTGTCTCCTCATTCTCCTCTTTTCGCACCTTTTCTGTCATCCATTTTTCCCAGTTTGCCTCCTTTCTTTTCTAACCTTTTCTCTTGCCTTTCCTTTTCCTTTGTTTCCTGTTCCAGTCTTTCCTCTTTCTTCTCCTCTGTTTTCCCCCTCTACTCATTTGCCCTTTCCTTCCATTTCTTTTCCTCTATTCCCTTTCTCTCTTCTTCTTCTCTTCCCCATCTTTACTACTCTTTCATCTATCGTCCTCTCCTTTCCACTCCTTTTTTCTTCCCTCTCCTCTATCCACATCCTTTCCTCCCTGCATCTCTTCTACCACTGAGTGACCACTGAAGAGGAACCCATCAGATTATCCTCTACCCGGTAGCGATGGGTGGGGTGGGTGCAGCAGAACGGAGGGAGGAATGGAGGGAGGGTAAGGGCTCTGTATCACGGCTTATGATTGCAGCGCCACCCTTGTAATGAATTCGAAAAAATGCAAATGGCTCTGCCCGTGTAAAAGTTGACATTGTCTCCTGTGATAAATTTTCTGCTGAGGTAAGAGACAATTTAGATGCGAATTACAAGCAGGCTCTTTGTCACTCCTCAGTTCCATTTACATCCTTAATTAGCCGATTCCCTCCCTCCTCCATTAGAGGGTGAGAGAGAGGACGAGAGAGATAGACAGACGGACAGGGGACAACGATATGAACAGAGAAAAGTGACACCTAGTGCTGAGCTTAGCTACACAAAAACAAGCCTTCAGATTCTACAAATGCACTCACACATCTATTGAAGCTCACACAAAAGGTGCATAAGCCTTGATTATGGTGCAGGAAATGAGCCAGAAACTCCATCCCATGTGTTAGGACCTCAGGGTTGATCAGCATCCCCGGGTCTGCATCTCTGTTAATGTCATCCTTAACAGCAAACTAAACACCACAGGTTTGTAGACATTAGCCATGCCTGCTAAAACACTCATTTACCCAGCCTCCTCATCATACACCGCTCCTCTGCTTTGAATGACAGGCCTAAACACGCCATTCTATTAGAGGAGGCTTACTCAATAGAGCAATGTTCAGTCACTCGTGTCCCTCCCCAGTGCACGGCTTGTCTGCGAGACCCCACAAAGAAAATGCTCAACCCGAGGTCATATATTACAGTTTACAATATGTGCATGAATGAGGAGTCACTCAGAGCATCACATCAAAGCTCACTGAAACACATGCTTTGGTTTGTAACATGGTAAACTGGTGTGAATATTCATGTTCAGACCAAAGGACGATGATGTCCTGATTTCATGGTGCAGAGTCGGCCTCACTGTCTGATTTTCTTCGTCTATCTTTAATGTATACATTCAAACAGTGGGGACTAATAGAGCATGAGGCAGCTTTACAATGCGAGGGATCTGTGGGTGGCCAATTCATTCTGCCAGCTGACTGTCCCTAAATATGGTCTGCCAAACACAGTGTGGGGTCCAGTAATTGAACAGACAATGAAACTTATACTTAGTTCAGCCATAGCTTTACTGTCAACAGCTTCAGTGCATTTCTCTGACCTCCTACTCATCTACCAATTGCGTGACATGATTCTGTACAACACTAACCACAGTCTGAATTCACCTATCTTTTTACACAGATATTTAGTCCCACCGGACAGATAAAATAATTTAAAAATGTGTTTGGGTCTCTGTTTGTAGCCACAATAAACTAACCAGAAAGCACACACAGCTTGTTTATAGGTATGAACATATCAGTCTGGTAACATCTATTGTTTGGAAGAACACTGTGTTCTGAAGGATTACATTACACAAGGAAATAAAAGCTGGTAAGCTAGAATTATTGGCTGACACAAGAATACACATACACAAATTTTTGATTAAATGTGAAGCTATTACTGCAAGCTTTGGTATTTACCTTAGCAAGCAGCTGATGCGTTTCAGTGCAATCATTGCTGGCTAGCATGTTAGTCTAAGGTGTTTGAACTGTATTGTGACAGACGCTGATGGGTTTTTCTTTAATGAATGTGGCACTTGAAAAGTGTCTGAAGTCTCAAGTTTTTGATTAAGTCTATAGCATTCTTTACCTTGAAAGTGGACTACATAACCTACATCTATAAACCAGACGTCTGTCTTTAATATACTTTTTGCTGAATTCTTTGCAAAAACCAGTCTGAGCTAGTTTGGCTTAATAATTGGTGTCTATTTCCATCATGCCTTTGTTTGTCCTAATAGTTTGTCTGCACAACTAATTTGCATCCGTCTCTCAGACAACAAAACCAAAAACTGGGACAAGACAGTCTCTCTGCCGGGTGCACTCTAAGGTCCAATACCTTGCCAAATTTTTAGTCAGAGGTCATTAGTTTGTCTGGAGTCTGCAGCTTCCCTCTGTACACTGCTAAATGAAAAGCAAGTTGTCTGCAATTTACTGTACAAACAATTGATCATGTGGAACAATGACACAATTGACCACCCACTTGACCTGGCCTCATAGCCATGGTGAATCAGATGAGTTTCCTTTTTTCTTTTTGACCCATGTTAGCTGTTTATGAATGTGGCTTTCTTGCTAATAGGGCTGTTGGTGGGGATGTTTGTGCGGAAAAGACTTTGTTTATGCTAGCAGCTCTTTGTGTACTGCTCTCTAATTGATTTGGCCGACCAACAAGTCCAAATAATTAATTTGATTTATTGTCTTTGATAGACTGTCTCAGTCCCATTGTAGGGTGTTGGATATTTTGACTCACTCCACATTTCAGTTTCCAAGTGAGCTTTGAGGTTGGTGTCCCTGTCTTCGAACTTGTTTTTTTAATGGTATGATATTTGTTTCAAGGCTCCAGCATTTTCTTTTCATTGGGGCCCTTAACTATAAAGAAAAGCACACATATGACTTTCACACTGAGAAAACAATGTCGTTACTGACATCAATCATGTGTGATATTTTCAGACATGTTGCTTTAATGTACCATTTTAAATGCAAAGTCTGGGGGACATGCCGCTGCCGGCCTCTCATGGTGTAGGTATACGTTCTTCAGCCACTGTAAAATGTGTATGAACAGAGAGAAGAGGCACGGCAGTCATGAGAGAAAGGATGCATTGTCTGTCTTTTGCTGTCATTAGGCGGCGTCTGGAGGATGATGTGGAAGCAGTATGGGGTCTGGGGGAAGTATTTATGACCCTGTAGGAAACTCGTTGGACTGCGGCGATCGCAGAGAGATAATGGGAGGGAATGGGATGCAGCGAGGTGTTCTGACGGCACCAACCAGACAAGAGAACATCCAGGATAAATCAATGTTGGTCATTTTCTTCCCTCTGCTATCCCCCTCCTGCCTCGCTGCACTTACATTCCAACATTAAGACCCCTCCTCAAACTGTGAATGGAAAAGCAAAGAGTCACAGGGAAAAATAAAAGAACATTTTATGTAATATTGATTAATGCTAAATGCTTTGACTTAAACAGTTTGATTTAAAGTGGCAGTGTCGTAGTGCTAATTTGATTTAATCCTGACACTGCCGCATGAATGACTTTTCTGGTGACATTGGGAGGCACACAAACAAGACTTCAGCTCATTAAACAGCAACAAACTGAGGGGAAATTACACTTAGCTATGGAAATGGATTTTAAGCATGCAAAGCATTACATGCACTGACTTTACACTGAAATATGGAAAAGCATCAGTGTTGGTGTGAGTGTAGCTGTGACGCCAACAGCAACAGCATTAAAAGGGAGTGAGGATCAGAGAACAATCTAACCTCTGATGATCAAAAGAGACAACTCATTACAGAAGTATATTGACCTTAAAGAGGGCTTAATTTAATAAAGTACTGGCTCTGGAGGTAGGAGTGCATTTATGGGAGCTCGAAGTACAATGCTCACACCATATTACAAGCGCAGCTAAAACAGACAGATGAACTACTGTAGTGAATAAAAAGTTTTTGGAGTCCTGATGTTTGATCCAAAAGAAGGTCTCAACAATTACAGCAAAACATGTGAGGGTGCTAATGGTGTAGACAGACTTTACCCAGCAGTCTTACGGGTTAGGTCTACCTCAGTGTGAGAAACCAGCAAGAGAACCGCAACAGGAGGTGGGCTTTTAACCCCTAACATGCAGTTTAAACAGTACAGAAAGATGAAGACCCCATGGACAAAAAGACCATGGGTAGGAACTTGTGTGCACACTAAAGAGCAGGAGGGATTGCACCACCAGGGGTAAAGTAAAGTGCTTTTGGAAGTGCTACCAGACTAGCTCAGCTGTGGGTGTTAGCAATTGTTTAATGAAACAATGTTATTCAACGCTCAGGCAAACATTGCCAAGGAGTATTAGTGACTTTTTGGCTTCAAGATTATTTTGAACTTACTGTTTTATCATCACACAGAAATTGTGTTCAGTTTAAGTTAGAAGTAACCTTGTCCAAGGTTAAAACTTCTGAGGGCTGTAAAGCTGCCTATGAATAAGGATGTTTGCATTCAGTCAACTTAACAACTAAATATGGTCACCAGAACTAGATAGTTATTCATAAGTTATTCACAAGTTATTCAAAAAAGTTATCCCTACTTTATCTTCACAGGCACTTAATCCTGGTTATTTGTTGTGTTTATGCTGTAGCTGCAACATCAACTATTGTGAAACAGACTAAAATTGTAACTGATGCTGCTATATGAACAATAAACATAAATTCAGTTGATTCCAGTCATAACATGATGTAATTTAATCGTAAAAGGTCAAATTTAGATTGTTAGAAAATTAAGACTGCACCTTAATGATACCTTCATCATATCTAAAACTGTCATCATGTTCTCTCTGTCCTCTAGCTTGTTTTTGTTTCTCAAGGTACTCTAAGGTGACATTGAACAGGACGGCTGTTTATCTGTTGTCTACGAACTAATCTGTTTGCATTACAGCATGTATTCCAATGGTCCCATTATGTATTAGAAAAGCAATTAACAGTTCATTAAACTTCGAAGGTGTTAATACAAGTCATAAGACTAAGCCATCTGTCGGATTCTCTCCCAAGCCCGACTTTGATACCATCCACTAAACAACGTTCCTAACCAATTAAGGTTAGACTTGGTAATTTAAATTTGAAAATAGGCTATCTTCTGCTCGTTGTCTAATAATAGGGATACATATGGTGAGGGTTTGGAGTAAGATAATGAGAGGGATAGCTGCCGTAATTTGTCTTGTAAATATTAGGGAGGGAGGCAGATTGAGGCCTCAGGACTTAACATATGTCTGCATTCAACCTCCATACGATGTTTCAAGCCAGACAAGGTAGATTTAAAAATAAAAAAGTATCAAGCATAGTTCAAATCTATGCCAGAGTAATTCCAGCTTAATATCATACTAAGAAGTCAGACACTGTAGAAAATGATGGACCCACCTACTCATTTGCTATTTGTTGACTAGATAGATGTTGCGTTTTGTCTCGTCTGTGAACACAACAAATGAAGAGGGTGAACACGATTCAATTCATCACGTTTCTTGAGGATTTAGTGAGATTTGCTCTCATTAGTGGCTCATCTGTCAGGGAGACACTCTGATCCTGGAGAGAGAGAGAGAGAAAAAACAGCCTCTCCTCACTTAATTGGGAGCCGCACACGCAGTGAAAGAGACACAGCAGCTATGTCAACCTTTTACATCCCAAATTTATCTTCCAAAATCAATCCGTCAACATCCTAATTGGCCTCCGGTTTATGATTGCTGTGCCGGCTCGCTCTCAGAGGATCTGAAGCTAAATGGAGTCATAAGCTTAGCAGATAAAATGTTGAAATATGTGCAATCATGGGTGTATATGAATCTTAAACTGAAAGATAGGGATTATATTGATGTGTCTGGAAATGTCTAAGGAGGAGACAGCTTTAAAATGTTCGGCCTTGAGCTTCTACAAAACAGGATATTTGAATTATTATTACACTTTTAGTTACCGGGGTAGTTTGCCAAATGCTTTATGTTCAGAGGAAATAAGGGAGGATCTGTATCACATCAAGTAAAAATAAAACAGGTAGCATTCCACATAGCCTGAATGAGTATCGACATATTATTCAAGGTGCTGGCACCAGAATGGCTCTCATTAGTCTTCTGTGAGTCGGTAATGGCAGATCAGCTCTTAGGGCCATGGAATTGACAGGCTGTGCTCCCCTTCAGCAGATATCTGAGAGCTTTTTATTGGCTTCCCCTCCAAACACCCTCCTGCTAATGCTGCCCGATGGCCTGGTTAACCTTGGTGATGCCTTCTGAAGCTGGGGAGGTATCACACAAAGTTCATTCAATCATTAGCCGAGGAGAGCAGTTCAATTATTGCATGCTCAGGAGTTTTATTGATACAAGTATGTGGGTTAATGTGGATCTGCGTGGGTTCTCTTCTCAAATCTGCACATCAGGGGTGTTTTTTTAATCATAATTGCAAGAGAGTTTTTTTAATCCGTTTTGTGTGCCTCTTGGAGAAAAGTTTCCTTCTCCGACTTAATGAACAGGTGTCTACATAACATAGCCCACCCCACAGATGGCAGCGTAATTAGCAGTCATTATGGTGGTCTTCAAGAAGGTCGGGATGTGTGCGGCCGCACAGAGCGCCTAACCTCTTCACCCCCTGACAGGGCCCACAGGGGGCCGCTGACACGTGTTGTTCTCCTAGAGAAGCCAAAGGTGGGGTTCCCCTTTCATGAGGTGTCATCCTGATGTGCTGGAAAGCCCCAGACATGTGTTCAAGGATCAGAATGTCAAGGGCCTCTCTGTGGTCAAAGCCTCATAGGAACAAAGAGCGGTAAAGTCCGGTGGCTTAACAGAAGGCATTTGTTTTGTTTGGAAGTTTTTTTTTTATGAATAGATTTTGATAACATGCTACTTCATTTATTTTGTCTTATTTGTGACTTTTATCATCCTGATCTTTCTCTTATGACATTAGAAGAGGCAAAAATATATCTAAGAAGACCAATTCATTGTCCTCCTCTTATCATAAAAATAATCCATGTTTAAATTCAAGGAATGTAAGATGCGTAAAAATCAGGGTATGATACATTTTAAATACCTTTAATGTCATCAAAAAGTGTAGTGCAACCTCAACAGTGGTGTGGCAGCTTTATACCATTTGAAATGAGGAAAATGTTTCTTGTGGTTTTTACTGTTCTTCACCTCAGGAGCTCACATTACCTGGCTTTGAAAAAACTAAGCAGTTGGTTGCTGGCTGCATGAAGTTTGCTGATTACACAGTAAGACCGGGCAATAATATTGTTGGTTTATATTGGTTTATTTGAAAAGGCTTCATAGTTTTAGACTTTAAGTGACCAATGGAAATGTCTGTGCCAGTCACTGCTAAATGTTTCTGGATTAGTGAATCTGTCTCTAACTCTGAACTGTAAATGCTACTTTGGGCTGTGCTCAACTACCTTACAAGTTACTAGAAAGAGCTGGGCTGGCAAAAGCTACACAGCTGCACAGAAAATGAATACCACTGAATGCAAAATAAACAATAAAACCTTGTTTGCTCGATGACTTGACTCACAGCAGGTGAAAACAGATCTGAAAATAATTTCTCAAACATTCACAATGCGGAAATGACCAACATTAGAACTCAATGAGTTGTATTTGGTTTGAATATTTGCAAAACCTCTGATGACTTAAAAAAAAAGAAGCATGAAAGTGAAAACCAAGAATAAAAAGAGACTTTTGGTCATTTACATTTGCATTGTCTTAAACTTTTATGTGATTATTTTATTAACAGTTAGTAATAGAAGTTAATCTTAATAGGTCAAATTAGTAATAATTAGTCATTTTTTATAATATCATCACAGTAGTTGTGGTTATTTCTTTAACATATTTACACTATTACTTTATTCCCTATTGTTTTATTTTTTGTTAGATTTCTACAGGAAGGCAGGTTGGAGGAGATGGGTTTTGTTCTGTTTGTTTACCCATTTGATGTTCTCTTTTTTTCAGAAAACTAGCAAATATATCTATCTTTTTTAAAACACTCTACTTTGCCCACAGTGTAGCTGTGTATCAGCAGACATATGCTTGTGCGACCTCGGGCTGATTTGACCTTTAAAACAACACAGCTTCCTCCTGGTGAACTGGAGGTGGATACGGACGTGGTTTGTGGGGTCATTCCCTGTTCATGTCTCCGTTCATGCCCGACTAACCCTCCCTTGTTGGGCCACTGGTGGGGGTGAGCACAGGCTGCTGTTTTGTGTGTATATGTGTGTGTGTGTGCAGTGCATGAGTGTGAAAGTGTGAGTGGCAATGGTGGCGGGAGGGTTACCAACAGGCTTGTAATTTCCCCTCACTTAGAAATGAATTCCATCTAATCTCATTGCAGCATGTCAAATAGCAGCACGACACGCTGTTTTATACTGTAACATTTGGTTATACTGAAGCAGCTGAGTGCGCCTCGCTCCAGCCTGACACCCTCTGGATATTAAAACACTGGATAATATTTCACTGAGATTGGATGTGGCTCAAACACAGGGCATTAGCGAGCCCCCCCTGACAAACACTTCAACCAAGTTTGAGTCTTACACTGCTTAGCCAATAAACTCTGTGATTTACAGTGAACTGTTCATGTTAAGAATCAAGGTTGAACTTATAGGAGGAGAAAATGACCCCAGGCTGTTTTTGACCAAAACAGTCTGTGTTTCTAAGAATCAAAGGTGAACAATCAATCCATTTAACAGATGAATACATGCACTGCCTGGTTAAAAAAAAAGAGGCTACATAAAGGACACTTTCGTGAATGGCGCAAAATGTTTTGACAGAGGATAACTTTAAAGTGTTTTAATTATTATTTTTTATCATTTTGTGTGTGCACTTTATCATTCAAGGATTCAAGGATTCAAGGAGTTTTATTGTCATACAACTATTGCTATAGCTAAGCAAAATTACAGAAAAATATAATTCCATGTGAGTTGTTAAAGCTTTTTTCCCACTTTTTGAAGGATTGTAGATTCTGAAATTGTTGACGGTCACTGTATATTCCTTTAAAGTCATTATCAAGCGGCCTCAGAGGGATGTAAGAAGTTCAAAACTGTCTCTGCCTCCCCATCATGAGCTGTTGTTACAACTTTGCTGTTTTAAAGTAGTTCACTGACTAGCTGACCAGTTTTGAAACGTACGCTCAACCACTTTTAGATCTGCACAAAGCGGCAGGAACACCCACAAGAACAAGAACAAGAACATCTGCCCATGAAAAGATGTTTGTCAATATAAATGGAGGCATCTTAGCAGGAAAAATTAGTTCTTCAGGAAAGGTTACTTTAAATTTAGATCAAATTTAAAAAGGATTGTAATTTTGCAAATGTGAAGTTAACATGCTGCTGTTTGGAGGAGACACTATCTGAACAAAAAGGACATGTATAGTCACAACAACAAACAAAAACAAAGACAAAAAAACTGAAAAAATGGATGTGTATGTCTATGTATATGGAAATGCTTCCATGTGAAAAACAAATAAATTCAGAGCACATCCTATGTTGCAGTAAAGCCTTTTTCTGCAAACAAAACCATTAGGACAATGTTATTACATTAAAATTCATCTGTAAACAATCCCTAAATGTGACAGTTAATCACATTTGATGGCAGCTCCTTTAGGACAGCGCTCATTTAGTTTGTGTCCATCGTGATGGTTGCGAACATAATTGCAGCTAAAACCCACTTATATGATTACATGCTGTTGATTATTGCAGATTAAAATTAAAATTGTAAAACAACTGGGGCATTTCATGCTATCAGTTTTCCAAATGTAATATCATTGAGTCTCAAAACACACGCTGACATGCACACACACACACACACAAACTATGTACATCCAGTTAAATAAATTCATTTGTTTGGTGTTAACCCATTTACAGCAGTTGAGGAAATTGAGTGATTTTTCTCCTTCCTTTTCATCTTTGGAAAGGATTTAGGAAGCATGTAAGTGAGGTTCTCTTTGTTATTTACACCGTGGCCCAGGCCCCTAAGTTTATCCTGCCTCATATGGAGCCAGCTTAAGAGGCAGTGAGCCCCAGGAACAATGCCTCTCAGAGGAGACAAAATGACTCCTGTGTTTCATCTGTTGTTATGGTAAAACATGGTGGCTCTAAATGACCACTTCTATGCATATGTGGATTGGTGTTTGCCTTTGCTCTGGCAGGGAGCCACGGGCTGATCCCTCTGTTCCCCATATGGCAGCATTGTGGTGAAAAAGCCGGACAATTGGCCCCTCCCTGGGGTAAAGCCCCCGGGTCTCGCTGCTGGAGGAGAAACTGTTGGTTTCACTTTTTAGCTAAACCCCCGCAGGTGACCAGACAGCCTGCAGGCGCACACACACACACACACACACACACACACACACACACACCAGAAACCTTATACTTACAGACTTTCATTTATAAACACATACATTTTTAAAAAGCTGTGTGAAAACTACAGATAATTTGCATGAAAAGGTGGGAAAGAGGCACATAAACAGCGTGAAAAGGAGCAGAAGATGTGTAAAATCCAAAATGAAATAATGCAAACTTCAGAGGATTATTTTCTCTGTAGCATCTTTACATAAATCTATTTTTGTGTGCTAATCCACTGAAGGAGAGTCAAATTCAATCAGTTCATAAGCCAGCCACTCAGATCTGAAGCTTCTCTCTCCCCCGATTCACATCTTAATATACATCTGATCACATCCTCTCTATCTTTATGTAATAAATCACTTTGCTTCATTTGTTCAACAGTTAATAGGATAAAAAAAGAGAAATAGAAACTACAAGTGAGAGGCCCCTGGTGGAAATACCCAGCGGCTTTAATAGCTCACTTGACTAATTTGGAATGAATTTTTAAAAGTTCATTACGATATGTAAATGCATATCCACATCAGAATCTGCAGTATCTGCAAATATGCAGATGATGCAGCGACGTACGTTGTAGCCTGTGTTGTTTGATTTAAATGAACAATGCTTTCCCCCATAGACGAATAATGTGACTACCCATGCTCCTCCTCTCCAGTCGGGTTTGTCTCAGTTTGCTGAAGTTATCGTGTCCTCCCTTTCACTCAGCTCTGTTTGCATGGCTGTCACATCGTCCAGCCTTTAATGGAGAAATTAATTACCACTGGTGTCATCTCTCGACACAGGAGTCAATTTGATCATGTTAACCAAATGAAAGGACCACTTGATAAACCCGTCTTTTGTAATCACGCTTTGATGGAGAGGATTAAAATGCATTTAGGCTATTTAATAGTATTCATTAGACACAACTGCCATTATGAGATATGAACTATTAATTGATTAAGGAGGTCACATTCTTACTCTTTAACCTTGATCAAAATACTGGAATTGAGAGGTCTTTATAGCACAGCCAATTTGATGTGATTGAATTTTTCTGCCATGGGTAAAATGAAATAGTTTTAGAATATCAGAATTAAATCTTTTAAGAATTAAAAGCTTTATTATGTGTAGTGTACAAAGAAAAAAAACCTTGATGCAGTTGTAGTTACATTTTGTAGTCTGTGTAGATTTACAATATCACGGAGGATTAAAAATATATGCTTATGATTCTTCCTTAGTTATACTTTGGAAAAAAATTCTGGCCAGCACACAGTATTTTTCTGGTATTGTAAAGTTTTGGTGCTTGTACTCAATGAAAGGATCTAAGTACGCCTCTTGTGACTGTTTGTGCTTCTAATGCACCTTGTTAACCAACCACTGACTTACTAAAATGGGAATCCCCTGCCTCCCCCTGAAAAACACCCACACACTCACAGGCACACATACCAGACCTGTCAAAAGAATCCTTTGTTTGTTTCATCGTTCATTTCCTTTGCCTCCAAAGTTCACTCCTAAGCCTACCCTGGACTCCCTTCACCAGAACCATCTGAATGTTGCTTTGTCACTCCACGCTGATTCTTCATAGAGCTCAGGCCAAGCTTAACTAATCACTCATAAACGTTTGCTGAGTGGACGGCCACCGCACACAGCAAAACAAATCACCCGCCATGAACACCCTAATTGGCCCTAAGGTCTAAGGGTTTGTAGAAAAAGATGTAACGCTGTTGTCTGACAGAAAAACGTATCTATTTCTTGTATTTCACTGCTTAAACCCACACTATAACCCAGCCCGTAGTATGTGCACACTCCCGAACACTCCACACACTCTCCACCTCTGTGCTGGTTTGTGAATTGCTAAAGAGTAACAAAGCTGTTTTGTGCCCAGCAGATAAAAGACCTGTGTACTGGCGAGGTCGGCCACTCCATAAATATGTTGGCTCTTCTTATTACAAGCTGTGTCCATGACAAAGGACAAACAGCTGGGGAGAGAAATGCTACATGGCAGGAATGGACAAGGGCCATTTTCAGCCTGGCTGGTCAGACACCAGCCCCTGAGCTGTCCCCGCCAAGGCTGTTTACTTGACCCACAGGAGAGAGGGAGAGAAAGTTGACACAGTAAGCCTGCAGCTCTCCGCCCTCCACCCCAAACACATAATCTCTCACTCTCTTTTTTCTTCTTCCTCTGATGACAAAGATTAAGCCTCTGAACAATATCTCCAATGCTGAGGAAGGGTCATCAATTACCCTGTGATACTCTTCATTACCTTCCACCTGTTTCAACCCAACCTCCCAACACCCCCATGGGCTGCATGATATCTGATGCATTAGGAAGGAAAGTTTAAGACAACCTGCAGAGGTGTATGAATGCATCTGCTGAGCTGTCAGTTTGGCATAAAAAAATATTTTGCAGCAAAAAATCTCAGGTGTACATTAGTGAGTTCTACCATTGCTGTCTATTACATGTTTACTAATAAAACAACAATGTAGCCATTCAGCCCTTACGTTAAACACTTGGCAATTATTGGTCTATTAAAGCATTTTAAGGTCTTTTCTTCAGTATGTGTTCTTTTCAAATCATTGAAAGAGGTTCAAAAAGTGGGGGAAATGGAAGTTAAAACTGCACACAACTAACAAATCTATAACTTAAGCTGAAGAAGTGTACACCAACTGAAAACTTAATGAGATACAGCTGGGAGAGAAGATGGGTGAATGGGGGGAAAAAATGTCCAGCCTGGTTTTTTTGAGTGTCATTCTGTAGTGATTTCCATTCAACAAAACGGGTCTCCGCTTGTTTTTGTGATGATGCACCAGTACGCTCAGCTCATAGGTGACAGCTTAAACTTAACGCACTATGGTGATGTTTCAATTTTGTTCAGCACAAAGTGCATATAAATCTACGCTGAATGCACTTTTTTAGTTACACAGGAAAGAAAATGGTGAGTAAGTGCACCTATACAGTGGTTCCGGTGAAAATGTCACATTCATCTCCTCACTTTGCCCTTAAGCATGTGCAGGCGCCAGGGATCAAACCTCAGATTTATTCGGTAGAAGACAACCACTGTACCTCTGAGCCACACGGGCAAGAAAAGTCTTGATTTGCACAAAGAAAGTTTTCTTTTTGAGATATGAGAGTAATTATATTTTATTACGCAAGAATGACAAAGATGCAAATGAAAAACATTGATAGTAGAAAACTTCATTTTTGTGATAGCTTGTAATTTTTTCGCTGCAAATCACATCATAGTCTTTTATTTTTTTCTAAATGAACTGTGCTTTGAGGTTTTTCTCAGCATTAGATTACACCTGATATGTGGATCAGTCATAGTTGAAGAGTCTGATTGTGCCTGATAAAGAGAATTGGTTTCTGAAAGAGAACAAATAAATTGGCAGTGTGTGTAAAACATGTTTTCTATCAAACAAGACTCTTGCAGAGAGCAGAGAAATCCTGGGAATGATGAGAAGAGCAAAGGAAACTAAACCACAGAACATGAGTCAGAAAAAGACTCAAATTCAAACAATTACTGTATCAACTTTAATTTTCATGCTAACATGTTATCCTCTGTTACATATGACTTACATCTTTATCTTTGTTCTTCAATCTGAATGTTAAGGAATATAAAATGTTTTTCTTTCAAGAAAGTGACTCATTAGAATCACCTGAAAAATGTCAAACTTCAAATTTTAAATTGTTTTTAATTGTTTTGCCATGCATTCATTAATCGTTGGATCACTTCAAATTACCTTCACTCGCTCTCATACTTTTCCTCTTGTTTGTTTAACAGCTATTTTTTTCAAAAGCCTTGTTCAAAATGAATGAGGGGTGTTATGAAAGAAACCTAATTCTTGTGGGAGGGGAACTTGTCTAAGTGTATTTAAAAAGCAATGCTGGTAATTTATGAGCTCATATTATTTTTTGTAATTAAATACCACCTGAATATTTAACACCGTCAAACCAGCTCTGCAGCAAAATGGTTGCAATGCTGTTTGGACTATCAAGTAACTATTGTCTCACAAAATGAGATATTAACTGAATTGAAAACCATCCCCTGTCGCATTTGATAATTTATTTGCATAATTAGGCCTTAATTTTAATTCTCTATGCAAATGTATGCCCCTTTTAAATTGCATTTAAATGTGAACTGGATCCAGTGTCAGGCCCTAATGTGGATGTATTTAATTTTATTATCTGCAAAGCATGAGAAATTGTTTGGGGCGAAATAGGAAAAGGAAACAGCACTAGGGGTTTGACTATATTTTCAAATGAAAAGTTTCTTTTCAATATTGTTGTTTTCGCAGTGTCCTCTGTGTTGAGTTATACAGTATCTGTTTCTATTTGGATGTTCATTCCTTTTTGGGGAGTGTTTTCTCTTGTTTCACTTTTAAGTAAGGAGTTGTGCTTAGGAGGCATGCATTGCCATCTATTATTCTGTGAACCAAATGGGGGCAGAGACAGGGCAGCTGAGAGAGGGTGAGCCTCCACTACAGTCCAATGGTGGCCTTTGTGGACTGAGGGAATACAAACTCCAAGACAGGACAAAGTCAGAGGAAATTGACCTGCTTGATCCTTTCCTTGAGAGGGAGGCGGCACTCGTCCTTTCATCTTATCCCGAGGGCCCAGATCTTCGGAGCTACACTTAACAAACAAAATACTGTCTAGGCCTGACTCATGGGTGTCTTTGGAGCTGGGAGATGCTGATACCCAGGGTGGCAGTGGGCTGGTAAGGAGGAGAAGAAGGGGGTGGGTAACCTGAGACAGACAGGCCTCTGGGGCAGGGAAATAGCCAAAAGGGACAAATTAGCTTTAGACAATAGGGGACCTTTTCCACCAGGGGGATAATTAAACGTTTCTTCATCAAAGCTGAGACAGTTTGCAAGCTGCTCATTTTGTAATTCTATCATGATCGCCCCTGAGATATGCTTTCTGTATTTGGTCCACCCCCTCCTCTAGAAACCCTTCCTTAGTACATTACCATGGCGATAATTTAGATGCTGTTTGATTACTCTGTTGGGGGTGTTAATTATACAGAGTTAGCAGTGGTGTAATTGAGCCCAATGGAAACAGAGGGTCTATTGGAGGGGCAACATGTATGTTCCCTCTTAGCATTGTGCACAAAGACCTTTGTGTTTTCTATTGTTGCTGAATGTGAGGACCATTCAAGAGCACATACTGAGGATTCTGCAGTTGCTAAAGCACTGAGTTAAGAGGTTTGTTGAAGATAAAGTCAGTCAAGAAGTTGCTTTTCTTAATTTAGTTATCTTAATGTTCATAGGATAACATATAAGGTCATAAAAATAATCCAAAACAACGTGAAAAAAACAGACTTTGGAGCACTTGTAGGACTCAAGTCTACTTTTTGTGAGCCTGCATGTGCCTGTTCTGTTTAGTACATGGCCTAACGTGGGTGAAGCATAATGTGCATCCTCCTGAATGTGTGTACGGCAAGAGGACATTGTGTGCGAGTCTTTTTCCTTGTCCACTGAGCTGTGGACCACAGGGTTTGTTGTATGCCTTGGATCACACGGAGGAAGCTGAATGATGTTGCCCCAGCTCTGTGAAGGAAGGGCCATGCTTGGCTGGCTCCAGAACAGCCTTAACAGGATATCACAGAAGAAACTGTGGCTTTTGTCCAGCTCTCCTTTACAAAAAAAGAAGAAAAAAAAGGGGGGAAAAAGCTGTGTCAAAGGGACTTGGGAGGGTGTTTTCTTTTTCAACAGATGCTAGAACAGTGTGTAGCAGCTCTCTGGAAGCCCATATCTACAATGGCGCCTATCTAACCCTGTGACATCATCAAAGAGCGTGCTGTGTGGGGCTGCCGGGATGCAGTGTAGGATTCGTGCCATTACAACGGCAGCAACATGTCTCTTAAGGCACCAGTGAGCAACGCTGAGCACCAGTGCTTTTACCCCATGCTGGAGCGTTTTCTAACACGCTGCTGCAACAAGGTAAACCAGGAGGTTTTGGATCTGAGAGACAGGACTTTTTCCTTTTTTCAGATTGTTCCTCATCATTGTTCCCAACTTCAAACAGCACCAGTAGTTTTCATTCTACACAAATTTTTCCACTCTGACCTGTTGTAAAGTATTTACACAGCATGCACATACCAACATGCATGTCTCTCTGTCTGCAGTACAGTGAAGTGTGTTAATAATATGGCCGCTGTCACATAAGGAGCATTACAGAAACAGTCAGAGTGTTTGTCAGGCTACAGCCATGCTGAGAGCAGCCCATCTCTGTGAAAGCCTTAGCCTCGGGGCTGTAGACAGACCCCTGGGACCAGCCGGCACTCAAGGGCCTATTTGTTCAACAGAATGTGTTATTCTATCACAGCAAGCCTGTCACAGCAGCAATCATTCAAATACCCATTCATTTCTGGAATTCTGAATCCCCAAGCCTCTAAGGAGCATCAAGAGGCCGTTTATTTGTTTAGTGTTAGACAGGGCTTGTCTCTTTGATTCATGGCTGCTCAAGTTAGAACCACTTTGGAAGATTTTCATTTGTCCATAAGAGAGGGTTTTAAGACTTAAATTCTCCTGCAATTTGGGAGACATCACAAACCAGAAGAGTATTTCTGAGTAAAGACCAAACATCATCAGGAGAAGAAGCCAAAAGTGTTTCTTCCATCATGACAACATATACAGAATCTCGGCCTTTCATCACCAGGATGAATGAGACTGGAAATGATTGCAGCAATATTCTGCTAATGTAACTATTCCCCATGTATTTGATTTGTAGAAATATTTCAGTTACAAGCTGAAGAAATGGTAGGATGTTTTATATGATAGAGCTATAAGTGAAATTTTAGCTTGATTTTTAAATTATTTTTGACCTCCATGCATTGTAGTACCTGCCTTTCATCCGATGCCTGCTGGGATATGCTTTGGCTTGAACCCTGAACAAACTAAGTGGATTACAAATTAACTTATAAGATGAATAACTTCGGAACAACATTGGAAACAATGAAGTTTTGAAGCTAAGTCATCCTAAATATTTGTAGCTAAGTGGTTGACAATCAACTTTAATTGTAAATTTTGTCTTTCATTTTGTAATACAGCCAATTATTCTAGAAATATTTATATTTGCAGCCTGATATGCCTCTTTCTAGTTTCAGCAGTTGTTTTAAGTCTACCTCCATTCACCACTCATGAATGTTTTTCTAATTGAAAGTGATATCTTGGTGCAAGCTGTTGGTCTGAGCCTGTGAAGAGTGTTGGTACAATAGACCTGTCAGGGTTGATGGATCTCCAACACAGCTGGGATATGGGTCCCCAGACCGAAGCCAATAAGAGCAGGGTCAGTATGTAAAAACAGGAGCTTATAAGGGCTGTCTGTCCAAGACTCAAGACACAAAACACACACACACACACGCGCGCGCGCACACACGCACGCACGCATGCACGCACACATGCGTGCGCACGCACGCACACACGCACACGCACACACACACACACACACACACACACACGCGCGCACGCACGCACGCACGCATGCACGCACACATGCGTGCGCGCACACACACACACACACACACACACACAGGTTTGATCAATAACATATTGTTCTGAGGGGGAGAGAAGGTGTGCTGGAATAAAGAAGTGGGATTATAGAGCAAGTGATATTGGAAAGAATTGAGGATTGTTTCTTAAAATCAGTATTTTCTTGTGGCTTTTCCCCCTCAGTTTGACCATAATCAATGGAGAGTCCATTTTGGCTCGGCTGGTTGATGATGGCCAGTCATTACAGATTAGCCAGAGTGAGTAATGGGAGCCCCACAGGGCAGAGTAATGCAATTCAATAACTGCATTTGTGGAAGGGGACGTGCACTGGGGTGACTGTGATTATGTTTTTGGGTTCAGGGGGACATATTCATCTGGTCAGAATTCACAAACAAAGGCTTTTATACACGGATGCTTCCTTTATCTGTCCTTTTCTATCAGATAATAGAAAAGGATAATGTTTCTTTAAGTCCATAACTTCATACACTAATCCCATCACTTGCCTCCTGCGGTGATATTTCAGTCTAATCTCTGGCTTACTTTACTGTTGTACGTCTTGAGAAACAAAACAAGGCCAGGCACCCCTCTGATGCCAATTAATTAGGAGGATATGAATATTTCAGTGCTCTATGATACAATGGTGGCTGCACCAAGATAGAATTCACAACAGCTCCTAATGGAATATTAAACATGTGGTGACGTTATTGGCTTCTTTTTCTCAGCTTTCACTGAAGGTGTGCATGAGGAAAAGGGTTCATGGACTGGTCACGGTGTCTGTTAGGAAGTTATTAGCCTGAATGTCTTGTCTTTGTTGCTGACTGAAACTAAAAACCTGAACTCAGGGTTGGATACATTTTTCTTTTGGTATGAGAGTAAAATATAATTGATTGGCCTAATTCAAATTTCAAATTTTGTGTAATTATTCCTCTCAGGGAGCAACAGGCGTCATGATATTTTTCGAGCTCCATGACAGCAAAGTTGCTCGGCTGAAGTATTGTCCTGAATGTTTCCAAATGAAAGACCAACTGACAGTTAACATGACATAAAATGAACAGAAAAACATTGACAGTCTGTGTTTCCAGACATTAAAATGTATTTTTAGAGTGCCTGTAAATATTCAGCTTAAAATTTTGTCAAACTTGTCCTTATGTAGTTCTGCTTCATTTTCTTAATACTGTCTAAGATTTGCATGAAGGTGTTCACAGACACCACAAGGGAAATATTTGGACACAAAAAGCATCCCTGTGCCAACAAACCATTTCAAAGCTGTTGTTTTACATTTATTCATTTAATTATTCTTCATTTTCATGCCAAACATATAATTATTTTCACATTAACACCTGCCACATTCTACATGTGTGTGTGTGTGTGTGTGTGTGTGCTGTGTTTTTTCTCTCTCTGTGATCTTCATTATTATGGGGTTAACTTGAACATGCATGTGTGTTTATTATAGCAGACAGTATATACTATTTTTGGATAACAGTGCAGCAGCATAAGGACAAGCCTGCAGTTATGATATGAAAGAGATGCAGATTTCTGTCTTTCTTCTCTCTGGCAGGGATCACCCTGGCAGAGCTCATGTTATTCATGGACAGACTCATTTCCTGCAGCAGCAGCAGCACGGTTCGATAGTGAAGCTGTAAAACAGTTTCAGCTAGCCATAAACACATTTGATGAAAACAAATTAGGAGCGAGAAATATAACTGACGGAAAACATAACAGCCGGCAATGGAATCACATTAGTGGGGATGCTGGATGCCGCTGCAAATAAATGTACATTTAATAAATGGATAAATACAACACATAAAGCCCTATGTTGCCAAAACTAATTCATCATTTAAATGTCTCTTTCTTTTTCCATTAAATCTCATATTAAAACACCTTGCAAATAAATGTGAGGCTTTAACAGCCTGACAGTGCAGCTCTGCAGTAACCTGTTGACACCCCGATACTGAAACATCACTTACTGGGAACTTTACGCCTTTCACATGAAATCACTAATGGCAATAATCTTTTGACAACATGAGATGAAAGTCTCTCTGATTTGTTGCTGTGACGCAGAACTATTCTTGTTAATGAATTTTTAATATCCTTAATGACAGGAGAGGAACGATGTAATTAAAAGAGCAAGTTAGGAAAAACGCTGACTCCAACTCTTTATGGGGACCATTTTAATGTTAGTTTAATTGGAACTAACACATTATCTTAATGAACAGATTGCCTTCAAGGAGACCATTTCGCCTCCCCTATGGCAAGCTAAAACTAGCCATTATGCATATAAAGAATTTTCTTTTGCAATCTATGAAACAGTAACAAGAATTAATTGGAAGGAATAGAGACTTTATTTTGTAACGTATTTCTGTAAACTTCCAGGGAGCGCTCTGTCATACCAGACAGGACTGACGGATTTGAAGGTGGAGGGGTGGGCAGTGAAGTGCAGGCTCGTGAGCTGCAGAGGCTTTGTGGCATGAAATACATGCATAAAGCCAAACGTGACCAACAAGCGGACAAATTGACCACTCCACAACCTTGACACCGTTGACACCTGGACACCTATCAGCACCCTTCTTTTTTACAGAGAGGAAGACATGGGGAGGAGGCTTGGTGTTAGGGTGTTTTTTATGCTGGGGAGCTCTGGGCAGTTGAGTTTAATTTGGGATTTACAAGTGACATTGTGCCCCCATGGCTGTCTTCTTACTGGGGCCGGGTTTATGGAGTGAGACAGTGGGGTCTTTTCCTTGTGATTAGCAGGCCTGCGAGCAGCCATGCACAAAGTATTATAGCCCACAGCATTATGTATCAGAGTTTACAGACCCCCCCCTCCTCATCCCTCCATCTCTGCAGACCCCCTTCATCAACTGCATCAAACCCCCACCTTCACTCACACCTTTAGAAGGTCAAGCCTCTCAAACAAGTCAATAAGTAATGAAGATGTGCAACGTATCTGCCAGACACAAGGAAATAAAAAAAGAAATTTGGAGGAAATTCAGAAGCAGAAAAATGCCAGAGCGAGAGAGAGAGTGAGAGAAAAACAGATTAATATTATTAAATGATTTGGGGTTTGCAACTAAAAAAGGGGGAAAGCAGGGTATGAACTGTGAACAGCCACATGACGACCTGGAGGCTTATCTCGCGGAGGCTGTTTGGCTTAAGCCCGGGCATTAATACACTGATAGCCTACGGAATAGCCAAGCATAAAATGAATGTGAAAGGATGAAGAAACAACAAGAAAAGGGTGGAAGAAAGAGGATGAAAGTGGTTAGGCCTCCAGCTTAACAGAGCAGAAATATAGAACTACCAGCAGCATTACAGGGAGGCCCTTATTGATATGAGTGTTATTTCTGAGACATGCTTTTGTCACTGCGTTACAAACAAAAATCAAAATAAGACTAATAGATATTACTTTTTGGAAAGTTCTGCAGGTGCCACAGCATCCTCAAGTGAACAAATATATACGCAAAAGGAAAAAAAATAATGAGGTTACTCACATTTATCAATGAGACAGAATAATAGGTGCTTGAAAACTGATAATTGAATTTGAACAAACATAAAGATCCAGCGAAAGAGACAGAAATAGAGGAAACAAACCCCGCACACTGTCTTTGTAAGCTCGCCCAGTGCTGAGGCTTTTATCCCTTTTATTTTATTGATTAAAAAAATCCCAGAGGCACTAAAACGTACAGTCAATGATTAATGTCCCTCTCAGAAAAAGAAATTATATGGAATAAATTAAACTACTGCAGCAGCAAATTGAAAAATAAGAATGTAAATGAGCTTTGAATACTTAATATCATAGAGAAAAATAGGCAATGAGGCCCAAAAATGATGAGGGATTAGCACAGAAACATGACATTAGCTCTAATGGCAGAGAGTAGATTTTCTCTACTGTCAAAATTTAACTGTCGCATCTGATTTTCTGCCAGGTAAATGAAAAATGGGAGACAGTGTGTGGCAATCGAAAGCACTAACCTTGTTCGCTAGGTGATGAAATATAGAGTCAGAGTTGCATGTCAGTACTCCCAGTCTGGAATAAGAGAATAAAGAATAATATTAATTTGAAATGCAATTATAGGGTAAGTAGCACTTATCCATTGTATGATTTTACTGTGACATTTACAGCCATGCAGGGAGATATCTCACAAAGACAACAAGTAAATAATACAAAAAAAAAAATCAGAGAAACACTGGAGCAACGCTAAAAGAAGGGATGTGGATGCAGGCTGGTGTGAGCTTAGGATCCTCCTCCCAGCTCCGTCCTCACATCTGCACAGTGACAAAAAAAGCTCTTAGACAGTACTTAAAATGCAGTTTTTGGCTGCCACCCTGCCTCCCACATTACTCTAGTTATCCTGCAGGAGAGAGGAAAGGTGTGAACTGCATCAAGCAGGGCTCTCTCAGTTGGAACCTTTAATTATAACTTCACAGTATCAGTTACAGCAACCTTGCACAGATGCTAAAACCCTCAGAGGCTTGGCTACTCTACCTTACTTAATCTGAGCGGGAGGCACTGAGACAGTGCTGTACCATCAGCCAATTCAATCACAAGCCAGGGCACCACCGCAGTCTGCATCAGGGTCCAATCCCAGCACCAAAGTCACATGACCTGGCTACTTAGCATCCTTCATCAACACCTGTTTTCTTTGTGTGTGTATGTGTGTGTGCATTATTGTTATATGCCTCTTCCCCTCTGCTTGCAGCCTCTCTCTTTCCACTGGATGCAGAGGGCTCTGTGCGTGCAGAGCTAAAGACGCTATAAAAATTGCTGAGGTATAAAATCGAAAGTGCTCAAGCTGTCTGCGACTGGAATTGCCGGCTGGCTCAGGCCTGTTGGAGGTGGTGAAGGATCCCCGGCCAAGACCTGCAATAGTGTTGTAAATCAGAGAAAGTTTGTGCTTGTTTGTTTACATATTACAGGCTTTACAGTGGGCCTGCTGCAGTACACAAGGAGCTGTGCTCGGCCTGGGCTGTTGTACGGGTCATAAAACTAAAGAATATAATGGCTGTATGCAGCCTGAACCAGCCACTCCTGCACTTGTTCTTTGGTAATATGGTTTTGTTCAGATGAGATGAGAAAACTTGTGTTACAAGCACAAACACTTAGACACAGAAGTTCTGCTGTTGCTGCTTTTTGTGGGTGAAAAATGATGCATTGTAACAGTTTTGTTAAGTCACACAGACAGAGGTTAGCCTGAGTTAAATCTTTGCAAATATAATATCTAACTCTGAAAATATAAGGCAACTTTCTCCTACATATGAAGTCATCATCTATTATAATTGATGTTTTCAATTTTTTTCAATTTTTGTCAGGAAGCCTCCATTCATATCTCCCCAGTATTTTTGATTCTTGAACCATTTCTTTGGTTTTATTTTTTATTTGACTCAAAATGCTCTGTGATAATGGTAAAAATACAAAAAAGATAGTTAAACCAAATCACAAATATGTTGCTGAAACTTTAAGAAAATGTTGCATTGTTACATTACCAGAAATTTGCCATCACACAAGTAGAAATGAAAAAAAAAAATCATATGAACAATTGATTTGATCCCATGGCCACGAAAAAATGAACTTCAGAGCGCCTAAAACTGTGTATTGTATTTTTGATTTCCTTCAATTCTATCTCCTACAGATAAAAATGTAATGAGTTTTCCTCTTAGACGCCATAAGAGTGTCATAAGAAGTAAGAAATTTGTATTTGTGGATCTATGAATGAGGAGAGTTAGTGATAGAGTGATGGAGGGCAGAGCAGAGACACACAGCAGCAAGTAAAACCAAATCTGGTGGCTGCCTGAACATTTTGTGCGGAAATGCATGTGTTTGGCAGTTTTTATGGGTGTCATTTCTGTGAAACAGAAGATAACACATATATCTCATTTGTCTCATTTTATTCACATCAATCATATTAAGTCTCTTAATGATCTCGAACCTTATCTCTAAGTTGATAAACCACAATGCTCACTTACCATCCCCCCTTGCTTGTAAATTTTGACAAACTTGATGACACCTTCCAATGTTTCTTTTTAATGTTAGTTATCAAAGTGTTCATATAAAAATGTGTTGCAACTAGAAAAAAGTTTAAAACATTAATACAACATGAATAATTAGAAGTGTTTTGATTAAAAACAAAAGGTGTTCAAAATTATGCTTCGTGAATTTGGATGGGATTTTTCCAAAAGTATTACATTGTGCATATAATTTGTTGCTAATTTTAGACAGTGATCTTTACGTTGATCAGAGCCTGCCAAGGGCAAAACATCATTTTTATAAATCAGATCTTCTTAGAAATCTCCCCAGAGCCTCAGAGATGGAGACAAATATAAAAGTTCCAATGTGTGTGTGTGTGTGTGTGCACGTATAATCCCCACTCTGTTCATCGCTATATACAGTGATGCCCTAGTATACAGTAAACTTTAAAAACCTCCACTCAGGTGTTACCGTGTCTCTCCAGGTGCACCGTGAGCCAAAACACTTATCCTTAAGAGAGATCAAGCTTGCACACTATCTTATCAGCTCTTACAGTGCTGCACGTACAGTATAGAAGTACACTCAACTACTCATGCAGACCCCGCTTACAGAAGATCAAACGCAGGTCAGAGCCTCCAACATACACTCGCTCCTAATCCACACAAGTGCTTCTCTGTGTATGTCTGTGTGTGTCAGAGAGAGGGAGAGAACTCCAGGATTTCTCGGTGTGTGTCGGCAGCAGCGGTCTGCTTGTTTTGTGACAGTCATAGGCAGAGCACAGGAAATGCACCACGATGTGGTCAGTCACAGTTGAATTTTTTCAGTGATAAGGATAGAATTTTTTTCTTTGAGGCCTGACAGTCCATCCATACAGCCCAGAAATGCATCTGCTCAGGTTTTGTCAGTAAAGCAACAAATATCAGAAAAAGTGGCGTGCAGCTGAACGGAGAATCATGTCACAAATTATAGTGAGACTGTTCTTTTTATATTTCTATGTCCTCTGAGCTGATCTAAAAGAGAACACATGTCAAGCCTGACCCTTTACACATGCACACACAAAGAGCTGCACACACAGAAACATGCACGCAAAAGGAGGGGGAAAATGAAGGATGGAGGAAGGTGACAGGTAAACAAATTCAGTGTCATATTCTCCTGCTGTCTTCACTGTGCCACTTGGCATTTTAATGGAAGGGAATCTGATGTAACATATAGTGGTAACTACAACAGCAGCCTCGTACCAGAGGGGGAAACTTAACTCCTCAGACCTATGCATTAAACATATTGTAGAATAGAGTGTAACATTTATCACTGTCATTCCTAGAGAGTTTGTGTAAATTTAAATGCGCTCAAGCGTGCTGATTCCCCCCTCTCCCTCTCTCTCTGCACAATGTATGCGTACAATGCCACCCCAAAGCCCATTTTCCCGAAATCCTTCTCATTGTTCTGCACGACCATACCACCAAACAGCTATTCATCTTTGGGGAATATGCTGTACAGAAATGTCTTTGTATGTGGGGCCCTTTTTCTGCAGCAGCAGAATTTGTCCCCCTATTTTTCATCGTTTTACACAAAAACTTGAATTAAAGAAAATATATTCAAGAAGACTGCATATTTATTTCACTGCAGAGCACATTTGTGGGGTTATTTTCAACAAAATGTGTCCAAATGGCTTTTTTTAAAATAGGTTTCTGCAAAGGGAGGGGATGTAAATGCAGAGGTTATGTATGGTTTTGGTCATCTTAAAAAAAAACAAAAAAAAACACTGTGATAATCTATAACTGGTTTTGGGTTTTCACTCTGACCCAGTGTAAGGGCCTTTAGACAATTAAAAAAGATTTTGTGGATTATTCCTGACAAGTACTTTTCCAGGATAGTGAGCCGGGGTAAAATGGAACAATAATGCCTTAAGTGTGGAATATATCGGGACTGTAGTGCATGGCGATAGCAGCTGACACATTAAACATTAAAATAAATTACCTAACCTTTACAACTTGCAGCGCCAATAAGAGGAAAAATGACAGATCATGGGTTATTATTCACCAAGAGAGCCTATACATAATAATGATGTCATCAATAATGGCTGTGATATCACGGCTTCTGCAGCTTTTAAAAAACATTTAAGGGAATTACTTTATTTTGAATCATCTGTCTGAGTCCAGGACTCAACCACTCAGCCGGGGGATAAAAGGACAGAGACTTTAAAGGGGACAGACACAGAGAAACAGAGAGAGAGGGAGAGGGAGGGAGGGAGGGAGGGAGGGAGAGAGAGAATGAAGAGTACTGAGGGAAGAAGAAAGAAAAATGTGCCACATTACGCTGCTGTTACCAAACGGCGCTCATGAGTCAATTTGCCAAATAATGCGAATAGAACTTGACTGAAGAGGCACATCAGTACTATTAACGGGTAAGACTGTCAGTGACCAGCACAGCACTAATACATCTGCCATGAAAAATAACAGAATTATCTTGAAAATCTTCGCAGCCAGTGGTGGGCTTTCAATTTTGTTGTGCTCTGTGCAAGAGAAAGTCATTTTTATTTAAGAGAGGGCATGAAGGCCATACATGTGAATTTAAAGGCATGATATTTGGATCCTTGTTTACATTTAGCTTACTTAAATCTCCCTATTTTACTGCATGCATACTGTGTGCAGACAAATTAAATATATTTTTAAAGTCTGTGCAGCAGAAATGACCACATGTTTCTGTAAAATCTTTGCATCCTTTTGTGTGTCTGTGCTGAATGTTTTCAGTAATAACAGCCAGTGCTCTCATCACTCTATTTGGTAAAGGCCACATGTCGACAGGTTTGGTTTTGGATTGAAAGACATTAAGTCTGTTTGTCAAAAGGTGGAGGTAAGATTAAAAAGAGATGAAAGCATGTGGCATTTGTATTTTTGCATACATACTTGCAATGTTACATCTAGGAAAGTTTGCATTTACTGAAGTTGACCCTGGAAAATTCACCGTTTTCAAACTTTTCATTCGTCTAGTATGATTTATAGCATATTTCTTAATACAATACATAAAAAGGGACAAAAGCTTAACACTAAAATCCATGTTTTCTGAAATAATCATCTATAAATTCAGATTATGTGAGATGAATTGCATGTTTTCATCTTTCTGTTTTACAAACTTGAAAAAAGAAACTGTAATTACTCACAGAATTCGAGCAATGCTTTTGTGTGATGCTCACAGATTTGTCCCCTCTAATGTCCTTCAGAGAAGTGTTTCAATGCACACTGTAAATGTGAAAAAGACAAGATTTTGCTCTTTCCTTTCCAATGATGCCTCCTGATTGATACCGTCTGTTCCATCTGATCATACATTATAGGACACATTACAGCATATTGTGCATTTCAGTAAGGGTCATTTTCTGAGAGCCGTTTACTCTGCCTCTGCAGAAAATCTTAAATAAATTTAATTGTCTGCATCCGCCATCAGAAATGACTTTATGCGTTTTGCTTCATAATTAAGAGCTTTCACATCCATAAACTTAAATCACTGTGCACAGCTGTTGAGGTGTAATTAAAGCATTAAATATGTGAACGATCAACTCCCACTAAACAAGATGACACCAACACCCCCGGCACAGAACTTAGAGGTGAACAGTGAGCTGGCTGAGCTTTCTCTCAAACTAGATCTCTACTGTTTCTCCTTTTCTTCTGTTTTCTAACTCTCGTATTCCACTCCCATAAATCTCATCGGTTCTCCACAGCATTAAGAGCTGAGCTGATGCTAACAACATTAGCCGATGATTTAATGATGCTGTAGATGAGGACAGTCATCCTCTTTCTGTCATTCTGTCTCTTTTTTTTTTCATCTCCGCCTGCTGGCTGAGGATACAGACACCCTGTGTGTTTTTGAGGATGAGGGTGGTGGCGCTCGTATCTCATCCACCTCCATTACTCCAAGGTCACACGGTTGCTTTTCTTAATGTGATCAGGGAAAGTGTCACTTTTGCAGTTCTGTGGCAGTAAATAAGAAGCGGCTCTAATTTGAATGTAGTGTACCAGAGGCCCTTTATGGGTTGTTAATTTAGTGTTTAAATACATTTAACAGTTGAGAGAGAGTACTGATTAGGCCGGCTCTGCAAGTGGAGGCTATTTTTCTCTCCACCATTTCCACTGACTTGCTGTAGATTATTATTGTTATGATGTGACAGATGAACGCAGGGCTTATTTTGAATTAAGAGAACCTTCAAAGGCAAAGAGAGCGATAAAATATGTCATTTTCTTAAATCATTTCTCCTTCATTTCTCCTCAAAACCCTTTCACTCTTTTTTTCTTGTCTGAGAAAAGGATTCTCATGGCAAATGCACTGACATACAACAGGAGTATTTCCTCAAAGTTATGTTCAGATATTACTATTTCTAAGCAGCATGTGTTATCAGATAAATAAAAAGTAACATCACCTTTTTTATCACAACAAGGAGACATTTTTGATGACATCTGACTATGATTTGTCAGGGTTTTTTCTTTCAGCAACCAAACAAATGTTTCTCCTTCAACATCCACTCACAACTGAAGCGGAATTTAAGATGTTTTTGACCCCATTGATTGGGGTTAAAAAACTACTGTACCCTTTCATAACTCCAGCAAACTAATGAAACCACAAGGCACTCCAATATTGTGGTAACTGTCATAAATAATTAACAAATGAAATACCCTTTACTGTCATGAAGTCTTTAAAAAGTCATTTGATAGCCTACATCTCACCACAGACTTTCCAAAAACAAAGCTCTGCAATTTTTTCCACACAAAAAAATCAAGTATTTAGAGTTAAGATAGCCTGATGAATCAGTAATCAAGTTAATATTCTGCATTTTGAAATTATCAACATTGTCATGCTAACGAGGCCTGTGAAAAAACTAAGAAAAGTGTCTGCAGACACTGCAGGCAGCCTCATTAATGTGGCCACTGTAAAATTTCAACACCCCTCAAATAATAAAATGTCTTTTGTTATTTTTCTTTTAATCCTAAACTATAGCATATTAAAACTACAACAATTACTGGCTGGTGTTTTTTATTTTCTTATAAACATTAGGACAATGCAGTGTGGTATTGATTCTGCCAAATATCAGTCATATTCTAAAATCTTTATCATAACCCAAAGTTTTTTTTCTATTGAATGAAATATAAAAGAAAATTATGGTGCCAGTTAAGACATTCATGTAGTATTAACAATGTTATGTCAGTATCATATTTAAGTTATTTGCCAACCTGCTCTCTCTTTATTTGCATCAGCCATCTAAAGAAAAAAAACAATCAAATGCGGCACAAAGTAGAAAAACCTTGCAAAAGAACTTGATTTAATCATAATATCAATTCGGTGTGTCTCTCTGGAGATGTAAAACTGTCAAAAATAAAAGGTATCTCAATGCACTAAACTCTGATTGCACAACCAGGGACTGTTTTTATTGTATACAATTCTGGAGGTAGTTCAACCAAATACAAGTTTATCAACATATTTGAGGAACATCCTTGAAGATACATCAGAATGCTACAATAAAATAAAATTGGAAACATTAAATAGAGATAAAATCAGTTTATTTTCCCGTATGTAGATGTCTTAATTTCTTCAACCAGAGGCCAGCCTGTACTGCACCTCTCTCTCTCTCTCTCTCTCTCTCTCTCTCTCTCTCTCTCTTTCTAATCCTAGCAGCTTCATCTGATGAAGTCCTTGAGTTTTTACTGCCTTCTTTATATTTTTTTCCCAAAACTTTCCCCTTTTACCACTTCTTCAACCAGCTGAGAGCATGCATTGACCATGAAAGCCAATAAGGCCCCGACCACCCACCTCAATGTAACAGATTTCTCCTGACACACAATGCCAGTTATGAAATTGGAGGATAAGTTAATGTGTCAGTGTGGCATTGATTTTTCATTTGCTTCTCACTGCCCCCAGTCCCAGAGCTGGCCCAGGCCTTTCCTTCATGCTTCAGGATGGATTACTGTGGCCATCGGTGAAGCACAGCATCGTAGGGTGACAGGAGAGCCAGTGCATGCGTTCATGAGAGGTGCCACACCTGATTACAGGTGACACCGTACCATCGTCGACCACTGTGCCAGGAGAGCTCAAATACCAAGATCAGAGCCTCATTCAGAGCTGTTCTCTTAAAAATTTCCAGGAAAAACTGTAGTATTTTCCTATGTAATCTATACTTATGTGCACTTTCTTAATCAAAAAACTGAACTCTATTTCTACATCTCAAATTTGCATTGGGTTACAATAATGTATAAAGCACTGAAGAGGCCTCAGCAGTGTGGATAAAATGAGGAGTACAAGAAATCTGTGGCTGGTCCCAATGAAAGGAAAAATACGCTCACGTAACAACAACACGGTGCTCAATGAGCTATGTCCTCAGTTCCATATGAGATTGGTTAATACAAAAGCTTGCTGGTGAAAAACATTGTCCTGCTCGCAGTGACAAAGACAAAGTGCCTGTGTTTGGCGTACGCGAGTCAAAGGGACAGGTGACGACAGGGAGGGAGACCAGGGAGGGAATTTGAATTTCACATCTAGGAGGAGGCAGCATGTCATTAAAAACCCTAATTTCAGTGTCAGGTAGACTTACAGGTGATCCATCATCTTGTCAGAAGAATTTTATTTTATTTTCAAAGTACTTCAAAGCAGACTTCCAGACTTTTTACTTCAGCTCCAATTATAGTTAAACACAATTAACAGGAAAGTCTAGTCCCCTGTGTACGCTGGAGGAGATACCTGCTCATTCAAGCAGATCTGAAAGAAGCTGAATATCAAACATTCTGCATAAATGATAAAGAAACTACTTCTGCAGTTTGTTCTTTTCTCTGGGAAAGGGGGAGTATATCATAATTGATGGATATTAACAACTCTGAAGTTAATATTCCAGCGTTTCATACATAGCTGCTGCATTGCTCTTCATATACCACCTGCAAACTGCATATCAGCACCCATGAATGCCATTTATTGGTACATTTCTAAATGTTAACGCCTGTCAGCTCCAATCTCTCCGAAGGAGGCGCTCGGGAAATAAAATGCATCGGAGGGGACCTGAGAGGAGGACACACGTTAACCCAGATAGGCTGTGACAAAACACCATTACCTTCTCCTGTTCACACAGTGACGTACAGGACAGCTACGAGTCGCTGTGTCCCCGAGAGGAATCCATCTAAATGAGAGACACGCACGGAAATGTTCTCACATTCTTTTCAACAAGGTCTGAGGAAACTTGGAAGTTTTATCCCTTTCTCGTGGTATTTTGCTTTTTAAAACTCGGATCTGTAAGCCACAGTGTGAACGTCATGAATCCTGTATTTAAAACATTACTTTACATAAGATTAAGAGAAAGATACATTCTGTACTCAACGTGTCACTGTCAGTACTGCACTAGCTAAATGTTTTTAAAGCAGTGGGTTGTTTATTCTTAGCTGTTTTAGGTCACACATAATCCAGGATATTGCTGTAACAAATATGAATCCTAAAACTAAGTAATTGAAGATTAAATGAATAATGTGCATTCAAGACTTAAAAGTGTCAAGCAAGTTTTGAAGCAAAGTATTCTCATTAAAGCTCCTGTGAGAAGTTTTTATCTACTTATTTTACAGATTGTAATAAATACTATTTTGTCTATTTGAGCAACAACAGCAAACAAACCCATAAGGAGTTATTCCTCTAAACTTATTTTGATGCCTGTAATATCTGTTAAGGATTGGTGTCAGTCAAACCCACATTGAACCAATAATTCCTCACAGGAGCTTTAAGAAGTGCATCATTTTATCATTACTTTCAATATTTTAAACTTTAAGCAGAGTGCTGGTGTTTAAAGATATCATGAGAAGCTTTTGGCAAGTTGTTAAACAGACTTAAATATAAAGTAATATTTTTTTTATCAAAAGCCAGGAGCAGGTGCCTGTCATACTGAATATCTCAGGGTTGCAAGGACAAGTCCCCTTTTTGACATTTTCAAAAGGAACGATTATTGACGTGCATTCTGAAATTAAGATGATATAGACTCTTTGTGATAAACATCACTTACCTCTTTAAGATCAAATTACCCTGCTTTAATTTGACCTCAAAGCTTGGCAAAACTTTAAAGTCAACTAATGTTAACAGCTCTACAACTTAGGGCTACAATACTTTTTTTAATCACTTGATGATGTGAGGAGTAACAATAGCTGTAAAAGTGATAAGTTCTGTTTGCAAAATTGAAGTGAAAAGTGAGAACATGAAAACTTAAAACTTCTTTCAGAATGTTATTTATAAAATTGATGCAAAGCTATAATCTACTGAATTTAAAGATAACTCGATATGTTTCAGTATTTTTTAAAAACGACTTCTGTTAAACAAAAAAGACCCTGCTTTCTCCCAAAAATGTGCCAGCCTGGGTTAAGAGTCTGAGTCAAGCAGATAAGGAGAGGTTTATGGTGCTAAGTGGGATGTACGCCAAAACCACACCATATATTTTCCAATAATGTTGGTACAAAATGAATGAATGTGTGAATGTACTAGCTCTATCTCTGGTAAAAGAAAATCCATGCCCTAAAAGACACCCTCAGATCCTTCACACCCTGCAGAGAGTGGAGATGTTTGATGGTGTCAGTCCAGATGAATGTGACACAGGCAGTCCAACCACACTGAGCTCCAGCTGCTGTCGTAACATGGATATATAACCACTGTCGTCCCTACATCAGGCTGCCTAAATGGACAAAAATGCCAGGGCAGCAAAAAATATCGAAGAAACCCAGAGCTTCATTAGCAGAACCTTCCCAGCATGCTTTGCGATGACAAATGATTGACTTGGAACAATATCTAAGGCGATCAGGATAAAGTACCAGCCATTTCAAGGCTCAGCAAAATTCAAATTCTAATTAGACCTTGCACCACATTCCAAATAAAAATGGGTCCCTAGGTGGTTTACCCTATCAGGTGTCTCTCCCAGACCACTGAAACAAAACGAATAAAGAAAATGATTAAAGCGATAACAAAGGCATAAAATTCAAATTATAGCAGCATCACATCTGGGATCTGTATGTCACTACACTACCATTCCTGCTCTCCCTCTCCTTTCTCTCTCATCAACACATTCACACACACATAGACATGCAGCATTCCTTTCTTTCTGCACTAGGGCAATCAAAAGAACAAGGGGGAAAAAACGACCGGGAGTGGGAGAGAGAGAGAGTGACAAAGCAGGGAAATTAAAAGGTAGAGAGCGAGAACGCAAATAGGCTCTCAGCTTTAAGGTTATTAATGACTCCTCAAAAATGTGCGACTTTTCCAATCTCTCTGAGAAGCGCTTGAAGGAGCCTGCAGATGAAGCTGACCTTCACAATGTTCTTTGGTCTTTAGTTAAGAAATTCACTCACCATTATGGCATCATTAGGGAAACAAGGATAAAATTACTCCATGGTTAATGACCTATAGGATCCCCACCAAAATTTGTTTCAGATCTAATAAAACTGAGCTTAACACAGCCGAATGAATTATGAGGACTGCTACGTCGGGTATTAAAATGTGGGGAAATAGATTTTCAGAAGCTAGGAGGACTGGACTTTTCAAATCAGATAGTAGAATGGAATTTTCTGGGCAATAAATTCTACCATGTCTCAATTTCATTTTTTTTTTTACCTCACAGAATTTTTCAGGCTGTGATGGAATCTGTGAGTGGGATGGCCTCTAAAAATTCATTGCCAATTGCCGTCTCCTCCTCTATCCCCTTAAGGTAGATAGATTGATGGATGAACGGCTAAATGGGCAAATAAGTGGAGAAAAGTATAACCAAACGAAAACTCAATGTATGATGGAAATAAATGATTAGATACACATATAGATATATTCTAAAAATCCCAGAGGGCACAGAAAAAAGACAAGATAAGTCAATAGAAAGGGTTTGAAAAAAGAAGAGGCGGTAATGCTGATTACTTTACATGTTTACATTTTTCTCCAGCTAGCTCCTAAATTTAGCGCAAGCACAGCCAGTCATTAGCACAATGCAGGGGACACAAAACTCAATGAAGAGGACAACATAAAGCCGCAGGCAATATGCAGCACACACACACACACACAAGCACCAAAATGTGCACACTACTGCACCTTTGCATGTAACATGATGAATTCTGTTGGTTAAAAAGGCCATTTTAAAAGCAGCATTGGTTTAGCATGGTTTGGTTGCAGCCCCTGAGAAAGGGTTTGTGAGCTAATGGCATTTGCTCTCTTTAAACTTTAATCTTTCCTATTAATTCCCTGCAACTGGAGAATGTGCGAGAGTTAATGTTCCATGAACGTGTTTCTCACTCTGCAATCTCTTCAAGCTAATTACCTTCAGGTGCTAAATGGGGGGAAATTGCAATCCATTTGGAAGGGAGAAATTTCACCTCCCCTTTGCCTATGTAACACGGAGGGTGCTGTTAAAAAGAAAGAAAATCAAACATAAGCAGCCTGGTCTGGAGTACATTTAATCAAAAAATGGATGCTCTGTGCAGAGCCCTGATTGGCTCGCCCATTCCAAGGTAGCTTTGGGAGAGCAAATTACTTCCTGCGGTTTCCCGCCTCACTGCTTACTCTGCAGGTCACTTGGAGGTCAGCAGGTGCAGCAGTGGACAAAACGACCAACAGATGTTTGATTGACATGGATCATGCAGATTGGCAATCAAAGTTTTTGTGATGTGAAGGGAGAGGCTCACTGAACGGCCATTTTGGGGGGGTGAACACCAAGGAGGTAGAAAAGAAGGCTAAGTAGGAATTAAAAGCAGATTAAATCAATGTGGCACAGTTATGACTGCTCCAACTAAACATTGAATCTTAGGTGGTGATGTAGTTATTTATCAAGGATAGAATCACGTGGCACTTGAGTCAATCATTAATCAGTAACAAAGACATAACTCGTAGCAGACAAACAGCTTGAATAAGTTTTACCTTTAAAGGGCTGGTCTGTGGAGGAGGGTGATGTGAAGAGGAAGTGCAAAGGGAGATAAGGTCAGGGCGAGGAGGCAGTGGGGGTTCTTCTCTCTCTTCAGAGGAGCCTGAAGCGTGGAGGGTCACTTTGTCCCTTGTTTGATCCTTGTCTTCAGATGACACAGCAGGAAATTAAAGATGAAAGGGAGGTTCTGGCTACTGTCTAATAAACACAGAAAGAGAATGCCCTCATTTAATGCCACATATCCAGTCCAGATGTGTTGTTTGTGTGGCTGATCAGCACGTAGAACAGGATTTGCAGAGAACTTTTGTTCACAGAGAAACCTCGTCAAACTGTGTCCACTTGAATCCAGTCTTAGCAAACAGCTTTTTTTTTGTTTTGGACCTGTTAAAGTTAGAAATTTCAAACTATTTCTTTATTTTGTACTTTTTAAAAACTCTTTGCAATACTATTTTCTTTACTAATTCTAGTAATAAAACTAATGCTCATTTTCATAACCACGCAACAAAGCTGTCTCACTTTCAGTGATACATGTACTTTTATATTCCCAATAAATTGCAACAAAAGGTTTGTACAAAGGAAACAAGTTAAATCCCTTCTGACAGTAATTCCTAAACTGTGTGATTTAAAGGTCACACAGGTGGGCCACAAGATTGCGAAGTTAAATGTTTCATTTTGTTTTTGTTTTTTTTACTTTTACTGATTACTTTTACACTGTATTGTGACCACTTCCTTTTTCATTTACAGGAAGATTTGAATTTGGGCTGCTGTGAATTTTTTAGTGCAATGAGAAAATTCAACTTTCACATGGAAACTTTTTGCATGATGTAATTAAATTCATTGGGGAAAGCTTTGTTACAGTCAATGTAATCAAATTTTTTTGAGTAAAGGAGGAGAGGCCCTAAGAATATCCTTGCACCTCTTGGGCATTTTTCATCACAGCTAAGGCTGGTTTATCTGGTATGGGAGTAGTAGTATTATAATACCTAAAACAAAGAGGAGTGTTGTCATGATATACAATGAGACAGAAAAAATAGCAGCACACATTTTTTCCCGCGCATATTTCTTGTGCGTAATAATAAATGAATTAGTGGTGGGGAGTACTACAAACAGCCCATATCTTAGACAAACACTCGTAGAGACGGCCCTGAGCTCCCACTGTGTTGAAGAATCTCCTGCTAACAACACTCCCTCCCATTTATCTCTGTGGCAGGAAAAGAGCACGAGCTGGGCGGCTGAGGAAACATCAAAAGAAGAGCATTACAGATAACTGCAGCTCTGCTTTTCTTGTGTCTTCTATAAAAAAACAACTCCATGCTGGTAACTAAAACCCAAGAAGCAGATAGCTGGCTCTATTGCACTCTGTGTGGCCTTTTGCTTCCATCATTTCATGCAGATTGCTTGAAGGCATAAGTAAACCCAGAATGGCCGCTGATGTTTTCCTGTGTTTTTATTTTTTCTTCCCTAAAATGCCAAAGCTATTTGCTTAAATCATTAGAGGTGTTATGGTCGTAGAATGGCTCGGGCGAGTAGCATCCCTGTGTAGTAGTGAAAGGTTATTTTCTTCATGAACACTTGAGGGTCCACTGATCCCTTGTAAGTGTCTGTTGGAAAATGCATTGACATTTTGCGTGAATGGAAAAACCCTCCTCAATAGACTCTCTTTCATTGCTCTTCAGGTTTCAGGTCATTATACCCGCAATAGGGGACCACTCAACCTAGTTTGGTATTACCTCTGAGAAAACCCTTGTGCTACTTCCCTCACTACATTCACAAATTTGGTTTAAGATGGGAGTCATAAACCTTTGACCTGAAGTCAGGTTTTAGATGGACAAAGGTTTTTTTTCATTCAGGCATCATTGATTATTTATGTAGTTTGTGTTTTAGAAAGATGATAGTATATGAGGCAGTATTGTAACTTTTTATGAATCAATTAGACTCTGTATATACTGTAACTAATCTTCTGGTACTTTTGTTGGAAGTTTTGTGGATACTTATCCAACATTAATATTCAATTTTGATCAAATGAAGAGGCATTTTTCAGCCTAGGTGAGCACAAAGAAATCAGGACTTACAAACATCAAACATCGCCTTAAGCCAACATGTACTTGTAGAAAAACTCATTCATTAAGACATAAAAATTACTCTTAATTTATTTTTAGAGAGTAAAAATACATAATAAGAGTGTACTCGTATCCTCAACCAATGTATAGGTACCAAAACTGACGGGTTTAATTCAATATGTCTCTTATTTGGGAGATGTTCAAGTTTTCATACTACAGAATAAACCCAATGCTGTAATACAGTGCACATATGTTTTGCATTATTAATAATGATGAATATAACCAGCGCTAATGTGTCAGCTTGTTTGTATTAAACTCACTTTGACAGCTTTAAGTAATCTGTGATTGTAAATCCCTGAAAGTGTATCATTTATCAAGTTGAGCATGCTTCAAATGGAAAATCTACATCTAAAAAAATCCACATCAAAAACCATTCAGTGAGGCCTTTGGATTGAAAAAATGCAGTGTAGATTGGCTCAGGATGTTCAAGCTTTCATTACATTACTGATAAATTTGGAGAAAAGAGCAATACTGTGTCCATTAGAACATATTATTTTTCCTGGAAAGTTATCACTGTATCTCCTTACAGGATCATTAGCAGTTGTTTCAGCATCTATCTCATGTTCTTATACAGCATGAGGTTTTAAAAACAAAGTCAGAGGCAAAAAAAGCAAAGTTTCTCTCATCACGCAGGATACAGATATAGTCATGGGCACCAATCTCAGCAGACACGTCCATTCTATGCAAATGCT
Organism: Thalassoma bifasciatum; assembly: GCA_008086565.1. NCBI lineage: Eukaryota > Metazoa > Chordata > Actinopteri > Labriformes > Labridae > Thalassoma > Thalassoma bifasciatum. The sequence goes on along the minus strand of RPOG01000046.1, from coordinate 345,100 downwards.
GCACCTGCCACCAGTTGTAAAAGCTTGTGCAGTTTCAATGAAAACAGGGTTCACATCATTTGGAAAGGTAGACTTGCCATTTCACGCACCAGTATCCCAGCAATCCGTAAAGACCAGGAGACATTCCTCGACGGGATTAGAATTTTACGATCACCAGAAAAACGACTTCAACCCCAAAAGTCATCCCTGCCCTTCTTTCTCTTTCTCCTTGCCCCAAAATATTTGTATCAAATGTCGTTTTAATAATCCTCTCATATGTTTTTCATCTGTCTGATTGCACATTTTAAAGTATCTTCAACATTTTTTAAGGATATGAAGGGATAATACGAGCCGACAATATCTCACTGCAGATTTTAAATAACTAACTGCTAATTAAAAAGAATAAAGTATAATTCAGCCCACCAGCTCTGAAGAGAGCTACAATACTGAGGTGGTCAGAGACTATATGGATAGCAGTTGGCCAGGCCTCCACGTCCAGTCAGGCTGAGTCGGTTCACACTGATAACGTAGGTAATGGTGTTTCTGGAAGAGTGAGGCCAGATGAAATACACCACACGGACAGATACCACAGGCATACTGGCCCCTTCTGTCGGAAAATTTCATTTTTTCCGGCAGGACGCCATGAATACTGAGGCTGAATCCAAATCCGGTTTTCCGCACTTTATCAGCGTGTGGCCCACCAAGTGGTGAGATGGGGGGGAAGTGGAGGGCTGAAGGTGGGGTGTGTATGTGTGTGTGTGTGTGTGTGTGTGTGTGTATGTGTGTGTGTGTGTGTGAGGGGGGTAGCGGGTTAAGGAGGGGGGGGTGCTCCACTCAGCCGAGACCCTCCACTTTAATCCAATTTACAGCCTCCCCCAGCAAAAGATAATTACAACCCTTAAACCAGCTAGGAGAGGGCTAGAAAGAAAAGGCCTCACTCACCCAAACTGTGCCTCTGGCCCCTGAAGTCTCCACCTAGAGAAAGAGAAGAGAGAGAGGAGAGGGGTTGGGGGGGGGGGCTCTGTTAGCAGGACTCATGCAAAGGCATTGTGACAAACTAAGAGTGTGTGTAGCTAATGAGGCAAAGTGATTTTTTTTTCCTGCAAATGGATGCCCGCTGGGCAGAGGTAGAATGTGCCCCAGGACTTCTTTTCTTGCTGATGCTCAGCACAGATGTAGGGGAGGTGTATTTTAGGTTGGTTTTTATATAAGTGTGTATTTACTCCATGAATCAATGTACCTTAACAGAGCACATTTGTGCAGATACCTATGGTCTTCATAACATTTCTAACCTGTTTCTTATGTAGGATTAAATGCTAGATTTTGGAATTATGCTCATATTTCTATTTTGTGTCTCAGGTATTACAAATTCTATTCAGCTGCAAATAAGTGCTATTCTTTTTTTCAAGTGGAGAGAAGAAATGAGCTCCTTTTCTGCTATGCAAGAGGTTTTTGATTTTTGTTATCATTGTTTAGGATCAAAATCACTTGATGCTGGGCTTCTGGATCCTGTGTGATAGGAAATTAATTTTTTAGCTTCTTTTTCCTCGACTGCATCTTTGTCAGAGGTCTTTGAAGTGCAAAAGAAGAAATGGGGTTAACTTTTGCAAAAGAATGTGAAGAAATAATAATGAAGGGGCTCACAGGGGAGCGGAAACGCTGGCCAGTCCTAATTAATAGAAGGAGAGACACTCCCAAAGTCTCCCATTCACAGACTCACAATGGAGTTCTCCACCAAGCAGAACCTGGAATGGAATATGGGAGGAGTGAATGGAGACAGGGTAAAAAAAAAAAAGAAAAAGGAGACAGACTAAAGCCCTGAATCTTTTTACACCCATCCATCTGATTGTATTTCTATTTTATAGCATTAGACCCAGGTTTGTGGTCCTATAGTCCACGTTCCATTCAGTGAGACCATGTTCAGAGGATCCCACTGGTCAGTTTTGTAAATATGGCTCCTGGCAGTGCATTTGAAAGGATGGCACATTTCCAGGACTTAGCCAATGCAGGCTCGCTCTTTCTTTCAGACACTCTCTCTCACACCATCTCTCTCTCACTCTTCCTCTCTCTGTGTCAGGTGCATTAACAGCCACTGGAGTCAAGAGCGATGGCAGTCGTACCAAGGGGGGGGGGATTTGCCACAAGTCAAGTCAGGATGGGAGGGGTTTGTGAGGGGCAACAGGAGAAGTGTGGACCCACCTGCCACTGATTATCCTCCCAGTTAGAGGGTTTAGTCTTGACCTCTGAACTTCAGTGCTGCCCCACACCACTAATCTGTTAATTAACCGAGAAATACCCTGGAAAAACTTTGAACGGCCTTTGTGTGTGCGTGTGCATGTGTGCACGTAAGTGTGTAAAGGGAAGAGACAACAAAAGCAACAGACAAGGAGACAAGGAGAGAGAAAGTCATTGAGAGAGAGGAAGTAAAACAGAGAAAAGAGAAAGAGAGAGTAAAGTAGGATCACACTGAGGCATGACACTCTGTGTATAGCAGCACATTCTACTGATGCTGTGTAGTTGGATAGGTGGGACACTCAGGCACTATCTTATATGCTTGCTCTTGTCTTGATAGCAGGAATATTAGGTCTCCATCCTTACAGCTTCATAAAATCCTCAATTTTTTAAAGTTATATTTTGAGGCTTTTAAACCTATATACGTAGAGGACAGTGGACAGAGCAGGAAACTGAGAGGGAGAGGGAGAAAGGGAGAGAAGAGCGAGAGAGAAGAGAGAGAGGGAGGGAGGGAGAATGACATGGGGGTAAGGGGCCTCCAGCTGGAACTTAAACCAGTCTGCTGGCTATTTGGGTGCGCAACCTAACCACTAGACCAAGCTGGCACCCTACTTCCACAACTGTTGACCCTGAATGCACCAAAGACCCAAAGTAAATCTGTGAATGTTTGAACTTTTTAGACTTATTTGGGATATGGGGAAAGAGAGGAGTGAGATATGATGGAGGAAGATGCTTTCTTTAAAGGGGGCTTACAGTTAAAATGCTAAGCTGAACTTATGTCCTGGCACAAATAATATAAAATGAATGAATTCTTTTTTATTCAAGTTTCAAATCACCACTCAAGAAAGGCAAAGTAAAGCTTAAAAAAGTTTCTTTTTTTATTTTACTGTCTTTTCATCATATGGGTGTAAAAGAAATATGTAATAGATGTTCATTATTTTCTTCCAAAACAACGGAAAGGCCATTATTTTGGAGGAAAATTAATAACTAGAACATCTTCTGCTTTCAAAATAAAAGCTACAGACATTAGATGTAAGTTAAAATTAAATTTTGCTTCACTTAGTGTCCTGACTGACACTCATTAAAATGTTTTCCTGGTCTGATTCTTTTAGGAAGGGCAGTCCCTCAGTATGTCCAGCACTGTTTATCAAAATTACCTTTAAATAAATATTCAAAAGAAATCATGGGACATTAACATTCTAACCCGCCTGGTTCTGAGATCCTGAGATGGGTTTGGGGAGGGTTATTGATACACTGCTCAACTGTTATGCTGTATTTGTAAATGTAAATAAAAAAGGGATACAACTTGAATATATTTCACATGAGACAAAGGTTGAGTTTATGAAGATTTTATTTGAAAAACAAGTCAAAAAGTTGGGAGTGACTCTATTACTGAGGTTTCTAATCAACCATTGCTCTAAAAATAAGCACAGAATTCATTTTATGGGCTCAGAATAAATACTTCTTTTCAGTGTCATACTTAATTTTGTTAAAATCGAGTTCTATCTTCTTTGGGTTAATTTTGCTCCTCAGCTACCGTATTTTTCAATGTCTCATAAGGACACGAAGGTTTCGAACTTGTCTGTGCATGACACATAAAATGAGATAACTAACAAGCTATAAAGTGTAAAAATTAAATATGTATTAACCTTTATTTACTGTAATCTCTGTAGTGTTTTATCTAACTTTTTGATACACAGTTCATTACTATAATGACCCCATCACACTGATATAATGATGCGTATTTTTCCTGGTTGATGAGACACACCTGGTTGTCCTGCTGTAAACAAACTAAAATCTCAGAGGTTGCTCTGACTGGTGAGGCAGCTGATAAGTGGGCCAACAAAGTCAATTAGTTCTGTGTTTATTAGTATGTGACAGGTGCTGGGTCATGCAGATTAACTCACAACCCTTGGAGGGATGGGACAACAATAATGGTGAAACATGTCCGTCCGACCAGAAAGTAAAGGTAGCAAAAGGAGCAACGCAAAGCCTGCTCAATTAATTATGTGGATTAATGAAGTTCTGCTTGATTAAATGTTGATGCCATTAAAAAACGCCTAGTTTTTCTCTCCATTGTGACATAATGGACACTCCTAGATAAATAATGGAATCCTTCATGGTTACAAGAACTGACACATTATATGTTATATACCACTCCCCCTCCTGAGCCCTCAATCGATTAATTAAGGCTATTACCCTTGATTATCCAATCAAAGGTTTTATCCAGATTCGACCTCTAACCTTCAACCTTCTCTGACTGGAAGGATATTGATTTAAGAGGAATGTTTTATTTTCAGCTACTGGAACAACATGAGCTTTAAAAAACAGTTGCTGACAAAGTGTCCTTTCATTGACCCTAGAGAGCTGTAGCAGCTATTGTTTTTGTACACTTCAGGTTGAACAGGCAGCTAAAACATCACAGTGCAACCATTTAGACAACTATTACATTAAATAATTGTCAAAATGAAGTGCGGGATCGATAACACTCACTGTTCTCTGAGAGCTACTGATGCAAAAAGTTACCTATCCTGTAATTCACCATAATATCCTGTTTATTTTTGCTGTCAATACAAAATATCAATTATGGTTTTTAAGGTTATAAGAGAAAATATTTAAATGATTATGTTATTTTGTGCTACATCCTCTTCTATCGTCACAGTTTTTAGTTCACTTTTCCCCTTCGTGATATAGGAAGCATGTAATGTTTGCAAATGTAATTACTGTGGTGTTTATATAAATGAGCAATGCATCAAAAAAACAAACTGATCAATAGTTCAAAGCATCGTGACCTGAAGCTGGTCACAGAGTGTTTCAGGCATAATGAACTACCTTATGGTGAAACTATGAGCTGCCTCAGGATTTCTTCTTCATGTGCAACATCTGATTAATGATCAACCCCGATGGATCTTTACTGTGAGTTTAATCTCGTCTCTGCTGTTGGTCAGTCATTGATTCAAGTGGAAATGGGTTTAAATGTATGCAGTACAATAACAGTAATACTGTGAAAGCATGTTGTATATTTCACTTCTACATACCTACAGTGGCATGTTTTCCTCAGCGTTATTTCTTATTACCAAGAACAGTGGGTCTTTCTGTTTTGACTCTCACTATGGAGCCTGATGTAAGCAGCAATAAGACCAAGTTAATATTTAAGCAACCTGACTCATGACACAAACTCCACAAGGTACTAGAACCTACACCCAAAATATAAGTTTTGGGTAGATGATTAACTAAAGGTTATTTTTCTCTTTCATTATTATTTTTTTACTGTATAAGGGTGCCCTTAAAGTTTTTCACTCCCCCAAGTGCATCTGAGCTAACAGGATCCATGTGAACAATCTTCCCCCTGGCAGAATCTGAAACACCACTGATGTGTCAACATATCAAATAACCATTGTGAAATGCCATGGCCACACTCACTCCTTGTTTTGGTGCTTGCTGAACAAGCCTGCGTGGGATTGCTCTCCCTCACCCTGTGGTCTGTCCTCTAGGGTGCGAGGAATCTGAGTCACTCACTGCACATCAGGCTTTTCCCCCCGGGGGCCCTGGCACTGGCAGAGGCAGGTTAACAAACTGTAAAGGCTTCAACTGAGCAGCACACAAACTGTTTTCTCTCCACAAAAGGGATTGGCTCCAACAAATGTCATAAGCCTATAATGAGATAGCTGATCTCTGTAGTAAAGAAGAAAAGAAAAGAAAAATGCTTCCCCTCTGCAGTCAGTGGCTATTAGAGTCAGAGAGAGGAAAAAGGGGAAGCTGCCCCATTCTCTCAGAAGCCCCTCGGAGGCTGGCCAACATGACAATGCTGGTCAATTAATTGGTGAAAAAGTGAAAATCCAATTAATGTGTATCAAGCTGGCAGTTTTGCATGATGATGGCTCATTAGGAGACCAAGCTGAGGGTGGTGGAGTAGATGGGTGGAGGGGCTTAAACCTCACTCATTAAAGCTCTGTCTTTCTCAGCGGGGTTTTTAGAGACTGGCTTATTTATGCAACAGGTTCTAAACAAAACCTCAATGTAACGCTCACTTAGGAGATATGAAAGTGATGAATTCCTAAATGGTGTGGGTGGGTATTCTTTGGTTCTAGGGCAAAAACATACTTGTACTTACACTTTATCTTATACTATTTATCTTCTTTAAATGTACAGTTGTGCTCAAAAGTTTGCATACCCCGGCAGAATTCATGATTTCTTGGCCATTTTTAGAGAATATGAATGATAACACGAAAACTTTTCTTTCACTCATCGTAAATGGTTGAGTGAAGACATTTACTCAAAAAAAAAAAAAAAATGACCCTGATCAAAAGTTTACATACCCTGATAACATCCTGGTCTGATAACATGCACACAAGTTGACACATATGGGTTTGAATGGCTACTTACCTGTGATCTATCTTATAATAAAACCTTAAAGGTCAGTGAGTTTCTGAGTTCCTGACAGACCCCTGCATCTTTGCCCAGTGCTGCAATGACAATTTTGGATTTAGAGTCATTTAGAGGGAAAGCAAAAAAAGTATATTTTTAAAGGTAAAAAATTGAAAAAGAAAATCTTAAAATTGTCAAGATAAATAAGCAGTAACTAGGAGGTTGAATCAAATTATACTGATTAATACACAAAAACTTTTTTGTCTATAAATTTAAAATAAAAAACTTACTACTCCTTCCATTACTGTCAGAGTAACTTCTTGATAATTAACTGATTAATTGTTCATATATCATACTTAATTACAGTAAAATTAAAGCATCATATTGTTTCCCTTACCATTACATTAGGGAGGCACTACAACCCCCGAGCAACCCTGCACCCTTAAGGGCCACATTATTCTTATTTCATTCCATTCTCTATGTTGCACCAAATCACACCAAAAGTCCTTCTAGATTACCTTCCCACTAAAACAGGTCTATACCTTGTTCTATCATTAAACAAACTGAGTATCTTTATGTTACTTAACTTACTCATGGTTCCTGTTTCCAAACAGTCAGGCATTTACATTTCAGCTCTCTAAATCACGCATGGCAAAGTTCCGCCCAAATGCACACATATTTAAGACAGGCGCATACAATGGCTGAAACAGTTACAGAATCTATAGACACAGAAGAAAAAAAAGTTTTCATGGCTGTTTCCAGGTTTAGATCCATACAGAGTCAGCTCAAGCAGAAGTGCCTCCTGTCACTCTGCGTGGTTGAAATTTACTTTAAACTTCATCCTGATCAGTTTGTAGAGACTATAATGCTGATTGGTGCTGTGCTCGTGCTGTGAATTTACTTGCGCACATTACGCTTCAGCTCATTGTTCATCCTCCTTCCAAACCTACAGGAGTCACCTTTCTGCTCTCTCTGGGACAGAAGTTTCAGTTTGGCCATCTTTCCTCTCATTCTTTAAAAATCAACAGAGGAGTTTTCCTTCAGCTTTTACTAAGCTAAGCTGAAAACCTGTTAGCTTTCATACCACACTGTTACTGTCTGCATCTCTGTGCAGGGGTGTTTCCAGTCTTTCAGACTGGGGGCAGTGACATAGATAGGGATGGCCAGAGTGTGCATACCCACAAAGTATTACTACCCTCTTTGAATTTACCCCCTACTCTAGCAACCATGAGTTGAGTGTTGTATAGAAACTATATTCCAGTGTATGATTTTCTTATACAAAAATGTATTGTGACCTAGAAAAAAGACACACCTTTAAACTACAACAGGGACATTTTTATCATTAAAACAATGATGGTATTGACTTATTCTTAGTTTCACTGCCCACCCAAGGCTAAAAATTTAAGGGGATCACTGGTACCATGTGTTGTCCTCCTTCACTTAGCATCTCATAAATTGTGTCCCAGATCAAGTTCTTGTATGTTACAATATCAGTCAGCTCCTAATGATGTGAATACTATATTTAGTCATGATTCATCCCTCAATGCAGTGCAGGTAATGTGATTTCTGTAATCAGAGGGTGGATAATATAGTTAAAGCCTGTTTAGTGATAAAACAGTGATTTATTGTGAAATAATACAGTTCATATTGTAAACTACTGGCAAAATTTTACAGTGTAATGAAGACCAAAACATGCCAGAGATGGAAGCAACATCTGTTGCCTACATTTTTATCCCTTTTCTGACTTTTCCTGCACTGTCCTCAATGAAATACAAAAATAAAACAATTTTCAGCATCAACAGAGTTCAAGTGACAGCCATTTCAAATGCGTATATTAGCAGTTCATATAGCCATGGCCTGAAGCTACTCAGTGTATATACGTGCTGTGAAATGTTCCTTGTGTTTTATATCAGTATGGCTGAAAAATCGTCTCAAGCTTCAAATTGTCCTCGTCTGGTTTTCTTCACACCAACAAAGCACAGAACTGGTTTCATATTTAAACAACAGAGATGTTTTAAAGCAGTCAGAAGAAAGAGGATGAAGAGGGCAGAATAAGATAATGTTGCTTTCTTGGCCACTTCTGAACCTCCCCACATCCTGACAAAATAAAGAATGTGCTCCAATACTCCAGTAGCCCGCGTGTGTTTGTCTAGCCTCTGCCTCTATGTGTAAGATTAATACTCTTGCCACACTCTCATAGAATAATGTCACTTTAATCTTGTTTGGGGCGAAATTCGAAGTGGAGTGTGTCTACTTGTTTCCTGAGATTACTTCATCTTTCTTTCGGCAGCGGTGTGTGACTCTGCCGCCTGCTGTCCCCTGGCATTGGATGTCCCATTACCCTTCACACGCCGCAACTTTCTGCTGTTTGCACAACGCTGGCCACAGGAGCCAACAGGAGGCCAGTATACTATTGATGTTTTTACATTTTCTTTACCACTGCAGAACACATTCTAGCTGTGTACAGCTGTTATGGAGGGTTATAGCTAGAAGCTGGTGTTCAGGATATGTGAAGACGCCTTGAAATGTTTTACCCAACAAAGAAAGTCTTTGCTCCTGTTGTCTGCCTCAAACAGCATGCAACACAAAACACCATGTTTTTCTGCTGTCTCCTGCTGTTTTACAGCTGCAAGCATTAGTTATTTTCAATTTAGAGGAAAAAAACTATAATTGGCATTTGACTGATATTTTTGAACAGTTGAACTTCAGGAATTGTACTGAAACTTATTCTAAAGCTTTCTCAGCACATTCCTGAAAAAGTATTGATGAATTCAAAATGTGTTTTATTTTCAGGTAGCCAATGAAGCCAATGTGGTCTTTGGATACTTGAGAACACAAGGTTTCCTTTTCAGTTGATTGGATCATTTGCTCATCAGTACTAATTACAATTTTTGGACACTTTTTCAATCATTTTCAATAACTATGCATAAAGTTGTGCTTTTTCCAGCAGCATTTTACAATGAATGAACTGCAATAATTGGACTATAAATCTTTAAACAATACAAAATGCATGACTACTTAGGGCAGCAAGCACAACCTCTGCTCTTGTTACTTTTCAAAATGAGCAAGATCTACCTTTTCAATTTTGTTTATTTATTTTTTTACTTGATTGCTTGACTTACACAAAGCAAATATAATTTTAGAAAAACAATTGTTAGTTTAATATTATTCTTAGCAAATACTAACACACATCACATCTCCAAATGGTCGGCTTTTTTATTTCTGTTTCTCTATGTCAAAGGCAGACAGACGCACTTTGCATGGCATTCTTTGTGCTGTTTGGAGAAGCAGTGTGTTTTTCCCCTCACTTCCTAATAATCTATTCTGTTCAGCCAGCTGCATACATTGACAAATGTTTCCAGCATTAGGTATTTACCCGGTGAAAGGTAATAGATGCAAGGGTTTAAAAATGCCTGCTGCAAGAAACAGCCAGCACAGGGGTGAAAAAAAACATCACAATAAGGAACATTTGTCTGGTATTTCCAACAGGAATACTGTGAAATGCTGTGTTTTAAAATCAGACAGGACAATACGAATTTAGAAAATTGAACCAGCAAATTTAAAAACATTTCTCTGGATACTTTCATTGTAAGCTTTTTGGATCACTAGTATCTGAGCTATATATTATAGAGCTGAGAATGATTTTTATATCCTATTCTATCTATTAAAACCCTTTATATAAAGATGTTACTCTGCAAAATATGGACACAAAATTAGAAACTGAAAAGTCAATTTTTGGTATAACGTTTGCCTATCAGCGAAGGAGTGAATGGTGAAGAGGCATTAGGTCTGGAAGGTATGGTGTAACTTAATATCTGTTTTAAAAACAATCTACTGCCACTTGTACTGCAAAACAGAGATTAACTTCCAACTCTTTGACTAATCTGCTCTGTCTTTAGGATAGTTTGTTGGTAATTTCTTTATATCTCTGTCTATCTGATTTGCATTGGTGCAGCATGTTCTTGAAGGCTAATGAAAGCTGTGACAGTGCATTAATGAGGTTGTGTATTTCAGCTCAACTCCACTTCCTGCATTTACCTCACTCACTTTGTTCTCCCAGTCCACATTTCCTCCCACTCCTGTGTACTCTATCATGCTGTTAACATTACTCCCACTCCTTTACTCTAATCTTGCACTTCTTCAAGACACTTTTATTAGTAACTGACTCTCAGTTATGCTGAATTCTTAAATGTGAAACCATGTTGCAAGTTGGATTTGACAAGAGTTTTGATGTTGAGCAAACAGTGAAATGATCAAATAACACATGCTTAGAACGTTCTTCTTCTGTACAGAGGAAGAAAGTTCTAATCAAAGAGAAAGCACACGTGTGTGCTTTCTCTTTTCATGATCAGATGTTGGGTGTGTGAAGAAGCAAAGTATTTCTTCTATTGCTACAAAGATAATTGACATTGATGCTCCTCCTTAAAAAACACACTGAACACAGTTTCTCTATAAACATCTGACTCCTGACTTAAAAATACTGACTTTTTATGGCAACACTGTTGAAAATCTGATTCTGAGAATGATAACTGTTACAAATAAGAAAACATAGATTCATAAACTTAGCTCACAATAAAATATAAATGCACTGCAAGCAAAGAGGTTCAAAAGGACAAAACATCACAACAAACAGTGTTAAGAGTCAAAGAAAGAGCCGGTGTTAAACACCGTAGAGCCTCCTGGGATTAATGGATAACTCTAGTGAGAGACGCCTCTGTTCTAAGGCAAGACAAAATGACCACAGGCAGCCCAAGAATTTGGCGGTCAGTAACTGTGGCTGTTTCCCATACATATATTATTATCGCAATAGCAGCGGTGGTGATTGAATTTCTGACCTTTTGTTGAAATGGGAAAGAGGGAGGGGGTGCATTTCAATTTTTGTTGTGTCATTCATGTCTTAAAATAACTACAGGGATGAAAGATCAGGGCTTGATTCAATTACAGTGTTGTGTAAAGGCTAAAGATTACTGTATTCAACATGGAACCTGACTTGTACATATCTGATATTAATATAGAGGCTGACTTTAGACACTTTAAATGGTTTAAGGATAAACGAACAATACCAGGGTTGCACCATTTCATATTTTGTAGCAACACGTATGAAATAGGACAATTCTTTTGGGCACAAATCAACAAAATAAAGCATGACGGTTTAAAAGACAGCTGTTAGTAGGGACATGACTCCAGCTTTTGTTAAAATACATTATCAAGATGACAAACCTGATACTGGTCTCCTTAAACCAAACAATCCATCCAACACTGGAGAAACTACAAGCAGCCAAACTAGAAAAGTTTGGTGGTGGAACCTGCCGGCTCTGCCAATCAATAGCAAGGTTTGCATTAAAAACTGCTGACAGCTGTGGGAGAGAGTTCCCACTTTCATCTCTTGCGGTCTGGCCCTCCAGCTAACCTCACCGTCACCCTCTCCCTCCTCAGACCTGCTCTCTTTATTAATCTTTGTCGCATCCCACAGCCCGACCCCGAGCTTTGCTCCAGCCGAGGTTTTCACTTATCGCTAAACTTTTAGCTCATTTCATTTTTTTTTTTTTTTTTTTTATCAAAGAGCACTCCATTTGATAGCCTTGAACCAGAGGTCCTTCACTCCCACGGAGGAGCCCACCCAGCAGCTCTGTCTCACCGTATCAACCTGTTTGCTGAAAGATGGAAAACGAGCTCGTCCACTGAAGAGTGTGAGTATGTGACGGAAAGAGGATTAGTTCTTTCCCATAGAAATGATCTTGTTTCTGTAAAATTTAATTTTGTAGCAACAACTACCATCAGATATCTATATGAAATATAACTGACAGTACAACTCAAGATAAACAACATCTCGCCACAAGAGTTATACTCTAATTTTTAGCTGGTGTGAACTTTGGTCTTTTGTTCCTCTCTGGCGTTTCCTCAGTCCCTGGTCCTATTTGACAGTCACTGACCTGCCTCTGTAAAACAGGCCTCTGCTGCCCCTTAGGGGTAGAAAGAGAGAGCAGGGTTTAAAGTCTCCCCTCAGCTAAGCAGGAGGGACTTTATGTTGTAAATGTCATCTGTTAAATGACTTTTTTCAATTAAAATATTCATCAGTTTTCATTCAGAGAGACAGGAGTGGTTAAATGTGATTTGAAGTGAAAGTTGTTGTTTGAGTCCTGAGCTCTTGTGTCAGCTCACAGCTTGGTGTTTGGTGTGTGTGCGTGGCAGATCTAATCCCATTAGTGCTGCTGATCCTGGGCCTCAGGATCTGTTGTGTCTTTATCAAACCTGCTTTATGCTTTGTCTGCTCTACTTCAAATCTGTTTGCTCAGCAGCAGAGGTAAACAATCTTGTTTACAGGTCATACTGAAAAAGAGCAAGGGAAAATCTCCTCGGGCACCTTACGCAACTCTTTTCACAGTTCAATTTGTGTTTAAGCCAACAAAAGGCTAGACAATTGTTTTTTATTTGACTCCAGGGGAAATATTTGCAGTCTATCCACACAACAGGTTGGATGGTGTACAGTATGAATTTATAAACTCCCACTGACACCCAAAGAAATATTACATCCTGCCCTTCCCTTTTTATTCTGCATTACATTTTTGAAAACTAAATCAAAGCAGTCATAGCACCATAGTTTTGCCCTTTTTGAGGTTCCTTAAAAAAGTCGTAATCAAAACACACTGAGAAACTATTTTAAGAGTAATATTACTCTGTTTAATGGGAGTTTGTGTCTGAAAATTAGTTGCGTCTTCAGATTGAACAATGCAAATCAAAAAAGGATTGACATAATTGGCTCCAGTATGGCACCAAGAGTAAATTGGATGAATTTCATCTGAAAGAGGAATCACTGGGACTCATTCGAAAAGCGGGATTTGTTGTAGTTGTGTTTTAGTGGAGGGGGTTATTTTCAAATCCTGCCAGCAAATGTTGGAGCTGGATAAAATGTTTGAAAATAAATGAACCTGCTCTTTATAAGACGATGAAAGTTATTTTGGAGATGCCAAGTAATACAAAATCATAATAATTGATCCAATCTTCATCATAATGTTCACATTTCTTTGTAAGGATGCTCTCTAAAGCAGAAGCTCAGTGTTGTAATATTTGTACAGATGCTGTCTCAGTGATAGTTTTCTGTAGCTTGAGGAGTTTTCCTTAAAAAAGAATGAAACAAAAACATTCTAGTATTGATGTGTGCTTGATTTGAATGACCCCATGGTTCCAATGATAAAATCAAGTTCCCATTTTGAAAGAAAAAATTAAGTCAAAGGAGTTGAATTCAATATCTGTACTGACGCTATGCTTGGGAACAAAAGATATGGAAACAAGTTAGCAATTCTCAGACATAGATTGGCTTTCAAGTTAGGGGCAAAAATCCTTAACCCTGTAATGATCAAGAGGAACTTTTTGCTGTTTTTATCACAATCCTCAATTATTAGAACTTTGCCATTTTAGTCCTTCTTTGAATTCTGACGTGTATGAATATTGTTTAACAATAGAGGTGTGATGATACATGCATGTATTGTCCAGTTGCCGCTGGTGGGTATTATAATACTTCAGTATTCAACCTCATTTTGTATGACCTCAGTTGTCTAACTGTACAACATGCAGTCCCAATGAATAGGTCTTCAACTAAAAGTTTGAAGCCTCAGTGCAGTTATCTCCTGGGAAAAATGTGTCCTTTTCAATTAAGATGAAGGGTGGGCAACTGGAAGAGTTCGAGTATCTTAAGGAATAATTTATGAGAGAGGTTAAAAGACATTAACCTCCAATTATGTGCTGTGGCTACAGAAATGTGAGTGATGCCATGGATTTAAAAGATTCTTATATTAAGTTTCTATTAAGGTTGGCTAACCTTTCTGGGTAGGATGGTGTATCTTAATTTGACAAATAAGTACTTCATCAAAAGAATATGTGTTGAGTTAAATTTTTAGTTTTGAAATGACTCATTTGTATTCTCACATGTTCCCACATTTTTCCTATTTTGTGAAACATGATAACTCAGCAGTTTTCCTGTGATAACCAAATTGAAAACCAAAAGGAAGTCAAAGCATTCAATATACCCAAGGGTGTTAAGTTCCCTTTTGTGAGTAGCAGTATGTGCACTTAACCTTCAATCTCCAGCCACAGCCCCTTTGGGCTTGTTACCAAAGAAATATGTCTCCACTATTCTCTCCTTGCTGAGGTTCCCCTTGGAACTTGTCAACGAGACAATGTGAAAGGAAGTAAGGGATAAAGTTGCCAGCTTCTCTTTCTGTGCTGTGTTTATTTGCTGTGTCAAGGACTGAGAGATTACACTGTTTCTACGCAGTAAGGGAGGATTTTGGTCAAGCATTTCCTCGGGCTAAAACATCACTTGAAGAGGCGAAGGGGGATTACTGACACCTGCATTAGGGATGAAAATCCTGACTTGGGCCCATTTGGTGTGAGATGAGAAGTCATCATTAATCATTTGAGTAGAGAGGCTATTTTCACTGTAAGGGCTTTGTTTTGAGCTGGGGATACAAGAAAGTATAAAATAGTTTTTCTGTTTTCAAGTGAGAAACTGAGGTAAGATCCTATCTTCTGTTGGAACACAAATGTGACCTTCCTCTATGCTTCTACAAACATGAAATTACTGAGCACTTTCTCGTGATCTTATAATTTAAATTTCCTTTATTCTGTTATTACATAAAATATGGCTTTTCATATTTATCAGCATTTAATTAATTGAAGTATTGTCGGTTGTTATTATCTGTTAGTATTTAATCAATAGACGCCCACACAGAGGCAGTTGGGAAGGTAATACTAACCCTCATGCTGTCACTGGCGTGATTGATCACCAGCAGATAAACATCAGATCAGCGAGCGAACAGGACAGACATTGATCCCCAGAGGAAGAGAGGACTTGTCACACACCGGCATACACAAACCTCTGAGAAACATCTGTCAAAATAGAAAAGCGACAGAGAACTGTACCTCTGTGACTAACATGGGAACCCACAGACAGCTGTCAGCTGATAGATGCTGGTTGATGGTCAGAGGATGTATCTGTTATTTAACAACAACCTATAAGAAGTTTAGACTGAATACAAAAAGGAGCCATGAAAATGTTACCATACAGTGTACAAAAGCATGAAAACCCTTATACAAAGTAAAAAACTCATAGTAGACTCTATACTGTGCCCGTCCTGTGGGGTGACAGAGATGAACTACTCCTGCCCTGAGGCACACCAAAACAACAGAACAGGGCAAAAGTATCCCCCTTTTTTGTTTTGGAAGCCCCTAAGTATCCCCTGCAGCAGTTCTGTCACACACAGAACAGAAAACAGTGTAAGAAATGTGTGTTTTTACCAAACGCCAGTCCAAACCAGCCACATGAAGCCCCTCACCTGGCTGCGCCCTGAATATGTTTTTCCTGTCATTAACCACAGACCTCATGCGATGCCAAACTTAAGAAGGGAAGCAAGCAAGGAAAGCAAGGGAAAGAAAATGAATGAAAAGTGAATGGTCAGTCTGACAAAAGGGGGCCAGCCTTGCGTCGACAGGAAGAAAAGCATTAGCGCCCTTTATGTGCATGGCGGCGGATTTCCGTGTGCTACACTGTCAGTGTATTTTCCCCTTAATTAAAACAGTCACAAGTTTCATTGAGCGGCGAATCAAAGGGTGGCTACACCATAAAGCAGACTCAACTCTGTAACCCTGAGTGTGTGTGTGTGCACATCTGTGAGTGTGTGTGTAGAGTTTGGGAATCGGACTAAAGTACACAGAGGGCCCGGGATGGAGGGGATTTAAGCTTGTGCCCATTCCCATGGTCAGTCACTCAGGTCGGTCATTACTGTCTTGCCTAGAGATGAAAACATAGCGATTAAGAATTGCTCAGAGGAAAACATGACTGTTTCTTTGGTGCTTACCCATAACCCCCTGCCCTTCAGGACTGAAACAATATTGGCATATACTTTAGTTGATCTTTTGTCTGATTTATGTCTAGTTTGTCAAATACAACTTTTTATCACAGCTTCTGGACACAATAAACCTATAACTGCCTTCTAACCTTGTTACTTTTAGTTTTTCGTATTTGCATTCAATAATTAGCTTTCAAAAGTGCCAAACCTGATTCGCAATGGTTTGGCACATTGCAATTAATAATTGTCAAACTAGTGAAATAACCTTTTTTTTTGTAATCATAACAATCTTGGACTGTTACTTTACTTTCATAGAAGCTTTATGAGCCATTCAGCATTGATGATTCACATATTTTCACACAATCAAAGCCAAATTCACACAGGCTTGAAAGATGCTTGTGAATTCTACCACAGAATGTGTTTTATTATCATCCATAGTCAGTAACCCTTTGAAACCAGGAGTAATATCTGAAAGCTGTCCTGATAACTCATCTCACCATGAACCAGAGCAGCCTTCTCCAATGACAAGCTTCCCTGTCACTCAGCAGAATAACAGAACCAGACAACAGCTGACTGAAGGGAAACCTTTAGCTCCACTGTGGTAAGGGCATGGGATCTCCTCTCTGCTGCTTTGTCATACTTGGTTTCTGGATCAGGAGAGCACCCGATCCCTAGCGGCCTAATGACCCAACACTTTCCGCGCCATTTCATTTCCTTGGTGGTGGGGGGACGAACTTACTCCTATACTCTCCTCCTCATCAATTATAAATCATTCCAATGTTTGGACAATTAAAAATTCAACATTATTTTTTCCCTCCCACCACAAGACAAGCTCTGTGGGTTTTGTTGGAGAAGGGTGGGATTCCCCTCTCGTATTCTCTTCAGGGGACTTTCAAAAAGATCAGAGTGCATGAATTATACAGGGAGGATACATAATGGCAGAAATTGCTAATCATAGCTCATGCAACTTGAGAAAGTGGACAAGTTGACTGATTGACAAGTTACAGAGTGTAGGGTATCAGGAAAACCTAAAGAGTTTTCTCTGGAGCTCTGGTTTAACTTGCAGGGCTTTTACTATCACTCATAGGATGAAGGTGAAAGAGCAAAAGAAAGAGTGACATCATATATCATAGAATTGATATTTCCTTGTACTGAATTACTGATTAGGTTTAAGACAAAGTGACTTATCTTCAGTTTGAACCATTGACTGTATAATCAATGGACACCATGATAGTCGGTTCTGACTGAGGTCTCCACAAAAACTGCTCCCCCTGGTGGCTGGTGGCGGTATAGGTCTAAACCTCTGTTTCTTAATGCATTCCAGATTAGAGATGGTAAAACTTTAAAAAAAACTATTACACCTTATAGAAATGTTTCTCACATCCTTCCACAGTGTTGATATGAAGATGTCACTTGGCCTCATTGTGTTCAAGTCCTCTTTTATCTGAGAAGTTGGTTTTTCATTAGTTATTAGACATTAAAATACAAGTTACCTTTCACAATTATTGACAGCTGCCGTTATTGTGTAGTTTTTATAGGGGATATAAGAAACCTCAGAAAAAAAGAGCCAAAAAGAGGTCTCTTCTGCGCACTCTGGCTGCAAAATGGTGGCCAATGGCAGGTAAAGGCATTGTCTTAGCTAAAGCAGAGCCATCTTAATGAAGACAATGTCAGCTACAGCAGTGGGATTTTATTAAGTCTCACAGTGAGTTTCAGTCTCTGATCCTGGATCTCTGGATAGTGCATGAAAAAGTAAATTAGCCCCCACTGTAACCATTGTTTCATGTCAGTCTTCTCACAAACCATAACATGGCACTTCTTTTTCAGCCATTTTATAGTCAAATAACAGTGCTCATTAACTAAAAATAGTTGGCTGCATATGGAGTGGAAAGATACCTACAACTAAGATGGTTTTAGAGAACAAAAAATAAAACTAACTAACTTGTAAAACTGGTACAAATGTGGGCTAGTTTACTAGAAAGAACCCAGGCTCTGAGAATCCAGAACAGAACAGGTCACAGAACCAGTTCTATGCTGGTGTGAAAGCCCTCTGAGAGATTATGAAGTAAATAGAAGAGCTCAGTATAAACTAGTGAGGGAAACATTATCGTATAGTGTGAGTTACTGTAGAAGATGTTGGAAACAACAATTAAACTAATAGATGATTCAAAAATGATGCTGCTTTTTCTCTTTGTAATTTTTTGTGTATGTTTGTCGAACAACCTTTGAGATTTGATGCATCAGTTTTTTAGAAGTCTCTCCTGTGTTTAATGTCTCAACGTGTCCAGCAAACTTGTCAAAGATAGTGGATAAATGCAAAAAACAAACAGACTAAAGAGCAGTAACAGTATCTTCTTTGCAAATCCAGGTTAGATGAGGTTTATACTATAACGACAAACTTAAAGGCAGTCAGCAAACAGAAAGGCAAGTTGTTTGTAACTGTTTGTTGTCACTCAGCTCTCTGTCACAATGATGGAGTATGTGTCTGACAGGTGCTGTGATTCCACTGACCCCATTGTATTCAAACAACAGAGTCTCCTCACACAGGAAGAGCAGAGGAAATAATGGTACAGGTGAGTTTGGGAGAATTCCCCCCCAGGGCTGCTCACCTGGGAGTAAAGGAGTTTGTTTGTTCCTTTAATACAGCCAGTAGCCTTTCCTTATTACGGGCAGCTTTAAGGGTGTTTGACTTCGCCCACTAGGGGGTGTTTACTACCTTGGTTTGAGTTGTTTTATATGGCTAGAATATATCTTTTAAATAACTATTTGCAGCATTTTTACACTCCCCCCCTCATAATACAAAAACCTGAAAATAAAGTCGTCTTTAGGATCTCTTTTCCTTATTTTGCTTCTAGCTGTAGTGCAGGTGTTAGTCGTTCAATGTTCCCCATGAAGGATTGCTCTACGCTGTTCAAGATTAGTGAGTAAAGGGACATGTGTGTTAAGTCCATGCCTGTCATTATTTACGGATTAGTCCTGGCCTGCACCCTCTTTGATGTGGACATCTTTCACACTTCTGTCCCACTGAGCTCTGGGGACGTAGCGAAGGATTCAGAGAGAGACCAACAATGGACTGAAGAAGAACAGGCATAAGCAGAAGTCATTTTCTGCTTTGTCTCGAGCTGCAGGAAAAACTTCCTGTAATGAGGAAGATAAAACAGCACAACAATTACCGCTGCACATGTGAGCGATCACCTGAGAGAGGCCTCACACATATGCAAATGCACATATGCCCCCATGCATATAGAAGATACATATATGAATCTCTGCATGCCCCTGTGCCCACACACAAACATATTGTACAAAGTGATATGTTCTGTGCACACAAGAGCACACAGGCAGGAGACGAGTGATTCCTAACCATCCCGTGGGGTCTACTGCCCTCTGCAGGACACAAAAAAACATGCTTCTGCAAATCACAGCACAGCTTTTCGAGTCATACATCAGACTCCTCTGCGACATGTGGTATCAAAAGATACAAAATCAGCTTTAAATCACAACACAGACTCCAAGAGATCAGTTAAGTTCAACCTTATCCTACCACATGAACATTACACTTTTAAATCCTGCTCTCTCAAAGCAAGTTCTTGTTTTGGATATTCCAAGAAGCAGCCTATCTGTATACACTAGAGTACGGCTGAGTGAGGGAGGCTTTAGGGGCTAAACACAAGGCTTCTTTCAGGCACAAATGCTCCAGAGGCATATGAGGGCACTCAGTGTTCCACCCCAACCACAGGATTTATTTACCTACCAGTGAGGGCCAGCCAGTAAGAGGAGATGGAGTGTGCTTAGAGCAAGGTAGGGCTGCAGAGTATGTGTGTGTTTGCTCGAGGGGTGGAGAGCCTGACTTGAGCAGTGCAATGATTGTGTGATACAGGATAGCTTAAGATAGAAAGTGGATGTCATGATCCCAAAAAGGGTGAAACTAAGTCACTCACCCTGAAAAAACACATTCCAATTTATGAGGAAGCTAATCATGAAACCTCTGTGTGTTTGTATTTCCAATCCACCATCATTTATGTCAAAACCACCTAATGCAAGACAACCAAGGTGAGACATCAGAGCCGTTCAAGCACGTAGGAAAATGGACGAGAGCCAAAACATAAAAAGTAGATTGGAGAAGGTTTCCTGTTGTTTTAGCCTTCTCCCCTCCTTTAAACAGCACAAGTGGTCATTCAGTGTATGTAGGCAAACAAGTACACTGTGTACATCTGTTGACACAGTAGTTTTAGGAGAAGACAGTCCAAACTAGAGTTATCCTTGGAGCAAGTGTTGTCAAATGTAATTGCATAATCAGAGTTTATAGTTTATCATCTTAATTATCCATTTGTGTCTGCATAGAGGTGAAGCTGTAAACAAACCAGAGAAAACAAACCAGAGGGGCTGTGACAAATTCTGACTAAAAACTAAAGCCACAGAAGGCCATAAAGCCCCAAACCATACTCCACCTTTCTTTCATTATCACAGTTGCACGTCGTTTACAAGGTTTCATTAGCATGGATAACACAAAGGTTTCCCGAATGGAATCCTCAGGTAGCTGAACATCGTAAAACATCAAAGTAAATCTCTGAAACAAAATCTCAGCACTTGCAAAAAAAAAGAATTGCAGAACATCTGTAAGACATTTTCAGTCAGTAGGTAAGTCTTATGAACCTATGGGGAGAGGAGCCTCTGCTTATCATAAATGAATAAAACTTAACATTTTGAGAGGTTTAGAAATAGGTGAGAGTAAAACTGCAGTTACCTTTGGATTGCCTTCAGATTTACTTTTTCACAAATTTTAATTTTGTTTATGCTTTTAAGTGACAATGTTTGCAACATATTCATATCTACTCACCAATTACTTTTATGATATGTAGTATGATAAAGCTCATTTACCTAAAAGTACACCTCTTTTTAATAGAGGAAAAGCAGAAATTTTGATTTTTTTTTCTCACTCGGGTAGTGAGTATGTTGATATATCATCATCAAAGACAGGTCAGTGTCAAAGTGTGGGCAGGATATTGTTTTGAAATCATTTCAATTTTTTTAAGGCAGAATGATGCCATGAATTTTTAAAAAACACATAATTTAACAAAAAAGTAGTCATAGCTAATTTTACATGCAAATAGCAAAGGTTAGAACCATCGATGAAGTTTTTCTGGCGATTCGATAATAGAAAACCAAATTTGGGGCGGAATAACTTTTGAAATTGGGCCAAAGTGACCTAAAGTTAACGAGATGGTTAAACCTAATTGTGGAGCACAATTAAAAGAGGAGTGCCACATGCCTACATTATTTACGGTAAGGAAAAGTTGTTACAAGAATAGACGTGTAAATGAAAGAAAAGCATACCCTATTGCACAACTGTTAGTTTTCTTGAGTACTCAAAGTCATTGTTTGCTTATTTGAGCTTTTAATTCAATTTTACCTTAATTTTTTTTTTTTTTTTTACCTCAAAGTCTATAATAGAGGTACAGGAAAGTTTGTAAACGGGTTCTGCTGTCACTCTGAAACATATTGGTGGTTGTATTTTATGTTAAACCGCTGTTACCTGTTGTCATGTGCTGGGGCTCACCTGCACGTGCATCCCGCACCACATCTGTTGCGTGTCTTCGTAGCTGATCTTTCCTCGACTCCTTCTTCTCACACAGTTAAGGTTGTTGGTTGCAGCAGGTAGCGACATGAGGCTCGTGGATCACTGTCAACATCTTCTGTCAATTTAGTACAGGTGTGTTGTCATTACATCGACCTTATTTCCTCGTTTTCACCGTTTTTTTCCACTCTTTACCACCACATTCCGGAAGCAGTTGTGACTTATTTTGATACACTTTTATAAAGTCGGTTGATTTGGTCGTAATTTCGGTTAATTTCTCACCTGCCAGTGACATCATATGGACGGGCCCACCGGAAAAGGCGGGCGTGGTGATGAATCTTCACACCTGGCGTCCGAGAGAAATCTGAGGGTATGAAGGAGTGTATTGCGGCACTTCTGGCATCTTTGAAGATACTAATTCTGATTCATTATAGGTAATAGGGGGACTTTCTAAGTGATCTCGAAAAAATTGTATGCCTGATCATAATCCTCAATTTAAAATGAGATTACCAGCACTAAAAAAAGTTGTTTTTTTCCCCTAAATGCTCATTACTAGCTCCCAGATTGGGTCAGACTGTACCCAATTGATTTACAGCAAGCCAAACTCTCTATGACAACGCCTTGCTGACTGACAAAGTTTAGCAGTGAGAAGAAATATCTGTTTTTCTCTGCTGAAACGTTTTCTTAGAAGAAGCGGTGCACATTAGAGCTAGACTGCCTGACAATAATGGGACAGAGGAGCAGACGAAAGCTAAATGAGAGAGTGATTGAGCACGGGCTGAAGGCTAAAACACAAGCTAAAGTCTAACACACGGGTTAACCTGTTTGTGATAATTTATATTCCAACCCTCATGCAGCTGTTATACCGCAGAACTCTGTTGAAACCTGAAAGTCTAAAAATGAAGAAAATGAAGAGCCAGGTTACAATTGCTCCGCTTGGTAGAGGAGCACTGGCAGGATGTCATCAGGATTCATTAACGTTACATGTTAGCAATGTGCCTCAGAGCACTGGGCTGTAAGTAGGGCTAAACGTAGCTGGCTAATAAACTACGGAACAAACTTAAAAAGTTTGCTGTCATGTTTCAAACAACAGTCCCACATAAGTGCTGATAAATCCATAACCTCATTGTGTTGTATCTGATAAAAAGGAACAAAGGAACATAAAAAGGAACAAAGAAAAGTAGTGTTAAAAGGAAGATCCAATCTTCATTCATCTTTCAAAACAAATACACAAGGCACGCCACTAGGCTTAAGTCCCCCTACTGGAGAAGACCTTTCATTCATTTTTAACTAGCTTCAGTGTTTCTAGGATTTTAGAGCCTAGAAGCTGCTTTTTACCTGTCAGTCCATGTGGGATCAGTTTGTCTGATTGATTTACTGGTATGGCAGTCACAGTTGTTAAGTACAGAATTTGCATTGCACTTTATACACCCAACAAATCACATGACCGAAAGTAAAGTAAAGGTTTCCCACAACCACTTCCAGTACAACTCTGTCCAGCGTGTATAATTGACACTTCAGTGTCATCTGTGTGCTTGATTTCTGCTGGGCCAAACATTTGCCTTTGGTGCTCTTTTGAAGCATTGTTCGAGCAGACATTGACATTGACCCTTTTGAAATTCTTGCCCTGGCAGTGCTGAGTTCTGGCTTTCTCTCCCTCTTCTAAGAGGCTGGGAAGCACTCAAGTGGCATTTGTAGGAATTGCCAGTCTGTGCCTGGGCAGGGCTTTGTGTGACATAAAGGTTGGTTTTATGGCACTACTTTTATTTTGAAGTGTTTATGACCAGATTCTGCTTTTTGGAATCCGTTATAGCTGAGCTAAATATCACCTTCACTCTCAGTAAACTCAGCTCTTGCATCCTAGTATAATCAACAAAGTTGTATTTCCCATTACTGAGGTTCATTACGAACATGTGCAACCCCATTTATGTGCTGGTACAACTCCCACTTGTCTAACTCACTGCTCTACAGCGCCCCCAGAGGTTTAAATTGACACATAAAAAACCTTGAGACATGGCCAGACTGGGTTGTTGAGTGGCCTATCATCAAGACTTTTCCTCTTTTGCAGAATGGTAACATCTGCTGTGTTGATGTGGGAATATTTTGCATCAGGGAAACGATTGAGGGTAGAATCAGCTCAACAAACAGCTGTGAACTCTAAAGAGGTTTTTCTAAGCCGGTGCGAGAAACAGACAGAAAGAATGCCGACTTGAATAGGCTCCCTGTTTCTGCCTTCTTCCTCTGTATTCCCACTCAAGCTTTTGGTGATCCCTGGCAACAGCATGCATTTGGATGTGGAGCTGAGAGGGTGCAACTGTGTAAACAGTCCCACATTAATCCTCATGTTATCCATGTTGTCCTCAGGCTCTTCACATTCTCATGCTTTTAAGGCAACTTTGACAAGATTGCAGAAATATTTGTTGAGGAGTGCCTAAGTAATGTCCATGTGTATATAGTTTTTTTTTTTTTTTTTGGAGTCAGGATTTCCTCTAAAGAAATCTCAGAAAGGACGGCAGAAAAGAAGCAAAACCATATGGTTACTCTTCCGTCTTTGTTGATGTCTTCGCACATGGCATTTAACAGTTTGGTGAATGCAGAATACAAAGGGAAATGCATTCTAAATTGATTAATATACAGACCATTAATGAACAAATTTATGAATTACTAACACCACAGTAAACTAAGCATGGTGCACACACACTCACTGCACCTGCATTGTAATAGTTGCAGTGCTGCTGAACAGCTGACATGTCTCTTACGGCACAGGAAATTTTCAGGGATCAGCATTTGTTCCTCAGTAAAGTGTAACATGATATGCAAGGCGTGTAAATTGGTTTGTTGAAAAATGACTTCATGTTTGCAGAGGGAGCAGTAAGAGTTGAAGAAAATACTCACATTACCATTTGACAACAAAAGTACTTTTTAAATAGTAACTTCAACAGAAACTTTATTTTTTACACCCATTTGATACATTTCTGGTTTCTTGAGTATAATCTGTGCTTTGGTTCATGGTGTCATTTGAAAACAGAACAGGACTCTGACATGAAATGTGTAATATGATGGTTTTAAAAGAAAACTGACAGCAAAATAGTGAACAAAATACTTATACTGAATGATGTTTTAGCCATTCCCTGACAGAGGACAACCTCTGGAGTCGCTACAAATGTGTCGGAGCTTGATAAGTTACTACACCATCCCCTGTACGGTGAGTGATATGGAAGTTTTGTTTTGCTACATTATGTGTGGGTGTCGTTCAGCTTTTGAAAAAAGGTGACAAGACACCTTTATTTATACAGAGTAAACAGAATGTGTGAAGAGGTGCCATGGGGAGTTTCTGTCAACTACAGCTGTGGACTTGTGCCAGCTTGAGATAAAAAACTTTGATCTTTTGACTTTAAACCAAGTGTTTGTCTTCTTTTTACCTGTAATATTAAACCTTGCTGAGCCACAAATACTGATTGTATTCATTATGCATTGAAAAAAGTTGTTCTCAGCTACACAGGAATCTCTTTTGACAAAACAGACAGACATGATGGAAAACAGACATCATAATGGCATTCAGTTCAAAGGAAAGAATACTTCCACATAACTTGGAATTAACATTCAAGAGTTTAAACTAAAAACTTTGACATTTCAAATGGCACTGAATATATTGTCTTTGAACTGAGGCTTAATCTGTCTTGACTTTTTCAAAAACATTTTGTTCAAGTGAAAACATTTTTTAAAAATCCAACAAGTAAAAACATCCATTTGTTCAGCTGCTCGTGGCACTTCACAGTATGCCCTCTTTTCTTAAAAACCTCAGTAGTTCTTAGGCAACTTGAGACAGATTCCTGGAAATGTATTCATATTTTTGTTTTAAATGCTAAGTAAGTACAAGCCCACCACTATATGTACCTTTAATGCATATCCCTTTCCATGAGCAGCGTGGCAGTTTCAGCTGTGCCTCAGCCAAGCTGAACACAATGAAGCCATTGAACTAGAGTCACAGTGGATACCTTTATATACCATCAAGAGTGACAGTTAACTCAACAGCACCTGGGTTTCACTTAAAGTGATAGGCCTTAATAATACAGTAACAAACTCTACACACATCTTATATATTAGTCATCACAAAAACTAGAAACATACACAAATCTCACAAGTTAAACCTTTTATTTGGTAGAATTTGAAATCCTCAGGTCTTAATCTTTCAACAACTTGAGTTGAAAGTCATTAAAAATCTTTGAGAAGTTTAGTTCCTGCGTCCATCAACACGCCTGTCTCAATAGATCAAAGTTGAATCTGTTCTATTCAGGGCAGCAGGCTGGGACATTTAAGACTACAACTGGAGCCAATATAGTAATACAAAATGTTTAAGACACAAGAAGATATCCATTATAAATAATTCTTCTATTTCTTCTCAATTCAAAGAACCCAACATTTTATAGCTTTCTTAATTATCTCCCTTTTAATTATATTCTGCTGCAATGTAAGAATTGCAGTATAGAGAATCACAGTGTAGGGAAATTGCTTTGAATGCATTTGGTGAAGTAGATGATAGATTATTTTTTGTCCTGACAAATCCTGCCTTTTTAAATGATGTGATAACTTTTTATGAAGACAGGACAAAATTAAATACTAAATTCATGTCACCTGAGTCACGTGTTAAGCTCAGTAGAAGCCAAGCAGGTAAAAGGACAGGAGTGAACTATGATTCTGGTGCAGATTCAGAAACCTGCCAAATAACCAGACTTGAGCAAGAGCAACATAAACCCAGTGAACAGAAATATCCCCTCTTTCAGGCACACATAAAAAACAAACAAACAAACACCACTTCACTTTCTGTACTTTACCCCTGAATCTAGACACCATCCCCTACAAATGCAATCCGAGATAAGGATCGCTCACAAGTCAAGCTTGACTTCTTCTGGTTATTTCATTTGAAATGAAGAACAGAACATAGTATAAAGCTGTAATACCAGGCTTCTCAGTGAACACAGTATGCAAATAAATACTTTAAGTGGCTCTTCATTTTAGAATGAGGCACATCATTGGTGAATATGAACATTTTTCATGGCCTTTTTGTTTCTTTTATGGCAACTTTGCTTTGTTTGGTCTGTGCAATAATGGCTTTTTCTGATCCCATCCATTGTGAGCAGCAGATTCACAGCTACATTTTTGATGAATGAAAAGTTTTCTCCTCCAGCAAACTGATGGACTTATTGGTCAGTGTCTTTTCATCGTCTACAAATCTGTACCCAAACAGCTTCATGGTTGGACCGCACACTCTCTGCACCACCTGTGCCAGTGTAAAAGGAATGCTAAATCTCCATTTCTCCGCCTGCTCTGAGGAGTTCTTCTGGGTGGAGTAAATCCCTCTTGCTTCCTGTGTGGTCTGGGTGTTTCTCAGAATCCACTCCCTTGCTTGAGGACTAAATGGTATCCCTGTGAACCTGTACATCTCCTCTGCCTTCTGCATGGGGAAGCGAGCAATATCCTCATATCGCACCAACATGTAGCGCCTCCTCAGCCAGCGAGGGCGGCTCAGTCCTACTTCTGCAGACCATCTAATGTGGTCACAGTTTCCTTTCAGCCTCTTCACCTCCTCGTCATCCTCAGGCACCTGGCCATCCTGCGCCCAGGTCTTCCATGTCTTGTACTTGGAAGAAAAGGCCACCATACGTGATGCTAGGATGGCTCTAGGGTCTCGGACAAGCTGGATCACTCTGACATCCAGGCGAAGATCCTCCACTAGAGGCTGCAATGTTTCAAGCTGGTGCACACGCACAGTCTTAATGGCAAAGTGTTTCTTAGAAAGGCAGGACTCAGATGCAAGGGTCAGATTCAGTGGGCCACAGCGACGAGTCTTACAGTGATACCTGAGACAGGAGGGGATAATTTCAGAAAAATGTGACTGAACAATGTACAAGAGATTCAATTGATGACTTAGAGTAAGAGCATAGATATACAATCATTCATTCCAACAGTATTTTTCTCTCTTAACTATTCAAAGATATGTTCATCTATTTGTTATTGTTTTTTTCATTGCAAAAAAACTACAAATCTTTTTAAGCATATGATAATTGGTTTTTAATATTACCAAAGATCAGTCACTGAGATTGTTTAAAATTTACATCACTGTTGTATACACATTAAAGAGTTAGGTTAATTTAGTTCCAATATAATTTAGAGTGTGTTCACACTTCACTATTCAAACCTAGAGGTCACCACGCATCTTTTATGCGGACTAAGGGGAAGAAGAGGTCCAAAACTTTAAAAAGATGTGCCTGGTAATTACCTCTCCCTTTTAAATGGTATCAAAACCAATTTTGAATAACTTTAGATTACAACAACACTGATGTTTGAGTCAATTTCTGTACATATCTTAAGAATTTACCTCTCAAAAACATCTTTGATTACAGGACTGCAGACAGATTCGTCACAGAGCGATACACTGGATTCCCTCCTGAACAGAGCCGGGGTGACGTGGTCCTGAGGTGGAGGAGAGATGAACTTCTCCAGGGGAGAGAAATCACACAGGAAGAGCGCCTGGAGTACGTCCCGGTAAATTCCTGCCAACACTGTCCCGTTGTTCACCTCTCCAGCCATGGTCAGCATGCGCTCCACATGCCACAAAGGCTCAAACAGGTAGAACATGTTCTCCCCTTGGTTGAAAAATTCCCCTACAAATGAGGAGCCTGTGCGTGTGGTGGCCAAGAGTAATATGTGTTTGAGTCCACTGCTGTTGCTGTATGAATTGATACCATCTAGTTCTTCCTCTTCCTCCTCCTCCTCCTCAGAGAGATTTGAATAATTCCCACTGGTACCGGTGAGTTTAGAGAGCAGCATTTTGAGCATGGAGAGGGAGCCATTTTGAGTTGTGTTGTTGTTATCCAGTGGAGTCTGTGGGGTCTGTAAGGGAGTCTGCCTCTGGATCAGCTTATCCGAGACCCTGATGAAATATAGAGGCTTGGATTAGATTTATAGATTTGAATTTTATTTGCTGGAGTGTTGACATTAAGGTAGGGCATTTTTAAGTGAAAACATAAGTAGGATCACAGCCTTAGTCAAAATTTAATCTATTTCATGTTCCTTGCAAAAGTGGCATGAGTAGACTAATGAAGCAAAATAGTTTTGTAGAAAGGTAACTGTCTTTCTTTTTAAATTTCAAGCATATATCAAGAAATCAGTCCCACAAGTACTTTAAGACATAAAGATGAAAACAGGCAGAACTCTGCCTCGCCTTAACTTGTATCTGAGAAGTTTGAGCCACAGTTTTTGAAGCATGTATGATGCAGTATTTGAGAAAAGATTTACTGAATGGTAAAGCCAACTTCTCAACCTCTTTACCTTGATAGGATGTTGCTTTCCTTTTCAATGATGACCAAAGCCACGATACAGATGAAGACAATTGCATATTTGGTCTTCATTCTTGAGTCCTGGCCTCGTAATCAGATGTCTACAGTCTAGTCCATGTGCTGATCATAGCTCGGTCATGCAGTGGCCAAAGCTTCATGCTGTAATAGAAAAGAGACTCAAGATAAGACATGAAAAATAGGCATATGTGTAGAAACAGAAGTTATTCTTCCTTAATAATGACAGTGTACATGTAACACCAACTGCGCACAAACTGTTTGACTCATAAGAAATATTTCATGGGTAAGAAGATGAATGTGGCTGTGTGAGGCTGGCTAAGAGGGCAGTAAAAATGGAGAACTAAAATTAATTTGATCATTAAACATGTCTCAGACTGGAGTAAGACATGAACTCAGGATGCGAGGCCCACGCCACGCCTGTAAATTTCTATAATGTTTCAGAGCAGTCTGCCCATAAAGTTTTTCCTTCCATATATTTGGGGGGATGGGGGTCTCTCAGGAGGCAGACATGGACCAAGTGGAAGTCGACATGTAATCCTATGCTATCATGATAGTTTGTAGCCTTTACCACGTCCCTGAATATATTTGTGTGCCAACAAGTCACTGAAGAGAAAACAGAAACGGTATGAAGCAGCTTCATTTGGCAAAGATTGCAACAGCCATGGGCCAGCTGCATGATACAAACGTCATAAACCCCACCCACTTACTTCCAGTTATTTTTACCTGTTGTGCTCAAACATCAGCTAACATTAACTCGGTATAGAAATTCTATTAGGGAGAAAAATTCAGAGTAAACAGCTCATCTTGAATTTTTACCCATATTTTCCTTGCTTAGACTGAAAATATTTAGTTTTGTTTTTTTTGCTTCATAACTTTTATTCACAGCAAAGCCAGTGTTGCTTTATGATTGACTGGGGTCAGAGTGGAGGAAGTTATGACAAATAACAAAAGTGGGAGTTCACATATACAGGGCTGGTTTTGTAAGCTGTAAACTTAGCGGAGCATTTCCATATGGCACTGAGACAGGGGGGTTCAGGAAGTACAGTATATGATTTTAAGACTGTTACTTTCAACATGAAACAGCCTTCAGAACTTTTGCTTGGTTGTGCCTCTTGGTTGAATTATGAGTCATTCAAAGTTAATAGATTTTGTGTGGTTATGTTGTTGTTTTATAAGCTTATAGGAGAGGCTGTGTCAAAGCATGGCATCAAATCAAATCTCACATCATTGGTCATAGGTTTATTTCTATCCTGTGGGAGTATAGAGTTACTTTGCCATGTTTGTGACTTCTGAGGCATTCATAAAGTAAGACCACCCACTGATGTTGAACTGCTCCTCAAAAAGGACTCTTTTAACAACTGACACTGAATATCCTTTAAAGCTGGAATAAGTATATTTCTTAATTCCAAATAAATAGTCTGCTTTTTTATCTCAGTGAAAGGATAAATACAGACCACATTTACAGTTATATGCCATTTGGAGTCGACAGGAGAGTGAATAATTTCTAAAAAGCATATCATTAAGAGGAGAAAAGACACACTTTCCATGTGGCTGTGGAGTGATTGTGTGCTCTGTAAGTAAATATCACCCAATTATCTGAGCTTAATACGCCATAGCCGTCAAACTGTCAGGCTGAAAGCACTTGAGCTGAGCACTTTTCCATATTCAAGAGTCACTGGAGCATTTGGCAAATCTGACTATCTGCTCATGCAGAAACACACATCACTCTGTTTATCATCTCTCTACAAATTACATTAATGGCTGCCTTCAAAGCCTTCAAACAGTATCTTTGTGGAGGTGCTGAAAGCTAAATTCCCACGAAAGGTTTTGCTGTTCATCCAAGGGTGGAAAAACAAACAAATCATGGTTAAAGGCAGATATTGAAAAGGTGTAGTTGGGCTTTTCTGTAGAATTGATTGATTTTCGAGCTGACATCAAATGCCATTTGGAAATAGAGAAAACTCCCCCATTCACGGTGTGTGTGTTAATACATTCATTTAGGGGGGAGGGGGCTTCTGTTCAGGAGCATTTTGAACATCCCCCCTCACTAAACCAGAATGAATACAGACTCATGAATACTTCTGCAGACTATTAATCCCTTGTGCCTAGAGATGAGGGTATTACCCCTTCAAATATTCATAATCAAATCCAGAAAATGGTTTTATGAGGGATTTACATGGTAAAAAGAATCATTGATCAGAGTGGACTGCATCGTTGCACAATCATCATTTATACCTGTGCCCTGTAGAAAAACACAGGCATCAGATGCTGTTGTCGTTTCACATAAGCGATTACATGAAAAGAGTTTAATGGTTTTCATCTTTGATGGTGTTTTACGGCAGCAGAGTGTTTACAAGCCCCACGTACCGCGCACCGGTGTATCACCACTGTTGTTCTCCACACGCTTTGAGTCATTTCCTGCCAGATAACAGATGAGGCTGAGATGTGAGAATAGTGAATGGAACAAACCTTTAGCTGGTCCGTCTTTACCACCGAACGAAATGTCCCTGATCTGGTGAGAAACAGCCTGGTCCCTTCGAAGCATCTTGCTGCATTGTCTCGGACATGCACACACTGCTTCATTGTATCCTCGGACGCAGGCTCCACTCCTCCGCCGGATGAAAGAGAAGCAGCGTGGAGGCACGGACAGCGCGCGGTAACTTCCACATGAAAGAGAGCCGAACGGAGCACGAGCGAGGAAATGTACGAGTTGTAATTCAAGGTAAAGCTTTTACAGACAGACACGGTGGTATTGTTAGTTTTTCCACCTCCTCTGTCGGTTCGGTCAACAGAACCGCCTCAAATTCGCGAAAAGCTAAAACACCATCTCTTCAAAACTTTTTGCCCAACTTTTCCAACGTGCATGGTCTCCTCCGCTGCGCGAGTGGGCTGACTGCAGACTCTTTTCACGTCACCACACTCCCCCGTGCGTGGGACATCCTATGTTGGTGAGGAGGTCACGTGATCCCCAAACACCCTGCAATTTGGTATAAAGACCCTCTGTTTGAGGAAAGCTCTGTGCCACTTTCTCACAGTGAGCTTCTCCTAAGAGGACGAAGAGATTGCCACAACTCTCTCTACTGGTTCAGAAGTACTAAGACGAGAGCAGTCTGGGAAAAAAAATTCAGTGATCACTACAGCATATCTGTTAGAACACGAAGAGCTGTAAAGACATACCACAAAGTGCACAGAAATATCATTTACTTCCAAAATGTGCACTGAATTCTTGGTGCTTAATAATGTTGAAGTCCTCCAATTCATGTCTTATAACAATGCAACTATCCCTATTTTGAGACTGTGATCACTATCAGTGTTCTAAGTAATTATACCAGTGGCCAGTGGGTAAATTACACTGCATCAAATAACTGAAAGGATTCAATTTTTGTGCATACAATGTCTGTATCACAATGCAGTTTTCAATGTTATTGTGAGAAGCACCTGCTCTTTCCCCAAACATAAAAGTAACAGCTTTTTACATCCAGCATTCACCACCATTTCTAAACCACTTGGAGGCAGTATTGTAAAGAAAGTCGTAGAGCATTAGAGCTGAACAAGACAGGGGGCACCTGTGCTTCAGTGAGTACAAGCTTAGTTTTTCAGACAAAGTTTAAATTCAATTGGAGGATAGATTGAAGTGTGTCATGTAGTTATCTGCTTGTGTATAGTGTAGTTTTTATTTGTGCATGTAAACTTTGCAGTCATTTCATTATTTCAAAGGTGCTTCATGCAAGCTGCAGAGCTTCATCTGACATTTAAGTCCAGGTCTCTTGTTGAAATTGTTTGTTCCAGTATTTCACATGCTGGATTGACACCTTGCTGGAGTCCTACAGGTGATTCTTATACTCCATTGTGATCCCCCTGGTACTGCAGCCATGGTATTCATTTGCACTTATCTTATCTAGCATTCTGAGCTTCACGAAATGAAAGGGCTGTTAACCTACAGTATACTTTATGCAGAGATTAAAGGAATGACCTAGTTTTGGAGTGGACCAGGACTAAAAGCAAACCTCTGCCCTTGGCAAACCATGCTAGAGATTATTATTAATAATCCAAAATGGTACAGCTGAATTCGGTGTCTTGACAACAGGTGCTCAAAAAGACAGATTGATCCTGCAGTGACACAAGCACCATAGACAAAGAATGACCCCGAGTTTCCGTTTCTCTTTTTGACCGAGTGGCTCTCATTGTTTTTTAGAACTGGTATTGTGTTTTATAAAAGCAGGCTAAGGGTGTACAAGAATGCATTTGGTTACTCCACAAATAAACATGTATTTCAGGATTGTTTCACCTATGCTGCACACCATACAAACTCTGTACATTAGTATGTATTGAGGACAGACAGATATGTGAGTAATTTTGATGTATACTGCATAAGTGATACATTTCTTTTTGGAATTCTTGTAATCCAACATTTTGCAAACCAGGACATTGTTGATGTTTTGATGTTGTTTGGTAGTTAACATATTCATTTAATCATTTTACAGATCTGCACGTTTCAGAAACATGCACAGGACTAGAGCCAAATTGATTCTGCTTGCAGATTTCTCAGTTAACATTGTGTTTTGATAGATGTCCAAAAAACGTGCACTCCACTCATAATGTAATCACACTCATAAACCCAGATGTCGCTGAAGATAACATTGGAGTGTGAATTATGCCAAGTGCTGAAAAGGACAAAGCATTTTTCTTCTCCCATTTGGGTGTGACACATGACTCATCTTTAATAAAAGTCAAAGAAAAGCAC
This sequence comes from Thalassoma bifasciatum, assembly GCA_008086565.1. NCBI lineage: Eukaryota > Metazoa > Chordata > Actinopteri > Labriformes > Labridae > Thalassoma > Thalassoma bifasciatum. The sequence goes on along the minus strand of RPOG01000046.1, from coordinate 310,996 downwards.
CTTTCATTTCAAAACAATAACTTACAGAATAATTTTAAAAGACTTTTTATTGGCCAAGAGATTAAGATAAAATGTGTGGTGGGAATATTGCAATTTTAATTGCTTGTATTTATGAATAAGCTCTTACTATACAAGTTTCCTCCAAATATTTGCAGAATAGTTTCTAAAAATTGGTTGTCTGTCTGGATTTGAGTCCAGGATATACTAGCAGGCAGTTGCAGACAACTGACCTGCAGTTTGAACCGGATGATGTTGATGCAGAGCCCAGCTGATGTGCTTTGGTCCCAGAGGAAGGTGACCTCTAATCCTTTTTGGATTTATAATGTTGCGGAAAGGAAGCATATTAGTGTCTACTATGGTCGTCCTTGGCTGCAGTAATACCTGGAATTTTATTTGTTTCCATGCCAAACCCCTTGTGAGTGACTTCCTTTTGTACAGTAGGTAGACCATTGCTGTCATAAGCCACAATGCACTACATGACCAGAGACACTGTACACCCAAATCAGTTGCTCTCTGGAAAAGTATTCCAGGATAGTCTGAGCTTATTTGGATGGAGGGTTCACAGCCCCATCTATTGATAACCTTAATCCAAATCAAATGATGCACATGCAAAAGCAGCAGGCTGAAGTGATGAACATTTCCCTGAAATTTCCCTGTAGGCAACCTAATGGCTCTGTTCTTTGCAGAAACAAAGAGGTCAGCATGTGGCACTGTGATTGAAGGCATGGGATTAGAAACTAAGAAGATGACTACAGATGAGCAGTGAGCTTTTAAATCCGTATGATGATGATTTTTTTTTTTACACTGATCATTGCACAGACACTTGCATGTGTGAGCTGCAGTGACAGGCTTTCAAGAATGAAACTATGCACTGACATGCAAATGTATATATATTTTATACAATGCTCATATTTTCTGTGCATGAACGTCCATCAATTTGTGAATTCTTGCAGTGTTGCCTACTATAAGCAAAACACGTGCTGTTTTTAAAGCGGCTGGTTGCAACATAATGTGTGCTAATTTTGCTCTACGTTCATGTCTGATGGAGACTGTGTGACCACAGACAGGCTCTGTGTATTACAAGATGAAGAGAGATTAGAGTACAGTGGGTTAATCTTTAGACCTGCCATCTGCCAGGACTATGAGAATTAAAGCTGAAGCTTCAGCCTCAACCATCAACATACACAAGTCACCCGACAGGTGATCTTTGTGAGTGGATACACTGTGTGAGCATCAGGAGAAAGTTGTGCATATCCTGCTTCTGGGAGGCAGCACGTTTTTCTGCTTCAGCATGATAACTTTTAAGTCTTGAAGGCCTCACTGTGCATTATGGAAATTTGTCTGCAGCAAGAGGTCACTGATCTTAAAAAGTTTATTGATGTTAGAAATAAACATTGTTGTGTTGTATTCTTTTATTTATCTATCTATTTTTCCTGAAATCACATTTCAAGCAGGAAACAGACTTCATACCATACTGTTTAATGTGTGTGTGTTGGCTATTGTGTATATACTGCAGTCCACTGCTCTACTTGTGCCTCTCAGATTATAAAGTAGATTTATTTTCTGTAGGAGAATGAGACTGTAAAAGGTTTACGCATGTAAGTAAATCCTTTTTGCATGCAGCATGCTTTAATGCTGTATGGGCACTATACAATTGCTATGTTTCTATACTGAGCTTATTAATTCTGTTTCAGTTGGAATGGCAGAAGAGAAAAAGTGATATGTACAGGCATTACAGTTGTCTGTAGACAATTTCGATTTCTTCACCTGAAAATTTGATATAATGATATTGAAGTTTTCATCATTTTGTATTGAAATTGATGAATATTTTTAAAGAACACCTATTAAGATAACCATGCTTGGTTGGAACAATCATTTTTAGAGTTGATGGGAATATTTCAAAATCTGACTGACTTGGACATGCACAGTGACTTGGTGTCTCTGGAGCTGTTTATGTAGAAATGTAGTCCAAGAATACCAGTTGAACACAAAATTGGTAAGAGTTTAACATAAAAAGCAAAAGAAGCCGAAAAAAACAGAAATTAGACATAAAAAAACTTAGTGTTTTTAAGTGCATGATAAATAAGTATATATGTAAACTGTCAGATTCTCTTTTTACCCAAAGAGTCAGTGAATGCCAGATATCAACAAATCAGCCTCATGATTTTCACCCATGACATCCAAATAGGAGTTCTAATCTCATCAGATCATTCATCACTGCCATCAACATTATCCTGTGTTTTATGGTTATCCTATTAATTGAGTAAAAAGTGGATTTTTTTTCTTTGCCTAATGCAACAGATGGTTGTGGAGTGCCTAGCAGATGGCCCCGTAAAACATATCACATATCTGCACTGAGATTCTACATCAGTTAAATCTCTCTGCTTTGATCCACAGCAGAGGTGATCGTAACATTGATGTAAAACTGTTATCATTAAAGCTTGGTCTTTGATATTTCTCACGTCACATAGTTTTCACTGAGCCCTGAAAACCTACGAAAAGGGATCACCTTTGTGTTCTGCATAAGAGCAGGGGTGGCCACAGGGGTCAGATGAAATCATCTATCTGATTTGTGTTTCAACAGGCTGACTGTTTCTTTTTTGCACTTTATTTGTTGGTATTTAAATTGTGGCTTCAGACAAACATCTTCTTTTTGAGCCCCTATGGAATTTTTTTTTCCAATGTTGTCTCTTTTATCTTATGCACACAGTTTATTGTCTTGTGTTTGCACTCATTAACAGGATTCACTCTCACTAAAAGTTGGTGGTTGATGGCAAGTTGTATCATTACAGCTGCAGCATTTGCAAAGGTTAACAACTTATATGCACAGAATAATCAACTTGTGTTATGAGATAAGAACTTGTGCACAAATGATAGAAGTGTTAACACTGGCTCTGTTACTGCAGCAAACATTTGAAAACAAAGGTTATTGATATGATTATTACAGGCACAGTATTTACACCATATGCTTTGAGATACATTTATGACAATTTGTAAACAATAAGTTTAGACATTCTAAACTGCATGTTTTATTTATCAGATGCTGTAAATGGCAAATATTGAGTCGCATGAATATACATATCTATGACATGCAGATCTACAGTTTGTTTGCTGTGTGCCATTGTCCTTGGCTGAAGCAGTCCAGTTGGATTGAGGAACCTTGGAGGAGCTCTTAAGATGTGTCATTGGATTAGCATGTGAGCATCTGCCTTTAGCCTTCTCCAGTCACACACATACACCTTACAAGCTGCGCCTCATGTTCAGGTGTCTTGAACGAGCCGTCCTTATGGTGCGCCTTCATGACTTCATTCTTTAGGATGAAGAATGTAAAGATTTTACATTTGCCACTGCTGTTTGTGTTTTTGTTTGTGGGTGCCTGCTTTGGTAAGTTTGACTTCTTCATTTCTTGCTTGTGGGTGGTTCTTTGCTGATGTCAGATTGTAATTGTGTTCCAAATTCACAGAAATCTAGGTGGGACATCTTCCAAGCTTTAAAATTGTGTGCTAGATTCTTTTCTCTGTTTATGAATGCTCTTGCTTCATCTGGTCAGTTGCTCTTAGTATTTATAAGTCTATCCTCTGTATGAATGTAATGGATTTGTCTGTTTTTCTGTTCCGAAACAAAAAACAAAAGAAAAACAGAAACCAATAACAAAATATTGATCCCTGTCAGTCAATAATTGAACACAGCTTCGTTTCTGCCCCCAGAGATCTCAGCTCTATGTATAGACATGTTTTCTTAAGAGGTTGACGTAACCCACCCTGTAGCTAATCCCAGTTAGAGCTAGAGAAAGCAGGGGGAGTGAGCGCTGTGTTGTCATCTTACTTCATGTCACTTGTACCTGTAATTTAAAATGTATGTGTTAGTTGAATTAGGTTTGAGGTTTTTGCTGACTGTGGTCTGCTTACATTACCATTTTTGTTTGTATCTGGCCAGACAATGGCAAAAAGGGCTGACTCTTAAAATTTCAAGAGCAGTGACTCATGTTGTGACTATTGCAAGTAAATTGTGCTAAATCACTCTCGAATCAGAAATGAGGAGTGACAAAGGGGCCATATTTACTTTCCTTATGTCTACTAACATTAGCAAACACCAGAGGCTAATGTTAGCCATGTTACTTCTTGTTTTACTGTTTATAATCTTACTCAAAGATGGCCTGATGAAACTGAAATCATTAATCTATGTTTTCTGATCTCCGTTCTCAGCACAAGCAGACTTTGCCCCCTACTTCTACGACAACGGACCGTACAGCCAAAATGGAAACCTGGCACTGTTCAGCCTCTCTGAGGACACGGCTGTCGGTGAGGTCAACCTCAGACATTAAGAGTAATCAAAAAGCTAACAGGCAGCTGGAGCAATCAATCAACACATTACGTAGTTTGTGCCGCCAGTATCTAGAGTTTCAATCTTTGTTGTAAAAAACAGATGTCGTGTGATCTGTATCTAGCTGAACTAAACTGCTCATTTGCTGGCTCCACCTGTTGAGTGTTTAGACAGTTTGCTGGATCTGATTGTGGTGAAGCTGTCCATTTGTACCCTCAGCTGCTAAGTGTGTGGTTGATTTGTGAATTGATCAGCAGTCATACCCAAGAATGTAGTTTACTATCTGTTGAGCTGTTTGTCAAAAATGTCTGAATGACCTAAAACACATGCTCTTCTCTCAGGTACACAGATCTATTCACTCAATGGCACAGACCCTGAAGGCCAGGAGGTGAGTTATGGCTTGTCCTTTGACCCTGGCTCCAAAGAGTACTTCACTGTCGATCCCGTATCCGGAAACATTACTTTGGTGGAGCCTTTGGATCGAGAGGTAAATTCAACAAAAAAGTACAAAGACACAAGATAAAAAGCCATGCTCATCATCAGGACTAACTTTTTCTCCATCTGCTCAGAAAAAGGATTCTATTGACGTTCTTGTCAGCATCAGTGATGGACGAAGCAAGGTATCAACAGCCAGTTCATTATGCTTAAATTCTTTTTAATGTGGAACCTTTGGATTAGCTAAAACAAAATGAATAAGTCTTCTTCTCCATAGGTTGTGGAAAGGGTCACAATATTTGTAATGGATGCAAATGATGAAAAACCTGAATTCCAAAACTTGCCAGCCATCATCGACGTACTGGAGGTAAGTTATACAAACGTAACCTATTTTTGCAGAACCTCTGCATGAAAACATGAAATCCAAATCTATGGTGCAAAGTCTTTTTAAGTGTTGCTCTAATAAGTGAATATATTTTTTCTTTGCTTGCTTCAGACAACAGAATCTGGTACCAGCATCTACAAAGTAGAGGCAGTGGATCGAGACACAGGTTCAGGCGGCTCAGTCACCTATTACCTCCAGGTATCATTTCTATGATAAATGAATACAGTATAGACACTGATGACATATATGTTAAATGCTACTTATTTAAAATACCAGCTTAAACTGTTAGCTTTACATGTTGCGTGTGATGGAAATAAGCTATAGATTTAACATCTGTAATATTTTCATGGCTCACGTGTGCATGTATGCATGTGCCTGGATATGCTGCTGCTGTAGTTATGAGAATTGGGATTATATCACAATTACATTTGTGTCAGGCTACACTGGAGGCTTAGAGGGCTGCCATGGCAGGACCTGGCAGGGAATGTTAGTTTGCACTTTGGACTATTAGAGTCAGAGAACAGCTGGCCTGGAGCGACAGTGACGGGTGATTTGCTCACATCTGGACACATCAGCTTTCACCTGCCTGCCCCGTCCTTCAGCATATGGGCTCTTTACGTACAGACGGACCAATAGAAAGACAAGATGCAACTTTATTGAAGTAGCCACTGTCTATTTTAGTGCAGCTTTCTAACCTCTTTTGCTGTCTCACGTGAAAGGTGGTAAATGTGGTTCAGTGACTTTGCTCATGTGACCGAACGTGTCTCCTTTAAAACCCTGCTTATGTCCTGTTCTGTTACAGAATCCTCTGTCCACTTTGTTCACAATCGACAGATACAGTGGCGTCCTTCGTATAAAACCGGGGGAAATGTTGGACTATGAAAAAACAAAGACACACTTTGTTACCATCATTTCAAAGGTAATGAATGTGTTGAAACTTAGTTTACATTTTTGTCAGAAAAGAGTGACATTTACCCAAAGTTAGAGTGACTTATGCATGATTCATATCTCTAGTAAGGCTTGCATGGGGACAATAAAAGGCAAAGAACACACGCATGAATAGTTAATGTGAAAACCAACAAAACATGCTGGAAACACGAGTTAAGAAATTCAGTATGGAAGTGATATATTTTCCAGATGTTTGGTCTGTCTTAAGAATTGAACATGAACATGTTTGTATCAAGTACAGACAAACTTGTTTGTTGTTTTGGAAATGTCTTCAAAGTACAGCTCAAGGAATAATCAAAAAGGTTTAGTCTTTGTTAAATGGCTCAAAGAAAGGAAGCTAACATATGTGAAGGGAAATAGCTGTAAAGACTGTCTGTTACTTTAAAGTTTTAAAATGAAATTAAAAATGTTTTACCTTGACTGAACAAGACTACTGTAAGAAAACAGAGCAGTTTCAAAATGTGAATTTAAGATGTTCATGTCTTTTATTCTAGGATGGTGGTGGTAATTTCAACGGCAAGGAGCAGTTTTTGTCCTCCTCTGCAACCTTGACCATCAACGTGATTGATGTGCAGGACACGCCACCATCTTTTATTGGGACACCTTATTTTGGCTATGTTTATGAAGTCTCAGTGCCAGTGAGTATGGTGATGATGTTCTGCTTTAAATGAACAGACTAATGATCAAGCTGTGATTATTTGTAGCTCAATACCTTGAAGTGTTTCTGTAAGTTCTTATGTTAATGTCATGCAGATTTTATGCTGGGAGGTATCACAACAAGATCCATCATCACATTACATTGCAGATAAAAATCAACCATTGTAAATCCAATTTTGAGCAGAAACAAGAAGCATCAAATGAGCCCCAAACCAAGACACCTAAATCTAAATTCACTCCTCTTTCATTGCTGACATTAACCTGTGACACCTCCATCAAAGTTTTTACTTATAGCAGATGAAAGTCACGTTATCTGCTCAGACACAGAATGTCACTGCAGTTGCATGTCGAGGTAGGAAGACAGCATCCTTTGACTTTCATCTAACAGGAAATTAATAATCAACATGACATTTGACATTGACGTTTCATGTGTCTTTGAAGACTTCTTAGACAGTTGTTATTCAGTGTTTTATGGAGCTGCTCATGAGCCATGTGTTGACTCAATTTTTGTCTAATATTTATATTAATCTTAACCTCTATTCTCAGCTAAAGTCTTAACATTTACATGCATAGTTGAGTTTCAAATAACAAATTTAAAAAAAAGTACTTTTGGTAGAGCCATAATGTTCTGTTACGTGGTTCCCTCATCAACTTTTTATTATTACTGATTTAAGAATAAGTGTTATTTTTTCCCCATCTTCCACACAGGGATCTGAGATATTCATGGTTGAAGCCAGAGATGGTGATGTTGGAAACCCAAATCCTATCCAATATTCCTTTGAAGATGGTGAGCATTCAGTCGGACAAGAAAATAAGAATTTTGAAATTACTCAAAGTACTCATCAGGGTTTCTGTTACAGGTGACGATGGTGTTTTCAGCATCAATAAAACCAGCGGTTTGATCAGACTGCTGAGCATGCCTATTTTCCTGAAGAGAGAAATATTTAACATCAAAGTAAAAGTAAGTGTGATGCAAACTCAAATATATGTCAAAATACCATTTCAATTTCATTTTATTGCATAGACTCAGTGTTGCAGTGCATGCATACAGGAATAAATCAAAAATTTGTCTAGGAAACAAAACTGCAGCAAACTCTTGATTTCTTTGAACTTGTTTTTGAGTTGGAAATCAGAAAATGTAAAAGATCTGATGAGACTGAAGGATAAAGTAGGCTCATCTATAGTTGCCTTTGATGATGAAGTTATTAACTGAAAATTAACCTTTGGTAACTTATCTCTCCTGTAACCAGGCGTCGGAAGTGAGCCCTGAAGGCAGACTCATGGACTCTGAGGTGACCACAGTGGTGATCCGTGTGGTGGACCTGAACAATAATCCTCCCACTTTCTACGGAGAAAAAGGCCAACAAAATATTTTTGAGTTAACCATGTATGAGCATCCACCAGAAGGAGAGATCCTGCGGGGGCTAAGAATCACTGTCAACGACTCTGATCAGGTCAGCAGAAAATTTATTGATGCTTTTTTTTACAGCATATAAACAGTATTATTGCCTTTCACAGCTACCATTGCTAACTAGGAGAGATGATCTAATATGCAATAAAAGTCATCATCCAGCCGACACGAATTTATTCAACCATCATTTCCCCAAATTTGTTTCTCCCCAGTCTGCTGTCTTCTTTCCTGTCTATGAATGACTTTAAGCTTGCCATTTTTACATTAATCCTTTTAAAACCACAAAAGCCCAAACAAATTAAAAGGTTTGCCATAACTATGCCATTTGTAGGCTTATGCAAGTCTCTCTCTGTTTCCAGCTTCTTGTTTCAGCCTCATCCAAATGGCTCATGTTCACCAAATGTGTTCTCTGATAATACTGTTACAGCATCAGCATGCTCGCCTAGTCCAGCGACATAATGTTTTACTGAGAATATCTCTGCTGTTACTGATATCCTATTGATATCTCAAACATCACTGTAATAATGGAAACATACAAAGCTTTTATATTGATTGAAAGGACTATATTTCTCATATTTCTCATGGATTATCCTTTGTGCGAATGTTATGACAAATGCAGACGACTATAAATAGGTCCATGCATGCATATCATTACCACATACTTTGCTTTAATCTAATGAGACGCTCTGATTAATGTGATGCATTGCGTTTTTCTCTTGCAGGGAGCTAATGCTAAATTCAATCTGAGATTGATAGGACCAGGAAGGATGCTACGAGTTGTCCCTCAAACTGTGCTCAATGAGGCTCAAGTCACAATCTTGGTTGAAGATTCAGCAGCCATGGACTATGAGAAACACCAGTTTCTCACATACAAGGTGAACTAATGGCATAATGTTTGCACCTTGGCAATTTTTTATGAGATGAAAAATCTCAGACATGAACATTTCCCAATTAATGACACCCGTGGCTGTTACTTAAACCTCTCTTTTATTTGATTCAATCTTTCTCCTCTTCAGCTGCTTGCAGTTGAGGTTGATACACCTGAAAGATTCAGTGCCACAGCCGACATTGTCATTCATCTCCTGGACACCAATGACAATGCTCCCAAATTCTCCTCGGATTACTACATTGCCAGAATTCCAGAAAACTCACCCGGCGGCTCCAATGTGGTATCAGTCACGGTGAGTGAGTCCTCATCCCATCTAAAAATACACGCCATCACCACAGACGTCACTCTGATTTGAGCAAAATGCCCAAAAGGGCCTTTAATTCCCTAAATGTAGTCTTTTTAGGCAGTGGGGGTTGGGATAATATGGTAAAAGATGTAGATAAAAGCTAGGCGAGGTAAGCTGCCAGATGGCTATCACTTTCATTTTGTTGTGTAACAGAAAATTCCCAGATATTTTTCCCCTAATGCTTTGCTGCACATGCAGCTGCAGGGGAGGAATATGTGCAGGGAGAACATGAATAGATAGATGGATAGATTGGTGGATGTTTTTATTTCATCCTCAGAGGTTTTATAGTAGCACGAGAGGTTTGCTAATAAATCCTGAACTCACATGAAACACCACACAGGCTTGTTTTTTCTTGATCTCAGGCAATTTTGATCAGATAAAATAACAGTCTACAAGTGACCTTGGACACAAGAAGACAAGCAACAGGCCCCCTAGCAGCCTGACAGTCTGATTGACACACAGCCAGATTAGCCGATATCTGTGATGATGTTGCTATGACATCAAAAATCAGTCTTTTTATAGCTGACCTCTGTAACATGTTGTTTCAACGGGGCATTGATTCACTCAGTTCACCTCAGAGTCCATGCAGGCACACAGTTGTTATGTTGGCGTAATGTGGGCAGTGAAAAGACGCAAACTAATTCAGCGCCAGCATTTTGAGGCTTGTTAGGAGTAGGAGGTAAAAATGAAAATGAAAACAAAATAATTTTTCAGACACTTTTTGGTCCTACTCTCAAAGAAGAATTACATTATATTCACTGTCTTCTTTTTTTGTTTCATCACTTTGTGTCTTTCTCTGTTTCTTTTTTTTAAAACAGGCATCAGACCCAGACTCAGGACCCTGGGGTGAAGTTCAGTACTCCATCTATGGCTCTGGGGCTGACTTGTGAGTATCAGGTTTAACTCAATCTGAAGTTTTCTCTCATCTTTATAGCTTTATTACTCTGTCCAGATGTCTTAATTCAATACTTCAACCAAGATATCTTCCCACAAAGTCAATACTTAATCATTAATGCATAAGCAAAGGTCTCTTCATGTTATGACAAGATAAAAGTTAAATTCTTTCTTTAATCGTTTTAGTGTGTTTGGCACAAAAAATAAATCCATCATGGACACCACCCAAACATTGATTTTTTTTTACTGCTCCCTCCTGTCCATTCTGTGGTTCTTGTGTCGTGATTGCAGCAGGGTGAAGCTGTGTTATAAAGGAAAACATTGGAGCAACTGTGACTGGAAAAAAAACCTGTCTGTCCCAAATAAACGTAAATCCTTTGAAGATAAGCGTCAGCATCCAAAGAAAAAAACTTTTAACAAGACACAAAAGGCATAGCTTTCACTTGAATCAATTTCCTGTCAGACTTTTCGTCTTTGCCTGAATGTCATTTTAATTGTTCCCTCTGTATCAAAATCAGAGAAGCACAGCTGCCTGAAATCTAACAGCAGACTTGTTTTTCATATTTGAACTTGGTTCTGTTTATTGCACCTAAGCCCTGTAGTCCCTTAGAGGATTTGCTGGTATTTTCTCTCAGCTCAATTTTTATTACATTTCCAGCCAAAGTCTAACCTCTGAGAAAAAAGCCAAGAGTTACTGCTCACTGAAGGCTATGATAACACAGCATGCAGCCACAGCTTGCATATTTTTTACATTAAAACAGATAAAGCCTCAGATACAGGCAGCAACTGAGACTTCTTAGAACAACGATAATTAATACCATATCTATCTACATGCTTTTTATGACCAAATACCCATTTGTGAAGTAAAGAAAACATGAACTACAGTATGAGTTGACAGTTGAAAGCTAAGATGTACTTTTTTTGACATCTCAGACCAGGGATGTGCAATGAAATGAATTAAAAAAAAAAAAACAGAATATTTTTGGACCCCTCCGTCCAGATTTTGAGCTCTGTGGTGATGAATTAGAGGAGATATGGGATGTCACGTGGTTCGCAGGATTTCCAAAATAAGCAGAGGAGGGAGATTTGGAGTGAGCACTTGTTTGCTTTAAGCCATTTTGGAGACAGTTTCTCTACAGAATGCTCCAAAAGCCTTTTTAACTTGATATTTTGAATAAGATAACACATTCCATACTTCTGCTGTTGACAACATGGAACATTTTAGATGTCAGACCAGGCTGTTTTTCAAGCACACCTTTTAGAGTTGATAAGGAGAGACAGTCCCTCTGATCTTCGCCTGCTCACCTTCAGTCTTTCCTCTCTAATCCTCTAATAGGATTGGAGGAGAAAATAGACTGCTCTTTGCTTGTGACTACCTTGCACTGCAACAAAGAAGCTGAAGAGTAACTACACATTTCAGACAGTCACATTTATGTAAGACCACCCTGCAATAGTGATGGCATTTATTTTTATGTGATTATCATAGTCATTAACGTGTTGTCTGTTTTGTTGTTCATTCGATATGTAAACAATACTTACCAGATTCAGGTTTTCAAAACTGTAACTCCTTTTTACGAACAGCCATTAATCCATGCACCCTGAATGCTACATCTGTGCAGAGTTTTGCACCACATGTTGTTTACAACCTCTCTATTGAAACCAGACTCTGCACCAGCTGCTGTCTGCTAACACGTCAATTCTCTGTGACTCTTCTTTTTTTTTAATTTTTTTTGCAGTTCTGTTAATGCACAAAATGCAATATAGTGGTGAGTTTGATTGCTGGAGACTGTAACTCTGACCGGCAAGTTGTTGTTGAAATATATATATATTTTAATGCTACCAAGATACCAAGATACCGCTCTCATATAGATTAATACAAACTTGATTTTTTTTTTTCTAAAAATACGTTTTCAAAGTTATTAAAATTATTTTTTAATAATTTAAAAACTCATGCTACTTTTTTTTTGTACTACTCCAAAAAGCTTTGTTCCCAAATCTTAAAGGGGGGTGTTATGCTTTACCTTGTATCAACCATGGATTTAAAAAATTATGTTGGATGTTCATACTAAGTAAGTGCAAATATCCAAACCACTCAATGAATTGAAGAAACCTATGAATCTGTCAGTTCGCTGCCAATAGTCTGTTCTTACAAAAAACGTTTGCACACTATCTCAACAAGATTTGTTGAAGTTGCAAGATCATTGGATAAGGATCTCCTAACTGGTTCATGACATGCTGGAGGGGCAGGCCTCAAACAATAAAGTCTGCCAATACCTTTGCCCCCAACAGACCTCTAGAGGGCTGGCCAGTCAAAGGATAGGGGTTTTGTAGGGCAGGGAGCCTTAAAGGGACAGCAACTAAAGTATTTCAGACAGATGTTGACAAAATAATTTTCTAAAACATGTTAACAACAAAAGTGCAATAGGCTTTTTTTTCTCAGCTGTAAAACATGTAAAGCTATGAAGGGGTGCCAGAGGGCCAGCAGTACAAAAAAAGCACAATAACTTATTCCCCTTTTAATGCCTAAGACAAGGAAGAAATTAAAGTTTTCTATAACTTCATAACCAGCGAAAAATATCTAAAATTATACAAAAAACTATGCCACTGTTCATTAGTCTCAACTTACACCTATTACATGTCTTCAACTGCTTCATTATTTTACAGGTTCCTGATCCAGCCAACAACTGGGATCATCTACACCCAGCCGTGGGCGAGCTTGGACGCCGAGGTGAGGGCCAAATATAACTTCTATGTGAAGGCAGAGGATTCAGAGGGGAAGTACAGCTTGGCTGAGGTCTTTGTGACTGTGTTGGACCTGAATGACCATCCACCTGCTTTTAATGAGAACTTCCTCGAGACGACAATGGTGATTGGAGCGCCAGTAAAAATAGAGGTATTTATCACTGGTTTAAAGTTGAACATATTAAGACTGAGGAAAATGTCTTTATGATTAACTTTTCAACAAAACACATCCACATCTTTAGGCTGTTGATGATGACGCAGAAGTTCCTAACAACGTCATCCAGTACGCCATCATGAAAGCCGATCCAGACAACAACATCTTTGACATCAACGCTGACACAGGAGAGATCATGCTCAAGTCCTACATCAAGTCCATGGCCATCATCAAGAATATCACTAAAAAGAGTGACTTATCCTGGTCTCTAGTGGTTCAGGCCCGAGACCGAGGACAGCCATCCTTCAGCACCACTGCAGTCGTCAAGATCGACATCACTGAAGCTGTAAGTATAAACAGAGAGGATGCTTTAAAATGAGTGATCAAATCTAAGGGGGTTAGGTATCTTCACTACAGTAAAATAATTCTGCATGATTTCTAGAAAAACAGAGAAATAGGCTGTAGTAACAACCACAAGAAGAGCATTTTAAACAAATATAATATTTTTATTTAGCTTATGGTGACAGATTTCCAGTGACTTTAAAGATCCTCTGTTAAAACTAGAAGATTTCTTCCCTCCTCTTTGAATATGTGAAGCACATTTTTCAAGTTGAACTTACACTGTCCTCCTCTGACACAGTGATAAGCAGTCACACTGATGACCTCCTTCATATATTCTCTACATAAATAGTGTAACCATATATATTGTGCAGCCCTAGCTTAGAACTAATCTATTTTTTCTAGTTGTTGGATATGTAGCAAAAACTTCGTAGCCCTAGAAATCTGAATCTCACACAAATGCAATTGTCATGTTTTCAGATCAAATCCAGATTTTTCTCATACTTCTTGGACCTCAAGAAACATCCAGAGTCTGTGTTTGGGATTTGTTTGACTCTTATCATCTTGGCCATTTCTTTGACAATCTTCATTTCCACTCTTATTTACTGGTCATCTGTGAAAAAGTCCCGGGTACAATCTCAGGGCAAGATCAGAAAGATTATCAGGAGGCCTGCGCCATAAGTGAAGTTTGCCTTTGAGTCATCAGCACAAACCAAGTGTTGGTGTTACTCTGTGGTACTGATTATTATAGCTTGCTATTTCACTTAGAGATGTGTTAGAACAAGAATGTGTCTGTAAAAGAGTACAGGAGCACAATATAAACTGTCTGCCTAACTTTTCTTATTTTCCCTGAGTGTTTTAGAGTAAATTCTTACACTTTGACACCACAGAAAAAGAAAAATATTTTGGTTTTAAATTTCACATAGATTTTTTTTCTGTGACACTGGTTTCAGCTTTTTTGTTGCCATCCTCTCTGACCTTGCCTTGACAATATGAAGAGAGCATTGAATTCAAGTAGAGTCAGTATTTTTAGCATGTTCAAAACATCAGTAAAGGAACTCAAAAATAGTGTTTTCTTTGATTATGTACAGAAAGAATTATTTCTTGACTTTTGTACAATATCTAAAGCTGAATGGTGAATACGTGCATTACTCCCATCCACACACAACACTATTTAATATTGTGTGCAAGACTTTGACTATAGCCCCATGGATTTATATTCTCCCTGTGCTCTTTTACAGACCCAACTCAGTGGGGGGCCTTTGGGATCATTTTTGATGCAGAGTAGAAACAAGCCCTTGCAGATCGTAGGCTTGCTTGCTGGTGTCATTAGTCTCATGGTCATAGTCACAGTCATCATCTCCACTGCAACATTCATGCGCAACAAAAAGTCCAACCGGATCCTTCCCAACCGCCGCATCAGGAGGAGACAGCGAAACCAGCAAGTGTGGAACGTAAAAAACCTGTTCAAGAAACCAGAAAATCCTGGACAGAAATTCAAAGTTGAAGAGATGGAGCAAGAGCCAGAGGTCGTTGTTGTTGAGAATGCCAACTACAACAACAACGTAAGCCCTGCTGTCAGACACTGGTCCCCTCCTCCGCTGCCCCGCGCCCCATCCCTGCCCCCTCCTCCACCACCCTGCTACCCCAGTGAGAGGCAATGGGTGGTGCCCACCGTTTCAGCAGCTGTGGCATCAAAACCTAAAAAGAGGCCAGTGACGAGAAGGGACACTGTGAACAATGCTCTGGTGTCAGAGCTCAAGATGAGACTGGAGCAGAAAAGGATGCAAAATCATTAGTAACACTCAACAAAACAAGCGCATCTCAGGGTTTGTTTAGCAGCATTTGGTCCTCAAGCATAAGCAAACACAGTTTACATGAAAATGTAGTTTTAGGTTTTCTGAAAAATTCTAAGCTGGCCACTAACCTCAGTGTTTAGAGATAAAATGAATGTGATCAAAGCTTCACGAACAGCTAAACAGACCTTGAGGTGGGTTTGTTTTGTAGACTGAAAGTTATAGATGAATGCTTGGTGTGTGTGTGTGTGTGTTTTCAGAAAGGTAACACAATGAAACAGCTAACTACTTTATTCTTTGTGTGTAAATATGTTCAATGACCATCATGTGCATCTTTATTCAAATTGTTTTTAATTTTCAACTTGTCCTCTTGTATTTCTTAATCAAATCTGTGATTTGTGGCTCATTTTGTAAACAGTAATTCCCACTTTTTCAAGGATTTGTTGACACACTAGTGGCTTAAAGTTCCTCACCTCTGATCCCTTGTCGGGAATGAAGACATTTAGATCCCGACAAGTAAGACTGTTTTTATTTGGGATTCAACCAAGCTCCTTACAAGAGATTTCATGACACTTGAACTGACTAAAGAGATCAGGCCAAGGGAGGGGAACCAAAGTGATCACATTAGGAGAACCTTTAATCCCGCTGCGTAGGTGTAAAGCACCATGTAAGGCACTGTTTATCATCTGGCATGTTATGTTGATTTTCTGATGTACAGGACTGCGTTTCGTTGGTTTATGACTGTTTATGTGCTGGTTTATGTGTTTCAACTGGTGGCTTTTTTTGTTGAGGGAACTGTTGCTGTCAGGATTTGAATACCAATAAATGATAACTATTTGTAATTTAAAATGTAATGGAGGAGCAAAAATCATTACCTGATTTAAAGGGAAAACTTTGCCAGAAACCATTCAAACAATTCACAAGACGAGGAAAGATTGATTTATTCCCCCTGTCAAAATCAAAATTTAATGCAACTAAAAATCATATTGTCGGAGATAAGATAGTAGTTATTTATGTGGTGTAAAAGCAGGAGAAGACACTGATTCAGCTGATTTAGATATGAATAGGGACATTGTATGGGACAGATGATAACAGCGAGTAGTCCTTAAAAATATGAAATATAACAGTTATTGTAGTGCAGTGGTGAGGCTCAATGTAATAATTACATGGAGCTCAGAATTACAGTCTTTGTATAGATGCCATGACTCCACCCATTACTATTGTAAGGTTTTGAAGCCACAATCCCCCCGTTACGGCTGCCATGACAAAAAAAAAAAAGTTAATATTTTTCACTCAAAAGTCTCTCAAAAAACTCTGCAAAAATGGCAACTGTCAATTATTGCGAAGCAAAAATAACGAATGAAAAAAAACCCTTAACATTGATTAATCTGATGTTATCTTCATATCAGTACAGCATACGGACGTGAGAAACATTTCTATGATGTGTATCTATGTTTTTTTGTTTGACCACATCCCATTTGAAATGAATGGTGAGACAGTTGTTGACCTATACTGCAGCCAGTCACTAGGGGGAGCAGTTTTGTGGCAGGTGACTTCCATTGTTTTTACAGTCTATTCTCAGAATTTTCATTTTCTTTGGCTACTTGGCCAAACCAAAGAAAATCAAATCAAATGATCTGTTTTAGCGAAAAGTAAACCACACTGAGATTCAGAATCTCGTTCTGAAAAGTGTCCTGGAAGCCAAGACATGCAGCAGCTCATTTTATCAAAGGGAGATCAAAATGATGATAACACAAGTCAGCATCGTCTTCCAGTGTCTTAAGATCCTAAAATTGTGTTGAAGGGGGGAGAATACTGCACCGTTTCATCAATTCAATAACAAATAACTTCATCCTCTAGCTTTTATTTTGCCCTGTTGATTTTTCCAACCTTCAGTAAGTCAGTGACACATTGCGGCCCATCTGTCCTGTACCAGCTGCAACTGTCCAGGATAAGATTTGTTCCTTGGAACTGTCACCTAGAGACACAGCTTTGTTCCCTCTAGCTTAAGTCTAACACCTCTTAAGTGAAAACATGAACGCAAACTACTGCCCCCTCCTGGAGACAGAGGAGAAGCTGCTTCACCTCAGCTTTAGGGTGAAAAGCAGAGAGGGCACACAGGGATTTAAGGTCAGTGTTCCCAAATCCTCAAACAAAATGATAATAACTCAAACTGAAGCTTTTATGGCCTTAAGGGAGATTTGGCTGAATCATATTGTTCCTAAAGCTTTTGTTTGCTGCATGATGTGTTAAGCTATTGTAAAAAATAGAATTTGAACAAAGCAGTGTGTCCAAACATAACAGTGGTTAGAGAAACAGGAGCCTGCATAGAGTCAGAGCTTCAGTCTTTTATGTAGACATGGCACTTGTGTATGTAGTCAAACATTCATAAAAGAACTGCATTTGCTGTTATTTTTAGATAAACTCCACCAGATGTTCAGCAAATATATCATCCTGATCCAAGACCTTTTGCTCCCCACGGCCCCACTTTCAATGTGAGCGCTCCCAATTATGAAGTTACACTGAACCACTCACTGGGTATTTGTGTAGACATCACCACTAAACATGCACACTATTCCAAAGTTACATAAAACATGAAATTTGCAGATTAAACTTCCTCTAATCCAAGGACCAACTTGTTCATCCTTGTACAATATTGCACCCTTGGCTAAAAACCAAAAGTCCATCTGTCCTGATCTAGTTTGGACGAACAAGATGTGTGCGACTGGCATCAAACTTTCTGCAGCCTCAGCTGGCACATTCGACAAGGTTATGCTGATGACGCACAGCGGACTGTGGGGATTATATTTTTTTTTGCATTTGACAAAGTAAAACATGCCTCATGAACTTAGTCAGATTACACACATATAGGTGATGTTACAAACCAGGACAAGTCCCAGAGATTCTTGAAAACCAAACAAAATTTGGTCAAAAATCATTTCACACATAAAAACAAAAACTTTGCTGTGCTGGAAGCTGTTAATGCTCTGAAATGAAATGAGGGAATATGAGGAGAAGCCCAAATGATCATGCATTATGCCATGTAAGAGGCAGCCGGGATTACGGGGCTATTTGATAGAGGATTACAGAGTTAAAAGTTGCAAAGAGCAATGATGCTTTGGATGAAAGAAAGCTATGCACAAGGTTTTAAAAACAGATACGTGTTTGAAGGAACAGGGAATGTGAACAGTGAATGAAATGTTTCCTGATTGTAATAAAACAAGGAAAGACATGATTATGTGAACATGGTTTAGTCCTAATCTTTAAAATTTGCAGCCTAAGGGATCATCTGCTGTTACATAGCACTGTGTTTAAATAATACACCATGAAAAAGGGGAGGAAATAAGATAAGCCTGAATAAAGATGTAATTCATTGCTGTTTCTGCTGATATTGAGCTCACAGATTCCCATCGTCTGGTGAAAAACACAGAGATGAAACAATATCAATCCACTGCCTGCAAATGATATAAACACATCTGAATGAGTGAGAAAGCAGATGTGTCTGTGTCTGTGCTGCAGAAAATGAGAGCTGCCAATCTCTGTCAGTCCTTTAAAACCCTGATCTCAGGTCAACAAAAGCGGGTCCCAGCAGAGATGTACTGATCTTCTTGCATCACAGGAGCTGGATGGATGGAGAGATGGAGGAGGAGGAGGGGGCTCGTGTGATCTGTTAATAAAGTGACGGCAGGAGGGGTTACTGGAAAGGATGCCAGTGTTTTGGTATTATGTCAAATGAACAATGCCATTGGCTGAAGGATATCCGTTGTGCCATCTGTCTGAGCCGTCAGCACAGATCATGCGTGATGCATAGCTGCTCTGTGCTGTGTTTGCAGAAGTGGTACACATGGAGCTGTGACGTATGTGTACAGTGACGCAGGGGGGGATTTAACGAATGTACATGAAACCCAGCAGTTCATGAAAAGAGACCACTTCATCAAATGACTTCAGTCACTTTCATTTCAATAAGTTTCCCAGGCAGAGGCTCATTCATATCAAAAAGCTCTCAGGTTTCCTGGGTTTGGTTGGTTGTGTGAGTGGAAAATGAATCAAAGCATTCTGATAGAGTTTGACTACAATTAAAAAAGATGATCAGTTCAGGTTTTGAAGAAGTGTTTGAAGTCCTTTATTGGAAAGGTTTATCATTTCATCATTTTCCAAGTCTGACTAAAATCAATAGAGGGAATCTTGCTAACTGCAATCAGCCTTCTTTATTTGTATCTACCTCTCCTGATGTTGTACCTTTCTGAAACTTCAGATCAGCTGTAGAAAAATAAAGGAATTTTGTTCAAACCATGTGCATTCACAAATATACACTTACTTCAAGTCTAAAAGTTTTACATAAAGTTTGAAACATATTGAAGTAAGAAACAAGACTTTGAGAGTTCGCATTTTTATCACAGTCAATGAGTTACAAATGGCACATAGCTGATTTTCTATCCATTCATATTACACTTCAGGAAGCCTGTCTGAATGAACGAATCCCAGTGAAATACCAGTGACAGACACCAGGGACAGTTTAGGGTTCAGTGAACGACCAATTTCTACTCAAGTTTTTCCTGTTATGAGTACTTCCATTATTGTTATCTAATTAGACATTATTCTGCTTCATAACAGACTCCTGCATGGAAAGAAACAACAAATTCACTTTTTTTTTTTAAATGAAAAGCTGTATTTGAAAAACTTCACAACATGCTTGTTTCCACAAATCCATTTATACATGTTACATCACATCTTCTTGCACTTTTAAAGAGCAGTACAATATTTCAGAATATTTAGGTGGCATTTTTCTTATACAGCATAATCTTTAAACGTTTAACTTTGTTAAACTGTTTAAATTTATTAACATGTCTACGGACAGAATTTCAAAAAGTTATGAAGATTTTCCAGTTTGCCAATCTTATGACATTGACTAATACAATTTTCTTTCCAAATATTGAGCCAAAATATACACAAAAATGAAAGCTCTTATAAATATACACATTCATCAATATGTACAATAATTACTGTATGTGCTAACACAGAATAGCAAACACATAAAGCAGGAAATTAACTAAAGATATCCTGCTGATATACTTAAAAAACAATGACTTCCAGAAGTAACAGAGAGAATTCCTTCATTTAAATAATTTAAAAAGAGTCATGTACAGCAGATATTTGTATATGAAGTCCGTTGTATCATTGAACATGGTGATAAGGAGACAAATTCATACTTGATACAGACACAGACTGCAGCACATTCTCTACAGTGGTGCAAATCCTTGAATTACACTCTCGACATAACGGTCATCATTCACATCTTTGCAACAAACTCCTCGGCCTAGAACAGAGGAAGAGATAAGATTAAAACCAAGGCAGGAAATTATGTCATTGTTTTGAATATGAAAGTTATATAAACGTCAGGTATCACATCAGATATGTTTTATCTACTTTGATCTCCAGAAACTGTTACAGAGTGAGACATTGCTTCATAATGAGATCAGTGGGGGATTTCTTTGTTGATTTAAAGAGTATTTAATACAGTTCAGCTGTGATTCTGCTGGGATCAGCTTTGCCTTTATACGGTCTGTCATCTGATCTCCTTCTCACCTTCCTGTCATCAGAGGAATCTCTGTTGACCAGGCCCTCGTCACTTGCCGCCTGCAGGCTGTCGAAGGTACCCTGTCTGTCACGATCCATCCCAGCTGGGGCGCTTTCCCTCCTTCGGTTCTTCCAGGTCTGCATGATCACTTCCAGGCAGGCGAACTTAGTGTCTGTGGTGCAGGCGTACATACCTATAGGTACAGCCAGCACCATGGCTAAAACTATCACAACTATGTGAATCAGCTTCTCCCTCTGCTCCATTTCTGTGATATCACTTCCTGTTACAAACACGATGCACTGGCCAGGACGTGGCGTTTGATTCTTCAGGGTGACACAGATCTCGTATTTGGTGGCTGGCATCAGATCAGAAATGGAGTAAGAGTGGATCCCCGGGCCGATATAGATTGTTTCTTTCTTATCGTCCACACGGCCAAAGTGGATGGTGAACCAGGTCTCAGCTGGGTGGTCCAGGGCGGCGAACCACTCAATGGAGATGCCGCGCACTGTCTGTTTAGCAATGCGGATGTCAATGTAGACATTTTCATCTCCAGCAGAAGGTGGTGCAGGGACGCCAGGCAGGAGGGCGGACTGGGAGCCGTCAGGAGACTGCACGTCTACTTGGATGTTGACAGAAGAGTTTCCAATGAAGTTGACAGCAGTGCAGGTGTAGATGCCTCGATCTGCTGCATGCAGGGTGGGGATCACCAACAGAGATCCAATGGTTTCCTCATCCACTCTCTCCTGAGACTCTGGGAGCAAAACACAGATACACATTTTCATCTAAGGTAACACGCAGGCTCATAAAATAGAGGAACTTGGCCTCCATGTGACCTCATAACATTTTGTTCTTGTATTACAGCATCATTAAACCCAGTCAGGTAAGTCCCTCTTCTTGAGAAAGAAAAAAAAAACTTGCACAACTCTGACAGACACCGGAAAACTATTAAATGTAGGCCAGCCACAAAATTGTATGAAAGTACCCAATGAATCATACATCAGTTTGTGTAATGGCTACAATAATGCTGAATGACCCATCGAGTGTAATGTTTTCATTTAGTGCTTTTAATTGCAGTAGATTGTTTTTGTGCACTACTCTTCTGCTCAATTTAGAAACATTGCTGCAGCTTCAAACAAAAGCTGTTTTTAAAACTTGTACTGGTTAAGTTTCAATAATTACAAATTCAATTTTATTTTGGCTCAGAGTTTAACTTTTTTCGTTTGTTTACTCTTTAAAATGGAGGCTTAAATTCTTGTACAGGTGATTTTGGCTTTGGTAAAGATTCAGTATAGTTTAAGAACAGGTTTGATTTTATCAGCAGTATGTTTATTGTGTTTTGTTAATTATTTCTTTATTACTTTACTATTTTGATTATCTGTTTGGGATCAATGGAGTATTCATTTTTATTAATGAGACAGTTAAGCTAAAATTCAAGTGGTAAAACATGTAGCACTTAACTTCATCAATATAATTGTACATCTGATCTTGGTTTCCTGGACAAGATACATTTATTAACAATCAACAATAAATATGTCAAATGCCGAGTAGATTATTTTTATCTAATTTTATTTTAAATCTTATTTTCTTTCTTTCTCTCTATAAAATTCTAATTATACGTCATTATTTGTTAATTTGAAAATAATCTTTTGTTTTGCCTTTGGAAATTTGGAATTTTTTTACATAGTACAGATTGCAACCATAGTGTTGCACATGTTGAGGGAAACTTGAGTGCAAGTTCCTCTATCCTTGATTAACCAGAATGTAAAAAAATCAGTGGCAGAAATTCATGAAACTTAAAGTCTTGACGCACATGTCCACATTTCTCAGTATAGGGCCCAACCCAGCTCACACTATTGTCTCCAGTTCACTTTATCCTTCAACACTCTTAATCAACTCTGATGATGTTGTGGGCCCAACATGCATTTTGACCCTCAGTTTAAAGGTGGGTTACAGATTAAAATGTGCATTTAACTTGGAGTCTCTTTCCACAAGATATCATTCGATATGTGTCACAGTCTTACCATGATATCCTCTGATTATCTTCAGACCATATGTCCACCACACCGAGGGGTCCGGCCGGGCTTTGGCGAGGCAGCGCAGGGTGACGTTTGCTCCAAGGGGCAGGCTGATGTTTTCGAACGGAGTAGACACGATGGGTTTGACGCACGCCTGCAGCTCGACCTCATGGAAGAACTTTCCCGCTCTAAAGCCCGGCCCTGAGCAGGTCAAGTAGGAGTTCATCAGAATAATCGGGGGGCTTAGAGACCTGATGAACTCCACGAAGCCCTTCAGCCGGCAGTCGCAGAGCCAGGCGTTGTCGTGGAGCGCCAGGACGACGTTCGGCCCGAAACCGCTCGCCTCCCGCTCCTCCATGCTCTGCAGTTTTTGGTACAGAGGCCAGTTTAGAAAAACTTCCTTGGATATGACCGTGAGACGGTTGAAAGACAAGTCTAAGTATGTCAGACCCGGCAGATATTTTAATGCATGCTCCGGCAGGACGTCCAGCTGGTTGTGCTTCAGGTCCAGAATCTTGAGGGCCGGTGTGTCCTCGAACGCTGTCCATGGTACTGAACGCAGTTTGTTCCCCTGCAGACGCAGCTCTGTTAAGTTACCCAAACCCTCAAGTCCCTTCGAATTTATCACTGTAATGTCATTAAAGTTCAACCACAAGTTCTCTAAGGCGGGTGTTTTTGAGAAAGCTCCTCTGGGTATTTCAGTAAAGTGAGATTTTTCAATTCGGATTTTGGTCATATCATCTGGAAGGTTCTCTGGTATGGCCCCGAACGCGCTCTCCTCCATACAAACAAGCGACCTGTGATCACAAGGAAGAGTTTAAGTGGACATTTGATCACTGAGTAACCAAATGCTTCATAAATACAATTAACTTAGACCACAAATTAGAGTCCGACCTGAACTACCCCTTTAACCTTCTCTTTTATTTACTTACAGCCAAACAGTTTTCTTAAAAGGCTTCAACGTTTGTCTCTAATTCCACTGACACGGTTACACAGGTTAAAAATACACCTGACTCGGCTAGAATAGGACTACAAGGAATCAGGTCTTACCTTCCATGACGGTCTTCTACACAGCTACAACCGCGTAAACATTGAGCAAAAGTTTCACAGGACTGAACGATCAACACAGCTATGACCAGCAGGTAACAAAGTATGTCCATAGTCCGCGAAAATACCTGAAGTTAAGGGCTACATTCGTGCCTTGACATATGCTACCACCTGTGGCAGACGGTGGAGGCTTATTAAGCTTAATCCCTGACGTTCAGCAGCGCACATTGAACAAGTGGCGTCTGGTTATTGGGAGGGACACGTGCGATTAACCTCACACCGACTGTGTCAGTGAGTCTGACCCCAATAAAGGTATAGACAGGTAGATCTCTCTGATTATTTGATCTTTTGCCCAACTGTGACTCCTAAAAAATCAAAATAAATACTAATCCTTACTAATGTTCATTCATTAACGAGAAAACGGAAGAAGCATTGAGGTTGACGCTTGATTATTTTTCTCCTTCTCGTTAACTTGATCTTGAATTAAGGGGCATCTAATGCAATTTACAAATTACTGCTGCGTTATAAACTTTGTCAAAGGTGTTGAATAAAAATGAGTGCCTTGGTTCCCCTCTTTCTATTTGATTACAATGCTGAGCACCCATAACAAAGTTGGGTCCTTGACAAAAAAATAGTTAAAAGTTATTATCCAAAAGGGAAAGGTTCAAAATGACAAAGGAAACCTTGTCCAACTACTTAATTTCTGATGTTAAAATTACCAATGATTTGAGGGTTTAGTCATCTACAGTAATTAATATTATTTAAAGATTCAGAAATCTGAATTAACTTTCAGAAGAGATAAGGTCAAAAACAAACAACTGGTTGCTATGATCCATCTCAGGCCCTCAAAAATTAGACATGACTCTTAGGTGGAAATCTCTACATGGATTCAAGCTTGGTTCAAAAAGCTACCGTCTTTGAATAGAGGGAATTTCATCCTTAAATGGACATTAAACGTACTATGCAAAAAGGAAACCATTATCGTGGATGTTGTGGACTTTCTCTTTTTATTCTCTTTTCTCGTAAAGTGTCTTGAGATAACATTATTGCGTATCTGCACTATATGGGTAAAAAATGATTTTTGGTTCAGTTGTGACCCCCTTGGCCATAATCCATTTAGGATGGTCTGAAATAGAGTGGAAAAGCTGTTCTGTGGCCTGAAAAATCAAAATTTGACATCCTCCCTGGAAACCAGGGATGCTGCATCCTCTGCTATAAAGAGTAGAGGGAGCAACCAACTTGCTATCAGCACACAGCTTAAAAGCGAGACTTTGAGGTGGTATTGGGTGCATACGCATTCACATCCAACACATCTGGGAAGGCACCATTCATGGAGGAAATAATAAGTTATCATCACAATTATTTTAGAGATGCAATAAAGTGTAAAAAACGCAAAGAAATTCATTTGAAAACTCTAAAAAATGTCACTCTTTAAAACTTTAATGAACGATAACCAGTTTAAGAATCAAACTGACACAAAAGGGAGTGATTTAAGGACACACAATTCCTCTAAGTGGACATTTGTATATAAAAGTTTATTTGTTTCAAATCAAATAATACCAGTGGAATAGATCTACATTGAATGGGGTAATGATGCCTCAAGGTGGCACTACATGGGTACATAGAGATATTTCAACATATGTCTCTGGTGGGAATACAAATTATTCATCTTTTCATTTTGCATCATTTCCACCTTATTTACAGCGTGTCATAGTTCAGTCCTTTCTGTACTTCTCTCCAGCTCCGGCTTCTCTCCATCACCAGAGTGTTGAACCATGCCTGTGTGTATATCTTCTCCGAGAACGTATGACAGATATATACAGAGGCACAGACTTAACTGTATATGTAAGTGTACATCGTGCAGTACAGTATATACAAATCATACACATACATATGTGATATAAACAGGGGAGGATCGACCTTTGAGTTCCCTTTAAGTCAGATTAGGAAATAGAGGTTTTTCTTCGCTGGGCCATGCAATGAGATGAAATGAGTTGATTACTGTTGAAATCCTTTTCCTTCGTCTTAGCTTGTTTGTCTGAATGCTGTCTTATTCTTACTTCATGGATATGTGAACGTTCTATTCTTTATGTGAGTAACATGACTTGATAAACTCAGAACTGGAAGAAAACTAGTTACTTGCAATTTAAAAATCTTTTCTAAACCGATATTTCCATTATGGTGCAACGTGCAAAGGTTCTTTGATAAAAGTTGGCTCTCTGTGGTGGCGGCGTTGGCGGCATGATCCAGCGAGGAGGGACAGGTGGGGGGGAATCCCAGGGTGTGGGCGTGTGGGAGCGGGAGGGAGGGGGGCTGACGTCAGGATGATGCTGAGAGCGTGTGTACGGGTAGTGATGTGGATACTGACGTGGGTGGAGATGAGGATTGGATTGGTGATGGGGATGAGGGTGGGGATTTGAATGGGGATTGAGATTCGGACTCGAGCGTGGATGTGGGTGAGAGCGAGGAAGATGGCGTGGAGCGGGAGCCGGAGCTGGAGCATGATGTCAGCAGAAGTACTCGTTTGGCTGTCCCTCTATCTTAGCTGTGGCCTCTGAGTCCAGGCTGGAGCGAGCAGACAGCAGCCGGTTGGACTCCTCTGGGTTCAGTCTGTTCAAATACTCGCCCTCAAGGCCTTTTGCCTTGGTGCCAGGCGACAATGTCTCAAAGGTCACATATGAGTCTTGGATGTCCTTTGATTTCTTCCCCCAGTACTTCTGGATGCGTCTCTTCAGCGCCCCACAGCACACGATGACAGTGAGCGGGACAGCAATGACACAGGCCACTGTGATCACAATCACGTTGATGAGCCTCTGGGTGCCCGTAGCACTGGCTGCTTCATCCGTGGAAAATATGACGCATTGCTCCTTCTTGGGGATCAGCCCCCTCACGCACACACAGGCAATGTACTTGGTCCTGGGCACCAGCCCGTCAATAGTGACCCTATTTTGCCCAGCCCCTACATTAATCTTCCTCATGTCCCTCTCTCCAAACACAGCGTACAGCACACTGAAAACAGTGGTGTTCTTTGCTTTAGGGGCTCTCCAGTTCAGAGAGATTGTATTGTCTGTGTCTCCCACTACTTTCACTGAGCGCACCACCCTGTCCGGGTCCTGCTGCAGCGACGAGGTATTGGCTGCCAGGTTGCTCAGGTTAGTCTTCTCCAGATCCAGCAGAGCATCTGGGTTTGAGGAGGTGGCAGGCCCTGGGGTGGCTCTATCAGCCAGGCTGTAACTGGCCAATCCAGGGTCGGGACCCAGACCGGGTGGGAGGCCTGAATCTGGGGAGGAAGGAGGGGAGGTTGGAACCACATATCGAGCAACAAGTTTCTCCTGATAGGCAGCTTTGCCTACTGGATTGGGTTTCTTGACTTTGGCTCTCTTTTCGTTGAGGGTTTGGTTCCCCTCTGGTTTGGGTGAATTAGTAACAAGGAGGGAAATGACAGCTTCAGCGTTCCCCGCATAGTTCATGGCCTTGCAGATATATTTCCCAGAATCACGGTAGGACACTGCTGGGACGCTGAGAATGGACCAGGTGATTCCCTCCTTTGAGGTTTCCTGCTGGACTGTGGAGGAAGAGGAAGGTAGTTGTTTCAGAAAAAACATTTGAAAAGAAAAACTAAAAATAAATGATTTGTCTGTAGAATATTCTCTTTTATAAATGTGTAAAGAGTGCCGGGCAGGTGATTATACAATGTTGCATTGATTATCCTCACTGTTGCATAACTCTCTGTTGTAGCCCCAGCTGTCAGTCAGACTTATAACCTTCACTATCTCCACTGGAAGCTTTCTGTTTAATTAACAGCAGCTTTACAGTGCAGACTAAAGCATCTTATCTCAGGCTAAACACAGGCAGACCCTGACACTGAAAGACCTGCTGACCCACCTGTTCCATTCAGGACTCGTCCATCAGCACGGCGCCAAGTCAGGTCTGGGATTGGAACTCCAATAGTCCCACACCTGAGCAGCACATTGTTCCCCACAGCACTCCTGACCCGTGCCACAGCTGTGTGGATACGTGGGAGCTGACATCGCTGCAGCTCAGCATCACTGAACAAAACCCCTGAAACACTCTCTGGAGCCGAACACCGCAATCTGGTGTCAATGAATGCCACTGAAAGACTGGGAGACTTCTGGAACTGGACCAGATCATACAGCCGACAGTCGCACACCCAGGGGTTATCATGGAGACCTGAGGATAAGGGAACAAGTGAGGCTACAGGAGGAAGACGAGCGTCCAGCTGTGTGCAAAGTGATGGAGCAGCCTGCAGATGGCCGATGTGGATGTTAGGATGCTAATCCTGTAAGAGGATTAACTTTTAATTCATAAACTACATCATGACCATGACCACGGCAATGATGGTGGTTGTGATGAAGATGAAGATGAAGATGATGATGATGATGATGATGGTGGTGGTGGTGGTGAAGGTGGTCTGGTGATCAAGGTCAGACTCCAGTCATTCCACTCTCCTGTCCTTGAATGGAGCATGGGCCTTTAAATCTGAACCAGGATCAGCTGTTTGCATGAGGATGAATGGAAAACAGGAGATGAACAAGTGCTAAATAAACTTTGTGTTGCACAATAGTTCTACACATGCTGTCAGCTAAGCAATGCAGCAACAATATGAAAGTGTTTTGTTTTCTCTTATGGATTTAATGATGAAATAAATAAAGGAAAAGTCTGTTAACCTATCATTCAGCATTAAACAATTTTAGGTTGCAAAAGCACAAATTCAAGTAGAATAAGTGAATTTGTGCAGCTATAAAGAGACAAATTGGTTCTAAAATTGAAATGCATTATATTTTGCATTTATAAAAACTTGCCCAAACATTAAATCAGCTTTAGACATGCAGATACATAGAGTTAAGATTGTTTTGAAGTATTTGTAAATAATCAGATAGTCCTCATCAAGACTCATAAATTGTTGGATTAACTTTATTTTCTCATTTCACGTTATTCTCCTTCTCATAAAGATTATGCCACCCAGATTGCTAGTTTTTGTGAAATTTATTAACAAACACTTTCATCGGCTCTCAGCTATATTTTATATTTATCGGGACATTTATGTTAGAATTTGTTAAGGTGATATGTTACCCTGTTACTTGACTTCGTAAGCGTTTCCAGGAATTTAAGGTGTCCAGATGTTAACTGGCAATAGCAATCAAAAGTTATTATATTATTGATTATCAAATCATGTATTAATTATGTATCATGTTGCATGTTAAACTACATTTCAAAATATCAGTGTGAAAAAGTAATGTCTAACTTCCTTTTTTACGCACACAGTTTAATGTTTTTTTTTCAGATACTAAAATAGTTATGGCAGCCTCAAAGGGACCTAGAAGTTAAAATGAAATAATATTAAATGTCAGGAACTGTCTCTTACCAAGTATCATTTTGGAGCTCTCTGGCCCTTGCGCAGGTTTTACCGCGAGCCAAGTGGACAGCACCTCTGTCGGCAGGGTCATCAGACTGTTGCTGGACAGATCCAGGTATGTAAGGTTTCTGATGTAACCGGTGGCTTCTGCGGGCAGCGAGGTGAGCTGGTTGTTGTGCAAATCGAGAAGTCTGAGACTGGGCATATCCATAAGAGATTCCCAGGGAAAGGCGGTGAGGGCATTCCCGTCCAAACGAAGCTCCTCTAGGTTGTACAGCCCCCGGAAACTGTCCGGGTTCAAGGCGGACAGTGTGTTGAAAGACATCCAAAGGAATTCCAGACTGGAGAGGTAGTTGAAGGCTTCGCTTGGAATCCGCTGGATGGCCGTCTTTTCAATCCGCAACTTGGACGTGTCGACAGGGAACCCGACAGGCACAAGGGAGATGTCGGGATCATTGCAGATCACGCTCCTAAAAGAGAGACAGTGGACGCAAACACTCCTGAAATCATCCTTCACAAATTACGCACTCAAGCAGATATTTTTATAAAAAGTTTTCATAACATCATTAAACAGTACAAAGTTAAGTTTAGTTAAGTCCAAAAGACGTTGTAATTTAAGGTTAATTCACAAGTCACATAAATAACTCAGCTAATAATTCTGAAAATGCTCATTTCCGAGTCCACCTAAACTCGCATAACGCGCGTAGATGGGGGTTGAAAGTGCCTTTGAGAGATAATCCTGCATTAAATAAAATTGGACCGGGGCGCACTCCCTGAATTATGTTTGGTACACGTGCTCACCTCCGTGCAAACATCTGTCCTATTATAAGGACAGCACCTGTCTGTCTCCAAAGATGCGTCTTTGCGCACAACCCAGAAGACATTTTCGTGTGTTTGTTCTTAAAAAAAAACGTTTCTAATTTGGACACCCCTCTTACCTGGCCTTTGATCCATCGCTCAGGTTGTGGTAGAAACAGCTGCACTGCGACGGACACGAGCTCACTGAGGAGATAAGTTCACCTGTGGCCGCGCAGAGCCCCAGGAGCAGGACGAGGAACATTTTGGCCCACTTTTACGCATACGCAGCTTGCCTACATGCGCCCAGTTTGCGCCCACTGAAGTCAAACAGACTTACTCTTTACTCTCATTTACAGCAATATCTTCCGCATGGCTTTGTCCCACCGCTTCGCTGTCCCATAGTGATGCGACTGCTATGAGTCCCGAGATAAAAAGGATAGACAAGGATTAGCGAAAGGACTGGCGTTCTTTTCATTTGGATGCGTATTGCATCCCGGAATCCGATAGGCTGCGCAGAGACGTCCCTATTTATTATCACAGAAAAACACTTCCGAAATGGTCATAATCCACAGTGATGTTTGGATTTTTTTTTCTCCTGTCCCTCAAATGTAGCTTGTTCATTTGAGCCCTGCCGTGACTGTTAATCTGTAAGTGGACTGCACAATGTTTTGCCACAAGGTGGCCCCTATATCATAGCCTGTGCTATCTTGGGGCTACTCAAAAGATTTTCTCTCAGCTTTTTGTTGTCATGTGTTATTCTTTTTGATTGAAGAAAATACCATACAAAGTTTTATGTATCTTTGTATATATTTAAAATGTTTTCATCCTAACTTAACAGCTGAAAATTTCAAATGGAAGGAAGGAAAAAGTTTATTTTAACAGTCTGTTGTGAAACTCCCTTTCGACTCTTTTGTTGTGCTGCAGTCAGTTTATGTTCCTGACAATACATTCCACCTGAAATGAAACAATACAGCTGGCTGGAATAAGACAAAACAACTGCAACAAATTTGTACACTTGAGAAATTTGAATGGATTAGACTGATGACAGAGTAATACATCATTACAAGTGAGAAATCCCTCTGATTGTAAATCTTTTGTTTTGAAGTTTGAGTCAATACTACATGAGTGAGCTGGCACAGTTCCAGTCACTCTGAAAGTTTAGTGTTACACTTGGCTGCTACAACAAAGGATGCTGATGCTGACGCATGCAGAGATGACGAAACACAGAGCTGAATTGACTTTGTTTGACTTGGCAGCAGGAGCCCACTTCATATCTGACCGACATTGCAGTGGGCCTGATTGATGTTGCAGAACAAAACATAAAACTGTAATCAGTTCATTATAGAGCAACAGGCTTTAAGTTGTGACTTCAGAAAAATCTTGATTACTCTGCATTCTTTGAACCTTAAAGTGTAAATTCTTTTGTAGGATGCCAAATGCTGTCAGAGTATTTCATAGTGGCCATTCATAAGTTCAGCGCTTGGACCTTGTGAGTTCAGTTCTTCAGGTTCTTCGTATGTATAGTTTAGGTTGGTGCAGGTCTGTGACGAGGCTCTAATGTGTTGAGCAATTGTGCTGCATTGTAAACTTAAACATTCCTTATTTCACTCAAGCAGTTAATCTCATTTGCTGAGGGTAAAAAAAGCCTTCCTTATGCATTGTACAACTATTGTATGCTGGGTGGACTTCATTCAAGGTGCAATGTCACTCTTAGTGTGCAAATCGTGAAAACAGGCACTGAAGTAATTATAGCCCAGTTTAAGGTTGACGGTTCTACTATGATAATAAGGCATAAATAAAGCAACGAGGGTCAAGTTTTGAATTAAAACTTCAGTGTATATCCACTTTCAGGATGATGAGTAATCAAAAATAATTGAAATACTTCTTATTTGTACCATAATTTCTTTCTCTTTGATAATTTCTATGTGTTTAAGTTGAAAAGCAAAGTGATCTCACTGATTTTTTAAGTGTGGCCACAAATTAGCCAATGACAAAAATGTTGCCACACTTAGCTGACAATCAATTTGAGGTAATGAAAAATTTGTTTTTCAGCATCATGAGATAAACAAAAGAAGTACATCTCTCCCCATGCTCCTGGTAATCCCGTGTTTTATGACTATTCGTTTCATTTTCTAAGAGATTTAATCAGAATTAAACATTTCTCAAAGAGTTTCAAGTATCCTTCAATAAAATACATTCAAAAAATTCTCTCTTAACCTTTACCCCTTCCATATGATTATTACGCCTTACATACTTTACCTATGTTTCTCAAGTTTTCTGATCTTTTAATCCCATGGTTGGGACAGACTTGTGCGGCACAATGTCAGCCCTGTGCCCCCTCTAACCTCACAAAGCATGAAAGCTTTAACTGATGTTGCAACTGCATGAAACATGGCAAATCCATTGTATGCTTAACATGATGGCTGGATTTCATGTCATTAACACGCATGGCAGTCGACTTAAGAGAAATAAGTATGTAGGCTTTTATTGTACAGCACATGTTTGCCCACATCACATATGAAACTCTAGACTGAATCAAGCTTTTATTTGACTATTGTTGTGTCTGCCTCCCCAAAAAGCAATTTGTTTTTTTCCATTTTGGGCAGACACAACAGTTGGTTTAATCTCTAGAGGTCAGTGTGTCTGTCAGAAGTTAGATTTCCTGGAAAAAG
Source organism: Thalassoma bifasciatum (assembly GCA_008086565.1). Taxonomy (NCBI): domain Eukaryota; kingdom Metazoa; phylum Chordata; class Actinopteri; order Labriformes; family Labridae; genus Thalassoma; species Thalassoma bifasciatum. Next base: position 278,190 of record RPOG01000046.1, on the reverse strand, counting down.
GCAGGAAAATAAATGCTGGTGTTTTTAGTTTCAGAAACAGCGGTTGTGGGAAAAGTCCTGTGATGAAGAAAGAAGAGGAACAAAAACACTGACATGGATCCCTCACACTGCAAAAAAAACCCCTGAAATCCAAGCAAATTTTTATGTCTTACTTTTAGTAAGAAAATGTCTTTTAGTCTTGATGTGAGCCATATTTACCAGATCAGTCCAGTAAAGTCCCGTTTTAAGTTATTGAAAGACAAAAAATTGTGACTGATTGCATGAAAGAAGTAAGAAAAAAATCCACCAAAAAGTTTCTTGAACCAATACATTTTTCTAATTTTAAGAAACTTGACAAGCAAATATTTCATAACCCATTGGCAGATTTTTTTACTCATTACTATCGATTCAGACATCATTTTGTCTTAAACAACTTGAAATGAGATATGTTTCTGGACTTGTCAGTTAAATGTGGCTCATATCAAGACTACAAAGACATTTCGGACAAGAAAGAAGACATAAGCTCTTGCTCAGAATTCAGCTTTTGCAGTGTGTGACGATACAATGAGCACTTTGTTTAACTGCTTGGTATCTGGGGATATTTTCTACCATTGATACTGCCTGCAGACAACAACATGGACTCCATGTATTCACACCCATCGACGTGTTTATTTTTATCTGCTGCCTCTGGATGTGACATCAATCAAACACTCATGTGGCAGAAAATCAATGCGGTTTGATTTTATGGTTGGAGGCTTCTATTTTCTTAAGGAAATGGGGTACTTTTGTGAATGGCTGGGTGCAGCAGCTATGCAGACACCTGTTGTGTCTCCTTGAAGCCACGCGCGGCAGCTGGCCGCACTGAACGCGTCGCAGCGCTGTTTGACATCAGCTGCTGCTGCATCCTCACCGGGCGCGGACACACAAAGGCTTGTTGTGTAACTAATTGAGAGCTTTACTGTTGCGGTGGGCAAATACGCATTAAGGGCTGCGGTTTGTGTGGTTCAGTTCATTAAGGCATTCCTGCACGGATTGGGGCGACAGAGAGAGGGGGGCTTTACATAATGGAGGGCATGCTTTTCACGTGAAATGGCCCTTTAAAAGCGGGCTTCCCTTCACTCTCATTCAGGCACATCGTAAACGAGCAGGAGCGAGGAGTGAAAAGTCTGTGACAGCTGCACTTTGGGGTTATTGTCAGATCGGCTTCAGGATGGTCTCGTCGTACCCGTTACCGGAGGGTTTCTCCGACTTTGATGTGTTCTCCCTGGGATCGTGTCTGCTGGTGGAGGGTGAGTGTTTTTTGTTGTTTTTTTTTGTGCTGGAATTCAACCAAATCCTACGAGGGCTGCACCCGCTGGATCATCCACCTATGACAGGACCTGACACCAGCCGGTCACTGACACCAGCGTGTAGTGTTAAATCAGGAAGGATCTGTGTTTCTCTTTCTGTGAAATCACACACTAGCCTACACTTAAAGACTGTAAACAAACAAACTGTCACATGCCACGCTGCAACATTTGGCGCAGTAAACATCGCTTTGCGCCTTGCGTAAACACTACTCCATTCATGTTCATAACCGCGTATTTCTCTTCCATCTAAGGTCTCCTTGGCTTCTTTTTAAACATGGTAACAATCGTCGCCTTCCTCAAAGTGAGAGAGCTGAGGACCCCAAGCAATTTCCTCGTCTTCAGCTTAGCTTTAGCTGACTGTGGCATCTCCATGAACGCCACCGTCGCTGCTTTCTCCAGCTTCCTGAGGTGAGTGATGTAATCGCCACCTCCTCTCATAAGAAGGTCGGGGTAGAAAGTGGCCGAAAATGAAATGTAATGCCCTGATAATGACATCGTAGATAATATGACTTGTAAAAATCTGCCTTTTGAGAGAAATTATCGACCTGGAGCTGCAGCCTTTAAGTAATGGAGAAGCAATCTGAGCTGCAGAGTGCAGGGGGAGCGGTCAATACACTGACACAAGCTACAGTGTTATGTACACAGCATTGTTAGGCTGTAATCAGGGGATGAGAGTTTCTGCTCCAGGGATTACGCAGACTCTTATTATTTTATTATTTTTTTATTCTTTAAATATTCCCCTGAGTGATTGCATTGTTGATTAATTGTATTACTCATGCTTTAAATAGAGATTTATGTCCTGAAATAGGTACATTAATTGATTGCTTTAGTCTTCAGTTTCCTCCCAATGCATGATCATGTTGAGAACATCCTCTATGAATTAGATATTCTTTTCTTTGGGTGCATTAATATATGTATGGATTCATCCTGTGTTTACAGATACTGGCCTTATGGCTCTGATGGATGCCAGACTCATGGTTTCCAAGGCTTCGTCACAGCTCTTGCCAGCATCCACTTTATCGCTGCTATTGCCTGGGACAGATACCACCAGTACTGCACTAGTAAGTCAACCCTTACCTTCATTGCACAATGGCTAAAGCACAACTAAAACCACATACATTGCGCTTCTATTCTAAGGCTGCAGAGGAGTGGAAATACTCCTCTGCAGGTTACAGACAGGTTACAGGATTCTTTTCCCACACATTCATTTTGTTCATGATCATTAGACGTGTTGCTACTCTGAGGAGGCCAGCTGATCAACAAGTAGCCTGATGTCTTTGAGTGTCACAGATTTCTCTGTTTGCCATGATTGAATAACAGAGCTTATAGTGTTAAAATCAAATTAATCTGGGTTTGAGTGTTAATAGACACACTACTCTTTCTAGGGTAGTAAATCAGCCCTGAAGCTATTTTTAACCCCCATTGTCAGCTAACCTAACAACGATCCCTCAGGGTGATCACTCTCTCTCACAGCCAAAGTATAGCGAGCTCTCCAAGAATGAGATGAATAAAAAAAGGTTCAGTAAAGCTTTGTTGTCATTGTCAGGGGTGTCGGAATATGTAATGATTATTATTGTCATAATAATTGCTATCATATTCTTCTCAGGGACAAAGCTGCAGTGGAGCAGTGCCATCACTCTGTCCATCTTCATCTGGCTCTTCACCGCCTTCTGGTCCGCCATGCCTCTCATTGGCTGGGGAGAGTATGACTACGAGCCCCTCAGGACCTGCTGCACCCTGGACTACAGCAAGGGAGACAGGTACGGATTACACACAAACACAATGCAGTTCGTATCTGTCCTGTATTCCTTTATGCCGGTAGTTAAAACTAAGACTTTTGGTGCATTTTTTCCAGAAACTACGTGTCCTTCTTGATCCCCATGGCTATCTTCAACATGGCCATCCAGGTGTTTGTTGTCATGTCCTCCTACCAGTCTATCGCACAGAAGTTCAAGAAGACAGGAAACCCCAGGGTGAGGAAAGATCTTTACATGTTCTTGCTGAAATTACTGTCCACTTGATCTTTATGCATTCTCTCTCTGTCCAGTTTATGTTATTAAAAAATGACCAGGAGCACAGAGTAGCACTAGGCTACTTTTTGCTTCAGTGCTCCAATCTATCAATGAATCACATGTAAGCTCCAAAGGAATTTAGAGCCTCCTTTGAAACCCAAGACACAGGCTTCTGTGTCTGATGAATCAAATGAATGCTCAAATACCAACATTTTTTAAATTCTCATAAAGATTCTGCTTCATTTCGAGTCAATCATAGCAATGAATCAACTGTACCAACATGTATCTCATCCCCCTCTTGAGTAACTTCCTCACGTGGTCTCTTTTCAGAGAAACAAATCAGAGGCTGAATGGGCAGCATGCAGCCCGTGACATATATAGGTCACTGCCACAGGGGAAAGCTGGGCTCTTTAGTTCGGATTTCTGACAGTAGCTGCTCTTTGAAAACAAACCATATCAGTGAGTGGAGTTCAATAGTTGTGTTTCTCAAGGGCAAATCAGGCTGCCTCACTCTACGTTGCATAAGCCCATTACTCACAGTCATCTGAGTTGGACGGAGACACTTTCATTATAAGCACAAAGGCTGAAGAGGAAAGAGAGCAAAGAAGTAAAATTATGTAATGTCTGCCCAATATGTCAAGCACATGACGTGTGTGCTACAAACACCTGCAGGGATTCAACTGCCCAGACATGTCTGGGTGTCAAGGAGGGTTTGAAAGAAGTTGTTTCAGTAGTTGGAATATCCTCGAGTGCCTCTGAAACTGTCTTGTCAGGGCAGGACTCATTTTAAAACTGCAACCAAACTTTGCTCCAACAAGCAAGACTTTATGCAAACTTAATAAGCACAAAGTTTTAGAAGATGCAAAATAAGTTAGGCTGATGATGCAAGTGTAAGAAAACATGCAACCTTCCAGACACAAAGTAGATATTAGATATGCATGATCCTGTGTGACAGCGGGGAGAATAGAATTAAAACAGCTTAAGTTATGCTCACAGATGCAGAACTTTATGATAAGGTGTAAACGTTTTCTCTGTAAGCCTCATCTATTGGGAACGAACATGGGAGCCATTAAAAGGCAATGTAGTGAGTTTTAATCAGTGCAAGAACCGTGAAACATACGAAAGCTGAAAAAAACATGAAACTGTCATTTAAAAAAAAGGATCTGTAAGGGCTTAATATTGACTGTTTTTGTTCCAGACTTGGAAAATCTTGTTAGAAAGTGCAGCCAAGAACATAAAGCCAAGTGTCTGAATACTCAAACTCCAAGGAAAACTTAAAGCATGGAGTCCAACAATTTGTAAGATAGTTGAATAGTTACCAACTTCAAAGTTACTTCAGTTATCAAAAAATGGAGGCTGATCTTTGAGTTATGGTGTTAACTTTCTCTCTGTTGGTCTTAACTATGACTAACAGTAAGCCTATTCTAAACCCAGGCTTTCACAAACCCGACCCATTAACCTTCGACCTTTCTGTTTACAAGCTTGAATTTTTCTCAGCACAGATGCTGTTTTCCTCCTGGTCATTATCCCAGGCGTGTGACTCGCCCTGGAGCGAAAAACCTCATGACACAAAGCATTTTTCTTCATTCCCTATGACTCATTCTTGTTCTCACCCCCCACCCCCACCCTATCCTCTACCCTTTTTTCTGTTTATCCCTCCCTTCTTTGCCCTCTCATTCACCATAATGCAGTTTAACCCCAACACTCCTCTGAAGACTATGCTGTTCTGCTGGGGCCCCTATGGTCTTCTGGCTTTCTATGCCGCCGTTGAGAACGCCAATCTGGTCTCTCCCAAGCTCAGGATGGTGAGTATAGCCAATTTACAAGTGCACAAAACTCTCACCCAAATTCAGGAATCTCTAAGTGGGAGCCCCTCTTTCTGGGACGAGCTGATGCATCTCAAGGGGCCAAAATTAAAAGTGAATTTGAAAGGCATCGTATTGGTATACACTGCGCATTGGGACCAATTTACATAATGATAACACATTCTAAAAGTTTGAGTCACTTTTGTAAGCATTTCTTTAAGTTGTGCATGCTGCTGTTTCTTCACAAGAAACACAAAACTTTACATTTTGTTGTGATTACGCCATTTTTTATAGTAGCCTTGTGGTAATTATATAATCAAGCATTTATAGCATTCATCATTTCAAGTTAGATAGTATTTCTGTTTTTAAATTTCAAAATAATTTAATGAAACCACCTCTGAGAAGTTCACAGGCTTCCTGCTTGCATCTGATTGGCTTGGTGCTGTGATTTTCCCCAAGTGTTGTGAAGTTAATAACAACAAGAAAAAGAATGAAAGAGCAGCACCAAATGTAAACATCTGCGTGCTGCTGTTTCCCTATTAAAGCATGAGAAATTCATTTTTTGCTGCATGAATCAGCTTCATGACTCTAGTTTTGAACACCTGCAGCCCTGAACTGACAACTTTGTTTGCACTCACCTCTGCAGATTGCTCCCATTCTGGCTAAGACCTCTCCCACCTTCAATGTCTTCCTGTACGCTTTGGGAAATGAGAACTACAGAGGAGGCATCTGGCAGTTCCTCACAGGGGAAAAGATTGATGTGCCTCAAATTGAGAACAAGTCCAAATAAACTAAGCATGCAATAATCACACACTCATTCTGTCCTGGTGGTTTCTAACAGGTACCCACATGTTTTCTGTCTGTGAGTGTATGTGCATGTGTCAATGCGTTTTGAACAGTGGTACCCGTGTTTTTTGTAAACATCTGTCCTGTGTTTGTAATCTTTTGATTTTGCAGCTGTGTTTTGTGATGACCGGAAAAAAAAAAATACTGCGAATTTGTATTTGGAGAAGCAGCAAAGAGCATTCATAGCAACACAGATTATTACATTGGACTCGGTTTCTTCATCGAGAATCACATGATTTGGCTGGTTTCATTGAGGCATTGTGAAAATGTATTATATTAAGCAGAGGATGACTTTCATTTAAAAATCAGTGTTTAAAAATAACATTTACTGTATACAAGCTCTAAACCAGTTTCAATGCAATCTAAAAAAATAAACATCCCTGAGAATAAATGTTGCCCAACATGAAGAATAATGCAAATATTAGCATTCAGTAAGCAGCAATCCTCTTCTCAAAGGCCAAACTCAGAACAAGGCTCTGGTCAACAAGAAGACCAAAAATTTAAATCCACAATTACATATACAGTTAAATGTTACAAGAGAGGACTGGGGTCATGGATTTCCATTGGATGTGACCCTGTCTGAATTTGCAGACAATTACACTCCACAAGTGCCTGTCAACAACATATTGAAGTGTTTACATGCACTGATGTCTCATCGTGCTCAGTACGGTCCCAAGAGAGCTCTGTATCCAGTGTAGATACACTAATCCTCTGAACAAGAGGACCATTCATTGATACACAGCCCCCACAACAAGTAAGAGATTAGTCTCTGGTTGTAGATTAACAGAACATGCTCCTTGCTTTTCTATTTGACAACAAACAAAGACAGAAGTCCATTTGACATTTTAACCACATCCAGATCATTATTAAATTGATGAAGTATGATCAATAGAACCTTTGGTTTAAACTGAGTTTTTGCAAAGTTGTTAAATTCAACCTAAAGTGATAAAAATCTGTCATATGATTCGGATTTAAATGTAGACTTCAGGACCTGCATATCATGGAGTAAATCATGTGTTTTCTTTTAAGTGTATGTGATTGATTTCCTTCTTAAGCGTTACCTCACTCAGGTGATATTTGACCTTTCTGTTGTCAAACCAAAGTTATAGAGGAGACACCAACAAACAAAGTGGTTATCATATAATCATTATTTTCTAGCTGTAGGTTTCAAAAACCTAATAGTTAATTTTTTTCTTCTGTTTCAGTGTAACACAATTTTGTTCATAGGTCAGAAAGGAGTTTTATAAACATATAACACACACCGGTTTAGATTTGGAGTGGATTCAACACTCCTCACGGTTCAAAAGACACAGCCTGTAGGAATAGCACTATAGAAATATAATTCCTCAACAAACACCAAAAGGCACATTTACGTCCTAACTCTTACATGTAAATGTATAAATATCCCACACTCTCCTAAAATACCAGACAATGTAAAGTGATGAATGTCTTTGTATGATTATTGACAACTGCAAACCCCAAACACTTGATTGTAACCACTTTTTTAATTGTTATTTAATTTATGTCAGCCTGTTTGTTGTTTTTGATTGACATTCAGTGATCTTACGCAGTGAATCAAGCTATTTTTCTGATATTTAATAAAGGATCAAAACTCAAGTGTCTGAGTCCTTTTTAGTCATCATCAAAATGCAGAAGGATCTGTCTGCATGTGGCCTGTACTCCGGGTATCACTATTGTATAACTTTTTATTTTTGTTTTTTAAATCTTTTGATACTTTTGTTCATTTAATATTTCATTTTCTTCTTTTTTATAGTTTAATCAGACAACATACAAAATATGATATACAACATGCAAAAAATCACAATACAACCCAATACAAATATAAATACATTGTTTGTATGACTTTTACCAAGCTAACTTTAAGACAACAGGACCAGTCAGGAGTTGGGTCAACCGTGTCTGGAGAATGCAGTGTTGTCCCTTACAGAGTCATGGCTAAACTAAGGTATTTCTGGTCATACTGTTGCCTATTCATGGCGTCCAGAGGGTCTGGGCGGGCAGGAAAAGGAAACCTGCCCAGGAAGATCTCATATGTCAAACTGGGGTTTGTTTACATCCTCTCTCAGCACCACCAAAGCCTGAATGCAGACAGAGCAGCTGGGGTTGCCCTTTGTATTAATATTCTTGCTTAACTGTTTTTAAAGGAAACTGTCATAACTGAGTTTATCACTGATATAAATCAAGTATTTCTGATTCCTCGAAGAGATACTAGTTTTTCCGCCACTGGGTGAGTGTTGTACAACTAATGATGGAGATAATATACAGAGGTATAACAATGTACAGTAGAAGTCCCTCGTTGGTGTTTCTAAGCAGATTAGATTGACGACAGCCTGTCAGCAAAGCGGGTTGTTGCATAATTACACACTAATGACACATATGTAGTGGTCAAACCCAGCACTTGTTGTCATCAGCAGCTGTCTGATTTATTCCGGCTAATTCAGTCATCTGATAAAACACTGGGGATTTGACCTTTGCCATGCCACAACAGTCATCAAGAATAAGGATTAAAACTTGCCTCATGCATCAGTCCTGATAGTTTATTTTTTACAGAATGAATGAAAACCGTGATGTGGACATTAGAGCCCCCAGACATAAGTGAGCATATGAAGCTGTCAGCTGGTGGAAAGAGGCAGTTTGACCTGGCTTCCTAAACCAACTCAAATATGATGTTTACGCTGTCACAGCACATTATGCAATAGGAAATCAACTTTCTATCACAGTAAACAGTTTTTATATTCATTATTAACAAGAAGCTGCATTATTCTTTTATCTTTTTTGTATTGTTAAACAAAAAGTGTCACTGTTTCTGCACAGATCAGAAAAAGAAGCTTTTCAAGTTATGGTAGTTACATGATACAATTTTTCTGTGTTGTGTATCAAAGCTTTGCCTATGGAAAATTGTCTTAAATATGAGTAATTGTGCTCACATATCTGGTAATCCGTCAAGATGATAAAATATGACTAAACTGCAGGAAGATTCAACCATTGGTGTTTCAGACTGGTGCTTTGAAAAGCTGCTCCACAAACCAGTGGTGTAATGAACATACAGTTTCTCCCTTCATGGACTTTATTAGTATCCAGAAATGATCTGTCGTCATAGGTGATGTCAACAGATTAATCATTTAAACCACACTGCCCGGAGATTTGACGTCAATTCACCACTGGATTATATTATAGTTTGAATCCAAATATCTGGCAGGAAACAGCAGTTTGCTTTTCCCATCCCCATTGGCTTGCCCTCTCTTACAATCAAACATATTCAGGTACTTAGAGTTCACTGAGGATTATGTCTGGTCAACCAGTGAAGTTTCATATGGGCTTTTTGAGCGGATTACTCTGCAACATGACCACAAGTGCAGGAGAAAGAGAGTCGAACAGGGTCAGGACTGTTCCCAGGAGAGAAGAAGTTATAATGTGAATCTGCATTCCACAAAGCATTATGGGAAAAATATATAAGCATTGATGGGGGTGGCTGTAACAGAAATATCATTATATTTGTTTTGGCAGAGAAAATATGCCTGGTTTCTCTCCTGTTCATACACTTGTCAAGTTAACTAGGCCCTTGTATGGTCATTTACAACAGTTGATCATTTGATATCTGTGTAAACTGTGTCAAAGCATTTTCAGAAACAACAAAGAACTCACAACCAATGTGTGTTCTCCCAATCTGGTATGAAACATTACGAAATGGCACAAAGGTAGTTTAAAGTACAAACAAGTGTTGGCTTTAGGAAATAATGTCATGCTAGACATCTGTGTCTGCAACTAGACTACAAGCTGTGGATTGAACTTTGGAGCAAGCTGCCTAAATTAGCACCTGGTTATTTATATTTCAACATTTGAGGAAAGGATTGCAGCAAGCAGAAGAAGTTTTGTTTTAGCATTTTGGGCAAGGCACATTTAGATAAAACAAGATAGTAAATTCACCAAAATTTCACAATTTTTATAATGTCCAGTGTAGAAAACAAAGCAAACAAGGGCAAGCATTATTTTTAATGATAGAGCCACAAATTTATTGGTATAAAGTAAAGAATAATGTTGCAAATTTGCAAGCAAAAAACTGCATATTTGCAAAAATTTTAAAAGTTGTAAATTTGTATGAGTATAAAGTTGTAATTTTGCCAGAAAAAAATCAGAAGTTTGCCCAAAAGAGTCTCATCTCATACTTTCTAAGCATGCATCATGATTGCCTTGCCTGACTTTGTAATGGTTGTCCTTTTAACTGTAATTAGAGTTGGCTGTGTGGCATGTGCCTGATCCAAAGACTGTATCATAAATGGACAAACTCTCCATGGTGTAATCTGTCTGTTTATGAAACAGAGTTTTGAAGTAAATTGTCAGCTTGGGCCACATGGGAAATGGGACAGGCTTTGAGCCTCCTGACCAACAAGTGTGGGCACTGGCCTGTCAATTAGCTGAGCTTTGCCTCTGGTTGGGTAAACTCATGTTTGTAACATCTTCTGAACAACTGAGTTAGAATTTTTTTTTAATGAAACAAACAGCTGGTTTTTGCATTGCCTCATACTTTTGTACCAGCGGTTGCCACTTGGCCTAACCTAGCTACAACTGGGCACTGGAGGATCTGCATTTATTACACCTAACTTTGACTTCATTTGTCAGCACTCAGGTTTGGCTGCTTCCTCCAATTACACAGCAGTGGCTGAGGGGAGTTTATATTAAAGTTTATACTATGGCACTTTTGGTCAAAAAGATCATGTTATTCTTTTATAATATACATTTGTTTTGTTGTTGTTGTTTTTGAAACTCACTTTTTTCCATGAAGTATTAAAAACTGTTGCTGTTCAGTGAGGGTTGGGACAAAAAGAGCCCACCCCCTAATCTGAAGCAAGTAATTCAGAGTTTCAAAAACCCAGTCCCTCTGGATCCCCATCTTCAGCAAAATCGGGAATTCCAGTAACCCACTATTGACCTGGAGCCCAGCTGAGCACAAAAACTAAGTAAATATTAGTCTACTGCCTCAGAAGGGCCACGCTTTCCTCCATAAGTGCTCTGTTAATGTCAGATCTGAAGCTTGTTATGTAATCTCAACTCTATAAGGCTACACACACAAAAACACACATGCACATGCAAGCTCTTGTTGAGTAGACTCAGGACAATCAATATTGCTGCTGCAAACAGCTGCTCTTCCAATCAGATCATTGTACTAAATAAATCAAACCATTTGTATCACACATGATGAAACCAGCAAGCCTTTATCAACTCTGTGTATGGATATAAAATCTTAAAGCATCAGTCATACACACAAAATATATCACATATGAGGGGGAACGTTTTCTTTGAAGAAACTATTTTTACAGGATTAGTGTTTCAGTGTAATCTGGATTAAAGTGGAGCTGTGCGTCACTGCTCTTTAGAAATCGCTGTTTTAATTCATTGAACCGTTCACTTTCACCAGTATATGCAGGACAATATTGTAAAATGACACTATTCACCCTCTGATGTTGACTAAAACACACTCACAGACACTCACATTGATCTTTTACTTCCCCTGCTGCTGCCAACATGATGTTAGGATCATTTTCTGAAATCAAAAACTTGAATTCATACTTTGCAGCATTGCAGTAATAAATTCTATTCACTTAGTCACTGAAAGTAAATTGATGAATCTCTGCACATGCAGGCATGAGAAGTAATTCTACCCAGAAAGCATTGGTTGCAGCTGCACTCTGCTTTGATTAAATGAATGGATTTCACACATGGGGATGATGCTTCTCATCCGTTCAGCTACACGGATTATCCAATCAATCAAATGTTGCTTCTCTGCTGTTCTAACAAAATGATATATATTTAATGTTATATTGCTTCTTATTTTCATCTGAGGTGAACTGCTGAGTTTGCATGCGAGGCACTTATATGACAAGAGCTTGACGGTTTAATCATGTTCTTAAATGTGTGTTAATCTATATTTGACACCTGTCAAATGCACAAAGAGAACCCAAAGTAAATTTGGCAGTATCTCGAAAGTACAAGTAGAATGCAGAGTATAAAATAATTTGGGCTAAAAAGTTGTTTTCAAGTCAAACTAGTCTCAAAAACACTATGGAAAAAACAACCAGAATAAAATTTCAGACTGATCTTGCCATAAAAGAATATCCTGACATATTTTCCCAGCATCTCCCTCTAATAGAGAACATTTCCTTGAGAAGAAGCCAAGTTTGCTGATGTTTATGCAGCATGTAACACTGTAAATACAGACCACTTATTGTATGGTATCAAGAGACATTTAAGGGACAGGTGAGAGTTTCAGCTCTAAAACACTATTCTCCCCTTTCTTTTCTTTTAACATCATAGTTGAAACCTCTTCCTCCTCTAAGCCTTCTCAGCTGTTTTTAAAATCAGTAATAACCCCAACCCTGCAGGTTTCACCCAACAATGAACTTAAAACAATCTTTTCCAATGAGCACTACTATCCCCTGTTTTCCTTCCATCTATCCGGCCTACATTCCTTCATTTTTCTCCTTCTCCAGCTCATCTGAGAGCACGAGAAACAACAAAAACTTCATGCCACATTTTACACTGGAAACTTTTCCCGTCAGTCATGACATGTGCTTTTACTTCACCCTTTGTTTCCTTTTGTTGATCATTTTATCTCAAAATAGTATCAGAGCAGTATGAAAGGATTCAATCAGTCCTCCCTCCTCTGGAGACAAAAGCTGGAATGCAAACAGAGGGAATTTTAATAATGAGATAATAAAAGAATTTGTCTTGAAACAGTGTCAACAAATCTCTGCTCTGCTTTTTCTTTCCTAAACTGCAGGCAACTTTGTGCCTTCACAAGTCAATGTCCCCTGGCCAGAGGTAACAAGATAAACATCTTTGTGTCATGGAAACTGCCTGGCCCTGAGGTTTATTTGTCCAGCCCTAAATTCTTGAGTTCCCAGCCCCTTTTCCACAAACTTCCATAGTTCTTATGTTTTTAAGTTATTATTAATCATCTGAACTCCTGGGGCTCATTGCCTGTGTCAGAGTCCTGGGTTTGAGATGACTTAAACTGCACCGTTACAGAAAGATGCATTAACCATGGACACCATGGGAGGAGCCTGTTGATTCTAGCACTTCACTTCTTTTTCCTAAAGACTTTGAACTCTGTAAACCAGAGTAGAAGTCATAACTGTGGCCTGTCCCAAAACCTCGATGATTGACTCTGTAAAAGCCCAGCGGGGTCAGTTCACAGTCTGTTGCTTTGCTGCTGAGTACCCAGCCCCTACTTGGCTGTCGCTAACATCTTTAAGTTCAAGTTGGATTGCAAGCACCATCTTCCTGCCACCCTTTTCCTAGAGAGAGTGAGGGGCAGCGATTCTATCTGCACCAGCAGTATCCTACAGTCAGCAGCTTTTGTATCTAACAATCCTGACTAGTCACCTTTCTCCTGGCAGGAGGCATCCACTAACCCTGGAACAGCTCCACCCTGTGGTTATGCATCTGCCTGAGGGCTGGGCTCCTGGTTGACCTCTGACCCTTGACAGGCCTTTACCTGTCCTCCGTTCCCCTGCTGTCAGGCTGCTCCCCCTTTAACTCTTTCTCCAAACCCCCTCCAGCACTTTGCTATGTTTGTCTTTTTCAACCCCACAAACCATGTGGTGGAAATAAGCCTGTACCTACACTGTAACAAAGAAAAAAAAATCCCCAAACAAACGGTAAATGACTGGCACGTATGGAAGCCAAACAAAAACATAAAAAAGTATTTTCCAAAAATAAAAAAAAGTATTTCTAAGTTTAGAGTCTGGAGCATCCATGTTCACCAGTGTGAACTCCCTCCTATGTTAAATAAATACTTACATAAAATCTGAACCATTCCAACATTTGGAGAACTTTCCATAATGTCCATTTATCTCTGCTTGCTGTCTTTCTTGTTATCTGTGCTTTGCATGCACCTAAAGAATTCAGTATGTAAGTTGAGCTCTGTTATATCATTCTTTTGGCCTTGCAACAGAATTTTTTCCCTCCTGTGTTCCAGTCTGTCTGTCTCTCTCTCTGCCTCTGTATCAGCAGTTTTGAAGTGTCACTTGCTCCCTGACTTTCCTGACTCCTGGATTCCCTGTAATTAATAACCTGCTCAACCTGCTTCCCTGCTCTCCACCCATTAATAAAACTCAGACGGATTTTATACCCGGATCTTCACCTTTTGTCTTTGCCAGATTTTTCTTACACATCAGTGGCAGAGGCAGCTAAGATGCCTAATTAAAAACAACAGAAAGATAACAGAGGTCTGTGTCTTCTTTGTGTTTGTTTATCCATGACTATTCACTTATTGCTTTTTGTTTGCTTGTGACCAAGAGACAGAGAACAAGAGCACAGAAGTCTCTTGAGTAAACCAGAAGCCAACATTGCAGAGTTCCGGCCTTCATGACTCTGCCTAAGCTCTCCAGTCACAGTATGTTCACTGAGGGAAATAAATGTGATTATCAAAGCTGTTCTCTCACTAATGTGACGTAACACTTTATCTAAAAATAAATCTGAAAAATTCTGAGCCCCTTTTTTGGTCAGATTCCTAACATTTATGGCCTGGATTTAACCCGTCTACGTCAACAAATCTCCAGACTGGGAGGTAACAACAGGCTGTATTTCTCTGAATTCTTTCAGAGACATTAGAAAATGAACTTGAACTATGATGGTTTGAGGCTTTTCATTCAACTCAGGAACATTTTGTTAATCTCCACACTCAGTGTCTCAGTGCCAGTTTGACTATTTTCATCCACCAGCCTGACTTGAATATTGTACAATACTGCATAAGACTTCATTCAACACAGGCTTAAAAAAATACTTTCCGATTTCAGGAAAAGTCAACTTGTGACTTCCAATATACAAAGTCAATTCATTCTTTTCTGGTTGAGACAACAATTTTTTGCTCAGTCTAATTTTTATTACACATTGAAAATGCATGGAAAGCTACTGGTAACTGCTCTTTCCCAGATTTTAGAGCACTGAAACCTATCTCAGCTGTTATTGGGCCAGAGGCAGGCACACACTGAACTGGTCCCCTAATACAAGGCTTGGCCAGGGTTTGAACCTGTAACTTTCCCGCTGTGAGGCAACAGCAAACCACTACACCACCACGCAGCCCCCAGCCAGTTGTGTTCAGTGGTTTCAGTGGAAATACAGCAAATATCACAACAGGCCTCATTTATTTGTTTCCCTGTGTGTTGTGTGACCCAAGCCAAGAGTCATGTGTTCTGTGGGGACATTCAATAGAATAAACCAAGGATATCCACTAATGAGAGGATGTCAGCTTCACCAAAAGTGTGCCATAGGTCATGTATTATAGGTGCTAATGAATCATTAAGAGAAAGGGCACTGGCGGCTGGAAAGAAGTCCTGATACAACAAAGGGTTAAATTTCTTTGAATTTCAAGACTGTACCAGACCACCCAAGAACAAAATGTACATACACTGGGATTTAAAATCTGTAAGACACTTTGATGTTTCCAGTTACAGTAAATGAAGTTAGCGTATAAAGGAAGAGTAAACAAATACTCTCAATTTTTGTGTGAACACGTCATCTTATGCCCCAGTCTAAAAGTTAAGAAATGTCCCAGATCTCTACAGCATGGTGCCTTAAATTTATGTGACTGCATCCTTGTATTTTCTGTTTCCTGTAACACACATGTAATCTGTTAGTTTCCAGACCCAAGTCCTCTGTCTGTAACCTGCCCCTAGTGGTTACCTGAAAAACTGCACCTGTGTTTGTATGTCTTTCACAGCCAAGTCCTCAAAAATTCAAAATGTTTCTTCATGAGTTCTTGAGATCATTTAAAAAGTTAAATGTTGATTTTTCACCAAAAAAAACCCTTCATTTTTCCAACAAACAACTATTTTAGTATCATCAAATTGAAATAAACTTAGAGAAGGGACTCATCTCATTCGGATTTCTTTGGAAGGTATGAACTTCCAGGCCAAAAGGAGAAAGAGATCAAGTACCATCAATTTTACACAGAATGCTGTTGAAGAGGCCTCACTTATTTGAATGTGTTGTTTTCTTACATCATGTAATACAAAATGAGCCTTTGAGCCTTCACTATGTGACTGGGACATCAAGTGTCTTTTGTGAGCAAATGAATGAAGCCATTAAGAAATGAGGTTTAGAACCTCGTTGTATGTTCACATTAGGACTTTATGAATTATAAAACATGAAAAATGTTAAAAACATAATGATGAAAAAGAGTTCAACCAGTTTTCTTTGGAATTTAAAGGAGTATGAGGACATCTACTGGCAGAGCAAGAGCATGAGAACCTTTCATAGGAAACCGTCAGACAAATGTATTTAAAACTTCTTTAAAGAAACACAAGCAAGGCTTAAAACATCAACACCACTATCAGGTTAACAAGATAGCAAAAATACAAGATTTCATTCTCATTAATTTTATTCAAACTCCATCATCCTCGTCAAATTATTAAATTAAATCAAAAGAATTAACTTGTGTGTTTTGGAAACCAATTTTAAATTTTGATTAAAGCGTTATTTTGACACAAGATGGATTTAAATTAAGATGTTTTGGTCATTTTTGTTTTCAGGGGGAAGAGCTCTTTCACCGTTTCCTTTCTTCACCACTAGATGTCAACGCTTCTCTTTTTAAATGTTTCAGGTCTTCTTTTCGATCAAGCTGACAAGACTTTTAGAGCCACTGACAACCTTTTTTATTCTGACAAAACAATAAATTCATCAAACATAGTGTCATATTCTGACTTCTGATTTCTTTTCAGTCTGATTTTGATCAACCGGTTTTATCATCTGAAAACATCATTCAAATAGAATGAGGATTCAGACTTGAAAGATGATTGAAAGAAATACTTCTTGTGAAGATGGCTTCAATTTTAAAACCAAAATATTAGACTCCGATGTAATAAATGTTGGTGACAGCTGTTGAAACTGCACTGTACCAATAGGTGGCAGCATTTGACTTTCTTTAAACCCACAGGTAACTCACTCTGTGTCGACTGCAAGTGGGACGAGTAAGTTTTCCCTAAATGCATCCGTGGTACTTCGAAAAATTGACATCAGAAATACGGATCGAGGGCTGCAGCTAAATATGTTTTGAAATTTAAAAAAGGAAATGCATTGCTTATCAGAAAGTTTTCAGTGCTATAAGATTTTTTTCGAAAGTAAAGAAGTTTGAGCCAAAAGTCAACTGAATGAATTCTAAATGTTTGTCACCAGTGTGTGGATAACAGTTTAGATAAACATACGAATGATAGTGACGGTGTTTTTCCCCTCAGTAAAAGTGGATCACATATCGGCCTTTCGGTTCTCTGCTGTCAGTGTTTGTCGGTGTGAGGGTTGAAGGCTTTTAACTTTAGATCGGCCCAGTTTCTAAAAATAAATGCTGTACATTTTACTCTTTCAAAGACATTACAACCGGAGTATTTATCAGGAGGGGAAATTTGGGAGAATTTAATTCCCTTTAATGACTTCTTATGTGGAGCTGTCCGCTGAAGTGTGGTGCTGAAACTGCCTTGTTTGCAGCAGGACAGGAAATATTTGTGTGCTAACTTATTTTTATAGTCAATAGAGATGAGCTCAAGCTGTTTAAAAAGACACCTATCAGCGTTGCTGGACTCGGGTCTGAGTTGAAAGCGAAACCAAAGTAGTGAGGATTAAAGAGCTCTACAAAAAAAATATCACATTTTCACGCGTCAAAAAGAAAATAAGTCTGAATAAAAATAGAGCACCTTGATTATAACGAAGACTGAGTCGAGCATCCTTGGCTGAGTTTAAGCAACTGACTGGGCAGCAGTGCGCACTCGGGATTTTGTATTTAATTAGCATAAAACATCTTCTGGAGAGCAGCAGGACCGTGCGTCACAGCCATCGGTGAGGAAAGCGGGGGGAGGGGGGACACCTATGGGAGTCAACAAACTGCAGTGTGTATTCCTTACACGGCCGACAAAAAGCAGTCCGGCTGATGTGGAATGATGACTTAGCTCAGCGCGTTACAGGTGACTGGAGACAGCTGGAAGCGTCTGGGAACGGACGGAAGAAGCGCAGCAGACGGACCCGAACCAGCCAGTCCTCCACACTGTGAGCTGGAGGTGAACCCCCAAAACCTGTGAGTGCTGCCCGGGACCAGCACGTCACTCGAATGACGGGATATGAGACAATGAAGCAACAAGGGACGACAGCGATAAAACGAGATCAAGTCACGGAAGTGGAAAGGCGCGTGCGATGACGGACGGCACAAGGGACAGAGAAGAGGTAAAGCAGAGGAAAGTTATCTAGCTCATCACAGCTTCCAGTGTTGGATAAGAAAACAGAATAAAGACTGAACAGATGTGCGAAGCGTGCGTAATTCTATAAACAAACAAACGGGAAAAGCTGATTTATTTTCCAAAAGACAAGTCTTGAGCCAGAAGGGGAGAAAATCATGGAGCCAGAGGGGACCACAGAGGGACAAGCCACTAATTTGGCACAATCTGCCGCTTCTAAACTGTCCCAGATGAGCGAAAGAACTAAACAACTGGGCAATGTAGTTACAATCCAAGACCCAGAGCGACAGAAACGGATTATCCTAGTTATAGTCTGTGTTGCACTTTTGTTAGATAACATGCTTTACATGGTGATTGTGCCAATCATACCCGATTACCTTGAAGGACTACAGAAAGCAGCGGATCGTGCCCAAACTGCAGCATCGCACACCAACTCCACCAACAGCACCGTCCGCAAAGTTCCCGAGACCAACTTTGACCTCCAGATCGGTGTACTTTTTGCCTCTAAGGCCATCGTGCAGCTCATCGTGAACCCACTAAGTGGCACGTTTATAGACAGGGTAGGGTATGATATCCCACTCTTTATCGGCTTGAATGTCATGTTTCTCTCAACTCTCATTTTTGCCTTTGCTGACAACTACGCGACTCTGTTCCTGGCGCGCAGCATGCAGGGCCTCGGCTCTGCTTTCGCGGACACCTCCGGGATCGCTCTGATTGCGGACAGGTACACAGAGGAAAAGGAGAGGAGCAAAGCGCTGGGTATCGCCTTGGCTTTCATCTCTTTTGGAAGTCTCGTGGCGCCTCCATTTGGAGGGGTGCTCTATGAGTTTGCAGGGAGGCGTGTGCCCTTTCTGATCCTGGCCTGTATTTGCCTCATTGATGGGGCTTTCTGTTTGACTGTGCTGAAACCTTTCTCCAACAAAGAGAGACAAAACATGCCGGTGGGCACCCCTATCTACAAACTGATGATTGATCCATATATAGCCGTAGTGGCTGGTGCTTTGATAATCTGTAACATCCCTCTCGCCTTCCTCGAGCCAACTATCGCCAACTGGATGGAGGACACCATGCATGCCTCCCAGTGGGAGATAGGCATGACATGGTTCCCTGCCTTCTTCCCTCATGTCTTAGGTGTGTACCTGACTGTCAAATTGGCAGCCAAGTACCCTCATCTACAGTGGTTTTATGGGGCCATTGGCATGGTGTTCATCGGCGCGAGTTCCTGCACAGTGCCAGCATGTAAAAACTTTGGACAGCTCATGATCCCGCTGTGCGGAATCTGTTTTGGCATCGCCTTCGTCGACACGGCGCTTCTGCCCACACTGGGCTTCCTGGTGGATGTGCGCCATGTGTCGGTTTATGGTAGTGTGTATGCCATCGCAGACATCTCTTATTGCGTGGCCTATGCCCTGGGGCCCGTGGCGGCTGGACAGATAGTGCACAATCTGGGCTTTGTGCAGCTCAACTTAGGCATGGGCCTCGCAAATGTACTTTACGCACCGGCGCTCCTGCTGCTGAAAAATGTCACACAGATGAAACCTTCATTCTCTGAGCGTAATATGCTCCTGGATGATGGTCCTACGGGACTGTATGATACAATTAAGATGGAGCAGCGAGAGAAAAAGAGAAAGGGTTTGTGTACAACTATCGACGAGAATGGTATTGAAACCTTTCCGCAGCGGTCCTATTCAGAGGAGGAATCCTCAGGGGGAGAGTATGCGTAAAAGACCTCTAACTGTGTGTAAAACTATCAAAGTGCCAATGTAGAGTTGTGTGCATTCTGTTAGATTCAATCAACTGCTTATCACGATTAGGACTGTGTAACAGGCTCAATTATTCACGGCTTCTGGTGACAATCCCTGCGGGCGTTGTCAAATCAAGTAGCTTCAAGCTTCCGCGGTAGAAAGGCGCGCGCTAGCGTTTGTTCATCTTCAGTGAGAGTATTGTGATTGAAGTTTTGTTGAGGTAAATGTCAAGTCATTAACAGTAATTAGCACTGTGTCAGAAACAGTTTCACATCATATTCAGGGATTACGTGTAAATGTATTTTAACAAACGAACAGCTGTAGTGTGTGCGTCTTTAGTGCTGTTTGTGTTAATTTTGCCAGAGTTGTGCTGCTAAACTGAATATGCAATACTGACTGTATTTTAGAGAGAAGCGACGGACAGACATGAAGTGAAATCTGCATCTTGTTGTGAGTTTGTTTGGATAATTTTGGACAATGTACTTCTTGGAATGCATAGCCTCATATTATAATAAAGATTGTACATAGATGTATATTCATGTATATAATTAAATGAATATTATGTGAATGATACGGTTTGTGGAAATGATTGATTTGAGTGATCATAAAACTTGATGTTCAATGTGACAGGTCATTTTTTTATTCTCTGTAAGTGGGAAAATTACGCGAACAAAAATATTCATCATCATACAATGTTACTTTTTAATTGATCGTTCGAGCGCACGAGTTTTCTGATTGTAAACAAGCCTTAACTAAAGATGAGAATATCAAAACGTATAAATTCTGCATTAGGAAGGTTTCTGCTCCTTGTTTGTGAATTAAAGCAGGCGACAATAAGTGTTTGATTCAATTTTTTTTTTTAAGTGAACCACCTAATTACATCGAATTACACATGTTAAAGGCAGACCAATAATTAAATAACAATAAATGTAGAAAATGGAATCAACAGATTTTCCCGAAAAAAAAAAGAAAGAAAAGAAAAATACTAATAACTGATACACAAAGTGCAAATTGACCAGTAACACTCAGCAAGGTGGTGGCAAAACATGTGCCAAAATTACGCGCAAAAAGCGTTGAAATTCAGACTGTCAAAGGATGGAGTCCGTGCCAAATGCGTCCTGGGTGTTTCTCGGAACTGTGTGAGCGCGTAAAGCGCTGTCTGAGTCTAAATATGTGGTGGGGTGAAGATCTGAAGAGTCAAATAAACTTCTCGGCGAATAGAAAGACTTCTGGGAGGAGCTTGGCTGGCAGGGGGGTGAGGTACCCTCTCAGCATCTCTCCTCGACCAGCGAGGGAGTTGTGCTCGTGCCATGCAGGGGATTTAAAGACAATGATGAAGGATCAAAGTGGGGACATTTGAATGGATTTCCACCCGAAATGGAGTCAAAAGTGGAGGGATAAAGTTTCAATTGGAGCACCGGGACATCTGGGTTTTTACTGTTCTTTCTGGTGAGTAAAACAATTGATTTATTCTTCGTGACTTAGTTCTGTTTCACTAATTTGTTTAATTGATGCAAAACAAACACACAAGACAGATTAATTTGGATATGACACTGTGCCCTCAAAAACTTCTTGCTGTTTTACATATAACTGTTACAATTTTCTTTCTAAAATAGAAAATGTATCCTTCTCTTAAACATTTCCCCCAAAGGTGTGACTTCTAAAGAAAATTGATCATTTATGACAGTCATTTTAAAACACTTTCACATGAAGTGTGTCTGTTGTTGATGCATTTGTGACTACAGAGTCTTTCCCCCCTGCCGCATCAACATGCCTGTCCTGGATCAAGAGCCCTCCAAAGACTCAGGAGGCGGAGATGTAAATATCATTTTTATGACTTATCTCTTAATGGGCTTTTCATTATTTTTCAGAAAAAAAACATGTATGAAATGAATTTTCTTAAAACACAGTTATATAGAATAGAAGATTCAGACATGCAAGTCTTTACATCATTGAGGGATTCAGATTTTTGTAGAATGATAAGTTTACCATTACATTTAATTTAATTGTTCTTTTCTATTCAAAGTAAAATAAACTTAGTCATTTTCAATTCAGGCTGTTGTTTTTCATTATAAGGAAAAAATGAGTTAAACTTTCTTGCCATGATGTGACAGACATGTCAGGGCACACTTTTAAGCTTTATTTGAGGTTGATAAAAACAAAACTTAGTATTCTTTGAGTTATTTTTATTTCTTATCCTGCCCAGGGTCTCCCCAAGCTGCCGCTTCCAGCCCTGAAAGACACTCTGGACATGTACTTGAAGTGTATGAAACACCTGCTCACTGAGGAACAGTTCAAGAAGACCCAAAAAGCTGTGGAGCAGTTTCGAGCCCCTGGGGGGGTGGGGGAGCTACTGCAGAGCAAACTGGAGGAGAGGAGGACAAACAAGGCCAACTGGGTAAATATAACTCAAGAGGGCACACAAAGAATGATGTGATGGAGTAATGGCTTATCACAAAGCAAGTTAACCTAAATTTTTACCAACTATCAATTTCAGAGTCAAATTTGCTCATCAGCTGATATTGTGCTCCAACTCCTTTTAATAATTGTGGCATTTTGCAGGTATATGAATATTGGCTGAATGACATGTACCTGAACAACAGATTAGCTCTACCTGTCAACTCCAGCCCTGTGATGGTTTTCCCACAGCAGAGCTTTAAGGCTCCAATCGACTCTTTGAGGTACGAGACACGGCTGAGGAGTGGATGACAAGACTTCATCAATTTGTTTTATTAGATAGGAATGCTGAACAGAGACTGGAAATGTTGGAAGCTGAGAGTAGAAGCTGAGAGCCAGGCATCAAATCAGCAATCATGAAGAACTTAAGCCTCCAAACATGGGTGAATCCCCAAATTGTTACACCAACGTGTACCCCAACAGACAGTTAAGTTTATAAATAATTCACAGGTCTTCTTTGCTGGATTTAAACAAATCGAACCTTTCCTTGCAACACAGTGACGGATAGGGTTATTACCCAGAACACCTTGAGGAGTGAGTGGAGCAGGCCACCCTGCTAGCAGCAAGGTTAATAGACAATGAAGGCCGTGCTTTGGTTAACATGGTATTGATCCAACACTGCACCCTTAACCAGATGATTTACATGCTGTGAATACCTTTGAATACAGTGGCACAGGAGTTCAGAGAGTAAATACTCGAAATACAGAGGACGTGTAATGAAATATTTGACAATTTCTTGTTTTTGTTCCTTAGGTTTGCTGCTCATTTAATTTCTGGTGTTCTGGAGTACAAGACTCTTCTGGATGCGTGAGTTTATATTCAAAGTAAATCACAGTTTTATGAGCTTTATCCGTAGGTTATATGTACATTTTCGTGTATGCAGGCGAGCTCTACCTATGGACTACGCTCGGGGTCAGCTGGCTGGGACCCCACTATGTATGGAGCAGTACTATCGCCTCTTCACTTCCTACCGTCTACCAGGGGCAGAGAGGGACACACTGGTGGCTCAGGAGAGCAGTGTGATGCCAGAACCTGAACACATCATTGTGGCTTGTAAAAACCAGGTCAGACTATTCAAAACAATTCTTCAACTGAAGTCGTCATCAGTAACTTTTTTTTTTTAGTTTAGGAGGTACAACATACCGTCACCATCTACAACTGGGGTCATTGTGATAATTAAAGAAAAAAATTCTGTTATTTTAAAACAAAAAAGGTCAGGCTTATCAGATTATTTGTCTTCCAAATGAAAATCTTTTGATTTGAATTTTTGGTTGGGGAAAAGAAGAATATGTTTTGGCTAACAGGAACAGCAATGTGCATCTTTACATAAGTTTGTAGTATCCAGTAGACATAGTTCGAAGCAATATTGATACTGATATTCATAAATGAAGATATTCATGTGTTGGAGTTTTAGTTTGCTATGTGTCAGAATTTCAAACAGCTTCTAACTACAATGAAAGCTTGACAAATAAAGTACACTTGGTATATTCCTTTGGGTGTCTTCAACCATATGACACATTGTCTACATCAGAATTTAAAGAACAAGCACTCGTGCAAAACCACTGAGCTTTAGCAGATAATAAGTGCTGCAAACAGCAAATCCAGAAGAGACCATCTCATGATAGACAGAGAACAATAGTTTCAGTGACAGTTTCACTTAATTATTGCGTCAATTAGGCCACACATTGTGTTTACAGTACAGCACAGCATAAGGATCATCACTGAATTGTGTCTTCCAGCTCTATAAACAGACTCTGAGGGAATAACAGTAGCATATTTCCAAATGAGTGAATAACAGCCCACTGGCAAACTCTCTCTAGCAGGTTATTTATTCAAACATGTGTGATATCTGCCTATCAAGTCTTCCAGGATTTTGGAAGTGAGTTTACGCACCTTGTGTTTATTTGTACTACAGTCAGTTTTTTTTTTTTTAAT
Source organism: Thalassoma bifasciatum (assembly GCA_008086565.1). NCBI lineage: Eukaryota > Metazoa > Chordata > Actinopteri > Labriformes > Labridae > Thalassoma > Thalassoma bifasciatum. The sequence continues at coordinate 253,820 of RPOG01000046.1, read as the reverse complement.
ATATCAATTTGAAGGGTGTGCAGCTGATTTAACTGGTTGGCAGTTTGCAATGTGGTAAGGCTGTGGCCTCAGCTCCATTCATTTGCTGATTTCTGTCTTAGCTAGAGGTTAGTTAATGAAGCAACATCAATCTGTATGCATCAGTCTCATTTCTGAGAGGAATTTTGCAAAGTTTTTTTTTCTAATAAGATTTTATTTCATGCACTCTTACAACAACAACTGCTTAAAATGTTACTTTTGTTATCTCCAACTGTATGTCTTACATAATAATATGGTGATCAAAACAACTAAATACTGAACCTCCATATAGTTTTTTGTGCTGGATGTGGTGATCAATTTCCGACGACTGAACGAAAGAGACCTGCTTACTCAACTGGAGAAGATTGCAAAGATGGCTGACAATGAGGAAGAACGTCTCCCACCCATTGGTCTCCTCACTTCAGACGGCCGCACAGAGTGGGCAGAGTCCCGGAGTGTGCTAATGAGAGGCAAGTTGAAGGCTCTGTTCTTATAGGCAGGAAGATTTCTGTTTTCCCAGTCTATTTATCGAACATGACAAAAAAAAAATTTCAAATGTTTTATCCTGCAGAGTCTACCAACAGAGATTCTTTGGACATGATTGAGCGTTGTATGTGTCTGGTCTGCTTGGACGAGGCCACAGGACCAGAGCTGAGTGACACCACACGTGCCATGTTGATGCTGCATGGTGGAGGAGTGGCCAAGAATGGGGGCAACCGTTGGTATGACAAGCCCATGCAGGTTAGGGGGCATTTTAATTTCCTTAAAAATTGTTTTGACTTGTTAAGGAAAAGCACAAGAAGGATTGAAGGTGTACACATGATTGAGAAGGGAAGGGAAAGCCACACTCAAATGCGGTTACAAGTCTGATGTTATATAGCATGACCTTTGATGGAGACGTTTTGAGGAGGAAGTCAGAGTACTCGAATGAAGAACAGTATTTACTGCTTGACATTTCTCAGAGAGTCACGGGACCCTACTTTAAATAATTTCTTCACTGCAGAATGAGAAACTGCACTGTCTGAAGCAAAGTTGTTGAAACATGCACACATTAGAACATGAAATGAATTGAATGTTGGATATTTCAGCAATACAGTTAGGTCCTCTAATAAAAATCCCACATGACTGCATCAGTTTGTTGTAGGAGCTGATGGCTGCTGTGGAGTTGTGTGTGAACATTCACCGTTTGAGGGAATCGTCCTTGTTCAGTGCACAGAGTATCTACTCAAATACATGTAAGTGATGACATACTGAATGTGTATGTGGTGTTTGCAGTCACCCTGAATGTTTGTGTGAGAATGTCTGGAGATTGAGACCAGATGATAAATATCATAATATTATGTTTTTCGTGATGCTCAAGGATTGGCAGCCCATCAAAGCTGGTCAGGGCTGCGAGTGTGAGTGATCTGCATGCGCCTCGCAGACTGCGTTGGAAATGCACCCCAGAGATTCACAGACTCCTCGCCTCTTCTGCTGACAAACTACAGAGGTGTGGTTTCATTCTGTTTCTCAAACAATCATTCAATGCTGTTTTTATTCTAAATGTTCCAAAAGTTCTGTACCAAAGTAGCATTAATGTCTTTATGCCCTTAAAAAACAGGCATCATTTGGTATTTACAAATCAGTTCTCAGAAACCTGATGAGCAATTTTTTTTTTATCTGATTGGCAGATTTTTTTATTCATTGTTAGTAATTCAATCATTGTTTGTTTTTTTTTTGTATCTTGAAAGAAGAAATATTTCTGGACTGGTCTTGCAAATGTGGCTCATGTGAAGTACAAAAAGACATTTTCTTTTAAAAATAAAACATAAACAATTGCTTAGGTTTCAGTTTTCTGCAGTGTAAAATCTGGACAAACAACAAAACCTTTTTTTTGCCTTTTTGTCTTTTGTTACTCAATTTTTCCTTACTGAGGGTTATTTTTTGTCTAACTTTGCTCTAGCTAGTTTTTCTTTTTTGTCTTGTAATCCGATATTTGGTTGTTTTTATTCTTTTGTTCCCACGTGTAAGCCCTTTGGGGTGCATGTTTGCATTAAAGTAAACATAAAGAATAAGTTGTATACTGTATTGGGTTAAATGCTTTCAGCTCAGAGGGACATTTGCTATTCTTTCAGACAGGTGAAAAATCTGGACATGAATGTTCACAAATTTTATGACTATGGGAAAGAGTTCATCAAGAAGCAAAAGATGAGTCCAGATGCTTATATGCAAGTAGCTCTTCAGCTTGCCTACTACAGGTAAAATAAAAGATAAACACTGCAGCATTTTACAAATGATGTTAAACTGAAACTCCAAGACACAAGTTTGTTTTTGTGTGTGTTGCTGCAGATGTCATGGCAGACCAGTCTCAACCTATGAAAGTGCTTCAATACGACGTTTTCAGGAGGGCAGAGTGGACAACATTCGCTCAGCAACACCAGAAGCTCTGGCCTTTGTAAAAGCAATGACTGATGGGAAACCAAGTGCAAGTGTAAGATGAAACTCAGCTTGAATGCTGTCAGTTTAACTTCAACCAGCTGTTGATTTTCAGCTGTTTGTTTCACCAGGATGCAGAAAAGATGGAGATGTTACGAGGTGCAATAACAGCCCAGACAAAGTACACAATTCTGGTAACTTTTCCTAAACTTTATCTAGATCATACTAGCAGTATTAACTTGGGGCATCCAAGAGGAATCAGTAAACATGTGGGTGTTTTTCATTTTCAGGCTATTACAGGGATGGCAATAGACAATCACTTACTGGGACTGCGAGAGATAGCGCAGGAACTGAAGATGGAGAAGCCAGAAATATTCAAAGATGACGCCTATTTCATCAGTAACCAGTTCATCCTCTCAACTAGTCAGGTACAGTTGTCCAGCTCTAATAGAATAAGTATATAATGAATTAACGCCTTTAATCCAAAGATTGAACTAAAAACTAAAGGATGCCTTAAAGGAGGCAACATTTAGTAGCTCAGATTTTTCAGCATCTGAATTTTGTCACAACAGTGTGAAAAACAAGAAATTTTGGGGGAAAAATTTGCTTCTTTTCTTGTTGGACATTTTTCAGTTGTTATATAATTATTGTTGAAAAAGCTATATCTGAATTGCTTCTCAGATAAACTTCTGCACCTGTAAAACTAGATCTCAGACCTGCATCATGGAAATTAATGCTGTGCTGTTTTATCAATATATTAAGTGTTTATTTGCAGGTGGGTAAATATGGTAAATGAAAACAAAACAGAACACAGTTGAGGTTTGTTTATATTACTACCCTTCCCTCCTTACAGGTTCCTACAACTGTAGAGATGTTTTGCTGTTACGGTCCTGTGGTTCCAAATGGATACGGAGCATGCTACAACCCTCAGTCAGATCACATTATCTTCTGTGTGTCCAGTTTCCGTGAAAGTCCCGACACGAGCTCAGCAGAGTTTGTCAAGTGCTTGGTGCAGGGACTCCTGGACATGAGGGACCTGTGCAATAAATGCAACTCCAGCACAGACTCTACCAGGCAAAAACAGGGTCAGATGGCGGAGCCCAATACTCAAACAGACAAAAACTGGCAAATCAAAGTGCCACAGAGACCAACAGACCTGTGCAAGAACCAGCAGACACTGCTTCATGTTGCACCGAAAACACCTGTGCAAACCACAGTGGAGGCTCAAACCCAGACTTCATCACAAGAAGGAGCACAAGATCTAAAAAATGGAAGTAAATCATAGGAAGCTTTCTGTGCTGGTAAAATAACGGAGGTGTGTCTTTAAATGCGTTTTTTGTGCGTAATTGTACTGCCTTGCTTAGAAGTTATACATCATTACTGTGACACAAGATAGTATGTAAGGCTGTTTTGTCGTCAACTGTATTGTGCCATGTCTTAAGTCCGGACGATAATCTAAGTGTTACAGAAAAATAGTACAGGTCTGTGCTGTTGTCACAAAAATATCCAAAGTATATTATTATCCAGGGTGTCTGTTAATAAAGCTACAGTATTTAGGTTATGATATAAGTCAAATTGAATCTATTGATGTTTTGCACTAATTTGAGATGGATCAGCCAAAGAAAATAGTGAACAGTGTGGTGACTGTCAGTGATACAGCTAATGTTTGGGGGGCAATAACAAAACAAATAGAGAGGAAAAAGAGACTTGTACCCTCTTCATTCATTTTACCTTGTTGTGTCTGTATTATTTTGTCCATAAAGCCTGTCAGTCTGTTTGACAGATGAGAAATAGTCTGTGAGTTGTGATAAATGGCCGATCCTCTCACCATATGTCAATGTGCAAACCGCATGCTGCTGTCTTTTGATTTTCTGGAGATTGTGGTGCACTGTAAAACTAGAATCTTCTATGCAATTTCCATTCGAGCTGTCTCAAACTGTTGTAAAATGTGCCAAATATACCGTATATTCCATAAAACCTATAGATGTTGAGTTAACACTGTATTGTAATCCTTATACTGGGACTCATACTGTGCTTGTGTACATATGAAACAAAAGCTGAACCAGATTTTAACAGGGATGCTGTTACAGCAGAGAGTGTAATTTCTTATAAGAGCTGTGTCAATGTAAATTTCTGTTTATGAACACAATATTCTAATCAAGTGGTTTATTTTTATATGATTTAAAACTTTATGAAACTTGGTGAACACTGTGTTTTCACTGTCCGCGTGAAGTGTCAACTGAGTACATGAAATATTTAAAGAAAGTCTAGTCTATCTAAACAAAAATAAAGATATATAAAGACTTGTTCTTGTTTTAAAAATGAACTGTGATTGATTTACAAGAAAATTGTCCCCTTCGCGTAGCAGGTAGTATATTTCATTTTATGAATTCTATCAGTATTTTCCTTTAATTAAAAAAACCCTCACACATAGCTGTTTTCCCTTGTAGTGCACGACCTTTAGTTGATTCATCCCACTTTGCACAAAGTTTAACAATAAAGGTCGCTCAGTATCTTTAGAGGGGAAATAACATAAAGCCTAAAAAAATAATAAATTTGAACATTTTTTCATTTCTTGTTGTTTGTTTGTTTTCACTTTTTTCCATGAGAAGGCATGCCGTGTTTGCAACAGGTGCCTGAGTGTTACTGTTACCCAGGTAACCATATTGAACAATGCCAAAACTAGCGCGCGTGACAATTTGTTATGGACCTTATGAATGCAATGGGATAGTTAAACACCGGACCTTCCGTCTGCACGGTGTCCAGGGTATGTTCTTCTTTTCCACGTACTGTCGACTGCCTCAACTTTTTTTTTTTTTCAATAGTCAAACATTTCCCCTCCACTATGTCCGCAGCCGCTCTGAGCGCACGCGGACACCAGTGCGTCCTGGAGGAAACGCGCGAGAGGAACAGGGTGGAGGTCGTGGTGCACGGAGAGGTCGTCTTCACATGTGACATAAAGCAGCTGGAGTTTGGTCAGTTTTGTTGTAGGCTACGTGGTAGTCACGTTTTTCGTGATGTCACTGCAGAGTTAGAAACCAGATTATAACCCGGCGCTTTTCTTTCTCCTCAGGTGGAGATGGAAAACTGGACCCTGTTTGTGAGGAGGCTGTTAGTGCTGTGGAGAACGCGTTCTGAAGATGCAAACCTACAAATTAGCATTTTAATTAAAAAAGCGTCAATGTAAATTTATGTACTTTGCTCATGAACACCCAAGTTTCTTCATGAAAATTACCCTTTACCTTTTATATTCCCCCATCTAGATTTTGTTTTTTATTCAACTTAACTTCTTCAGGTAGCATCCATTTTTACCTAATTGTACTCTTTGGTTTCGTAAATGTTGTCAGCCCAGTCTATGCCTAGAACTCAGACAGTGTGCCATCTACAAATTACCTGTGTGCAGCAGATCATGGGATAAATGTTAGGTTACACTTCACAAAGGCATTCTGTATTCTGTGTATAACTTAAAAACTGTAGCTTCACTAAAGAGCTGGGAGGGGCTAAGGTGGTTGTCCAGTCGACATGCATTACTGACTCATTTGGACAGAATTTCAAGTACCAATATATTTTGTGGTTGAGATGATGCTACCTTGTAATTTAGTGTTATTACAACAACTTCAGTAACCTTTTGTCTTATTGACATATAATAATAATCTGGAATAACAAATGGGTAAAATCACTTTTTACAGTGTATGCCAAGTAAGTCTGTGTTGGATTAGCAGCCAACTAAATCTTTATGTCAGAAAACCTCAGAGTATGAGCACAACAGTTCCTTCGTCCTAAAGAATTCACATTTCATTTGCTGAATGTAACATGAGTTCTTACCCCCAAAGAGGATCATACAACTCATGAAACCCGAATCATGACATAATCATTATGTTAAACTTAAATATATATTTATTGCATGTTTTCTTAAAACCAATAAAAGGTCAGATCCATCAAGTTGTGCATAGGGTCCATGGCTCACACTAGAGTGGAAAAATACTTTTTTAAAAATCAATGCAACAACACTGAAAATACAAACAAATGCTATATTAAATGTATCATATAAATGCATGGCTAAGTCTACTCGCTGGGATCCAGGAAGGGTGAGCTACAGCATAGCCTGATTTTAAGCCCCATTTCCAAGCACAGTGTTTGCCAATATCAGTGCTGATAAACACCTGGAGATTTCAACATGACAACCAGGCATCAAAACATTCTTCAAATCATCCAAAGCTTTTCTATGTTTACGTGTGTGTGTCCCTCAGCCTCGGAAGAGGAAGCCGAGCCTTATGTCCTAAGTGAAAAACATGGCTGCATGTCTCCGTGCCAGCTGGCTCATGTCTCCTGGTGAAGTGAAGTGTGACAATAAATACAGTCTCCATCTTTAACAGCTAAGGTAGCCAGAGCAAATGCAGGCACGAAACCTACTGATGTGATCAGTTTTAGAACAGTTGTCACACCCGTGATATTTTTCACATTCATTGTTAAAGTACAACACTTGGTGTCTACTGTGCATCTTGTAGCTATTAAAAATATAAATCCAACTACAAACTACTTTTTATAATCGTATTACTTTGAACAGCAGCAATAGAGGTACTGATAATGATACAGTGTTAGGCAGAGTGCACTATTGCTACTGCAACCTGAACTAGGTGAAAGTTTATCTGACTAAAAAATACATCTAAAATGTATCTGTACAGTTATTCATATTGAAACAAAAACATTATGGGCGCAGCAAAGTTCAGAGATTAAAAATCTGTGCATTTCTCTGTAAATGAAACAAATAGATGTACAAATGTACTTCTGTTTTGTGAAATCCTGTTTAAAGCCAATGAATACAGAATAGTTGAGATATGCATAAATAAAGCAACATTCAAGTTGACTTGTTTGTGCGTTTTTGTTCATCCAAACTGAGACTAGTGGACTGAAGGTTACAGTGTGTTTGTAAGTCACAGTTGTAGGTGAGTACTCCTGAATTTAGGAAGCTTGGTGGTGTCTAATGTTTTGCCTATTTTCCAAGCAGTGGCAATCTTGGAAAGAAAATATTGTGTAGTCAAAGCAAAGGACAGATTTATCTTTCATATAAAAATATGAGGGTTTCAGACAATGTTAACTCACAGTACTGGGCTATGTTGAAGATTGCCACAAACAAGTTTTAAAATGTGCCAATTTCCCAACCCAAGAATTGATAAAAACACCAACGTGGTTGAAGATAAAATTGAACCTGGTTCCAGTTCACATTCACAGTTCCTTCTCCTTGAAGGCATTCAGGTTAAAAGCTGTGTCCATGAACCTCTTCAGCTCGTTGAGGTGAGTGGACTTGTTTCCTGTTGCAGGAGCAGCTGCAGGGTCCCGTCCAACATACCTGGGAAAGAAAACACAACAAGTTAACGGACTGACATGACACAGGAAGGGTATTTTTCCTCACTAAAGAAGTGACCAGAAAAAGAGAAACTCCCTACCATATTGGTTTCTTATTGGCCACCACTGTGAGGAATCGTGGTCGTACGTAGTCGTAGTAGCCCATGTTCTTGTGCTCCTCCTGACACCAAATCAGCTCAGCATCTGGATATTTCTCTGCTTCAGCTCTCACAAGGTCAAATGGGAATGGAGAGATCTGAGGGGAAATCATAGGCAAGACAAAACTTTTAACACTTTTAAATATAAATATTAACGATTCATTTTGCTTCAAAATCTACATTTCTTGTTATGCTCAAACAGAATAGAGGTATTACATACCTGCTCCAGTCTTATAATGGCAATTTCACTGTCCAGTTTTTGTTGCTTTCTCTCTTTAGCCAGTTCATAGTAGACTTTCCCAGTGCAGAAAATCACTCTCTTTACTTTCCCTGGATTCTGGCTTGCAGGACCCTCGTCTGGAATCAGTCTCTTAAATTTCGTGCCTGCATACATCGAACATCCAATATGTTGTCATTTACTGAAGGCCAACATATATGATGGGTTTTCATTTTCCAGAAACTGGGTTAAACTTCACCTTTGGTGAGCTCATCAAAACTTGACCTTGCATCCGGAAGCCTCAACAGGGACTTAGGAGTGAAAATGATCAGCTGTCGGGAAAAAGGACAAAAGTTTTATTAAGTGACAAACAACAGACTGGTTCTATCATCCGTATCTTCAATGTGCATTTTGAAAAACTCCAGAGATAAAAGTTTTTATATCTTTTCACGCTAATTTGATGCCACCATATAGCACGCAACATCAGCACTGGGAAAACAAAACATTTCTTCAACAATCAAATAAATAAAAACTCTTCGTGCTCAGCCAACCAGTTCTAGACTTTCAGAGTTTTTCAGAAAAAAACAAACAATATTATCCCCTATTGGCCCCTTGCTAATCTGCTCGGGAAGTAATTTTCTCATGCTTCATGAAGCATTGCATTTATGTGCGACAGGGGATCAGTTAAGACATTCACTGTGGCTGAAAACTACGAGGGACTGAAAAAAGAGAGGTGCATATACAAACAAAGGAAGAATATTTCACACTTCAAAAAGTTTTAAAGTGAACTAGTTATACTTTAGATGCTACAAGTCCCACCCAAGAACATAAGGAAGGAAATGTCTATGATACAGGTTATAATAAAAAACAACTGATCCACTGTTAAGTACAGGGCAAAGAAAATGTCACACTGATCAAAAACTGGAAAGACAATGGGAGGTAGAAATACAGAGTGGCATTGGGCATGGTTAAAAAGGTCAAACTGCTGACGCTGAAGAAGTTCAGATTACTGCAGTTCCTCAGGTGTCCGTCCACACGACACTATGATTACTGTCAGGGAAAATGACGGTAAAAAGTTTACTGCCTTTTTAACATCAGCAGCTTTCAAGTGATCATCTGGATAGTTTACATTTCTGCTCCATTTCATCTTTAACTTTATATTTAGCCTCAGTGCAATCTTTCCTCTATGTAAACACCAAGAACTGTAGTTTGGATAAGCAGAGAGGTGACGATACAACACTTTACCGGTTTCCTGAATGGTAGCAGGATCTGACGTCTGACCACGTGACAGTAGTTTGCCGGCGTAGAGCAGTTAACCACGATCCAGTTACAGTCATAAAGCTGCTGGACTTCAAAGTCTCCACTGAACTCCTGCAAACAAATAATTACAAGGGGATGTAAAAGGTTATTGACTTGACAAACAAAACTTTAAATCCAATGGAGAAAAATAGTCCAGTTGAAGTTTTCCTTGCAGCAATATTTTTTCTGATAGCATGTGTGCATCAGCTCACTGTATCTTTCTCACACTCACACTCACACACGACTACACAGAGCAGAATGCTAATCCTTTACTGTGCTCCCACTAATAGTTTGATCAATACCCCATTTGAAGATGAATCTGGGGAGCTTTTGCTGATACAGCTAGCTGTGGTTCCTCTGTACCACTTCACCCTTGGGACCCAGCTAACTGCTGAATAGCAATACTTGGGATGCCATAATGCCACAATGAAGAGACTTTTAGGCTTTAGAGAAATTGGCAATCATCACTTAAGTCATCACTTAAGAGGTCAGGACATCAGCGTAGCCAATAAAAGAGAAAGCTGTTGGACCTTAACTGCTGAACACTGTGGAGGGCTGTGCACTTTTACCGTCACATATCTTCAGGTAATGAGGTTCTTTGACTTGGTTTCTATTTCAGTCTTGATGTGAATGTAAATGTGAACTTGCCGGGAAGTGATCAGGGTCATCTTTGCTCATTTGCAGGAAGCGTTCAGGTCGAGCTGATGAATGTTCTGGGCCCTACGAACAGAGAAGAAAGATGTTAGAAATGTTAGAAGTATCATAAGAAAATCAAGACTTGGGTCCATATGTATAAAAATATATCTAATTGCATTTCTTTAACCTGAAACATGTCTGACTACCAGGTAATTTTTTTGCAATAACTGTTTTACGCTCTACACCAGTGTTACTCAACCCTGCTTCACCAAAGAGAAAAATAGTTTAAAAACGAACATTGCAAGAGCAAAATTCCAAGTGGTGAAAAGTGGCCAAAAATAGCTATAAAACTAAGTTAGAGGTGGCAAAAATAGTCAAAAAGCAGCAAAAATGGGCGAAGAGAGGTGAAAATTGGACTAAAACTTGGGAAGTGGTCAGAAATAAGCAAAACTTTTCAGAGGCCTGACATTTCTGTGTGAAATATCACTGTTTTGTTGATTTTAAGTAAAATTCTAATTTTGTCAGATACTGAATGTTGGGTTTTCATTATCTTTCATTGCCATAATAATAATCAATATTTCAAGAAATAAAGACTTGAAATAATTCACTCTGTAATGAGTCCATATAATATCTAGTATACATTTTCTGTAATGAGTGACCAAAAATATGGAACTTTTTCATGATATTCTAATTTTGAAGAAGTACTTGAGAAGTACAGAGTTTCTTTTGTGGATTTTTTTTGTTTGTATTTTTTCTAAACAAAAATTCCAATTTTCTCCCTAATTTATGTGTTTTTCATATTCAATAAAAAGAATAACTTAAAAGAATATGTCATCTATTTAATAAAGCAGTTGATATCAACGACACGTAACATGGAGAACCTACAAATAATTTGTTTTACTTCTCACCATTCCCTCCATCCCATGTGGCAGTAGTAGGACGATACCGTTGTTGCGGACCCACTTGGCCTGACCAGGGCTGATGAACTGGTCAATGATGCACTGCGCTGTGTTGTGAAAGTCTCCAAACTGGGCCTCCCAGAGGACGAGGGCGTTGGGACTGGCCATGGCGAAGCCCAGCTCGAAACCTGAAATCCCAGTCTTTGTTACCTTTTGTAACTCTCCATTCACCAGAATCACTTTTATGTGGCTTAAATCTCACCTAGGACTCCATACTCTGATAAGGAGCTGTTGCACACTGTGTAGGGGGCCTGGTTGGGCCACAGGTGGTTCATGGGAACACAGATACGTTTGTCTACTTCCTGGTCGTGCAGAACATGATGACGATGACTGGGTAACATGAGACGAAAAGAAACAGAAAGAATGAAAACATAAATTCAAATATTCAATTTCCCTGTGAATTTATCATACAAGTTTCTGTTGTGCTTGGTCTTAATTTCAAGTTTGAAGTCTTTTTTATATGGCAAGATGTGAATTTTGTTAACAAGTCAGATTAGGAGTAAAATTACACCATTAGAGGAGATATACTTTATTAATCCCTGAGGGGTTAATACAGTAATAGAAGGGAATTAATAAAGGGGATTAAATTCAATTTGATGGTAGCAAAAACAACAGGATTTTTAAAGGTTCCTGAATCAGTAGAAGCCAATTATAGACGAGTAGTCAGTTTCTGGTTTGGTCCATAAAGTCACCCCATGAAGACAACCCTCCTCCTCTCTCCTCATCCTCAGTCAGTGTGAGACCAAACAAGAAATGATGGGAGCAAAGAGCCGAGCAGTAACAAGCTCTGCCAGTCCGCTCGCTCTCAGTGTAGGAATCAGCCTTGAAAACCAGCACGATCAGACAATCACTTGAACCCCTTTAAGATCACTTTAATGACATCTACACACGCAGATACTCTCCTCGCATATCCAGGCCGAGGGGTTATGTAATGGTCAGGAGGAAGAGCGGCAGGAAATAACCAAAATCTAATGGTTGTTATCTTGAAAGTGATATATTTCCTCCACAAAGACTAAACGATCCCTCTGAATAATATCTATAATCAGAGACTAATGAGGGCATAAATGTTCTGCATAATTGTTTTGTTTAAAAATTGCTCAACATTAAAAGGATATACATATCCCCTTCTGAGAAGCCCTCTGATGAAAGGAAAAAATGTGGAGCATCAAGCAAAAGGACTCATAATACTTCACCAGAATGAAGTCTTTCTTGGGGATTGCCTCATAAACTGTAAGCCCAGCGCTCTTTTCTTTGTTTTTTTTCCACACACACTTTCCACTACCTGGGGGCCCCATTAGTCAGGGAAAGGGGTGCACGATGCAGCGCATGCAACCCAACCCGAACACGACGACTGAATCCATTAGTTGACGCCGTTACGTACATCACAGAAACGCAAGTAGGCTCACTCGGCTGTAACGTGCCAATATGCTCAGCTCCTAAGAACCATGCAGGGAGACAGGGGGGAAGTGTTGGGTGGAGGAGGAAAAAAGCAGTTCTCGGTGAAGAAGCTGAACTGTAGCTGGAGTACAATGTGAGAGAAATGTTAAAATTATGGACTCCCACTTGTCACAGGGATGGGTCTAAATAAACAACAGGTGATACAGAGAGGGAGGCTGGACGTTTGACTGCCGTGATTTTTTCAGCCAGGCAAACTACAGGGGATAGCAGATGTGCTGACATATTTGTCAGTGGTAAATGCGAGGCAAAAGAAAAAGCCCTGTAGCCTCTGGTTAGTTAGCGTGATGTATGTCGCTGGGTGCTGGAGAGGGGGCGAGTGGGGTGGGGTAGGGTGGGGTGGGGGGGTTGTTGGCGTCAGTGGAGATGTGCTGGTGGAGAAATGATAGGGGACAGATGAGACAGGCGCAGTGGAAGGGGGAGCTGGTTTTTGTTCATGTGTCACTTGTTCCTTCCATACCATGACAACACCATGTGGGCTTCACAGGTCCCAGGAGACCACGCTGACGTCTTGTGTCTGTCAGGCTCCCTGTGGCACCCCCCACCCTTCTCAATTACTTAATTTACTGTCTTTAGGTGAGTGTTCACAAAGAACTGAGTCTTTACCTCCTTTGATGCAGGCTGACCCCATGATAACCTGATTTTGCAACACTGTTGGATATTTGAGTCTTCACCACACAAGAGTTACTCAAATGGGTAAAAAGGAGGAGATAACCAATAAACATTTTCAAATGTATTTTTTAAAATGTTTTTTTAAACATCCCTCTCTTTCTACATTCTGGATTATGTTTTTCAATGTCTCTTGCCTTTTTGGATTAAATTCGTCTTATACCTGCCCTAATTTTGAATGAGAGTTCATAGTTGTTTTGACAAAAGTTGAAAATAGTCACCTCATCTTGTTATGGTTAAGCTTAGCATTTCTAATGAGCGCCCAGCTCTAACACTGGGTTTTTAGCAGTGTTGACTTTGACTCACCTAAAAGTCCCTCGTTCTACATCTTGTCCACTAAGTCGTACATGGATGCCGTCTTTGAGGAGGGAACCAAAGGCCATGTACTCTCCCAGAGCCCAATCCATCTGCCGGTTCTTCACCAGGTCAGCTCGCCCACGTAGGATACGGGACACGCCTGGAGAATACAGACATACACACACATGCAGACACACAGAGACATGAGGAAAAAACATGTCACATCTCTGGTGAGCTGAGTAAAGGGAAGAGTAAACCTCAGGGACGGGAGTATTCTACAGCAAATACCACCTATAACTTCCGGGACTGTCAGAATCAGCTTCTGTTAAGAAAGGATGTGTTGAAACTGCTTTTAGTGGCATCACATCCTCCCCATTAAAAAGTGTAGAGTTTATATTTATGTGTTAATCTTATCATTTAGCAGCATGTATCTCCAGTCAATCTGCAGTGTTGTGTCCTATTCTGGGGTGTCATACACTTCTAGCACAGCATGTTACCATCACAAACAACATTGTAGTCACTTAACGCCTCTCTTTCTGCTCATTTTTCTCAACAAAGAGCAACTAAACTCACCAGGGTGAATCTTAAAATCTTCCAGAGGCACAGAGCTGGCTGTCTGTCCAATGTGCTGCAGAACCTCCTCATCCAGTCCTGTGGGGACACAGCCCATGCTCTTTGGTTCTCCCTCTGCTGTGAAAAAATCTACAGAAAGAGATGGCTTCACTACAGCATGAACAGGAAGCAAAAAGCAGTAAATCAAAGGAATAAATTCTACTTGAATTACTGGATTTGAAAGGGAAGTTGACCTGGCCAGGGGGAGTCAAGCCAGTGTCGAATGTGCAAAATTTTTTCATCCTTGGAGCTGGTGTACGCCTCCTCACATATCTTGTCATATTTGGCGACCTCTTCCTGCAAAGACATTTAGAGTTAAATAAAACAGAGACTAAGAAAATTCTCATATGGTTACTGATGCACCATTTGTTAACTTCAATTAAAGGACCACAGCTGAGAAAAACTGTGTGGGCCCCCAAATGAGAGACGCAAAAAAGAGGGAGAACTGATCGGAGGAAAAGTCTCCACCAGCAGTAATGGTTCTCTGCGCTTTATAACAAATGGTGCTTTTTGAAGGGACCAAATAGCAGGCCACAAAACAGAAAATAATGTCTGTCAAAAGCCAGGAACCAGCACTCCAGCAAGTTACAGCAATATTTTTCTGACATGCGAGAAAGAAAAAAAAACAGAATGGATGCTACAATCAGAGTTTATGTTTAGGGTGAAGAACCTCAGCAATTCCATTGAACAGCTGCAGAATCTGAGCCACGCTTCAGCTTCACAGAGTAATATATACTTTATTTGAGAGATTGGAGGCTGTGACTGAACTGTGGCAGTAAATTGAAACTCAAGTACAGCAGTGCTAGCACAACACATTTACTTGAAGGCTTGGGTAATTTCTAAATGTGATTTAATGCACATAGTCCAGCTGATGGGGATACCAAATAAAACAGCATACAGTAGCAGCTACATAAAGTACATCCAACTTGAGCAAACAGCATTAGATCACAAACCTCGAATTCCTGCAGCGTCACCACTCCCTCAGCAATGAGCTTGTCAGAGTACTTCTTCAGCACATGCTCCTGTCGGCGGATCTGTTTGTACATCAGCGGCTGGGTGAACATGGGCTCGTCCATCTCATTGTGGCCAAATCGTCTGTAACAAACCTGTATAAAAACACAGAGAGGGTGTGTGTGTGTAGGTTTGTACTCATACTTGTGTTTGAATCTACTTAGAAAAGACAGTGACTAACCAGGTCAATGACCACATCCTTGTTGAATGTGGACCGCCACTCTGCAGCCACTCGGCACACATACATGACAGCCTCTGGGTCGTCAGCATTCACGTGGAAGATGGGTGCATTGACAACCCGAGCCACATCAGTGGGGTAGGGAGAGGAGCGGGCTACTCGAGGGTCTGTAGTGAAGCCAATCTGAGAACAAGAATCACACCGTAATATTAAAACAGAGTGACTGTTAGTGTGTCAGGTCACATGTATTGAAGACACTAAACTCTGAAATACCTGGTTGTTGACCACCACATGGATCGTACCATGTGTAGTGTAGGAGGGGAGCTCACTCAAGTGGAAAGTCTCATACACAACTCCTTGTCCAGCAAAAGCAGCATCACCATGCATTAAGATTGACATCACCTGTAAAAAGAATACCACAAGAAGGTGTTAAATAATCTAATCTCATTAAATACAGAACAATCCACCGTGTAAATGATACTGTACCTTCTTTCCTTGAGAGTCTCCTCTGTAGAACTGCTCTGCTTTGGCCTTTCCCTGGACCACGGGGTCCACTGCTTCAAGGTGGGAGGGGTTTGCCATGAGAGACAGCGTGATGTTTTTGTCTGTCTCACGGTTAATCCTCTCATGATACATCCCAAGGTGGTATTTGACGTCACCAGAGCCCTGCAGATGGAGGAAAGTTCATAAAGTCTACCATCAAAAACATCTCTAAATATTTTTGACAGACCACTTACCTCATCAGCAGCTTCTAGCTTAGGGTCAAACTGACAGAAGATCTGATCCAGGTCCTTACGGATCACATTGGCCAAGACATTGAGTCGACCCCTGGGAAAGGATTGGATAAAGTCTCCATGAAATTTAACGCCATCTACAGTTGAAGTTTAACAAAGCTGTGAGAGAGCGTATAATACACATCACCGGTGAGGCATCCCCATGATCACACTCTCAATGCCTGCAGCACTTGACTTGTCTATGATGGTTTTCAGAGCAGGGATGAGCACTTCACAACCTTCCAGACCAAACCGCTTCTCTGAAGACCACTTCCTGGCCAGGAAGTCCTCAAACCTAAAATTACAAGAAATTACTGAAGATCAGTTTGAAAACAAAGAGCATTTCAAAAATAGACTGATTGTGTACAGGGACCTCACATGAGCTCATACAGTAAATTAGAATTCCTTTTTTTAAAATGAGTCTTCAAGATTTTTGTTCTCCTGCCTGAGAGGAAAATCAACTACAAGTGAAGTCCTGTTTAAAAGGATGTTAATCTTTGCTCACCGTGTGGATCTAATCAGGCGGGCCAGCAAAGTCCTCTTCTCAGAATTTGTGAACTGCAGGATTCCTGGGGTCTCAAATTTCTGACGAATCCACTGACACTGATCCACATTGTTGATGAACATAAACTCAATCCCTATGTGTCCACAGTAGGACGTCTGAAAGAAAGTGATATGGCAGCATGGAACAGTGTCAGGATTGTTTCCCTTATGCATTACATACGTGTAAGGAGATAAACACACAAATCAAACACCTCCAGTCTGTGTATGATTTCTCTGAGAGGAAGAGTGGTGTCTCCTCCACCAATGAAGGTGGTGGGAGGCAGCTGAAAGCTCCTGTCCAAGTCCGACTCACTGAGCCCATGGAAACCTGCAACAACGCAAAAAGTAAGACACATGCTTGTTTAAGACTTCTGAGAGAGGCCTACTAATTGATACCAATTGTCCTTTTGCCTTTAACAGAGCGCTTCACTTATCATTCAACAGAGCATAAGAGAAACTTGAACAAAGAACAATCACAGTTACTCTCCTACTCTGCAAAACTCAAAACACAAAGAAAAAAAATTTGACATAAAACCGTCCAAACTTCTGCAAAATATGTGAGTTTTTCATGTTTTAACTGACAATCAAGTTTTAAACAATGTGGAAATAAACATTTTTAGATTTTGGACGATAAGGTCAAGTAAACAGAGCATTTCAATAAGGGCACCTTTAATAGACATTTTTATTACAACTTTTTGACATTTTTTAGACTAAATGATGAATAAACGGATCAAAAATAAAACAAAGAGATTAAGTGATCATTAAAGTAATTGTTGCCTCCAGTCTAACTATGACCACAGTTTTGTCAAAAAGCTGCCTTCATCATTTTTGTTGTGGATTTTTCTATAGGTCTTTTAATTAAAGGAGTATTACTGCTCCCAGCCAATTCTTAATGAAAATCACTGTTCACATTTTTAATCAAGAAAAAGAAAAGTCTTCCTTAGGAGCACTTGTAGGCACCAAGACCTGAGAGACATTTAGCATCAGTATCCTCTGCCCAACCCAAGTTTTTACACAGACAAAGCTTACCTGAGGGAGCTGTTCAAGCTCAAGGCCGAAGGCCGACACAAGAGGAGACAAGTGCAATCATATTAGGAACACAGCAAAGACAAAAGGGGCCAAGAATAGATTATAGATCAGCTGACCAATAAGGGGCCACCGAGGCTGTCATTAGCTTTCATTAGGAAGCTGCAGCCGTGCCAACAAACATAACGCAACACTATGTCCTGACACACGCAGATCACTGATAACAGAAGCTCTCCCTCTCTCTTTCTCTAAATCTTTCTCTCTCTCCTTTCACTGGTTATTTCTGTAGACTCTGACTGCAGCCATCCAGCATCCTCCGACTCTCCGTCTGCTAAATGAAATAGAGAATGACAAGGAGCCCGGCCTGAGATTAATGACAGCATTAGCCTGACCAACCTGAATACGGACTTGGCTGAGAAAGTGGCGCAGCATTTTGTCCAGAAATATCACTTACACTCCTGGGTGTGATTAGGTATGAAACCTGTGACCTGAGGTATTATGGGAGTATCAAAAATCATGTACAGAGTAAATTACACTGCACAATACAGTACAAAACATGGATGAGAAAATATTGTAAAATAAAGTGCAGGAAGACTAATTCTGAAGCTTTTGAAGATAAATTGAAAATTTAAATTATGTATATGACTGAAACCTTTGAGCCAACAAGTACACTGGGGTAATTAGAAGGAATGACATCTGTAGTAGGAATCTAATTAGTATACCCCCCCCAGATAGTTATATATATATATATATATATATATAACTATCTGGGGGTTAACAGCATATGCATTTAGTTACAAGACAGAGCTTTATACTTATTCTGTAGACAAGAAAAGTCATTATTCCTGCAAGCAGATGCAATTATAAATTACAAACATTTTGTAAAGCATCAAACAGTATTTCCCTGGTGAAAAGGTAAAATATTTGCCAGCTCTGACCTGTTCATCTAAGAATTTGCTGCTCTTTTGTGTCTTTATTCGAGAAAATTGTTCAGTTTGAAACTTGAAGTTGACAAAAGAAGCAACCTAGGCATGAATATGAAAATATTCAGGGACATTAAACCATGAAAAAAAACTGATTTTAGACTAGAGGAATATGGAGATACAAGACTCTGCATCTTTTATGAAGGTCTTAGCGTTGATATTGTCAAAGGTGGATGTGTGAAGTGCAAAATTAGGGAAACTCACCTAAATCATCGATGGTTGTGATCAGGTCTGACGGCACAAATGAGTCCAGATCAGCCTCCAGGATTCCCAGAGGGTCTAACTTGGCAACATGATGACCTCGAATCTATAAATACAGACAGAGATGAGAAGAAGAGAGGTGAAAAGATGAGGTAAAGAGATGTTTTAAAAGTGAGCTGGAGGTGACAGATAAAAAGATACAATAAGGGGCCATCATGGTTGAGAGACTAAACAGCTTGAGAAAAGGTATTATTCAGTTTTAGGTCAACTTTTCTGAAAAAGAGCCCCATGAGAGTTTGTTAATGTCTTTGTAAACAGAAACAAACATTCATTCCCATCAGGATTTCGACAAGCCAGGACTAAAAGTGACACTCTTGCCAAAAGACAGAATTTAATAAATCCCTGGGATAGTTCCTTTGATTAATTCGAGGTTGAGGGGAAATGTGACCACCTGTTTTGTTTAAGTAGTCTCTTTGATATTTCAATTTTGAAAAGCAGCTGGGGTAAGAAGGCTGAAGTTAATCTTGCAATTTGCATAACCTCATGCAGTGACAAACAAATTGTATATTCCTTTTAACACAAAGACACAAGGTATAAACAGCTTTCAGTGCCAGTTGCATCTGCTTATGGTGTGAAGTAGGTGTTAGTCTGATGCATTTATCACACAAATGTACCAACACACAAACACACACATCGATGATACAGATAGTCAGCCTGTCAAGCCTCGAGGTGGACCTTAATTCTTGTACACAGACTCTGAGTTAAGATCTAAATGGATGTCCATGGGAAGTGATCAATCTTTTAAATTGTAAATAACATAAATCCGCCCTATGTAAACTAATATCTGGTGTGTGTGTGTGTGTGTGTTTGTGTGTCTGAGTTTTTCTCAAAGCTGGGCAGGGGGAGAGCAGGATACCTGGTAGGCTCTAATGAGAGTGTGCACAGCCAGGTGGTCCTCCACCACTTTCTGTGCCATGTCTGTTGAATGGGACAGCACTCGGCCCTGGAGCAGAGCGGAGGGCCGTCCCTCACACGCCTCGCCATACGGACCGGAGGCCTGGATGTTCCGGAAGAACGCATCCCAAGACTGGAAAACACAGAGAAAGGCAGATTTAGCAGATGGAAGCAGGTATATTGCAAACATAGATCAAAACTGTTCCTGTTGTTTACAGGCAGCTGAGCCAGAGGGGATGACTGGACACAGGAACACAGGACCAAGTTCAGCAGCTACCGTACACGTCCCAGGAGAGTAAACTATACCCGACAGAATCCCCTGAATTGATAAATAGAAATGTGTTGTGATAACACTGAGAGCAGACACATAATGGTGTCCTAATAGTGATCTTGTACCAAATGTAAGGGCCGACAAGGTTAAAAAATATTCTCTATGTCTGGAAGAACACTCAGTGCTATCCTTGTGTTACCTTTAACTTTCACTGCTGCTGAGCACCAAACTGTTATTGTATCAACTCATTTTAAGTTTTGACTTCTTTTCACTCCTTTTTGAACACACCGTACACTGTTTGTTCTGTTGTTTCACTTCTTTTCTTTGATTATGTTCAAAATAAAAGTTAAAATCACATGACAATCAACTGAAAGCAGCAGATATTTGTGGAAACTAATCTTACTGGTGCATTAAATGTAGTGTATGTCCTGACACCTTATCTGCATTTTAAAAGTATTAGGCCAATACAACATTAAAATCAACCTGCACTACAGTGGTTCCCAACCTTATTTGGGCCTTGACCCCAATTTTACGTTACAATTTTCTTCTGATCTCATAGACATTTGCTTTCTAGAATTAATGTCTCAGCAATAGTATGTGGCTCCATTAGCCTAGGAATGACATATATCACCTTAAGGATGCTTTAACAGTACCTGCTCACTAGCTGACAAAAACAGTGGTGTGCACAGACATTTCGAGGGTAGGGGTTGAAGAAAAACAAAAGCACAAGCAGCGTGCATTTTGGCTCCCTAGAAGAGACTTTGGTATGTGTTTTGACCCCCAGGGGTTAATTTATCAGGTTTTAACCAGCCAAAGGGCCAGATTAGTGTGGTTTGCCAACCAGGTACTTGGGCATTTGATTTGGCTTCCAAGAAAGCAATTTAGCTCACATTTTGTCTCTAAAAGGGGAACTTTTAAGCATGTTTTTCAATAATAGCCCCCCTCTGCACACACCACTGGTTTCAAATGTGATTATTTTTATCTATTTTCAGCTGTGACTGGTGTTAAGGCTCATATGGAAATTCAATATGACTATTCTTATGCAAAAACAAATATTTATCTCTGTAAATGTACAAATATGTATGAAATATAAACTATTACATGGGATGAAAACACGTTTCACATAGTTACCTCATGCACGTTTTTATGATCCTCTAGCCAGGCAAAGTACATCTCCTCCACGTAACTGGAGCTGTTCGCCACCGCTGAGAGATCAGGCGCAGCCCCTGAAGAGCATCCTCTCCTGAGGTCAACCCAGCTCCTCCTGGCCGAGCCACCTCCTCCTCCTCCTCCTCCTCCGCCCCCTCCTCGCAGCCACTGACTCCCCCCAACCCGCCCACTCCTCAGGATACCCGCTAGTGCCCTGAACTGACTCATTGCTGGAGGAGGACAAAATAAAAGAGAGGAGCGAAGGTTAGGTAAAGACGAATGCACAGATGCTGTTATTTTAGTGACTGTCCCGATCAATAATTGATGATAACTTAGGGGAGCGTGCGCGAAAAGTGACGTCACAGGTAAAAATGAATAAATAAACTGCGTAGATCCCAATCCATAAACAGCTGCTTGAACTAATTCTAGTTATGGTCACAGCACATAACCAGGTTTATCAAAGCGAAAGGTTTTTTCATAGTTCGAGGCATCTGAGCGACATGTTGTTTAAAAACCCCGGTGAGATCACACAGGTCCACTTATCGGCCTGCGCATCTTTCACGCACCGGTTCTTGCAGCTGCGAAAACGCGTAAAAGCGTAAAGCTCGTCTACTCCTTTATCATCAACCTGCGACTTCAAAAACTTCCTCACCTTTACCTACTGAGTGTTTCACAGGCTCCTTCAGGCTACAGCATCCACATCAACACCAAAACATCGCTTGTATCACTCAGGCTCTGTTACGCTTCTCTAGGACCAATAATCCCTCAACGTCAACATAAATCCTCATAATCTCCCCTCGTCCGTGCTGATTGTAGACGCGGAGGATCACGGGAAAAGGGACAGTGCTCTCAAAATGTCAACTAGTTTGGTATTCGAACAGTTTGCATTTACCTGAGGCTCCAGTGACACTTCATTTCATTGTAGTCATCATCGAAAGGTAAAGAAGGACAGGTATCAGTGAAGGTGACACAGCAAGAAGCGCATGCACTACCTGACACACACACCCCCTACCCCCACCCCCAGCATATCAAGTGACTCCTGACTGGCTGAAATGAGAAATCATCAACCATCGGTGTAGGGAAAAATCACACAGTAGTTTCAGTTTTTAACATTTTTTTTCCCGGAAAAAAACAGTTAATTATTCTGTTTGTATTTTGAATACTTTCTGTAATCCTGTCGGATCATACCCACGAGTCCTGTACACACTTATCATTCAGACAGGTCATTTTTTCTTCTCTAAGTAACATCACAAATATGTCTTTCCCTCACTGTTAATTATGTGAGCCAATTAAACTTTTATAAAGGCTGAACATGAGTCATTTGAGCAAGTGGTTTCAGATTGATGGGCCCCTACCTTGAGTGGGTAAAACAATAAGATAATTGGCCCTCCCTCCTCTCTTTTCTCCAGCCATTTTCTTCCCCCTCTCCCCTCACTCCTTTTTCTCCCTCTCGTCTAGATTTTCATCACTCATACTTGCAGGCTCAGAAGGAACAGCATCATCAGTCATGACAAACAACACATCACTGAAAGAGAGAAAGAATGGATTGAGCAAAGTAAGCAAGAGGATCCATCTGAGAATTTAACAAGAAGTGTAATTTGAATGATTTTAGTGTGAAAATGAACCAATAGAACAAACTCACTTTTACACCCACTTCATATTCACCATTCTTTGATCCAAAACACTCTCACCAACCTTCATGCTTCATGAAAGTATCCCTCCTTTTCTCATTGTTTGCATCTGTGTTTTCTGCTCTCAGTCTGACCTGGAGAACTAAGGGTCAGGCAATTATGAACTGAAATGCCATTTTGTCGTAGTGACTTTGCAGCCTGACAAAGATGGAGTGAGGACCAGCCGCTTAGTGGCGTTTTGTTAATAGTGTTCATCAATGAAAAGACGTGTGCCGCTGGGGAACATTATGGGGCTCGATGTTAAATGTATCATGCTAATAATAAAACCATAGGACAGTACAAAACCAGGCTAGCAGTGAGGAAAATGAATGAATCTCTAACTTTCTCAAATGCATTAAACAATACAAATATCTGTGGCTTGCTCATGTTTTTACATTTTAGGGGCAAAATATATGACATAATCAAGAGGGCTACCAGAAATAAAGTTCATGTTCAGGTGACAGACATAAACATCACCTACAGTCAGGTCTGCCTAACCAAATTAGTCTTGTGCTTGAGTCCACAGCTCATCTGGTCAATGCAGAGCTCAGTCCAAAGAGCAGGAGAAGCAGATAATGTGTAATCCAATTACCAAAGCCAAGCCTACACGCCATTTATGGAGGTACACGTCATGAGGTTATTCAGGAAGCCTAATTCATCTAATAAAGCATGTTTGGAGGCAGAATCAAATTTGTCTGAGAGCCTTTGGTGCACTTATTATAGGAAAAATTAATCATATTCCAGATGATTAAATAGTGTATGGTTTCAGGAAATTAAAAGACAAAACTGCAATACTGGAGTATGCAAACAGAAATGAAACGATGATCTCTCTCTCTGTGCAAGACAGCTGAATGTCTCCTCCAGGGTGATTTCTTTCTACAATCTCCAAACAATAATATAATAATACCAGCTCCTTGGATTTTTCTGTAGTGTATTTGCTCATACTTAAAAGGTGAGTCAATCTAGGCATTGCAATCTGATTAAAGTGTCTTCAAATTACATTTTTTAACATTTATATTAGAGCTGCACAATCTATTGTTTTAAATTGACACTGCAATATTGATATCTCAATGTATAAGATATACCAGGATATATTTGAGCCTCCAATTCAGTTCATGTAGCCTGTCTACGCTCAATCACATTACTAATAGATTCAAATGAGCATCCATTTATATATTTAACAACATCATATGCAACAAATCGCACAGTTAGAGAATCTTCTCAGTGCTGTCATTTCACCTGCTGTTATCAGGGCTGGGCAAAGTGATAAGAAGCATGAGTGGTCGAGGGAGGGAGCGCTGGAGCGGTGAATGTGGGTGGAGCATCGCAGGGATTGGGACAATCTGACAGTTTGTTAATAGTTTATATCACATCAAGTGCTTTATTTAACACTTTTGGGGTTAAAGGCAGCAGCTTCCAGATTTGTGTGTTCAGAGGGTCTGTTATCATCATTTTAGGCAGGGTGAGGGAGAATTCAGCCGAACAGAGTGAAGCAGTAAACTCTTAAAAACATCGCAGTATATTGCAGGAAACAAACATATGACAGTATCACTTTTCAGAATACCTAATTTATAATATTAATAGCAAAAAATTTAAGCAGAAAATATTAATTTCACATGATATTGTTTAATTAGAAATGATAATAAAAAGAGTACAACCAAAAGCTACTTAAGTACAGTGCTATTCAATGCATTTACAGCCTTCATTCTAACAATGAACCCATTTTTAAACATATCCCAGAATGGCAATCAGAAATAAAAAAAAAAACAATATCACATCCCAAAGATAGTGTTAGGTAGAAACATTACCAAAATTAAGATTTTGCGTGCAATTCTTTTTTTCTCCCCCCTTATTTGCATTTACAGCAGCATTACTGTGCTAACTGCTGAATATATAGAAAATAAAAGAGAAGAGTTGAATTAATGCTTAGTGATGAAAGTGACCATCAACTTAGTCTTTCTTTTTCATCAGGTCAGAGCAGTGATCCCTCTGTTGAAATACATAATTAGCTTCAGGGACTATATGTGTGATTATTGACATCCTAAATGATATAAAAGAGCAGCATATAACTGTAGAATACTTGATAAATAAATGTTACCCATGCATAGTCTACGATCTGGCATTTCATTTTCTCCCCATATCCAAGAACCTCATCACAGCCTGGGAATGGAAAATAAGAGAAGATTCATCCAAAAGTAGCATGGGGGGGATTATCATGTCCTTGATTATAAACGGGAAAAGTTTTAATAACCATGCATATGATGAATATTTGGCCATATGTGTTTCAGTATGCAAAAAAAAAAGTCCACATCACATTTAGACTAGGAACAGCCTAACAGCAACCAGGATTTACTATTGCTATAAGTCTCTGAAACAGATCACCCTTTGGAGACCTTCCTAAAGGCTCCAATAATACCACTGATAAGAAAGGCAAAACTGTGTTTTGATAGTTTGTGTGTTTGGATCACAAACTTAAAGGGAGAATATGTGTGTGACAGAAAAAGTGATTGTAAGCAGAAGGCTGAGAGCTCACTGAGATGTTTGAACCTGGAGTGTCAGATGTTAAGAGATGTGAAGGGAGGTGAAGCTGAAGCTCTCTGTAGTGTTAATGAGAGTCAGATGTTGCAGGAGACATCCCACAATCCTTAGCAGAGTCAGGGGTATCGGCTGTTGCAGGGGAAGACACCTTCTCATAGATGAAGTTGTAGAGGTTGACGTCAGGCTGAGTGGTGCGGCAGTTCCTACACACCAGATTGGAGTACTGGTTCAAAAGGACGTACAGCCTCCCTGTGGGGGGGGCAGAGAAGACAGAGGGTCAGGGGGAGAGTGGGACAGGAGTCAGGAAAAGGAAGAGATATGGGCCGAGAGGAAGCAGGAGATGAGAGACAAAGACAAAAAGGACAAACAGGTTAGGAGTCAAAGAACAAGCAGTAAAGACACAAACTGAGAGAGAGAAAAAAAAAGACATGGAAGTGTATTTGGGTTCGTTTATAAATCACATATACACGCACGCACAGGCCAGGAGCTTTTTCTCTTTAGCTCCACTTTAGGAAATGGATGGCTGGAGGGGAATTTCTCTGAAAGGCTTCAATAAATGTCAGCAGAAGAAAAATGAAAGGAGGGGGAGAGAAACGGCTGGGGTCAGCTCAGGCAGTAATCCACTCTACAGCTAAGACTGAATGGATGGGTGGAGGAGCAGAGATGGCTCATAAGGTGGAATAACTTAACATTGCAGAGGACTACATACTGTTATTTATACATACTGTCCCTGTAATGACGCCAACAAGGACAACCTCCGAGTGTTTTAAGGGCCTCAGGAGCCCCACAATCTCTGATATCACCACCAGACCTTATGTAATTTACTGTAAGAGCTGAGCAGAGGCAGGGCTGACAGAATAGTAACAGTAACTGTGGGATGTCAAGATAGCTGAAGAAAAATACTACAAGTACTTTTGTGTGAATCTTACCAACACTGATTTGTCTCTCAGTCAAGAAGGTGTGCATCTTATGGACATCTCTCATCAGCTGAGCATCTCCAAATGTGAAGTACGCCATGTCTCTGCCTGCCTCTGCTGCCGCCATCAACTGAATCATTGCTGAAAAGTTGAAAGGGAAAAATTCACTTGAAAGAAACATAGGTATTAGCTTCATTAGTGACTTCCTGTTTCATAACAAAATCATAAATGTGTAATTGACCACTGAAACAACTCCAGGAAACAAAGTGATAAGTCAATACATTGGATGCAGCTCTAGGCAGAAAATAACACAAGTGACAGGAGCAATTTGTATCACAGGAGTAAATAATCCACCACTATTAGCATCGCGTCTTCAGCTGCACTCAATCTTTGAGCCTTAGCACATTAGGTCTCAAAGCTTTTAAATATTAAACAGAATGGATATTGATTTGAGATTTATAAACGCAGAAAACCATTTGCAAAAAGGGCCTGTAATCTTTCCGACAAAGCCACAACTCAGCCTGACATCGGAAGGTCTATACTGCAGAATTAACTCGTTTTTTAAATATAACAATCATGCTAATTCAAGGGTTAAAAAGAGGAATTCTCCAGAAGCTAATATCATCCTTTGTCAAGTTCAGTGGAGCTATTTATAGAGCCGTAGGAGAAACAGGCAGCTTCAATTCTAAATGACACAAAAACACTCATAACCTTTGTTTTTGGCAGCACAACACAAACTGCTTTACAACATATATAAAAACAAACTTAACTTAATGAAAATGTGTAAAGAAGCAAAAACAGTGCTCATTTACAACCTGATGCACAAAAAGGGACAGTAAAGTCTGAGAGCTTATGAAGAGTGATGTTGTGTAGGTCAGTAGAGACCTGCATCAGCCTGTATTTATGATGTCCCTCCCCTGTAATCAATTGCCCCTTTAATGGAAAACATAAATGTGTGTCAGCTGATCAATAAAAGGAAGGAATGGGTGAGTGACACTATAGGAGAGCTTCTAATTGACCAAAGAGGTTTGAGAGAGACCAACATTCGTGTGTCATACAGTCCACCCACAGAAACTGTGACGTGATATTCACATCTTGCTGAAGAATAAACAATTTAAATACAATTCAGTGCTTTCCATGTATGAAAAACACTGGCTTGGTCGTCTCAGTCTTTCTATTTGGACCGCATATTTGTAATTCATCAGATGGTACCTTTGAGTCTCGTGTCTCCTCCAAAAGCTCCACACCCCCAGTTTCCTGTTGCTACTGCAGGGAGGTGCTTTCTGTTGGCGTTACTTCTGTAGAATCCACAGTATGCCTGGGATACGAGAAAGATGAGTAGGGGGGAAGAAAAGTTCTTATAAAGTTAAATTATAAGTCTGGTATACTGAAAATAATGTGACAGTTCAGTTTTTTTTTAAATAGGGCACAAGATGAGACTGCAGACAGTTCCACTTGAGAAACCAGACTCTTCTACTAAAGAGCCATGATGTTGTAATGGTGTGAGATACCCATGCAATAAGAGTACGCACCCTCACACCAAGCTAGTTTTTGAACTGTGCATTGATCAAAAGTTAGGCTGACTGTCTCCTTACAGAGCACTATGCAGCATTCAAGGTTTCCAAAATTACCATAGGCCAATTTTTAACTTTCTTAATCCAGCTACGTTACTGATTTGTTGCCATGTAACTAAATAGTTAGAAAAAGTCCTCTTTCTGCTTTTTTAAGCATTACTCATTCTTTTAAGTGATGTGTTATCCCTGTGCAAACTTTTTTCAAAAGTGTTACAAGCATCATTTGAAAAACTAAGATGTCTTTTTTATAAAACATTTTTTTGTGTTTATGTCCTGATACAATGGAATCTCTCACCTTGTTGAGTTCTCTGGTCATCTTTTCTGGGAGAAACTGCTCCAGAAAATGTCTGTATTTAAGAGCATCAATGGCCACAATTTCTGTACATCTCCTCTGCCAGTCATCCCTGAAAGTGAGGAAAAAAAACAATCAAAAGGATTGAACTGAAAGCTGCTTAGAAAGATCTTTCCATCTTTCGTCAAACCGCACTGTTAAAAAATTACCTCGGAGTCTCGTCCATGTAGCTTTCCTTCCACTTGTAAGTCTCAGCATAGCCAGAATATTCACTGTATCGTTCTGTGCCTGCAGGGCAGGAAAGAGAGTTAAGAAATATTAAACGACATTACACAGTATTCAGCAGTCAGAGCACACAGCAGGGCTAAATCTGTTTCAGTGCCTTGTTTCCCAAATCAAATTTAATGCTTTCTGTGCTCCCTATGTGGGTACACAGTATCAACTTCTATTGGATTGTCATAAATAAAGGCCATTGATTTAATAAGTAATCCGCTTTGGGGTTTGAAATGAAAAGCTTTCAACCATAATGGGAAGAAATTGTTAGAACACGAGAAGCTAACCTTGTCCACATTTGCTAAATAATTGTAAGATCTGAAACCAAACCATATCATCAATTAACTACAAGAATGACACACTTCTGTTAAATAATTGTTCGATCTGAAAACCAAACCATTTCATCCATTAACTGCGAGAATGACACACTTTTTTTAAACAATTGTTGGTCTGAAACCAAACTACATCACCCATTAACCCGGAGAGTGGCATACTTTTGTTAAACAGAAAATGGCAGAACTAACATTTTACACACTGATTTTTTGTGGTTTAAATTGAATTTTCAATTTTTTATTCTTCCTTTTTTGCACTTCAGCTCAAGCTTCATTTGCAACACAGTAGTTTCTGCTTAGGTCTGACTCTGTGTTCTCAGTTCTTTGGCACCCTTCACTTTTAATACAAGGAATGAAAAATAAAGTAATGTAGCTTCAGTGCCCCGACAGAAAGTTTGTAGATGTAAAGCAGAAAGCCCTTCACAAAGACACAAGCCTCCTCCTCCTTATTGCTGGACAGAAGGACAACCCCAACTTCAAATAAAAAAGGTATCTTACAAAAAAAGTCAATTTCACATGCTACTTCCGCTTGCAAAAATGGACTAAATGCAAG
Source organism: Thalassoma bifasciatum (assembly GCA_008086565.1). Classification (NCBI taxonomy): domain Eukaryota; kingdom Metazoa; phylum Chordata; class Actinopteri; order Labriformes; family Labridae; genus Thalassoma; species Thalassoma bifasciatum. Next base: position 224,501 of record RPOG01000046.1, on the reverse strand, counting down.
TTCTGTCCTCGTTGCTACTGTAAAACAAACTTTAAGTCAAACTATGAATTATCAAGTTTTTGTCCTTTTCGGTAAAAATGTATGACTCAAGCTAATGGCCTGTAAAGGGGCTAGGATACAACCCAACAATGACATCATAAGAGACATATTATCCTTTGTAAAGTAAAGCCTTGGCAGAGCAAACGAAACGGACATCACTGTTCAGGTCCAGCCATTCAAATGAGCCACTTTCTACGACACGAGCGACTCCTAACGTCAAACATCATGCTCCCCATATCACTTCCTCTATCAAGAGCCGTCCTCCTCCTTTCACCTTGATCCAATTTATTATGGCAACTAACTATGACAGCTTCCTGGCATACAGGCCTCCATTACTAGATTACTTTGTGGCCCTTTACCTCCTGATCGGAAAACGCCCACGGATAAAAACAAATGTAGAGCCTGAGCTCCAAAAGCACCCGCGGATCACAGTTAGCACATCACTTAAAGGTAGGGAATATGATTTACAAGACAGGAAAAAGGAATAAAGAGAAATGGAAACAAAAAGTCTAAAAGCAGAGACAAGCCTGAAAGAGGAAGCACTGTGCACGTGCAAGGAATATTGTTCAAGGTTTTAATGAATCTATGGCGTAGCTGGTCCATTCCATTAGAGGAGGAATGACCTTAGTTGGGCTATAAATTCCTTTCTGTCTAAATGTAATAAAGTTAAGTGGAGAGGAGGCGGAGGGAAAGAAGGAGGGGGCAGAATGATGGAAGGCAGGGAGGGGACGATGACTAACCACTGAAGGTGACTTGGAAGAGACAACAGTTTCAGAGGAGACAACATGGCGCCACACAGAACAGGCAACGATTGGTTCGCTGAGCAAGAGGGTAATGAATGGGAAAGAAGTCGACTGACTGAATGCTTTACATTGAATGAAGACAACAGGTTATGCTTGTGCTTGTTTGGTCATCGTACAAGTCACATAACATGAAGTCTTGAACCAAATTATAACAATAATGTAGCATAGAAAAAGAGGCTATAGGTGCTTATCGGTTTCCAAATCTTTGTGCAAGTACAAAAAAGGATACACAAACGAAACCAATCATAAGTGGATATTTAGGAGCCCCATTTACAATTTAGTGTCTGCATGCACTGCTAAGATATATACATCCTCCTGTCTTACAAATAGATTTATAAAGCTGGAAAATGAGGCTGCATGTGTCATCAGAGCTAAATCTTCAGGCTCCTCTAATGTCTCTCTGAAATACAGGCACCCTTCCTCAACAAGATTAAGTTTATGTTTACTTCTAATTTCAGCAAACCAGAAAAATGCTAATAAAATAAATATATGGTGGGCAGTTAATTGTCTCATAACTGAATAAATACCATTTCCAAGTGTGGTAAAGAAGCATTGAGACAAAACATCATCCAATGCTATAGCGCCGCTTAAACTATCTATACGTTTGATTTTCAACCCTACTGTAATACTTTTCAGATTTTTTTTGCAGTGATTTCCCATGAGCCAACAGTATCAAGCCTTCATGATCTAATCTGCTCCCTGCCCTTACTTTGACCGGTGGTAAGCGAAGCACTGCTGTGAGGCAGGAAAAAATGTAGGATGGCCTAAAAAAGAAAGGTGGAGGAGGGAGGCTGGACATGGACGGGTTGGCCGAGGTAGAATGAGTTGGAGGTTGAAAAATAAAGCAATACTGCTGCAGAGAAATGAAGGATAACTGGGCAGTCCTGAGCGAATCGATGCAATGGATTTACCTTCGGAAAGGATGGAAGGATGGAGGAAAAATGAACAGAGCCCAATAAACACACAGGCGTCGGTGAATGAGAGAAAATATATCAGAGACAGGCTCAATGCTATTTTAGCAAATTTTACGTACACAATAAGAAAAAGACAACGGGAATACAGATACATAATAAGATACATATACAGGTATTTATGGTTTCTGTAGAGGGAAAAAGGGGCCAAAGAGGGCTCTATATCCCCTTTTGGTCCCATGTGTAAATCAGTTGGGCTCCTGCAATAAATCCACAAGATGCTAAGTGACGGTTTACAGCAGCTGAAAAATATATGGGAGCAGCAGAGAAACACTGTCTGTCTGCTCTACAGCAGCTCTATTTCCTGCAAATTGAGGCTAAATGAGCAAAATCTCACCCAAAGACTGAACTGGCTGTAACCCTATAAACAACCTGTCCTAATATCTGGTGTGTGTTTGAGGACCTTGTAGATGAGATGTATGTATGTGTATGTGTGTATGTGTGTGTGTGTGTGTGTGTGTGTGTGTGTATGCGCCAATACACCACAATAGCCATGTGTCCTTCGCATGAAATTTCCTGAAGGGACTTGAAACTTTAACAGATTTAGACCAGGGTCTGAAAGGACTTTATTTCAGCTTGCAAGCGGTCCTGCTCAACAAAGGTAAAACTCCCTTAAAACAAGAACTTTTCTTAAAGTATTTTTTTCTTTTTCATTTAGAATTTGAAGGACTAGAGACGTCACATGTGCACAGACTTTTTCACAGCTCTCTAAACCTCAGCAGCACTAGTTTTGAGGAACTGTTCAAAAAGTAGCTCCTCCTAATATTAAAAATCCACCAACATAAGGTGGAAAGGGGGCTAATGTTGTCCCTGACAATCATTTTTTATGAGTATATTAGAAAATTAAAAGCTGCAAAACTTGACAGACCGTTAACAGTTGTATATAATAATCAATATATACATTTTCTTGGGGTAATCAGTGTCTGTGCATTGAGGGAAACTATAGACACAAATGTCTTGTGTGTTTACACTTACTGACTCTGTACAACAACAGCAAAGACTAATTCTTCCTCAGGTGTCCCTTAAGGTCTCTCAGTCCAATTGTCTATAATCTCCCCTTCTTTGCCCTGAGTCTGTTCTCAAGGGTCCTAACTGTCAGTGAGGATGAGACCTGACACTTTTTGAGGTAAAATCATTCCTGTTGCTAGTACACACAATACCTGAGTCCACTTGAGAGACTTGTTCGATGGATCCAGCTTACAGTTTTCCTAAAGAAGGGGGCCTGAGGGGGGGCAGGTGTAACCCCAACTGTCTCAAACCCAGTTGTGGAAACAGTGCATGCTCAACTTTGTGTTTCAAGAACAAAAATTAAAATATACCATTAAACTCCAGAGGTCAATTTGCAAACAAACTTAGTAGATGAGTACAACTTTGGAAGACACTGTGTACTGAGGAGTTGATGTGTATTTTCGTTTCCTTCATGATTCATTCAGGATTTGAAGTTTTGGTTTAATTTATATTGGTCAGTGCTTGTTAATTTATTCTTCCTTTAAGTTTTATTTTATGAATTTGACTTAATGCATACTTAAAACATGGAGCTCTGAACTAAGTGGAGCTGTTGAGGGATACTAAACATAGCAGGATCCAATCACTAAAAATCTATTTGTTGTATGTGTGTAGGTGTGTGTAGATGTGTGTGGGTGTGTGTGTGTGTATACCAGTGATGATGAGGCACTCATTAGGTTCTAAAGCTTCAGTGAAGAGGCGAGAGATGATGAGTTCAGGGTTGATAATGAACCTGATCTCTTCCTGAACCAGTCCATGTCCTGTTACACCTCCACCCACCATCCTGTTCGCAAAGTCCACCTGGGGAAATTAAAAACAACAGATGAGTTGAGAGCCACTCACTTCTCAAGAGTTATAACCTCTTTAACTTACCTTCAGCTCTCAAACATTGTTTTATTACTTGGATGTACTCATTTGATGAACTTAATGTGAGCATGGTGTGCAAGTAACAATGCCATAAACTATGAAACATAACAACTTGTTGAGTGATGCATACATAATGCCCTTTCAAAGCAAAAGGAAGGCTCTGTAATTCCCACGATTTGAAAAAATGACTCTATTAGTGCCTCCTTATTATCTGTCACCCTCTGTGGTCATTAAACAGATGGATATCTGAAGATCACTGAAATGTTTCCTGCTTGAGAATAATCTAATCAGGATATTGTAGAAAACACAGTTACTGTGGGACATAATTTGGCCTTACTTTTGAGCAGCAAAGGTAGGTGGTGTTAGTCATCCATCTTTTTGTACAGTTCATCGGTGAACCTTACAACTGTTGAACCTAAGCACCTTATTTATGTGCTATTTGACAAATCTCTGCTCAGTACACCACTCACTCTTGGCTGAAGATGTGTGAAGCTATGTCCTAAAGTTCAGTGGTGAGGTGCAATGCTAGAAATATTTATGAGATCACTGAAGATATATTTTGATGTGACACCATGCAGGCTCACTCCTTGTTTTGTGGCATGGATAAGAGGACAGCCCATTCAATCACAAAGCTGCTGTTTAAACAGGCTGTCAGGGGTGAAGGGTTCTGCTCACTGGCCCACAGCTACGTCAAAATGTGTGACAGTCAGTGTGTTTGTATGAGCATGTGTGTTTGTTTCCTCACCAGTTGCTCAGCTCTTCACCTTCCTCTGTGATTCACCCCCTCACCCCACCACTTTCAGCCCCCTCACCCTTCAATCTCACCCCCTGACAGAATGACAGCCCACTCTGCCCTATCCAAAGTGTACACAGAGCCGGTTCCCAGCCTGCTGAGGTAGCTATCAATCTGCCTCCAGGACTCCTGGCCCACTGGGTCATCCCAGGGAGATGGCTCACCCTCGTCATCTTTTCCTCTGTGCACCTCCTTCTCCCTCAACCCCAACCCCTGGGTCTTCTCCTCCACCCTTGCTTCTCTGAGCTACTCAAGTGTATACATCAGCTGTCATCCAGAGTAAAATATGCAACCAGACATCCAGGAGCACCAAGGGGAGTGTGAGATGGGGTGAATCAATCCAGACACAGAACCAATGTCCTTCACAGATATGCACAAAAATTATACAACACCTCTCTGATTTTAGGCAGGCATAAAAGGTGTAAAAGAAGTCAGTGTGGAGTCTCCTTGACTTTCAGAAGCTTGAGGGAAAACATTTTCCTGGTAGGAGTTGGGTTAGTCCAGCCTAACTGAGGCAACAAGTATAAAACAGGCAGGCTTGATCAAACCAGTTTGTGGTACACAGCAAAAAAATATTTTATAGTGATATAGGGCACTGGCAGGAAAATATATTGCTGTAACTACATTTTAAATAAGAAGTTCAACTTAGCTCCTACCTGGAGCATCCCATATCCATCATCTTCAATTGTCCCCTCACAGGTGATATGTAGGCGCATTAGTCGAGTCTGAGAACTTGAGCAAAAAAGAGTGACAAATGAATTATGTTGCCAATTCATCAGAGAGTGATTCCTAATATGCTTTAACAAATGTTTCATCTCCCGAAGTTATGCTGAAACCCAAAAACCCTTTTCTTTGGAAACAGAATGAACGAGGGGGTAAGGAAACTGATCCAACGTTCTATAGTTCTCCATGTTGATTAAACAGTTGCAGTACTTATCAAGGAACTTTTCATCATTAGTTTATGGATTACTAATGACTTCATCTCACTCAAACTCTGTCTTGCAGGTTTGTTAAGACAAGAGGAGCAGCACAAATCTTCAGTCCTAGCTTCCTCTGAGCACTAAAGACCTTGAGGAGATCTTGCATTTCGTTTTTGTAGTTCATTGTTAGTTATAATCCAGTCAATAACACAATGTGGCTTTCATAGTGTTTAATTGCCCAAATCTATGATGAAAATGGTGGTCTACATCTGCTGTCAAGAAACTCTTAAAGTATTCATATTATAGGGTATTCCTCATTCAGACATCAAAACTATTCTGAATTCTTTTTTAGATATGTAAGGACCTGTCATTTTGAAACATAATTATTTTTCAATCTTGACATCTCTTAGTAGAAATCATCATTGACAACAACAACAACAAAAGCAATAACTGTATTAAGAGAAATACCTTTCCCAGTTGGGAGCACTGTTCAGTACTTGTCGTGTGAATGTGACGAGACCCTTTGGCCCTTCAAAAACCACGAGACAAATCCAAGTCAGAACTTCATAATAGAAAAGCACTGCAAGCATAGAAGAGAATCAGCCGCTGCAACATCATTTCTGAAAACTTACTTGTTTTTGTAACCCTCCTGAAGTAACACAGCAGAGTTTTCAATTTCTCAATTTTTCGGAGTGAATTGCCTTCAAACAACCTGAAATACAAAGAAAATAGGACTGTGAGTTCACATGATACCATTCTCTTGGACACCTTATTCATTAAATTGTTTATGTTTAAATCTTTTCATTTCATAGAAAATACAGTTCTTTTAATGTTAAATAAAGCAGTTTATTCTCCAACGGACAACAGGAAGCAATGTCACACTCAGCTGTTATCAGCGGCTCAATGAACAACCATGCTATGACATGTCATGTGTGAGGTCAGGCCTTCACACTGCAATGATATCTCTCTCATCTACCTCCACCCCACATACAATGGCACTGCCCGGGGCTGTGTTTTAATGCTCAGTGGTTGATATAAAAACTAGGGTGGATTGAAGGAGGAAGGAGAGAGAAGACAGAAGAGAGCGTATTGGATAGAGAGCTCAATCACCCCACTGACTACCCCCCTCCATTAACAGCTATCTTAGCTGATGACTAATCATAGCTCAGCATTCATCTCTTCCCTTTGCTACTTTTTGCCAGGAAAAGTGAAGTATTAAAAACCACGAAGGAAGAATTCAACAAGAAAGATTAAACCAGTCCTTTAGGAAGGGAAAATAATAAGTCATTCAAGAAAAATCTTGCCCACCAAAAGCATTTGCTAAGTAATTCTAATTCCTCACACAAAGCCTCACTCTTGCTCTGTGAACCCCCTCCTCATGCCCAGTTTTCTTAGTCAGTGTCAATTAGGCTTAATGCACCCTGGAGGATAGCCTGGCTATGAAATAACAGGTGGATTTCCAATAGTAACAAATCACACTTTGCTGGGGACAGAAAGGAAACTAATTATGAAGGATTTAGTCACAAAATATATTGCAAACATTTCTTTTTCATTGGGAGGCCTATTAATTATTTGGTTTGTACTCACTATAACCCCACTTAATAAATAATGCGCACGAGGATACCTTGTTTCTGACAGCTTTACCTCACCAATTAGTTGGTTCTCTTCACAGTGAAGTAGGGCCTGTCATGCTGACTCAGTTTAGTAACAAAAACAGGGATTTCATTTCTCAATAATGAGCTTTCATTGTTAACTAAACTGTAAAACAGGCTTCTTGTGTCATTATCCTCTCTAAAAGAGAAAAACACAAGCTGAAGAGATGTGTCTGCCTTCTTTCCTCCCCCTCGAATCTATCCATCACTTAGCGGAGGACAAACCTTGACAGTTCTGCCAAAACAGCAATCAGCAGATTGCTTGCTGCTGTGCGTGTCTAAGACGGAGCGCTACAGTAGACGATAAGCAAAGTGCCGGACACTCCCTCAATTACAAGAGGGGAGGGAGGGCCAGTAATGATCCAGGCCCCGTTTCAGACTGCACTGCTTGTCTTGTCGTGTCTCATCTTCTCAGAAACACCAAGCGTTTTTTTCTTCCCTTTTCCTTCCTGTATTTTGCTGCTGGCAGAAATACTGATAGTGAAAGCAGAGCCAAGATTCTACGACCAATGCTGGCGTGGATCTGAAAGAGCCAGCCCTGCAACCAGAATCGATGCTTACATTATTACAGAAGCCTCTTCACTTAGCCTGCTACTAACATTTCGATGTGGAGGCAGATATCGTGCGGCTATACAGATGACTGATTGTGAAAGAGCGATTAAGATCAAGATAAATGAGGGAAATATTTACCCAACCACTCATCGATGTGCCCATTTCTGCGATTCAGAAAATGATCGACCCCAAGGAGAGAGCAGATGACTCACAGAGATTTCAACTTATGCCAAAGTCGTAAAGGTTTAAAGCTACTTTTTATATGTGCTGCATAAAAGTTGAGGCATTGGTTGTATAAGAGAAGTAGATAGACACACTGTGACGTCACATAATTGTTTGGCGCTCTTTTAAAGCATTTCTAATCCAACCATATTGTTTGTTGAACTTAGAAATGACCATACTGGGATGACAGATGGATGCATGTTATGTTTTTTAAATTCTTGATAACAAGCTGTTGAAGCATCTACCTGTCAATCACAGGTGGCTACATTCTACTTTAGTGGATCATTATTTTACTAAAAACATCTTGCTGTGTGGGGTGTGCAATATGACAATTTTAGATTGTGGAGGATTAGAATGTGAGGACGATCTGCCAAATCACAGAGATCGTAGAACCGTCTGTAGTGAGCAACCTATACCTTACAGTGCTGTCGTTACAACGTCTGTGTGCCCAAGTTTGCTACATTGCTTACCTATATTAGAAAACTGTTTAAACAGTATCCTGTTGTAATGGTCAATAAAAACTTGTGAACAAAAACAAACAAAAAAGGCTGAACAATCAAAATGAAAAAAAAAGATAAAACTGTGATTGTAATTTGCAAAAAAAAAAAAGTATATATATATGTGATGTGATTTTTCTTTTTCCACGTCGCCTACCCCTTCTTCTTGCTGCTTTGGAGAAGATTTAGAACTTGCCATTGTGAAACAATTTCTATGAGAAAGTTTGCACTGACATCTTAATCAACTCAGATGAAGTGCCATTCTTCCATCTGGCTTATGGCAATTGGGTTTCTTATGCACCGGTCAAACTCTACTCACTGGCCTTTAAAAAACAGGTTCAGAGCATGACAATCTTTTAATTTACACTTGAAACTGAAACTATGTGATCTTCAGATCTACAGTTCATGGTGTGGGCAGTATTCTCCAAGTTTCACCGAACTTATGTATTTTATATTTCAGGAAAAAAACACAAGGAGTTGTTATAGAAACAATAAAAGAAAGGGCGGTGCCTTGAACAACTGAAGAAAAACAGAGTTGAGGTGATGTCTGGAGTTTGTCCAGTGTGTTTCTTAACCCACAGTGATAACAGAGCCAGCTCCATCTCATCACAACTCTATTACCAACCCCAGCTTATCCAAACATCACATCTCAACTTTCTAACAAGCTTGTCAGCTGTTATACAAATAAATAAAATATGTTGAATGTCTACTAGATTGAGTGAGACATCTGCTGAAAATCATCTTATCAAATTTCAAAAGCAGAAATAATAAGACAGGACAGAAATAATGATTACACTTTCCAATATAGAATGAGCTAACCTTTATTAGAAACCACAGAAGAAGTAAGAGCAACACTGTCACAGGGTCTGCAAAAACATATGAGAGCAACCATCATTGTTGCAACAACTTCAGGCCTGACTGTGTTCATGCATCACAAAGTTTCTGACACTTAAAGATTGTGAGAAGCCACCACAACAGGAAGACAAGTGCGTTGTTTAACAAAATCTATCAGTCAATTTGTTTCAATTAGCCATCCCAAGCTTTCTGAACAGACCACTACTTCTGAGTAGGTAGAAACAGAGAACATCAATTTGAGACTCCCACTCTGTCGCTCCCTCCCACACAGAGAGTCAAAACAAAAACATGGACCTTGATAAGATATCAAGCCTGCATTTCCAACCTCAAGTGTGCAAGGTGACAGCACACAGTGTAATCTCAATACCACCAATAATAATAAAAAACAAAACATTTAAAGATGCTCTCTGATAATGAAAGACATGGTATACGGGAAGTTCAAGCTGTTCTACAGTCAGATTTATCAGCAGGTTTACCAGGCTGTGAGTCAAACCTGAAAGCCTTGTGTAACTGTCGGTAAACATGCTTGATATTTACAATAAATAAGGATGAGGAAAAGTTACAGAACTTATGTAATTGGGGTTTTCGAGGCAGTAGTGCCCCCTTATGGAAATCCTTCCTGAGACGAACGCACAGCAGTATTCAATCAGATTCTCTACATTTGTTTTACATTTTCATGAATCAACACAATCTTTAAAATCTGGTTATAAATATGGGTTACTACTGCCAACACTGTCAGAGATATGTACTGTTTTTGATCCCAATAAACCTGTGGCAAGCTATAAACTCTACAACCTTCAAGTGAAGATAAGCAAAATGATGCTTTTAAGTCCAGTCAGGTTCCCATCAAGAAAAAAGCAAACTCAAGATTTAAATTAATGTCTAAGCTCTCTTCCTCTCAAGGTTACAGCATACAAAGAAAGACTTCTCTGTCAATTACCTCTGAGATTTACTGACCATTGTTTTGTGTCTGACGGTTTTCTGTGTGAGATTCGGTGCTTTTACCTGTTGAAGTTGATCTCAGGGTAATTGCAGTATTCTGACTTTCGGGAGTTGCGTCGGGGGAATGTGCAGAAGAAGGCATTGGCCAGAAGACAGGCTATTTGCTCCTGAGACAGAGTCAGGGAGTGGCTGATCCTTGACTTCAGCAGGGGGATTGGCTGGAGAGAGAAATATCCAAACAGAGACAAATCAGCAGAGAAATGAGAATTGGAATTGTATAGACAAAGACACGCAAAAGAAACACACAAGAGTCTGTCAGTGCTGTGTCTCACATCTGAGGGCAAATAAGGGGAGATAATTAGTTTAGCAATCTAGCGAGCAGAAGAGACAAGGAGGGTTCCATTAGGAAAATGGGTGGCAGTAATTAAGGTCCTGGTTTTCTTGCTCTCCCCCAGGTTTGCTCACTCACACATCTACACACACACAAACACACTCACGCAGTGGGACCATCCATCTTCACTGATTAGGGCTAAAGAGCCTCCCAAGGCTGCCCAGTTAGCAGATCAATAACAGCACTAATAACACACACGTAAACATCAGCCTTGACGCTTAATACAGCAAAACGGGGCTGTGAGTCAGAAAGCTTCATTATCCAGGCGCTAGAAAATGATACTGAGGTGAAATGTGGAGCAGATATGTCCTCCTTTAATTCACCCTGAGCATGTTTGACTGTCTGCCCCTTGTTTCTGTCTGTAACCTATAATGTTAAAGACAAATGTAACAACCAGGGGGATTTTCCCATCCTATCTTGATAGGGAGCTGAAATATCAAATTAAACTGTGGACTCTGAAAAGATAAGTGAAATGCAGAGGTACAAATCTTGGGATTGTTGCATTGATATAATTGATGTCAGGGAACTTAAATGAAGACAAATGGGGCTGACATTTGAAATATATGTAACATGGATTAGCGCCATTTGCTAGGAATAAAGGGGAAGGCTCGAAAGATGTAATGGAGAGTTCATAAGTCCCTGTTTCAAGTATGTTAAAGTATATCATACAAGGATTGGTTGGTTATTCCAAAGAAATAGACTGGATTTTAGATCCTACAAGCACAGCACATAAGATTAACAACTAGCATGATGGGAGACAGACCCCTCCTCTCTTGGCTCTTTTCTAATGACGCACTTCCTTAAATAAACCAAGAGAGTGAACTCATTATCTAGCAGATGCAACCCCACCTTGTAAAACACCCATCATCTACCCCTGCTCTCTCTACTACAAATTATATAGATGTACTTGTTCATTATACACCAAAACTGCCCATCTCTTGCCGCCTTAGACCCCCCAAATCTATCTAAATATTCTCCGATCATATTACTCACCATCGTGCAGAGGCGAGGAGCGCTGAGTGCCAGCTCAACCATAGCAGGTAGAACAACCTCTAACAGGTGTCGTACTTCACAATGCTCGAGACACTAGAACAAGGGAGAAGGGAAAAAAAGGAGACAAGGGAAGAAGTATTATTCAATGAGATATCCCTGTGGAGCTCACTTTATCTGTTACTCTGACTGCTGGTGAGTCAGTTGAAACCAGGAACAAAGTTATTGGTTGGAAACACCACAACCACCTAAAATGTTAACTACATCACGTGTACGCATAATATACAGGCACAAAGCGACTAGGCAAAAACTGACAAATGAACAAATTTGCAGGTGAAAAAAAGGGTAAATTTAACATAATTTTTTGAATTAACCAGATTAAACTTGCAACTTAATGACAAAAAAGTCAGCTGTTGTTTTTCTAGTTGCAAAACTACATACAGGGCTACATGCCATGTCAAAACTACATATCAGAAGAGCAGCCGGTCACTTGTATTAAGATGAGGAGCATGGTCCATGTTTTCACTACCTGGCACTGATGTGCTGTCTTGAGTTATCCATACAACCATTAATAAAGAGTAATGACAAGAAAAACAGACAAATAGAAAAGCCTGGGAAGCTACAAGGAACAGCCAACAACTGGATGAACATTTTTTATAGTTTAATAACTGATCGACAGAGAGCCTGAGGTCACGACCCCACACATATAACTAATATCTCAGGAAGGATGCTCTGCTTCTCATTTCCAACAAGAAAAGTCAGTGTCAGTGAAGGTGGATGGAGGTTTATTGTTGTTGTTTTTTTGTTGATTTCCACTCCTCTGGTATCAATAATCCCAACACCTCTGCAGTAAAGGAAGAAATAGAAGCTCAGCAGTGCTTCTCACTACAGAGGTTGTTTCAGAAAAATTCACCATCAATCTGTGAGCGAGCCTGACACAGCCAAGGCATCCATACTTCAGCCTGTAGCTTACCTCAGCATCCATCTGCAATTCCCTCCAAAATAAACACCCAGTTATTCCATCATAGATCCAGATTTACAACGCAATCACTTATGAGTGTATTGGCTTCGAATGTCACTGCCATCAATCACTCGCCTTACTCTATCAAGGTAAGCAGAGGAGCTTGTGCTGATTAAATGGACCTTCTGGAGCAAATGCAAATGACCAATGGAGGAGAGAGTGGCAGGGTGATTTCCAGCAGGAAGACTTTGGTGGGTGATTTGGCCGGGAGGGCATTTATATGGCTGCAGAGCAGGTCTGACTAAATGCTGTCAGAAGTAATGAGCTGGCAGACATCATAAAGTGCTCCTGTGGGACTAATAGATGGTGGTTGGTGATGCAGCAGGATGAGGGCAGAAAGATGATCCTCCAGCTTTTTCCACAGCTACAGCAGCTGGCCACAACTATTAACAAACCCACACTTAACTACACCTATCACATAAATACAGATGATGAAGGGGGTTTCATGAGGACAAACTAGATTTAATGCCACACGAGCTAATGATCAATTACACTCTGATTTTCAATCTATTCTGGCCTTAACAAGTTGTTTTCACTTTCTGGCAGCTCAAACCACACAGATCTTTATTTCATGATTTTATCTGGAGTGGAGTAGCTTATTCTCGAACCAACACAAGAATATCTTTTATCTTAAATAAAAAAGCTTCGTGTTTTGAAAGGAACTCTGCATTTATATCTATATTTATAAAGTTAAATTTGGTTCACATAATTGGATCAGAATTTGTAGTTCTTTCTCAATCAATGAAAGCTCTAGTTGGATACCAGTTTCACTCAGTCTGTAGAACAGACTCCCCACTGTCGTAACTGCACAGGTAGATCAGTTGTTGTTCCAGCATGATTTAGTGTATGGCCTTCCTCTCTCTACCTGCCATTTTCAAGATGTTTTATCAAAATCAAGGCAAAAAGCCTCCCAATAGTCCTTAAAAAAGTTGAAAAATGGCTTTAATGAAGACCTTGAGAACAATGCTGGTTTTGGTGCTTCCTATGGACAAAGAAAGTGTCCCGTAAATGTATTTTCTGACAAAAAGTAATGATCCTACCCCTCTCATTCAAAAAATCAAAAAGTAACAGAAAAAAATCTTAGGTGTAAAAAAGAAACACAAAAAGATGTTTCTATAAAGTGCTGCCCAACACCAACTTCATGGTAAGAAAGAAGAGCTTAGAAATTGTTATTTTAAAATGCATTGATATGTCACACAGAGACAAAAGTGGAAATTGTCCTCACAAATTTAAAAAAACTTGAAAAACAACGAAAGGGGAGATGAGGATAAAAAATGAGTGACTCAGTCAAAACAGAGAGATAAAGTGTCTTGCCTCTTTGCTGTTAAATCTACTATTGGAGCATCAGCTGTGTTTACTCCTGGACTGCTTTCCTGATCAGCCCTCACACATTCATCAGAAGGCGACACTGTGACAGTTTCATTTAGCAGGGGAGAGGACAATTTACAGACAAGCCCTAATTTGGATAACTCTCTTTTCCCCTCCTGTGGCTATTACACGTTGAGCAGAGTGTCAATCACTGGCCCAGGGGCAGCGTACCTCTTGACAATTACCTCAGCACTGCACAAACGTTGCTCCAGATTTAATTAGGAGGTTTTGGCTGAGGAGCGCTGTGGTTTAAGTTCAAACTTGATTCAAACTAAAGCAAAAGAGAAGCATTGATTAAATTAAAAGGTACAAGAAGAAGAAATGATTTGATGAATGAAACACAAAGTCAGTGTGTGCAAGGAATGTTGTAACAGCTCTTACTATATGGTTCAACACCATGATCGTCTGTGTGTGAAAGATGAATCTGCTAAGACGGTGAGTGGTGGGTGTGCTGTGCTGTAGTAGCAGTTAATCATTACAGCTCAATGTGTTACTGTGATTCTCTGAAATCTCATCCAGCATACATCAACATAACTCACCCAAAGCAGACACGGCAGATGATATTTTTATCTATATCAGTGTAAAAATCCTTCATCACTTCTTTCAGATAGTTGTTGAACTTTCTTTTCCCAAACCGTGACTTGGCTTTTCCTTTAAGCCTGACCTGCCACCGCTCCATTCCTCAGCAGGAAAGAGTGAGTGTCTGCCTGGCTTCACTTAGCATCCATTGCAGATTTAATGGGAGCTTTTAATTAAATTGGATAAAGCTATAAAAGTCTCAGTCAGCTATTGATCTACTGAGCTTTTTACTTTACTCTGCAAAATCATTTTAGCAATGGAGAAAAATAGGATGTTCCAGAGTGGTCTGGATTAAGCTGAATACTTAACAACGAGAATGAATGAACATTAGTCGGAACACTCAATTGTAACAAATGTAAAATGTTTTACTTCAATGTGTAAAAGCTCTATTAAAATAATTATCTTGTTCGTAATGGCTTCCACTAAGACATGAAACAGAAAAGGAATTCACAAAGAGCGTAATTTTCTAAATAAAGCTGGAATTGCTTCTCTACTTAATGGCTGAAAGGTATTATCTACACGTTTCAAGCTTTACTCTGTTTTTTGACTGTAGTGTTCTCTATAGGGGAACATAACTTGAAACATGAAAGGAGATTTTAATTACCATCATTCAGAAGTTTGCATCTTTCCACAGAATTTATTTCACCACCAGGGTTATTTTAATTGAAACTCCAAGTATCTGATATTGAGGCCTTTATTTCTGTCAATAAAAGCATATCTTGGTGTAATAGTCTGTTCTGCAGTGTATGATATCACAGAGTGTAGTTCCTGTCTCCCTGGAGAGACCAAGCATGACCTCAATCATAAATACGGCAAATTCTGAAGATGGAGGAAACCTTTGGCCTTTTTCCTCCGAAGACATTGGAGCATTTTCTCTACAAACAGCTGTTTCACCATGATCACTGTGTATTTGCAAGTGCGTCTTATTCATTTGTTCTTCATCATACTACTGCCATACATCCATGAGGTCGTTTATTAATGCCAACAAGCATGAATGTAAATTTGTGTAGATATATACTTACTCTAGATATTTATTAGTTCTTTGCAGCTATTTAAAAAAAAATCAAATGGACATTTTATGCTAGATCAGAACAGTTTTCATTTTTTAAAAGATTTCATCTTCAAAGAAAATGTTTTTCTATCTATATGAAGATCTACACATTGGCTCCTAACCATGCTACCTACAAGATTTAAGGAGAGAATCTCTGCAATTAAAAACAGGTAAAGATTAATGCCACATGGGGAGGAAGTTTCTCTCTCAGGTCTTTCATTCCTTGTAATTAAAGACCTAAACTGTCTTGGCTGAGGATTAGAAGTGTTAGAAGAAAAAGAGAAGGAAGACAGAGAAAAAAAGGAAACACATTCCCCTGGTTCACCTACACCAGCTGCTGCCTCCATGCTCGCTGCTCATCTGTCCTAACTGTATGATGCCTGTTAAGTCCTGAGGGACTCCCTGTGACTGGGAGGGGACCACACACACTGAAGGACTGGCAGCCTAACGGAGAAAAGCAGTCTCCCTTTGCAATAACAACTCATGTTGAATAACGGCGCTAACTTCGTTCTTCATTAAGGTGCATTTCAAAAACATCATCAATCATGGTGAGTTTCAAACAGCCCCGCTGTTTACCTGGAAGTTCATAGTGGCTGTCAGAGGTGTGAAACAAACCAGTGGCTGTATGACACTGATGAGGTGTTTACTCACAGGTCAGTTCCTCTTAATTGCAGATAGCCAGTTAATGAGCACAACAGAACAGTAGTCTGTTTCTCAGGTATGTTTAGGTCATTACAATAGACTAGAGGGAAGCTGTGCAAATTTTCCTGCTCTATGATTTGCAAAAGAATGTGTCAACAGTTGGGGTTTTGGAAAACTTACGTCTGTGCACAGGAGATTCAAGGCAGTGAAGTCCCATTTCTTTGCATGAGCTATGTTGTATCGCAATATTGCATCCTGAAAAGGGAACAATATGTCTCTTAGAAAAAATAATGCATTATATCAAACTCACAAAGTTGCAATGCAGTAGTTTAAAAGCACATTCAATGCACAAATATGTTTGAGATCATAGACTACAAGTGTTGCTCTAATACAAGACATGAGGCTGTAGTAAAATTGTTACCAACTCTGCCACCTTGTGGCCTAAAATGGAAAAGGTTTTATTATATTCGGAAATATTCTGCAGAAATGTAAGGGGATAAATTCCCCGTCATGGAAGCCATACGAGCCAAATGATTTTAGCACAGTACCTGCTTTTGAAAGGTAACTTGCCCTGATTTTACCCCTGCTTTTATTTATGTTTTAAACGTTCATCCTGAGCTTAACAGTCTCATATTTTTGTGGAACTTGAGGAAAAAATAATTTTATGAATGATAAAAATATACATATAGACGCATTTTTTCTCAATGCCCATATATACGAGCACTTATTTACATATTTGTCTCCAACTTAATTAGGGCACAAGAAAAAATGAGATGGCTTGACCAGGGGTTTGACCTGTGTAAAATAATCAAATTGAACTGTGTTGTTACCCAAGTTGTTTATGACTGTGAAGTTTTTCATCTATTCACTGGGGGAAAATGCAAAACTAAGGACCCAAGCACTTTCATGAGAAAGCTCTTAAAGATGACCACATCTTATTGAAATCTCTGCATTTTTTCAATCAGAATTCCTGTCTCACCCTCACATCCAGAGAACTCTTAAACAATCCACGTAGGGCAGTGTGGATCAGCTCCCATCGACTTTGGACACCGCCTCCATCCTGCATGACAACAAATGAAATATTATGAAATGTTGCTTTTAGAACATTTTTCTAATAGTTCAGTAAAATTGACTTGGTTTGACAGGCAAAGCTGGAATGCAAAAGCACTATACCTCAGTCTCCATAGGAAAGAGATTCTTGTCGGAGCAGGGCATCTTCACGTTAACATCATCCCACACATCTTTGAACTTGGTGGGGTAGGGGACAGGGTGCTCTCCCTCCCTGAGGAGATCTGTCTGTTACAGGGAAACAAATGAGAATCAGAATCGGAAATAGTTATTTGATCCCCTTGGAGGAAAACTGCTTTTTAGTTTATAGCTGCTCCCATGTAAAAAAAGTGTTATCCTGAAAATCCTGAAATATCTGGGCATGACACTTGTTTACCCAAGAATTAACATGTTCAATTTCTGGCTGTCTTAGTGTATGATAGCTGGGTTAAAAGCAGAGATTTGATGATTTTTAAAGGAGTAATTAAGAGATCAGCATTCTTGTTGATTAATTTGGGTCTCTGTGGTCACTTGTGACTGGAGTCAGTTGCATTTCCACAGTAGCTCTGACAGTGTTCCTTTGGGACTACAAGTAGAAAACACAGTCTGATAGGAGCTTTACTGACAAGAAGCCCTGGGGCATTGCAGAGAAGTGCCTTCCTCTTCTTCATTCTCACTGTCTGTATCGAAACAACCTTCCTCATATCCACTCTCCCATGTTTCCCTTTCTGTTTCTTTTACTAAAACAAAGAGTAAATCCATCCCACAAAGCCCAGTTATCCTGCATGTTTCTCACCACAGTGAACAAGTAACTGTGACTCACCCTGACTGTGACAGTGTGATTAGGCGCTGGTTTCAGGTGAGTCAGGGGGGGGGCACACTGGGGCATTCTGTTCAGCTCATCTATGGGTGTTCCCAGCCATGTTTTGTCCATGTGACGTAATGCAAATGAGACACTGTGAAGAAAACAGATAATCTGACTTTGTTGTTATGAGCAGAGTGGGCTAGATGCACATCGGAGAAGAGAATTCACCAGTTACAAGGAGCAGAAGTAATGGCACAAGGAGGTGAAAATGTCTATGAGTACCTTTCACTTTTTCCTCCGGGCTGGCTAGCAGTTAAGTCCTGGCTCATATCAGAGGGGACACTGCACTCTGCCACCTCTGCATCCTGAGTTCCCATGGCAACCACATGGACTCTTTCTTTGGCCGAACATTCAGTATTAGAGTCTTTGACCAACTGTTGAGAGTCCTTTACCTGAGCCTTAGCAAAATCAGAGTCCTCTCCACAAGCACTGCCATCACAGTCCTTGTTGACAGTGTTGTTTATTGGCATGGTTTTACAGACAGGACTGTCTGGACTTAACATCTCCACATCACTGGGCGTAGTTACACCCTTCCCGGGACTAATGCTAAGACAGAGGGTGAGTTTGGGGTCTGGAGAGTTTACAGTGACACAAGTCTCTTTAACAAGGTGAGGACCAGGTGAACTGGTTCTCTTGGATTTTTGTCCTTCAGAACAGTGTGCATCAGCTGCATCACTTTTGCTGCCATCAGGGACAGATCCATCAAGTCCACATACAGGTCTACAGTCCATCAGATTCTGTGATGCTACATCATCTTGTGTGTCCCCAGTTGGCACACAGTCTTTTGTACTGTCGCACTTTTCAGTTGCACTGCAGAGTCCATCTTGTGCATCTGGTAAGTCAACCTTTGGAACATCATTGTTCATGTGTTGTGGATTGTCTTCAGCAGCCTCACTGACACAAAGGCAATAACACACAAAAAAGACATTTAAATCCCACAGACGAACATTTCCTTTTCCTTGAGCGTAAGTAACTCAGATCAAACCATATGAGGCACTGTTAGTGATATACATTCAAGCATGATGGCTTTACCTTTTTTGGGTATTCATCTCCTCGTCCATCTTTGGTGGATCTGACAAGATGAATTACAAAGAACTGCTTGAGGAAGAGATACATTCACATGTTAAAATACTGCAAGACTCTGAAGAGGTTATACAGCATGCCTGACTCAAAAACCAAGTGTTGCTCCATCGATACAGATAGAGATGAAAAAAAATGTGATTTAATTCACACTGAATGTAACAATCTTACACAGATACGGTGCACTACTCTAACACTACTGACATTTTCTATCATACTTGTACATGAAAAAAACAGTCTGTACAACAGGTGAATTCCTAAACTTTATAAATCATTCCTTCAGTATAAAGAAAAGTAAGACAAGGCGAAGAAAACCAAAATGTTATGTAATCAAAGTTTGACCAAAACAATGGAGGTTATAGGGGTCTGAGGACTTGAATCGTGCTATGTACAAAGCTTTTTTACCTTTGAGGTGTGGTCTTTGAAACTAAACCCAGACCTTTGATACAAGCTGCAAGTACACCTCTTGTTGTTTATCTGTACTTAGTTTCGCCCACTTGGTCGATGGGATAAGTGAGAAATCTCGTTGTCGTCTCAGCTTTGATTCAGAGCCACTATACATCCCAGGCTGTCAGTTTAAAGTCACAAACCTTTCCACGTAAAAAAGCAAATCTCACAGACATAATGCACCAAACAGGTTACAAACAGCTAAAATGAGCTAACTAAAATAAAGACCTCACTGCATTATACTTTTCGTAATTCTGTTTAAAACGACTTGCTCGTCTGTTGAGCCACATTTCTTTCAGGGGTGTTTTACCCGAAGCCAATGCGGGCAGGACAAAATCCCAAGTCATCATCCTGAGCTAACTTAGCATTTATTGGCTACAAATCTAAACGTTGGCTAATATTAGCTAGCACCGATTCTGGTAGATAACCCTAATTCAACCTCGGACAAGCAGAAACGTCTCCACTGAAACAAAGAAACACAACTTACATGATCAGATTTGTTTGTAACATCTACATTACACGCATTTCAGGATGTTTCTAGGTTTTGGTGGACAACTATGTATCCACAAGGCAGACACGACTTCAAGTGTTATCGTCCGGTTATTGGTTCACTTTCACTTCGTTGTTGCAGCCAGCTGCCAGACTGCCACTCAATGACGTAATGGAGGTATGAACCAATAGGAGCGCTTCTCTGGTGAAAAGAGGCGGGATCACGAGTTGGTATCCTAGTAACGATGCCAGAAAGGAGTTTACTGTCGTGCAATATTTAAGAGTCAAAATATACAGATATTCATAGTAGTAAGTGTCATAACTCAACAATTTGTTCATTGTTATAATTGAACCGTGTCTGTAAATTACTCAATAATAATGCCAAAGTACAAGTATCACTTTCAACCCTATATTTTCCCCTTTTGTTCACCCCATTTCCAGGGGTGGAAGTAATTAATTACAAAGACTCAGATTACTGTAATTAAGTAGTTTTTTGAGGTACTTCTACTTTTAAGAGTAGATTTTTAAGTCTGTACTTTTACTTGTGCTTAAGTAATCATTATGCCATGTAACCTACTTAGTTAATTTTAAAATCATAGGTGAGAACTGAGTACAATTTTCATTTATATCTAGACCTTTTATCTGCATTTTTGTAGCCAGTAAGGTGATTTGATAGCAAACGAGCCAATGAAAACCAGGACATATGGATGAAAAACAAAATAAAAACAAAAAAAAATGTTAATGTATGTTAATGATTGATCGCTAGTTGATTTTTTGTTGAGAATTGAACCAGTTAAAAATGTAATTATGGATGTTTTATCAATAGTCGTGGCAGCAACTGCACCTCATCTAATTTTTTTTTTGTCTGCCTGAGACCTTTGCTGAATAAGGAAATAAAAACTTGAAATGGGTAAAAGAAAGGTAAAAAATAAGAAAATTAGCAAAAAAAACACTTGTTTTCTATCTTATCAGTTATAAATGATAATTGATTGTTCGCGTTTTAACTATTAGTAAAGCAAAACAAAAATTAGAGCCCTATCTGGAGAGGTGACAGTGACATCACCAGTTAAAAGTAACTAATAATCTGAGTAGTTTTTTTTGATGAATACTCTGTACTTTTACTTGACTATTTTTCTAACACCAGTACTTTTACTTGTGATTGAGTAATATTTTAGCAATGTAACAGTAGTTGTAGTAGAGTACAGATTTTTAGTACTCTTTCCACCACTGCCCATTTCAAATTTACTGTTCTTTGTTATGATGTTTAAATACCTATTTGGTTTGTATTCACTTAAAACGTGCAAAAATTAGAAAAATGAAGACAATAGTTACAACAGAGTAAAACATATTGTTTATTTTTTTCTCAATCAGAACATGAGAGATATCCGCAACAACGAAATAAGTAATACTCAGAGTGCAAAACAACAGAAACTGACATTTCTGATATAGAATAGTGATCATTGTGCTGTGGCATCGGCCAAAGAATTTATTGCATATTTCTGAATAAAAGATTTGTTAGGGATGCACGATTTATACCTATCTATCGGTTTGTATCAGTATTGGCCGATATTGGCTTAAAAATGAACTAACAGTGATGGACAGATATCAATGTGTTATCAGCCAACATAATGGTTTGCTGCTTTCTTCATTAAATGCCTTACCAAGGCACCATTTCCCTGATACGAAGGACACATGCACAGCCCAACATGTTCCCTGTGAATAGAGGTTATGTCTCCACGCTCCATTATTTGTGAAATGGGCCAAATTGTTCCTGGTTGTGGGTTCTGTAATGATTGACTCTGGGGAGCATCAAGAAATTAATTGATTTTATCATTTTGCACAGAAAATGAACAATATGTAATAAATGTGATGAGTATGTGCCATCTTACTGTACGCTACCTCCAATCCAGAAAAGAGTGGATAATCTCTGTAATTTGATGTGCAGAAAAAAATATTGGCATCGGTATCAATAATTGGCGTAATGGGTTGTGAAATACCGGCATATCAGACATTGTGCATCTCTAAGAATAGTGACAGGTAAGATGACTTCAGACGGCTTCTCTGCTGGGCCCTTAATTAGAAAGGCTTCACAATTTTCATTGAGATGTAGTTCTGTAGGCATGAAAGAGACAATAAGAATCAGTCAGATCAGGAAAAAAATGTACTTGAAAAATAATAATTAAAATACGTATTTATGTGTTGATAAATTTTCAGCAAACAATGTTATCTCACTGGTAGAGAGTAAAAGAGGATCCCGAGGAACAGGAGAACAAGCACGAGGAGAATCCCGATGATGAAAAGGCATTTAAATCTGCGCCAGACTATGAACTTCATGGTCTTGCACGGGTTTGTAAACCAGAAGAATGAAGTGTCAGGGCGGCTGTTTGAGAAAAGAAAAAGCAATATTCAATTATAATACATTCAACCAAAGCAAGAAATTTAACAAAACAATCATATATATTTTCAAAGCATTTGTGTTTTGTTTTTCAGGTTTCAGATCCTCACTTTGGCAAGTCCAGTTTTGGATTCATGTTCGGCTCATCTCTGCCTTTCCCAGCAGGTCGCTCCTGCATCTCCCTCTCTTCCACAATTTCCAGTGTCATTTCTACCTTCCCCTGTGAAAGTTTGAAACACAGCATTAACAAGTAACCGGGAAGCTGAAAGTAGAAGAAAACTAGGTTCCATGCTGGGGACAGAAACCTACACCAAGCACTTGCTTCCCATTCTGCTGGATCGCACATGGCCACCAGCCTCGAACAGACTTCTGGGAGAAGAGGGAGTTTGGCTGTGGTTTTTTGGAGGACGCTGAGACTGTCATCCCTGGTAACATCTTCAGACTGCACTTTTCTGGGCTCTTAGCAGGAGGGATCAGATTCAGTAGATCCAGCTCAATTGAACCTGTGATAGATAAAAATTAAGAGACTTTCTATAACTGTATTCACAGCTCTATCTTCCAAGCCTGGGAACCTTCACAGACATCCCTTTTTGAATAGAAAATTGCAGTAATAGGGTTGATGTAACAATTTTTTCACCCAAGTAGTCATCCAAGGAGAATTTGTCATTGTCCCATATCTGGATAATCAACTTTGGAGGAATCCTAAATTCAGTTTTGTCCAGATTCCAGAAGTGTTCCTGTGAACAGACAGAAGTTTCAACATCGTACCATACCAATAAAAGTATATAAGAATGACAATGTTAGTGCTCTATGATCTCCCTCACTTTTCTGGAGACAACACACAGCTGTTCTGCAGGAAGATACTCAAACCCAAAGATGAACCTCCAGTTGAAATTTCCATCCCCATCCAGAGATCTATAGTGAACATCAGTCTTCTGTTTGTCCTCCTCCATACCGGGCATCCATCTAGGAATTTTTTTATGTTAATATTAGAATATTGTGGTAGTGTAGTATTTAATGTAGTGGATCATCTGCACATTCAGGTAAATTACATGAAAGTACAGTGCAAATAAAGTAATTAAAGTAAGGGAAAGGATAAGTTTTGTACCCCTTGACATAGATGTCACTCATGTTTTCTCCTGTGATGCTTGTTTCATCCAGAGTGACTTCAGTTGTGTTCCAAATAACGGCTCTCAAGAAGTATCTGTTTAAAACAGTTTTAAAAACAGTTCAAAATACTGTTATCCTCAATACACTGTGATAACATACAGCTTTTTCATATTCTGTTTTGTTATTTTATCTCTGACTTTTTTGCTTTGCGTGGAGTGATGTCACATGGGGGCCCCGGTAAACCCAGGTTCTTTGGGAAAATGTCCACCCACATCTGGATTTTTCCCTTTGATCACAGAAACGAAGGACTGAAATGTAAATAAATTCATCCCATAAAAACATTTGATGTAATGTAGTGTAAATACTGCTATCTCAACCTGGGACAAGTTGGGTTGGTGGGAGCTACAAAGAGTCCTGGTCTCCACATGCTCTGGTACCAGGCCCTGGTTTCTGAGGACATGCAGGGCCAGCCTTTCCCTGGCTGGACCAAGGTGAGGATGGATCACAGTGTTTGCCTCTGCAAAGGTCAGGCAGAGAAAGAAAATAATGTTGAGAGAACTGAATACTTTAGAAGTTGCAAAGCTATAAATAATTATATTACAATTATATTTTATATATATTCATGGATAAATAATTCAGTAATACTCAATAATACTCAATACTGAGATTATAGAATGTATCAGAAGGGCAGTACCAAAATCTTGTAGGTTGTATTGTCTTCCTGAGAGGGTCAGTGAGCTGCCATCCGCCTCAATGCGTGGGGGAGGAATGCCTCTCACTCTCGCCACATTTTGTAGAATCTGTGAAGGCTTCAGCTGGTCTCTCCACTGATTGATTCCTGAACTGTGAAAACATTGCAGTTTCGTATGTTTGGCTGTAGAAACTAAATCACAAACTGTGTATAATGCATTAAGTACACTGCAGATGTTCTCGTTCAATATGAAAGTGAACACTTACACACAGTAAGTCTCTGGCAGGCCACAGCAAGGCCTGAAAAAAGACAGAAGTCTGTTCTCCAAGTCGATGATTGTTTCACCCACTTTTTCATCTCTGCTCAGAAGGTCATAGTCGTATACAGCAATCTTCAGGTCTTTGTCTTGAGGCAGGAAGCAGGATAGCTCAAACATCCTGAACAAAGTGAAAAACAAGTATATTTGTTCCTTTTGCTCACACACAAACTGACAACTTATCTGAATCAGGTGAGCCAATGCAAAACGAACAGTGAGCTGGTTTTACCTCCCAAACTCTGGATTGAGGGTATTTGGCTTGTAGTTATCTCTGTCATCCAGTGATTTTCTACCCAGTGCAATCTTAATGTAAGGGTCGCACTGAAATGAGAATCCAAAATGAACTTATTTGGTTCATTACTCAAATCCATATCATTACACTAGAGTTGCTGTTTACAAATCTCACCATCCCGTTTGTGTCCTTAGGCTGTAGGTCAATACAGCGCACCACATAAATCCTAACCAAACACTCCTGAGGTCCACTTTCAGGAAGCTCTTTGAACTGACGAGGTGGAGGTGGAACCCCTGGGTCATCGGACAGCGGGTAGATTTTGAATGAGCCCTAATTAAAAAAAAAAAAAAAACACAACTTGTAATACGAGTATCCATTCCACCCAATATTTATGAACACATCACTCATCCAAGAGAATTTGTCAAATGTTTTAACCTGAAGTGTGTATATGAATGATAATGTCTCTCAATGAAGCTCATAAACAGTCACACAAATCAAAATTACGCAGTTATATGAAAGTAACAATGCTGTGTCGTGTCCAAATAAATCCAGTTATTCTAGTGCAATTCAAAAATTGTCCACTAGAGAGCAAGCAAGGGCTACAAAAAGATGGTGTCAAACTGCTCCAGCAGTGTTTGTTCATCCTGCCTTCAGGTAGACGCAGGAGGATAAATGAGCGATTCTTTCTCCACATGTGGTTTCTTTACCTTGAACTCTCCCACCACTGATGGATCCTCTTCCTCATCTTCAGTCTTTCCTCTCTGAAGTTTAAAAGTGCTACAAAAATCAGTGAGGCCCTGAAACTGTGCAACTTCTTCCAGTTCACGGTTGAACACCTGAAAGACACGAGAAATGACCATGAACTACATCAACAGCATTATCTGCTATACAAGACTGTTATTTCTGAGTTTTAACCAAACTATGCTTTATGCTGTATCACTACTTTAAAAGGACCTGACCAGAAAATCTTGAACCCACAGTCACGAAATTATTGCAACGCTATGTGTCACTGCAATCAAGCGGTACCTTTCTAGGCTCACGCAAACCAAAGCAATGATCAAATAATTCTTTTTTTCTTTTTGCAGTATGCACAAGCATTGTCCCACCTGTAGTTTGTCATATCCCTTTTTCAGGTAAGGTCCGCACTTTTCCTGCTCTCCAACAGAAGCATAGAACTTACTCCACCAGTCAACGGCCTCCTCTTCCTGCAAAATGAAAAATAACAATGAACTCCTCATCTTTATGAAAAATATCTATGAGTAGATTGTAAATGAGCAATGTTAATCTTACCTTCTCAGCTTGAAGCTAAAAATGTGAGGCAAGTAAATGATATTAATCATTAAAAAAAGGAAAAGGAAGGTGACTTGAAAGTATCGTGTTCAGAATTTGCGAGTGCGTTGTTTTCTTTACCTCAGTTGTTTTCATGATGGGTCTCTCCTCAATGTCTAAGATGACATCTCCATGAGATGCAGCAATCATTGCCACTGCAAAGGAAGGAAAAATAAAACTTGATAAGTCTGTTCTGTATGTTACAATTTGGGTGAGTTTATCATGCACAAATTTTAATACCTCTCGCAGACATGCAGATTTCACTGTTGATGCGATATGGATCACAACGAAACTCTTCCAAGCAGTCGATGGTGCACTGACCAACCACAGGTTTCCTTCCAAATGGTCGGTGGTCGATTACCTTCAGCACAATGGGAGGGGTGTACATCTCCTCTTTGGGGAGAAGCTAGATCAGAATAATAAATATTATTGACCGTTAGAATGTATGATTCATGACAAACATCTATTCTGGTTTGAGTAATTTATGTGGAAAGTTTAAGGGTTGGTACCACTTTGAGTGTGAGCACTGAACCAGGAAAGTTTGGATTCTTTTTGAAGTTCTTGATGACAGCAGTTTGAACAATCTCACCACCACACTCCACTATCAAACTGGGAGAAGATACTGTAGCCAACTGGTAGGTCTTCATGTTTCTCAAGCCCCAAGTCAAGACCTGGGATCGAAGATATACATTCAAAAGGTAAATAAACAATCAGGAAATGAAGAGACTTAAAAAGTTTTGTGATATTTATGAAAGAAAGTGCAGAAGGAACTACAAAATTCAACTGCAACACAAACTTAAGGATTGGTCTGGTCTCGTTCAATCATGTAATGTGTGTGATTGAAATTTATAGCAGCTGGCAAAAGACCAGGATAGTTTGAAGGTGTACCTCTATTGCAGTGAGCTGCACTACAGGCCTAATTCCCTGTGGGACCATGTAGAGGTTTTCCCCTCTTCGAGGAGGCACCAGAGGCAGATCTCCATCATTCACCTGAAGAGACAAAAAACACATCACCTGCAAAGTACTGTTTTATATATCTTGGGCTCTGTATGCTCAGTTTCTTGAATGTCACCTGTACCTTCTCTTTCAGTATGAGCTCTGCAGCCAGAAGTATCTCCCCAGCACTGCGACCTTTTTTCGTGACAGGAAACCACAGCAGCTTGGGGTTGACTACCACACTGGGGTTCAGCTTCACAATAGGTGGGCATGTACAGCAACCCATGGGCTCATCTTTACCCTTGAGAATGAAATGAAGTAGCAGAGAAATTCAGTTTATGTCTGCTCATGTCTTTTCATACGCATGTGAAGAACTGCAGTCACATTCAAATGAAAAAAGATATGATGAGAGATTAATAAAAGGATTAAACAGACAACATACAACTTGGTCACTGTCATACAGCTCCAACACCACATCAGGAGGGTTGTGTGCAATGGTTTGTGGGTCTCCGTAGATTTCAATGTCCTCAAAGATGAGAGTTTGATCCCATGTGGGGTTGAGGGTTGTCCGTACGACTTCTGTGGTCTTACTCACGTGAAGGAATGAGACATGAGCGTATGGATCTGAGGAGGATTAAGGAAATAAATTTGGGGGACTGTGAGGCAGGATGTCTAATGTTGCTTTTACTCTGGCAAAATATCACATCCTGATTACATTTAAAACATCCCCCTAGGTTCAGGCTTACACAGGTTCCGTTTCTTTTCGCCACATCATAGAGTAGTTTTCTACATTTTTACCTGAGAAACTGTCTTTGTCCATGGCACAGAGATTCCTCGCCTGATAAACGTACACTCTCAGATGGTAAATGTAGGACCCTGGGAGGAGAAAAAGTTTTTCATCTGTAACTTTCAATTTCAAACGTGTCCTAACAAAATAATGTAATCTCACAGGATACCTGTTACACATGTGATAAGAGGAGTGCCTGTGTTTAGCCCATATTTCACTGAGTTTATGATGGAGTTTTATCTTCCATTAGACCCATTCAGGAAGTTTAAAGATGGATGAGCATCAAAGAATTTACTATCAGACCCAGTTACTTACGGCCAAAGTGGCAGGAAACTGTGGGGGTGTTGGCACCAAATACTTTGGCTCTATCCGTTTTACAGGCTTTTTCATCAACATCAACTCCCTGTGAACAAAGAACAGGGTGAGGTGCTTCATAAGCAAATATCAGCAAAACTGTAAAACATGAAGAATAGAAAGCAGAACTAATAAACGTCCTTATTTTTGCAAACCTCTGACAGGAACATAGACATGCATGAGAGCAAAGAGGGGATATGACTCAGATGGCATAAAAACACTTGTGTTGCCATGTCAGCTACTGACTGTTTGGGACTCACTAATGCTCCTTCCAATCTGAAGATTGCAGAGGCCCCGATGCAGTCTGATGGGACCATTTTTCTTCTCCAACGGCGACGCCTAAACGTGTCAGAGGTGCGCTCCTTTCTGTGAAACTTCCAGCCAATCAGGGAGGAGTATTCCCAGCCTTCCCCTGGTTCTCTCCTCTGTAGAAAAACATGGACAAGAATAAAAATGTGCTTTCCTTCCTGTGTATTTTTTTCTGATTCACTTCTCACCCACCTCAGCAGAAGCTGTTTTGTCTGACGTCTTTCTGCGTGGCCTTACAAGTCTTTTTCTGCGATGGACATGGTACATTTTCTCCGCTGCAACCCAAGATTTAGGCTTGTCATCAGGAGGAATGGTGACCCCGTACTCCCAACCTTGTGGAGAAAAGAACAGGAAGCAGACTCATGAGACAAAAAGCACTTTAAACAAGAAAAAAAACAGCTTTATGATTTAATAAAAACTGATTCACCTCGCTCGTCGACAGCCCTGTTTGTGTCAAAGCTCCAGTCATCCTCCCAGGTCCATCCAGGTGGACACTCAAACTCTGTTGGACTCTGAGCCTTTTCTCCATTCTACAAAACACACACACAGTTGTTCCTTCAAACAATGTACACTTGTATGCCTGAGGTTAACTGCAGTCCTAATTGTGCTGTTTTATTTCCTTGTTGTCAAGAAATTGAAATATTCTATCTCCTTTTGGCTCTAAATTGCCATGTATTTGAAAAAAAGAATGACAGAAAAAGATTGTTTAGCTGCTAAATGAAACCCTATATCAATAAAATAGAGCTTAACTTTTTCTGTTGGACATTGCTTAAAAGGTAGCATGAGGTGTGCTCATCTGATGCCCTAAAAGCAAATGCTTTTTGTATCTGTAACTAATTAACGGCTTTAATCAAGTTACTTTTTAAAGCAGATGTTTAAACCAGGTTCTGCTTTCCTGTTAATACAACCAGAAACTGAAAAACCACCTGTTATGAGTACATAATAGCACAAGAGGAACTGATATCACTGGTGGCTGGCTATGAATATAAAAGCTTTTGTCCTGTTATCTCCAACTAGATTTTTCACATAATGTCCCAAAAGGTTTGTGTTTAATTATGTTAAGGAGAGTGTGACTGCAGCCCATCGTACCACATCTGTGTAAGGCTCTGCTGCGGGCTTCCACTCCCCACCAGGGAAACGAGTTTCATTCTGGAAGACTTCATCTGTGAACTCTGTGTGGCCGGCATCTGCTTCTGTCAACAAACTGCATAGAAACATCAGCAGGTTGATAGGAGGGTCAGTGGCTCAGACAGGAGTACTGCAGGTTAATGTTGAACAGAGCAGAACTACTCAGGGAGATGAACCTCAAAGGGCTCATGTTATTTACACAAACTTCTACTGAAGAATGTTTGCACTTAAAAAGGGAGGCACTAATCTAGGGAGGGACCTCCTAAAAACAAAACACTAATGGATGCCTAAATTCCTTTTATTTCCTGCAATTGTGTTTGTTGCAAGGTTGACTGGTACCAGCACTGATTTACAGCTACTACCAATCGCACTGTTATAGAGGAGAGTATTAAAACAAGAACAAGACTGGAATATGTTGAACTACTAACAGGATGTTTACACCTGAGACTGTAGAAGGAATGAGTCACAAGGGACTTTAGAAGCTCATGTGTGATAGCGTGAGTTTCTTAAACTTACCATCGCTCAGGGTCAACAAACCAGTCGTCGTCCCATTCCCACCCACGCGGTGGCAGAAAGCGTTCCTGTTTGAGTTTCACTTTTCCAGTCACATCTGAGAACTTATGGCGACCCACCAGGCCAGTTGTTCCCCACTTCCCAAAGACCTGGGCTTGATTCTCATACTGTTTGGGAGAGTTCATGTACAAAAAAGCATATTAAAGTTATGAAATACGCACATCTAAATCATAATAATGTAATGTTCTGTTTGGCTGCTGCACCATTTCGGCATAGACACTGAAGTTCCCTTCTGAGAAGCTGTTGAACTTCTTCTCATGGGTGGAAAGGCCGAGCCACATGTTGACCCGCAGCTGAACAGGAATCTTCTCTCCTTTGTTTTTGTCCATTGGGTACTTAAATAAATAATGAGAGGGCTTCTTGTAAAACCTTAATAAAACATGAAATGAAAAGTAACTGAGTTTGTTATAGTTTTTTTTTTTCACCTGCATGAAGATGGTCTGGGTCTGGCCACAGTATTTGCCACGAGCCTGTTCGCTGAAGTTGGAGTAAAGAACCTGATTTGCTGGGACCCGAGCATAAGCCACACGTTTCTCCCCCCTTAACATCCAGATGATGACATCTGGCATGCTGTTTTGAGGCTGAAAGAGACAAAAAGTTGAGTAAACTGTCTCAACCTAAGAGCTGCGTGTAATCACGGTTTTATTCTACTGACCTCCTCGGCCAGCTGCTTGATTCTGTCCAGCCAGTCTTCAATGTCACCAAGAGTAGCTTTGACATCTGTGGCCTCCTCTCTCATTCGATCTGCCATCTGTTTGATACTGTCCACTGCAGCATCACGCAGCTTTTTCATCTGAAGGTCCAACAAGGTCACATTGGGATGGCCCTCCAGATCTGGTAGCTGGAAACTGACAAAATATAGATACTCAAGGAAGAGCTGAACAAAAGCAATTCAAGGTGAGATAATCACAGGAGTACAGTTTAACGAAATGATGTTCCTTCATGCAGAGCCAGATGAAAAGCTGTCAGGTCCTGTCTTACCTTTCCAAATCCTCCATCAGATGGTTGATGAGCTTGAGCCATATCTCTGCCAGACGTGTCTCAGGAACCTTAGCTATGATGGCTGTTTTCAAAGAGGTGAGGTGAGACTCCTTTAAGAAATCACAAAGACAGAAAACAAACATGATTTGAGCTGTACTACTTGTGTAAACATGTCTACGCCTTGGTTATATTCTGTGTCAATAAGACATGTTCCCACCAGTCTCTCAGCGATGAAGAGGAGAATGTTGACTGAGTCCAGACGGTGACTGATGTCTTCCCAGTATGACGTGAGAATCACCACGGGCTTTGTGTCAGCCCAGGGCAGGTAATAGTAGTGATTACCTGTGGTATGAGAAATAAACATGCTTAGTCATTTCAAAAGTCACCACTCTGCCAATTAAAGTAAGCTGTTCATATGATTGTCCTTGGCTTCTTAAGCCTCTAAATACAAACAGACAGCATGATCTAAAACTGTCAAGTGAACTTCTACAATAGAGAATAATAACAACGATAACGATTGTCTCTTTATGTCTCCTCAACCAAACCCTAAAACCATTGTAACATATTTGAACCAAAGCTTAAAAACAGTGTCACAGAAGGAAAAATCCTACTTTTTTCGTACCATCAAACACTGCAAAGCTGTACTGGGTGGTGGAGGACAGGGGCTTGCAGGTGGAGTCCAACTTGTTACCATAGTTTCCAATGCTGACCTCGAACTGGATTGGCTCGCCTGGCTCTTGGAGCATACACGCACCATGAAACACTGCACACAGACAGTACTTCCTCCTCCTCTGGTATTTCTGCACTCCATCATAAAGGATGTGGTGTCAGGGGTCAGGGTGGGACATTTGTCATGACTGGTTTGTTCTCAATTCAAAGTATCTCTTTTGTATTCATAGAATAAATTTTTAAAATATCTGTACCTGTGCCACCAGGATGTCATCACTTGAGATTTCATCCAGGTTCTTGTCAACTTTTTCATCCAGCTGAGTGGACAGCTCAACAAGGACCCTCCCCCTGTAGGCAACTCCTTCTCCCTGCAATGAAACAAAACAGAAAATAAATCATGAAGAGGTTGTAACAAAGGTAAAACATAATTTTTTCACTTACTACAGCCTCCTCTAATTGAACAGACTTACCTTGCCAAAGTTGAGCTCCTCGTATGGATCAGGCAGGCCAGTAAATTCTCTTGGGCTCCCGTACAGGTTGACATAACAAGGCCCAAAAGCTGGAAGAAATCCGATCTCTGATGCTGCTGTGCTCACTGCAACACAAGCATGCTTTGTTAAACTAAGGTATCAAAGCTTTAAAACAAAAAGATACAAAAAAGAAATTAGACAGTTATATTGAAGCAAAAAAGCAACATATGACTCTATACATACATTCGGTTCCTGTGCTGCTTTCAGCTCGTGTATCTGTTTAAAAAAGAAGAATGTTTCAATATCAAGATCCAATAAAAACTTTTTTTTTTTAATGACATGATTACCTTCAATCTCTCCTCCAGAAGAAGACATGGAGCTCAGATTTAAAAATGTAGTTCCAATAGCATCATCCCTCGTGACCCGATCCCTGCAAGGATTGAACTGGGTGTTAAATTCTGAATGTGGTGTTATGAGCACCCGTTTGGCTGTTTAGAAAAGAAGTTTCTCTCTTACCAGTCGTAAAGAGTCAACTTTACACGCTCACACATGGATGGGAACTAAAGAGAGATATGATAATGCATGTGAGTCTGCTGAAGTGAAGAGATTATATTTATTTAACAATCATATCTCATACCTTGACTTGGAGATTGATGATCTGATTCCACTCTGGATTGGCATTTTTTTCAATGGTTTTTGTGCACAGCTAAAAGAAAATAAAAATCAATTAAATACAAATAAAATTCAAAAAGTAGAAGCATTAAGAAAGAGTTTTATCTCTAAAGTTAATATGAAAAACCTTTTTTCCAGCAAAGCTGACTTCCAAATATGGATCCACCAAGTTTTTCTGATCCCCCTCTCCTCCGAAGACCTGTTTCACCGTCTGAATGAAGGCATCATCCACTACAAGGAACAGTTGAGAAGAGTTTTTAAGGGAGCTTCAACCACCTTGAACTCCAGTGGTTTCTGGGATTAATGTTGGACTCACTCTGTGGCATATCTTCGGCACGGTAGACTTTGAGGCTGAGTGTCGCCCATCGCATTGTGACTCCAGCTGGCACCAACAGATTGCTTTCAATGTCATCCTTCTCGTCACTTCTCTCTCTCTTCTCAATCTGGTGCCAGAAGAGGACAGATAAGGAGAAGAAAGCAAAGTTAGACATGATTTCTTTACTTATACAAACCCAAATTTGTCTAGTTAAAAAAAATTTGAAGCAGAAGCCTGTAAACACACCGGTGGCTCATCTCCAGTGCCAACTATAATGATGCTGACTTTTAAGTAGCCTCTTGCCCCTGAGCTGGAGTCATCAGTATCACTCAGCAGAAGCCACTTTCTCAATATGGCGTGACCTAAACATAGGAAAATATTTAACATTTTCCATTATGACACATTTAGAGGAAGGATGCATTTAAAAAGAAAATACCAACCTGGTTCATCATAAATGTAGCCAACATCGAGCTGTGGAAGCAAGACAAGATATGACGTGACTGGCAGTCATAAAAGCAATAACTCTGCTTCACAGAGTCTTGAATGGAGATTGAGAATAACTGTAGGTTAAATATCAAAAATGTAAGAAAAGAAAAAGAAGAGAAAATGATTTGAGAGTTTATTCTGACCTACCTTGAACTCTCCTGTTAGACTGTCAGCTCTGAGGGAAAAGGAGTCATACACCTGTTGAGCAAACAGAGAAAAAGTTTCGGAAAATGTAAAAGTACCACGTTTAAAGTAAGACAGGAGGCATTTTTATTTTTGCTGTAAGAAGTAGCATGAAAACCTGTTTTCTACTCACCCGCAGACTGATGCTCTCATCAAACAGCTCTGAGGGAAGCATGTTCACATTGTAGAAAAACATCTAAGTGACAGAGGAAGTCTTATTTGAGTAAGCATCCCTCTTTTTTCTGTATGCACAACATGCAACTTGGTGTCAGACACAATAATGTCAAATATTGCAGGACTTACAGTTTAAGAAGCTGAGATTTGCAGGCTTTTGAAAAAGCTGAAGCAAGAAGAAAATGCACATGAGAGGAATTAGAAATAAGAGAAAGCTTATTTTACTGCTTTCAAGATCCACTGCCATGTCAACACTGCAGATAAAGACTGAAATACCCTTGAGGGTTATTGAAGCAGCAGAAGAGTTAATGGAAGTGAGAAAATGGGGCATTTAATTCAGACAAGCTAGAAGAAGAAGAAGCCAGACTGTGTGATCAGTCATGAATTGTTTGTGTTTAGATCTAATACCTCATCAAAGAACGGGTTATTTCCTCGCCTGATCCGCGTCCTGTGGGTCTGTCCACATGCATTCACTTTAACCACTGGCTTGATGTTGTTGCCAGGCAGCTGTCTGGCCTCGATGACTCTGACACGAATCTAGTTATGAAGAGAAACAGTGAGGCAGCTGAGCTCGCAGTGACATGACTCAGCTTCAACCTCATTAAAGATAGTGATGATTTATCCGCAGCGATAAATATCAGATCTTACAAAATGAACAAAGCTTTGTGTATAACCTTTTAAAAAGAAAAAAAAGTGTACAGATAAAATGTGTGAAATCATTTGCTGTGACACAAAACTGAATGGTATATTTGCAGACCCTCAACCTAAGGGCTCACAAATCTGTCTTCCATGTGATAAAGTGTAAGAATTTCCTCCTTAGATGGCATTTATAATTATTCAGGAACAGAGTATCAAAACACAATACCTGGAAGTCCTGAGGTTTATTGGCCAAGGCTCTATTCATCTTACGGCTGACACGGACCGATTTGTGGCCAGGTTTCCCGGGCTGGTGAGGAGAAGAAGCTGGGGCACCTGGTACTCCACTGTGAAATCCTCCCTCTGCATCTGCATCCCCCTCGTCACCCTCATCACTGCCTTCTTGGATGGAAAAACACATTAACTAGATTGGTTTGTAGTTATCAAAAATCTAAAGCTAACACAGAAAGAACATTTCAATAAGTATAGTCAGATATGACCAGAGTGCAGAATATTTTGCCCCTGTTGTGTGATGTTGTGTTTTATGTCATCTTAAAGGTGTGTCTCATATGTGTTTCTTCTGTAAAGATGAGTTTATTGATGATTCCACTGACACTCTCTCTACTGCCCTAATTTTGCCATTTTTGTCATGTCAGCTTCTTACAACACACATCATCAACTCATCTACATTGTATATTTGTGAAATTACCTCCATCCACTTGAGATGCATCTCCATCAAGTTGATCATTGAGATTTGGAGTTGCATTGGCAGGTGGCTCGTATCCAATGACCAAATTAATGGTTGCCTAAAAATATTCTCAGTTAGTAATGTCAGCTCGAATATCTAGTTTTATCTACATACCAAACATGAGGTGACTGGGTCATTCGCCCATTGTCTGAGTCATAACAAAATACAAATGCATGAATCTATTTTAATTCACAATATTAAGAAAATCTTTTCACCCCAACTGACTGTTGTTTGTCATTGATCAAAGGTACATTCCTGGATGGCAGAGACCTCACTTGACCACTGGACAAGTCTCTCAAAGAGATTTTTGCCGAACCAATGAGCCTGTAAAGAAACCACATCAAATTTTGTTTAGTCATAAAACCATGTATACATCAATAAAGATATTATTGAAACTAGAGGGGAACAAGTGTTTAAAACCACAAGAATGAGCCATGAATACAAACAACGGGGCGGATACTGTAATTTCAATCATGTCAATGGGTGGAGTGCTTATAAATAAGCTCTTAAATCAGATGATAGTTTCCAGTTCCCCTTTTCACTTCTTCACAGTGAGATGCTACACCTACATGTATATTCCACTGTTACCAAACATTCGTCATATGGTACAATGATTGGTGCCCACAATGGATTACAACACACTGGGTTATTTCCCAAACAAATCAAATACAACAAAATTAAAACTTTGGAATTTGGGGGGTTAGATTCATGTAAAAAAGCAAAATAGTCTGTAAAACTCTGATTAAAATTCACATTTTCCCTTTTTAGACACATAAAGTGGAACTATGCATGTGAAAACTTGCACATGTGCAAACTCAGCTTGAGGAACACTTCAGTAAAGTGTCCGAGCAGAAGGCTTAAAGTGAGTTATCTGAGAAGATAGAGCAGCAAGAACAGGAAGAGAAAGAGTATGAGGCAGGATATAGTCATGTTTCATTGGGTTTTGCTTTTCATTTTGTCTGTTCATCTGAACAATTTACAGTACATATAAATACTTCCTTTTAGCATCTGTTCATTGATTTTCTGTGTTGTGTCACTTGTTGCACTTCCACAGGTCAAAAGACTGGATTTTGCTTCTTATTTTATAAAATAGGTAACATTTGATGGCGGTGTTTTGAAGTTACGGCATCAATGCTTACTCGTGAAATAGTAGTACATAAAAGCTGTTTTTGTTTAGGTGAAACAAGATTTGTTTAGAATTCAGGATTCTGTATTCAGAGTTTTCAGAGGATGAGCCATCACACCCCCTTAAAAATGTGTTGTAATGTTTGGAAACAACGTAAAACGTGTATGAAATGTGCTGTACAAAAAAATAGAATACTTTTTCCTTTGCTTACTTTGCTAAAGGTCATTTCCTTGTTTTGAGATATATATATATTGCATGACAGGGGAAAGGAACAAGATGACAAAAAATTGCACAAGCAAAAGAAGAAAGATGGGAACAATTAAAATCTACCACAGGCATGTGCTGGCCGCCCTGTGCCTGGCTTATGGGTGGACGTGTATAGAGCCAAGAAGGCGGCTGAAATGGCAGTATGAAGTAAGCAACATGAGTCGCAAATCATTTTCATATTTGTGCTCAGGCTAATTCTCTTATTTGAAGAGAACTGAAAACATGGGGCTGTCCTTGAAAGCTGGGTCAGACTGTGGAAAATCAGATGAGGGAAAATCTGGTACTGCAATTTACTGTCTCTACTCCTGCAGAGGCCGCAAGAACAACCAGTCTGCACAGCACTACATTTGTATACAACACTCTTATGAAAGTACAAAAGAAACTTGAAACTCTATTTGGAACTGCTCCATGAAAAAAGGGAAGTGACAATTTAACAACAGTGCCAGGGTGAAAAAAACTTTGCCAAACAACTAAAAAGTCTGCACAGTCAGTTAACGTTCCCTATCTTGATTGGACAGCAGATCCCTGCCGGGCACTCTCTGAGTCACATTCCTTTACCAGATTTACCGGGACTGTAAACACAGAGATCACATCTGTGTTTCCTGCACCTTAAATGAAACAACATCAGCCTCATACTGCAGCTCAAGTTAACTATTGCAAAGCAGAACACACTGAGGTGATGCTAGTCATCACAGCTGTGCCAATGACAAGTTTGTGCAAGCTCTCTTATTCATCTTTCTCATGTGTTTCAGGCAGCAGTGATCATGGAAAAACATCCAAGTGTGGCTGAGGTAGAAAAAAAAACCCCTCTCAGTGCTCTCTCTGTGTGCTCCAGAGTCTTTTTATTACAACACAGTTACCAGAGTGACTCATAGAAAATGTTATTTTTTTTCTCTGCCTTTTTGTTTGCTCTGCTAGAAGAAGGTCGAGAATCTGATTTATTGTGTTACAAAGAGCATACAATACAGAGTATGTTACTGATGAGCAGATTAACGTGAATAATCGAACAGAGTTATGAACATAAAGTGTGGCAGCCTGAGCCTCTCATAGGGATTGTTTATTAAAAGTGACTTTTTTTCCTTTTAAGGCAACATTCCTGGTAAGGACGCTGGCGTGCTGTTGTGGGGGAGACAAAGCGCCTTCTTCCTGAGACTACAAGTCTTAACAAGGTGGCAGTGAATACTATGATAAAGACATTTGAGAAGTTTAAGCATGCCACTCTGCAGCTGAGAGGGTCACAGTAACCATTTTTAGCCACACTTAAAAATAGTTGTGCTGTTGTAATTCCAGTAGATTTGGAGCAATTATTAAGAAATAACTGCAGTTTGAGAGATCACATCCACAATCAACCTCCCTTCAGCTCTACCTGCACTACTCAGTAGGATGTGGTAGATGTTTTGTGGGAGGGGGGTTCCGGTAAAAACAGTAAGTCATGAGGTGGTTATTTTAAACCGAGGAACCATCCTTCATATAAGTGTCATCTGTTTCATGTCATGATTAGTTTTCATGCTGAATTTGACTCATTTGCAAAAATTAATTTTTTAAACACTTTGATAGATGCAAAATAATAACTGTACATACTTGTCTTTGCCAATGGTTTCATAGTCTTTGACAACCACATTGATGAATGAAGATGCATCCAGAGAAGAGCCTTTTAAATCAAACTCAAGCACCTGCAAATTAAGAGAGTGAAAGTTACAACCTGATACAGATATATGCTTCACTTGGTTTCAGCTCCATTAATAGCAGCTCTTTAGTGAGTAAAGATTCCCCAAAAAAACCATCCACACAATGTAGCTACAACAATTAGAAGTTTAGTATCTCACTTACTTCATTCCACACAGGATTCAGTTCATTGTCAACTGCTTTTGTTTTCTTCTTCTCACCTAGATTCATAGTAAATCAACCTTCATTCAGTGGCAAAATATGACAACACAACGTGCAATACTTATTAAACAACTTTGACCAAAAAGACATGACTGCATCCACGTTTCAAATGTTTTCACCTTATAAAGTCAGGCTCTGGTTTTGTTCAGGAATCACTTACGAAGTCAAAATGTGGGCTCATTGTAAACTGCTCTGATTTTTGAATTACTATAGACTAATTTCAGCTAAAGAAAAGTTTAAATGTGTGAAC
This sequence comes from Thalassoma bifasciatum, assembly GCA_008086565.1. Lineage (NCBI taxonomy): Eukaryota > Metazoa > Chordata > Actinopteri > Labriformes > Labridae > Thalassoma > Thalassoma bifasciatum. The sequence goes on along the minus strand of RPOG01000046.1, from coordinate 185,388 downwards.
AACAGAACAAATACAAGATCTTATTACAGCATAAAAGCAGTACTTTTAACAGACAGAGTAAAATACTTTGTTGAGGGTCTTACCTCTAAAGATGATAGAAGCAATTGGATCTGGATTTCCAAGTTTCTTTTTGGGAATCCCATTAGCGGATTCAACAATAACCCGCAACATTTCGACAAAATCTAAACTTCTTCAGGGAAAACGAGTCATATTCCGCAGAGACAGAGGACGCCTCAGAGAGGACTGCGCGGATATGAAGGGGAGAGAGGAGTGAAGCGTAGAGCAGCCTCACTCATGACTCAGAGGCATGAAACATACCAGGCAGTCTGGGTGAAGTGGGTTAACAGGCGAAACACACTGTCACACACACATAAATTCATACATCCATACTTGGATTTATGAAATGATTCATTCATGACTCAATTCGGCTGAACAGCACTGTGCTGTGATGGTTAATTCATTCTCTATCCATAATATTTCTCCAGGTAAAGAGGTGGAGCAGTGCCCCCTGGTGGACGTGGAGCGAGCAATTCCTCTCATGACGTAATTTACAAGACGTCAAAGTTATTGAAAACATTTTGAACATATTCTTTTAAGCTGGATACGAAGAAATTTTCTGAAACACATTACATTTAATGTTTCAAACCAGATAGAGGATTTTAGCTATTTTTCAGTTTGATTTGGGGAGAGTGGGTGAGTCTTTTTTTTTTTTTTTTTTTTTTGCTTCCTTTGCTGTCTTCTATGGGGTACTGTCTAGGCTACTGGCAAATCATCAACAGATGATTTGAATTGATTTCATTTGATTTGATTTGATTTGATTTGATCAACCCAGATCAGTGGTTTTCAATCAGGGGCCACCAGGGGGCACTAGGCGGGCCTCAGAAAATTAGAGGGAAGGGGAAATGATAAGGAGCTCACTTAGATGACAAACTTGAGGAATTTAAATCTGAACTTTGAGGTTCGTCCCCTGGCTACATGTCATAGAGGAGTATCCCACCTTGGCTAATTTCCTACGCTTAACAAATGTAACAGATATTGGAAGGTGAATAAAATAAAGGAAAAACACTCTAAAAGTTTATGTTTCTTGTTTGAAGCATTTGCTGTGGTTTGCAAAAGGGTCCTCAGCCATAGGCTAATGCTATTTACCAAAGTTTAGGGACCCCTGGCCAAGATACAAGGGGTAGGTCATCTTACCCCACTCCCCCCTACCCAGAGCGAGCTGCCTCTGCAGAGGTGGTGAGAGGCAGGTGGGTGCAAAAGCGGCATCCGGCTCGGCGTCACATTAATTCAGAAGGAGATTCAAACTAAAAGCAGCATAAAAAAACGTGTGGTTGTTCCATGGTCATGTGTCAGAAACGATCACGGAGTCGACTTTCATCGGGATCTGACAGAATTAGACCGTTAGAGAGCAACCAGTGTTTTGGACTTATGAGTGACCATGCTAACTGGCGACTCTTAGCTGAATGTGCTATGTCAGGAAGTGCTAGTGGTCACCGCTTAACACGGTCACACTTTTAACTGTAACACCGGTGATACTTTGCTGCAAGCTAGCGACTGTGGTTTCTGTATCCAACCTAAATTAAGAGTTACCAAGCTTAGAACGCTTCTAACAACGTTATGTGTGGTAGAGTTATACTTCTTTTTCCATTGAACCAAATTTCTCCCCGACCTGAATATACTCTGTGGATATGAGTCTGGCTAACCGTTAGCTGTCGGGTCTATTTTTTCCACATTCATTCTTACACAGTTTATTCCGTTTAGATGTCTTAGGAAACATTACAAATCCTCTACATTTCCTATTCACTCAAATGACCAGTTAACATTCTGCTAAAAGCCTCTTGTCTTTTTGACAAGAAAATAAAATTTATTTGAAATGTATTTTATCAAATAATTGTTTTCAAATTGTCTTCTGCAGTTTTATTTGGAAACATTCTTTGTGGTGTTATGTTTAATTATGAATTATCTATTTTGATGAATTCCAAAAGTTGTTATTTTTGTGTAAATCTCTCAAAAACAGGTTTTGAAGATGGCCTCCAAACATAGGGCTTCCCTCAAAAAGGAACACAACTCAGAGTTTGAGGTGGTTGTCAGCAGTCTGCGCAGGGAAAATGATTTCCTGAAGAATTTGCTGGTTGAGTCCCATCATCATTATTCAACACTGACCGTACTGCTGGAGGTGAAATTTATCAAATGTTACTTGCCAAAACTCTCTTGAAGCAGACCTAATTTGCCTGTGATGATGCTGACACACTGAACAAATATCATATTTCTCAATGTCTTTTTGCAGAGATTCTTCACTCTTGAAACAGTGAAGCCGAAGGGTAAAAACAAGAATGCTTCGCCAGCAGAGCAGCTGAGTGTAGCAGAGGACAATCAGATGGATGGAGTGAGTATGAGGATAATGAGAATCACATCCAGTTGTTCCCAAGAGACTGGAGAACTCAAGAATAAGCTTGTGAGTATCTCAGCCATGTGTGGATACCCCGAGAATAAGGTCACAAAGAATAAGGTACCACACAGCTTATAGAATATAAATTGAATATAAATAGAATATAAATTGTATAGGGGATTCCAGAAGAGTTACTCATTGCAAGCTACAGTATTTGATTAGAGAGTGGTAGTCTGAAATGCTACCAACATAATAAGTTATCATTGTAGGGAAAGCATAATTTTCACAAATTTGACCGTGAGACAACATGCACTAAACCAGCATCCTGAAACCAAAGAAATCTAATTGGGATACAGCCATTGGCCTTGTCTGCTACATCAAATGAACACCAAGATGTGTACCAGTTTTTCACCACTAGATGTCAGCATTTGTTTTCAAGTGTCATTCTTTTACGGCAGGGCACTTGTGTGAACCACACTTTTTTGTACATAGGACACAATTGCCTATGTATATTAGGAAGTTGATGTGAAAATCTACCTTTTTTTAGCCATATTTTGAAATGTCTGTAAGTCATTAAGATAAATATCCATTGACAGAGACTATATTCAAGAGTATGTTGGATTTATCTGTTGTCTGGCAGGGTTCCACTTCAAATGAACAGGCCTTGACTGACGACATAAGAGCACGCCAAAATAACCTCAAAGACGTATGTGTTTTTTAATCAATGTCTTGTGTTTCCTTTTGTCCTGATTTCTACTTACTCTGTTTGTGCATTTGTTTCTAATGAGGGTGTTTGGCTACACACAGTAAACACGTCTCACTGAGGGATTTTGCTTTGGATCCTTCCCACTGGCTCAACTTTTTTTGTCTTTCTCATTCTTTTATTGTGTACCCGAGGTCTTGGGGAAGAACAAGCAGTGGCTGGAGTATGACCAGCAGAGAGAGGCCTGTATGAGGGCAATTTTGGCCAGAATGTTATGGCTGGAGAAGCAGCTGAAAGAAGCCGATCAAGCCTGCTCACAGCAACACAATGAGGGCCATTCAGATGGTAAGCCGCAGAGACAGTGGGCAGTGAGCATTCACCACTGGGGCATCAAAGGGCAACAAACTATCACAACAAGATTTTCAAGATATTGAGATTGTCCTGAAGAAGCACATTAATACAGAATCTGCACATTGTTATGCACTGCAGATAAACCCCAAATGCCATTACTACATTGTACATACACATGGTTTTGTAAAGTATGTGGTTTTTTATTTCAATGTTTACTTTCCCCTCATTTTAGTTTCTCATTTTTATTTTGTTATTCTTTATTACAGAGAAAATTCAGATAAGCCAGATGCAAGAGCACTATGAATCACTTTTACAGGAAGCCAACGATGAACTGAAGGTCCTCAGGTATCAGTTTGGTGAAACCAGCCAAGAGCTGTTTAGAGTTCAGAACAGGTAAGTCTTCTGCTCGAAAAATAGTGCAGTGTTTTGAGTTGGGAAGAGTTTGGATTAGTGACCAATGTTATGATGAGTAACTCTAAACTCAGCTTCAAGGAAAGGGAGAAAGAGGCAGATGAGCTCACGCAGCAACGGCAGACTGGCAAAATTAGCAAAGAAGGTGACATAGATGAACGAAGTTGTTCAACTGAAGAGGAACAGCGAAGAGCAGAGACAGAAGAACTGCGCCGCAGATTGGATGAAGAAAAGCGCAAATCAGCTGACTTAAAGTTACAGGTATGTTCATCATGTCTTGTCTAGAGCTTATCTTGTGAGAAGGGAGACAAAAATCATTTATGAGAGTGAAAATTTTAAAAAATGTTTTCCTAGGAGAAAGTCCTTGGAAGTGTTTTTAAAGAGACTTACGAAGCAGACCAGCAAAAGATTGCAGATTTGGGGCGACAGGTATGACAGCAGACACTCTCAGAAGACTAAATCAAATGCTCGATTGAATGATTAACTTTTTTTCATCTTTTCAAATTTTAAGATAAGGATTATTTCTCAGGACCTTGAGGATGAGAGGCAGGATTGTTTATATTTAAGGAAGCAAATAGTTAAATTACAGAAGGAGCTGGAAAATGCGAGAGGCCATCTGAAAAAACCTTCAAAGGTGGGCATGAGTGAAAATAGATATTATTACAACTTCATCTGTGATTTACTTTAAAGCTACATTAGTTGTGTATTTTGGGGAGCAAATTGACTTATAAATGTAGAAAACTGAGGGAAAATTGGGTGTGTAGAATTTTGAAGGAAGAAATGAGTTTATTTCAATTTGGAATAGGGCTGTAGCATAGCAAAACATGGAAAAAGTGAAGCGCTATCAATGCTTTCCTGATGCACTGTGTTTGTGATTGTGCTTATAAAGTGGCTGTGATTTTTTCCAGACAAATATTCTGCTAATTAAATACTTATTCAACTATGTTTGCAATCCAGTTTCTGGTATGCTTTTCTATTTTATGGTAGACCAGGCCATATTGTGTTTGAGAGGACCTGCTGCACCTGAAGTTAAAATTTTATTAAAGTGATCTAAATGACCAAAAAGGCTTCCCCTAACACTTCAGAGAAATAGTGGTGTGGTTAATAAATAGTAACATTTCAAATATGATTTGATTAATTTCTAATATCAAAACTGTCAAAACTCATTTTGTATTAGAGAAAACAGCAGGACTGTGGAGTTGTACCATCCCTGCCCACCAAAGACGGCCTTCGATCATGCCCTAATGGCAGTCTGCTGGACGACAGCTGCCAGGATTGTCCCCTCTGCCAGACCCAGTATCCTGCTTATCTTGCAGAGATCTGATTTACCACCTCAAAGTCTGCCATGATTGAAAGATGATGAGAAATACTCATCTCTGCTGTCTTCTGTTGAATGACACATCAATAAAAATATCAAGTTCCTTATGTTGTGGTCCTGAGTATAATACCACTCATTAATATTTGGTAATCAGGTAATCTATAACTTGGCAATGGAAAGCTTAGTATTTTATGAGATACTTGTTCACATCACAAAGCTGCTGGCAGGTCTCACACTGTCCAAACCAGATGAATAGCTCAAAACAGCTTGCGTAAGTTAATCCTTTTCCCGTGCTATTTAAAGAATTGGATTAGTATTGCTAGCAAACTATATGGAGAGTGTGGGGTCTGGGCCGTGGCTGAGTGCTGTGAAAGATAACGTGACACCAATAGCTAACTGAGGCTGTCAGCTTAGGAAAAAGATGCTAATATGGTTCAGTCACTTACTAACGAGCCATCTAGAGAGTCATTGTGATGAAACATCTTGATGGAAATGTAGAAAATGAGCTCAGTCTGTCTAAGGGATGGAGATTAAGGAGGGTGTTTCTCTTGTTGGCATTTAGCAAGCTACCTCATTCATTCCCTTTCAGAGTATCAGTGCTGACATAATATAGATAATTTCGCAGTATCATACAAAAGTTTAATGGTTCAATAAATGGAAGATTAGAACTTCTCAACTTAATTGTGTAGAAACAGATCTATCTTTAAAAAGTTATTAAAAGTGTGTAAATGTAAGAAATGTGAAGTATGAAAGCATGGAATGAAATTATTTATTAAAACAGTGTTTGACATGCAAAAGCAAAATAAAAAAACCCAAAACTACTATTTACTGTTCTACCACTGCTGTCCTCCTCATTTCAGTGAGAAATTTTTAGGACTCAGTCTTGGTATCCAGCAAGAAAACCAGTGGTATTACCCTCTTGACCCCAAACTTGTTTTTAGCTCATCTCTTTGTTTCTACACCGTCACCATCACTACTCTGGCCTTCATTAATGTCAAGCCGCTGGCAGGCTGTGCCCCCTTAATTCTCTGTATTACCATGAACATCACTGTCTGTATCTAGGACTTTGCTCTACTGGCCTTTGCCCAGTTGGCTCTTTAGTGTGGTGAAGGTGGATTTCTCTGAGCAAGTATGAGAGATGTGTATTTGTGTAATGGCAGGGATTCATCCCTAACACAAATACAACTGAGATCATTTACTGCAGACTATTACAAATTTATAATTGTGCAATTTATATCTGAAAAGAAGTCATAAATAATCAAGATGGCACATTTGAGTGAGGTTAACTCGTTCCTGATGCTCTGGAAATCCTGAAAGACTCAAAAACTGAATTTCTACAACCCACCTTAAATCACATGGTCTCATATGAACATTTCCAATGAGGTAAAACAGGATGTTTGAACTTATGATAAATGTTTTATCTTTATTTTAAATCACCTTTTACAGCTAATGTCTATTCATTCTTTTTCTCAAAATGATTTTTCATGGGCCTTGTCTTTTTACTCTTGAAAAACTTGTATACAAATGCATTTCTTACAATCAGATTACACAAACCAACAGCTGTTTGCTGGCCAACAAAGTTCATTAAACTCCAACCAGTGGTCAAAAATCCTCTCAGTGGTTCATTGTAGCTGATGTCTAATAGAACCTCATATCCAGGCCTCCACGAGTTCAGTGTTAAAATTAACTAATACAGTACTGATAACTAGTAAATACGTGATCGTGACAATGTCAGCTATTTCAGCTCAGCAGCTGCCTTTGTATCATTACATTAATCACTTTCTCTCATACAAAGCTTCTCAGACACTGTAAGACACTTAAACAGAGCTTTTATCAAGTGGCCAGTGTCTGACCTGACCCCTCCTGGGTATTATGTTATGGTATTATCCTTATCCTCCTAAAATCATACAGCAAGTGATCCCACTACTTCACTGTTCACTACTTTTTTAAATGAATCAACAATATGGCCTGATGTGTATTCGGTATCAGAGAGGAAGAGAAGAAAATGCTGGTTTCCCTATGTTGTTAGATGTTTTCAGGAAACCTCGGAAAATGATTGTACTCCCAATCTCTGTCTGCAACAGTACACTTCATACTCTTAAGTGCCATAACTCACCTATCATCACTTGTAATAGGATTCACTTCTCTGAAATGACAAGTGCTTGGATTTACAGTTAAGAAAGCTCAGGGGCTTTATGACTCTTGCGTCACAGTTATTAGTTCCCCTGGGATCCCCTTACCCAGTAAGCCACTCTCTACCTTCTGTTACTGAGGAGAGGGTTGTACCTGCAGCTTCCATCCTGTGATAGGGGAGTTTTGGAAATGTCTCACTGAGTCTGTTTAGCCACATCTTCTGGACTTTCACTGCTCTGCTCTTCCCCCAACCTGTTGTAAAGGAGAATCTTTTTGCAGCTTCACAAGGGATTCATCATCTTCACTTGGACATCATGGGAGACAAAGATACTGTCGAGAAGTTCCTTGACAACAACCCACAGTTTGCAAAGGAGTACTATGAGAAGAAAATCAAAGCAGATGTCATCACTTCTGCCTTCAACAATCAGGTCCAGGTCAAAGAACCGACCTCTTACAAAGAAGTCTCCACTATGCAGGAGGCTGAGTTCATCTTTGATCTTTTGAAAGAGATACAAGACACCAACCCAATGGAAAAAGCTCTGCACAAAGTTCTGCAGAGGATTGCTCTGCTGATCCAGGCTGATCGGGTCAGCTACTTTTTCCACAGGGCTCGTAATGGAACCCCTGAGCTGTCCACCGTCCTCTTCGATGTTACACACAATTCTCCGTTTGAGAAAAATTTTGTGAACCCAAATGTAGAAATTGTTTTTCCAACTGACATGGGGGTTGTTGGTTGGACGGCTCACTCCAAGAAGCCTCAGAATATCGCTGATGTTAAGAAGGTGAGCTGATGACAGAGATTATAACTTTTGAAATTAGACAAATGCGTCAAAAAATATGGTCAAACTGTTTGTAATATGGATAGAAAACATGCTTAATCAAGCTATATTGCTAATTAGAGCTGCAGCTTGACTTAATTAATCGAGGAGTTGTGTTATCTCTTGAAAGAAAGTACAGTTCATTTGTAAGAGTGCAATGCAGTACTGATATGCTGTAGTGTTTTGACTCAATCATCAACACTGATCTGTAATTTAAAGAGATGAATGTTCATTTTCAAATGTGAACTTTTAATCCTTTTCCTATTTTGTCAGGATTCTCACTTCAGCGACTTTGTGGATAAACAGACCAAATACACCACCAAAAACATGCTCACTGCACCCATCATTTACGAAAAGGAACCAATCGGTGTCATCATGGCGCTCAACAAACAAGGTGCAGATTCATTTTCAAAGAGTGACCAGGAGGTGAGTGGATGAGATTATAGGGTTTTTTTTTATTATTAAGCTGCACTAATCATTTACCACTTGTAATATACAGATAAATCCCATGAAAGGGTCACTTCCTTATCTTGACTTGCAAGGGAAAACTGCCAATTTAAGCTCCTCAGCTTCCTGTCTCTGACCTGTATATTAGGAGGCTTGTCTTTATTCTTTGGGTCACAGTTTTGACAGCTCAGTTTATAATCCTTTGAGGGGTGGGGTGGGGAAGCCCAGACGATCCATTTTTTTCTCACTGGGCCTCTTTTTAACTCTTGGGGTCAACTCAGACAAGATCAAAGAGAGAATCTTTAATTTGTTACGCCTGAAGAAGATGGATAGAAGATAAGAATCTGAATTCTTTATTAATCCTGATTCTTTGTTCTTTCTTTACAGCTCTTCAATAAATATGTGAACTTTGCTACTGTGATTGCTCTCAAAGCCCACACTGCTTACATGTGGGATGTGGAGTCAAGGAGGAGCCAGGTGAGTCCACACAATCATAAATCCATTTCTGTTTCTTTTTAGAGAATAACATAAAAAATATATGAAAATAAAGTCATGATCAGGACTTATTTTATTTCTTCATTGCTTCAGGTGTTGCTGTGGTCAGCCAGCAAAGTTTTTGAAGAGTTGACAGACATTGAGAGACAGTTCCACAAAGCTTTGTACACAGTGAGGACCTATATCAAGTGTGAGAGATACTCTGTGGGACTCCTGGACATGACCAAAGATAAGGTGAGTGAAAGAAAGACTTAAAGATGTCACCTGTAGCTGTACTTTCACCTCTTGGAGATTCATTTAGCTGTAGACATCTGTAGCATTGTTCATTGAGTAAGTCAGCGCTGTAACATGAATATGGTGTTTTTCTCTGCAGGAGTTCTTTGATGAATGGGCAATCAAACTGGGAGAACAGGAGCCATACAAAGGCCCCAAGACACCTGATGGCAGGGTAAGTCTAATGCCAAGTTTGTTGTGCAACATCATTATCAAGCATTCATTTGCAAATATTTTGAATAGAAAGTTACAAAGTTCTCCGCAATGTTTGTAACTTTTTAGGAAATCAACTTCTACAAGATTATTGACTACTTGCTTGAGGACAAAGAAGAGATTAAAGTTATCCCGTAAGTACTTTCATGGACTGCGACACCAGCATCTGGCCTACTTATGAAATTTTATTCACAGATTCTAAAGGTTTGCTGTCATAACAGTGACAAACTTTCTTAACTCACAGCGGCCCTCCTGCCGATCACTGGGCTCTGGTCAGTGGGCTCCCATCTTATGTCGCTGAGAATGGATTTGTAAGTTTAATCTCTATTCTGTTTTCTTTCTTTTATTAATAAAAAAATAATTTCATGGATTTGCTTATCTGCAAACAAACATTAACCATCATAGTTTCTATCTCTCCTAGATCTGCAACATGATGAATGCAGCAGCAGACGAGTACTTCCAGTTTCAGGTGAAGCATTTTTGTTGACAGGGGATCTTCCTCTTAATTCATATTTTTTTACAACACTAAAATTAACATAGAATGATCTGAATGTTTCATTTGACAGAAAGAAGCAGTGGATGAGACTGGATGGACGATTAAAAACGTCCTCTCCCTTCCCATCGTCAACAAGAAGGAAGAAATTGTTGGTGTTGCCACTTTCTTTAACAGAAAAGATGGCAAACCTTTTGACGAGAATGATGAGCAAATCACAGAAGTATGAAAAATATCTCTACTACAGCTATAATCCAGCACATTGCAAATATGTAAATGAGACAGTTTAGCTGAATGAAATTGAATCATCATAATGTTTCTCTCAAGAGTTAGATTATTTACAGTTTTGGAGGCTTTAATGCACTTAAATCAACCTCTGTTATCATTTTAACTCAGAACATAAATTGAATAGAGAGAGTAGTTGTCAGTATAAGATTGTCTGATATTCCTCCACGTCACCAGGCTCTGACCCAGTTCCTTGGCTGGTCCACACTGTGCAGCGACACCTATGACAAACTGAACAGGACAGAGTGGAGGAAAGATGTTGCCCAGGAGATGCTCATGTACCAGACCATGGCCTCGCTCAATGACGTGCAGACCATCCTGGTGAGCCTCTGCTCAAACAAACAATTTTCTATGAAAGCAACATGTAATAGATTAAATCAAAATTGTTTTTACTCCATCGTTTCCTTACAGAATACTCAGGATAAGTTTGGCTCTGCACCAGAAGATTGTGACCAGAAGGAGATGTACAAACTGCTGGTAAGCACTGCTGCTTCAACACACCTCATGGACTTGTTTATAACTGCATACTGATTGTTTGGCTGTTTTTTTCCCACCGTGCAGCGGACCACAATCCCTGAGGCCAAGAATGTTGAGCTGCACGAGTTTCGATTCAGTGACTTCCCCCTGTCAGAGTTTGAGCTCATCAAGTGTGGGATTCGCTGCTTCTTTGAGCTCGGGGTGGTGGAAAAATTCAAAGTCCCAGCTGAGGTAAAGAATCCTGTTTGCGTCTATGACACACCATTGTATCTGCTCAGGACAGAGAGAAATCACATTTTTGTTTGCACATTCACAGACTGCCACCTCAGTTTGTACATTCATGAGACTTGAGACAAAGTTTTAACTACATCTACTATGTGTACTAAACATAAAAACTCATCATGCAGACCTTAACACGATGGATGTACACAGTCCGCCGGGGATACCGTGACATCACCTACCACAACTGGAGGCACGGCTTCAATGTCGGACAAACCATGTTCGCCCTTCTGCTTGTGAGTCCCTTACTTTGATCATATTGATTTAATTTATCTCTTTCTTTTATTCATTGTAACACAGGGTTGTCTCTCTGTTCCCTCCACAGACGGGTAAACTGAAGAAGTATTACTCTGACCTCGAGGCCTTTGCAATGGTGGCTGCTGGATTCTGCCATGATATTGACCACAGAGGCACCAATAATCTCTACCAGACAAAGTATATTTGCTATTTGGTCAATTCTATAAGACAGTATGGACAAATTTATGCTTCGAAACTGAAAATTTGCCTTTGTGTGAATTTTGTAGGAGTTTATCCCCATTGGCTAAACTGCACAGCTCCTCAGTCATGGAGCGCCACCATCTTGAGTACAGTAAGACACTGATGGAGAATGAGGTGGGTCCTTAAAAGCAAACTTTTCTGCACATGCTTTTAAGAGTAGTTGTTTGAAACGATGCATCTATCTGAAAATGTTTTTCATTCATGTTTTGGCTGCTGCCTAACATCATTGCTCTGCTGTTGTCCACAGGACCTGAACATCTTCCAAAACCTCCAGAAGCGTCAGTTTGAGACTGTACAGCATCTATTTGAAGTTTGCATTATCGCCACTGATCTCGCCCTCTACTTCAAGTAAGACAGAGGTTTTTCTTTTTGAAGTAAACTACAAGTTTTACCAAAGCTTATCTTGGAATGATCAGAAAGTACTTTAGGGAAATATAACTGCTATCTTGTCTTGCAGGAAAAGAACTATGTTCCAAAAACTAGTTGAAACCATGGAGGGAATTCCAGAGGAGAAAGAGAAGATAAACTTTGTCTCCAACAACCCAACCAGGAAGGAGATTATCATGTAAATGCACAACAATGCATGCGGAATAATAATTTTCATCAATCTGTCCCTTGTGGACGTATTTGATCACAAATCTTCTTTGATGTATCTTGTGTTTTCCAGGGCAATGATGATGACAGCTTGCGATCTGTCAGCCATCACAAAGCCGTGGGAAGTTCAGAGCAAAGTACGAACCCATCTTTAAGATTGTAACTTGATGGTAGTGTTACCTTGTTTGTTCTCAATGTTTTGATGGTTTTTCCCAGGTCGCTCTTATGGTTGCAGCAGAATTTTGGGAACAAGGAGATCTGGAGAGGACAGTGCTTGACCAGCAGCCTATTGTAAGATTCAGTGCATCTCTTTGTTTTAACCTCCATGACAAAGGTTGGCAAGAAGCCTTAATAATACGCACTCCTTTCTCCTCTCCTCCAGCCAATGATGGATAGAAATCATGCGGCTGAGCTGCCCAAGATGCAGTGTGGGTTCATTGACTTTGTCTGCTCCTTTGTATACAAGGTACATAAATAACTATACTCAATTTGAATACATACACACATTCATTTTTTTATTGTTCTTGTGCTATGAATCTTCTCATGCTCCTTCATTTCCTTCAGTTTTCTGTACTTTTCAAGTCAGCCGCTAACATGTGAATGTGTTTGCTGTGTGTTTGTAGGAATTCTCCCGCTTCCACACAGAGATCAGCCCTATGTTTGAGGGATTGAACATAAACAGGGGAGAGTGGAGAGCTCTGGCAGACGTTCATGAAGCCAAGATGAAGGCTATTGAAGATGAGAAGAAGAGGCTGGAAGGTGGAGATGAACCAGGTAAGCATATATCTTTGAATGATTGTTTGGTGTTGAAATTGTCTGCTGGGTCCCTGACTTTTTCATCTTTTCTTTTGCAGCTCAAGAGGGAAAATCAAAGACATGTGTGGTCTGCTAGACTTCATGGACTGTCAGAGGATTTATGGGTGGCTGTCTGGATGTGTGTTTGTGTGGTGTGTGGAAATGCATGTGCATGATGAGGAATTATAAATGTGCATTCATTCCTAAATTATTTTTATATGCAGTTAGAACATTCATCATCTGTTACAAGAAACAAATCTGCACCAATTCTACAGCTACATGTATATTAATTTTCAACTATATTTGTATATACCTAAAGAATTTATTAAAAGACAAAATATATGTATATTACCATAATCTTTTTGCAGAAAATAATTTAAGGGTATTTAGCTCTCTTTGCTTTTGGAAATTTAAATTAGACATATAAGGCTGCAAATAAGATCGGTCAAAACTTTTACATCTAATTTGGGGTTATCAGTTAAAAACTATGGGAAGAATTACGTAATTAACAAAAATTATCAGTTCTTTTTTTCTCTGCCTGCAAAGAGTTGATTTGAAACATGTCTCTGGAAAACAGGTGAGAGATGTAAGAAGATTTGACTGAATTGGATTTGGTTATAAGCCCCCCGGAGCCTTCAGGCTTTCTTTTTTTAAGTCCCCTGCTTACATAAAGTAAAAATACTTCCGTTGATAAGTCGTAGTGTGCAGAGTGCATGCAGAAAGGTGTCATAAGTAAACACTGTGCCATAGGTGGCTGCAGTGTGAAACAAAATGTTTTATACACATGTGTTGTGATTTCTTAAAGCTGGTTCTGAAAGTCAGCTTCATGATACAGGGAGAAAATAGCAGAAAATATTTGAATCCATTTTTAAGATGGATGGGTTTCTGTAATTTTAACAGAACATTGCATCTCTGGGATACTAGCTATGTAAAGAAATGTGACTATCAAACATGTGTAGCTATAAATACACAGTTATATGTGAAATAGCATCATGTGTGAGTAATGAAATGGCAATAAAGAATATTTTCCGATCATGTTTGTGTATATTTGTTGTGCATTTTCAATTCTAAAATTCCAAAACTAAAATCACACAACCTCAGAAGGAAAGTAGTCTATTTGTCCTCCATTATAAGATCAGAGCTCTAAAATCAGGGATTAACACCTTCAGCACAGAGATTTTTAAATGGAATGACCCGATGGCTGCTAGCAGCTTTAGTAATGCTATGTTTCTGACTACACTATGCTAATGACTAAGATCAAGCTGAAGGGGGATTTAAGAGGGGAGGATTGCTCAAATATTACCTTTTGATGAACTCCTAACAAGCTTACTAGAAGTCTGTGTAACTTAAGTGGAACTGATGTCAGTTTGAAGGGAGCAGATATTAAATACTGAAGAGTGAATAAGACAACACCCTCTGTGAAGGCTGCAGTTTACAAATGTTTGCACATTTCTGCCTTCCTGTGGGTTTACTTTCCATGTAAAGCATGTAATAAAGACTTTGACTCTTGACCTTTGACTGTTTGGCCTGCTGTTTAACCTCAGCAGGGATGGCTAGCAGATGTGTTGTGTCACATGAGAATATCCCTGGGAAATCCAATACAGTTGGAATATTTTCAGATTTCACCGATTATGTTTTTACTGTTATTATGAAAAATTAAATCACAACAAGGATCTATAATGTCCACAGTTGTCCACTGCATGATTCAATCAGAGTTCATCTACAGGAGCTCGAACTGCCACCTTGGTTGTTGCATGTATGAGATTTGATCTCATTCATGCGTCACCTCCAAAAGTGCTCATCCTCAGTGTATGATCAGCTCAGGCAGGTGACTGACAGGTGGCGTGTGAACTTCATAGTTCAGTAAGCTGAGAGAATATCAGTTTCAAAACCCTGACAGTCACGTCAGAAGAGGTAAGCCAGCTTTATGGAGTGACGGCACACCTCAAGAGTTGAAGGTGAGGAGGTCAAAGAGCAAAATACAGGTGGCTTTCCTGATGTGCTGACAGGTCTTTCACCTCATACTTTAAAATTCATAAAAGTAATCATGACAGTCAGATAATTGATTGTAGTCATTGTGTAGAACAGTTTGTTGCCCATCATACTTGTGTTGAGGCCCTTGTTAAGCTTTTTTCTTACCTCAAAAATTGATTTTTGTTCATGTCAGTATTCAGAGGATATTGCTTTATATGAATTTATGCCATTTGGTGTTTTTCTTGAGTATCCCATATTCAAACCATGACTATGGAGATCATGCATTTCATTATTTTGGTTATTTATCATCTTATATCATCTCCGAGGCCCTACACAAGAATCATATATGCAACAAATGATGATGCACTTTATGAAAGTTAGTGAAGAAAAGGCCTACTGATCAAAAAGTTTGGGAATTATCAATAAGGTGGAAACAATTGAGAAAACTAATGAGGGAAATAAAAATAAAATGGTGGCAGTTAAGTCAGTTGTTCTGGGAAACATTAAAGGACCACTAATAACTCACCAATGGATTAGTTTTGATGTAGGGGGGTCGTGTGAGGTATATGTCAACAGTAAGTGCATTAGCCTCAGAGGATTCTGGTGAGCTTGACCACGGTGTGTTGAAAAAGTGACAGGAAAACCAGAGCAGAGGCCACCAGCCACTGCAGACAAGGTCAGCTCACCTCTACCTCACAGTTCAAGTCATACCGCAAAAGTTTCAAAAAAGTTAGAAATCAGGGTTTCACTTCGCCATTTGTAAGGTGCTTTTTTTTATAGCACTGTACTCACACATAAATTCTAGAGGTTACATGGTCCTCTACCTGCAGCCACTGATCAGCTGATAAGGTCCAAGGAGGCAAGTCAGCTTGAGCTTTGCCGGGTAGTCTGATATGTAGCGAATTTTGATATTTGCACATGATCATTTGAAGCAACAAATGCCAACAATTATCCATCTAGCTAAAGAGCCACAGCTAATAAACGAGGATCATGTGATGCTTCACTATGCCATATAAAGAAAGCCAAATAACTATTTCAAAGACGGATATCTAGTCATTTTTTTTGGTTTTCCAAGTTAACAAGTTAAAATTGAAGAAAGTCAATAAAGAGATGTTGTCAGTAGATGCACTCTGGTAAAAACTGACCTATAGATAGAATAGCCTCTGTGCCATTTCCTTGACAGTTCTCTATAAAAAATTTTTTTTAAAGAGGCTGAGAATGCTGGGATTGCAATAAGCCTAGACAAGTACAACCGACCCCCTTCTTCAAATAAGCCAGACTATTTACTCTTTACGCAAAACTCATCGGCAATGTAACAGATGTGAAGTGAGAGCATGTCAGGACAAAAGTTGGCAGTAATTAAAAATCAGGCTCATTCCTCAATTAATGGATTTCTGGACAATGAAGACTTCAGTGGATTTTATTTGGAAGCTGTAAGAAACCTTGCACACTAATTTCTTAAAAGGGAGCGTTTTCAAAATACTTTTCAGGGCTTTATGTAAAGCCAATTGAGTAGATATGAAACTTTATTCATTTTCTCACTGGATGAATATTAATGCTAGTTCTAAATCTCAAAACCTCACTAAAAATCAAATCAGATCAATAAAAAGTTATTGTAACTGCTGAGTGCTCCTAAATCCACCTCTGACAGGAAGGGCCACCTTGGCTCTTCATTTCCCTCTAGTGGGGAGTTTTTTTATAAGATTCTTCACCCACCCACCTTAAAGTGGTTGGAAGTTCTCCTTTCTAAGAAACATAAATGGTATAGGAACACACATACAAGAATTAAATATGAGTCATCAGGGATCAAATTCAGATAGCAAACATCCTGAACTCCTTTCACAGTATTTGGAAACAGCATACATCACTGTAGTCGAACAGTTTCAGGACAGTGTGTGTTCTATTCTGCTGATGAATGATGGCATTTATGAAGAACAAGAACTACCCATCATCTCACAGCACAACAATAATATCCAGTGTTCTCATTCAGTCCAACAGCTACTCATGAAAAAAAAAAATACATTTCTTGCTTCCCGTCTCTTCCAGCTTTTCCATATTTCACAATTTCTTCTCTGTCTGAGTCCTCTCAGAGCTCTTCTTTTGGAGTATCCTCTTCACTAGTAATGGCTTTCATTTCATCCTTTCTTTTTACGAGATACCAGGAAGCAGCTTGACCCTGCTCATCTAAATGCCATGTTTCATTTTTTACAGCCAAATTCTATTATTGGGGGGAACAGATATCAAATGGTGTAATCACATCAGTGAAACAGAGAGGCCGGAGGTCCTGAGTATTCATTTCTCCAGAGACCTTTTAAAGCAGTTGCATGTGTTTCTTCCTAGAAGTGTGTGATGCATGCAGGCTGCCAGGCATAGTGAGTAAACATATAAATCTCATGATTCTGGAGCAGTCCATGACATCAGATGTCGAAGAAGAATGCCTTAAAGTTGTGCTGTGTCATGTCTGGCACAGAAGAGGGGAGAGATGAAATTAAATTGTGTGGTCGGAAAAAATGTGGTAATAAAAATGAAAATTAAGAAAGGATTTGTCTTTTTATGAGGATTTTTTCAGTTATGTTAACATGATGTCATGCAGAAAAGCCGCATGTGAGCAAAGACCTGTCCTTTGTTTGTGAGGGGGTGTAAGATGGGGGAGGGGGTTGATTTGACTGTGAAGCAGAGCAGATGTCAGGATGATAGGAGGGCTTCCCCTCACCCCTCCAGCAGGGCTGCCACATTTTGCATCCACCAGTCGCCATGGAAACCGAACGCAACGCAGGAAATAAATCCACCAGGAAACAACACAAAGCTTCCACACAAAAAAGGGTTGAAAATACAAAAACCGTTGAGTATAGATGCTGAATACAGCTGTCACATTTTTTATCTATTGATGAATGGCTCTGGATCTCCCACCCGCTTCCCGCAGAGGCAGCCCGTGTGCGTCTGCGCCACACGCTGCAATCCGCTGGCTCATGTCAGGGCTTCATTTTTCTCCAGCTGATTCACTGGGAGAAAAAAAAATACACCATTCCCCTGCCTATTGGGTGGATTCCTCCTCCGGGAGCTTGCCTGACACGGCGAAGTAGCGTTTGCAGAAATCATAGGCGTGGTTTTGGATGAAGATGCTCATTCTGCTCCCGCTGGGATCCCCACCTGCCGTCACACCGCGCTTGTCACAGCGCCAGCTGGTATTTTCCTCAGCCACCAGGGTGCGAATTTGATGAAATTTGATTTTCTCACGGGGTGATTTGTATTTTTCCTAAGGTGCAGCGCTGTGGACGTGCGGCGTACGCCCGGTTTGATCACCTCCAGAGCGGCGGTGGCGCACGACAGGCACCGAGCGGAGATAAACAAGAAAAGCGGACAGAGCGTCGCTTGGCTTCCAGGGAACAGCAGCAACAGAGGCAGCAGACTAAGTAGGAAAGAGACTAGGAGGAGACCCTAGTTCATGTGCAGGGCTGTTCGACGCGCACGTCGTGCCCGCAGCGGTTTGCAAACATGGAGAATACACGCAAGATGCCCAAAAGATCGCCTTGGCTCTGCGTACTCGTAGTGGCGTCTGTTTTACTTGTAGTGGACAGCAAGAGAGCCCGGCAGCCCCGCTGTCCCTCATCATGTACATGTACCAAAGATAACGCGCTGTGTGAAAGTGCAGGGCTGATTCCTCGCAGTTTTCCCACCGATGTCATATCGCTGTAAGTCAGATTTTTATTTCTTTATCATCAAATCCTCACCAGTGCTTTCAGTCACAGCTGTTGAACAGCCTGGGTTGTTTGTGTGATGTGGTTTCTTCTGCGCTGTCATGAAACAGAAACTGTTTGAGTCCATGTTTCCAGCTAACCAGTGTTACTGTCTCCTCCAGATCTTTCGTCAAGTCTGAATTCACTGAAATCCCAAAGGAAAGCTTCATCCACACGCCTGCTCTTCATCTCCTGTGAGGAATCTCTGCAGCTTTTATGTTCTTTAGTCTTTGTTGCATGCTGTCAGTGATCAACGCCATGTTTAACGTTGGGGACACCTCCAGTCATGATCAAAGAGTGGATGCAGATAGAAAAAAGGGGTTCTTTAGTCTTCACGTTTAGTTTTTTAAGTGATCTTAACGATTGATTCCCTTTTGTTCTGATAGCATGGTACAGTGTTTTCTCAGTCGGGCTTCCATACAAGTCTTTTTTTACATTGTACCTGACCTGGTTTCAGGATCAGTTTTGTTTATGGGGAATCCCTCCTTTTGAAGAGGGAATCCCCTCTAATCTGTCTCATGGGGTGGAGTATTGACTGAGTCACACTGGCCGTCAGAACAAACAAGCACAGATCCTAAAAGAACATCAATCTTTCTCTTTGATGCATCATGGGTGCTTTTTAGAAACAAGAGAATAGGTACGTTTCCCATCTTCACAGATGTGAAAGTGGGACAACAGCCTGTTTTGAGCAGGAAAAGTGAAACGCTTGTGTTTTTGTGCACAGCCTTTTTACAGCCAACAACCTGGAGTCTATAAATGAAGATGCTTTCCTCGGTCTTCCCCATCTGGAGTATCTGTGAGTGGATAACAAATGTACCCTGAAGGCTTTTAATAATAGATTACCTGGTGTGCTATGCATTTATCAATTCTATACCTTTTCCAGGTTCATCGAAAACAACCAAATTACATCAATTTCACCAAATGCTTTCCGTGGACTGAAAACCCTGGTGCATCTGTGAGTAGAGCCTCCTTGTATTTCTGTAGTTTCTTTGAAAGAGAAAGAGAATGTAAAGATGCTTTCTGTAAAATCTAACACCAGAAAGTATTATATGCCTCCTGGTGCAGGAAAACTCTGTTCAGCTTTGTAAAATGCTGACTGGGTTCATTACACAACATTTCCTACAACAGAGACTTTGCTCTACATGCAGCACAGCTGTTACTATGGTTGTGAAGCAAATCTTGTTACCTTCTCTTTCTAACTGAACAAAGCTACACACACAAAGGCCTCATGCAAAAGCAACATTACAGATTGATTATAATATCATTTAAATGTCTTAATTTCTGATGTTGAAGACATGAGTAAGATCTCTGAGTTTATGAAAGTGATCTTTTTCTCACTCATACGAGACAACACATGAAAAAATAGCTCTGAGAACCAAAACCTCTCAAACAAAATCTCAGTTTTTCTAGATTTTCATGACGCAGAAAGTCATAAAACAGCTGAGGAGGCAGCTCTAAAAATAGTTTAATGTTTCCTCAAACTCACAATAAGCAATGCTCTTGCCCTCTATCTCCAGGCTGACAATATGTGCACAATCTAACAGATATCTTTGTATTCCTCTGCAAGAAAAGCACCGCAACACACAGGAACTAAGAGATTAAAAGGACAAGCTCTGGGAGCAAAAGCTCGTAAAAAATGCTGAAAGCCTTTATCATTAGCAGCTAATGGTAAAAAGAGAGAACAAATGTGGCAGTTTTCACAGTTGTTGACACAACTGAGGCAATAAATGGTGCATCTGATCAAATCCTGCAGATTTGCTCTTATTTATTTTTCCTTTTCAGGAGTCTGGCCTACAACAATCTGGAGACTCTGCCCAAAGACTTGTTCAAAGGTCTCGAGGCTTTGACAAAAGTGTAAGTCTTACATTATCCTCCCTCAAAAAGATAAATTGTACAGTGTTATATAACATTAAGGATAATATATGCTATTATGAAAGATGAGTTCTTCTATATATAGAACAATGTGTCATTATTCCACTGCAGCCCAAGCTTGAAAAATGTGTGGGTGGTGCTTTTAGCGCCATTAAAATTACATGCGGCAGCGAGGCAGAGAGACAGTTCGCAATCCATCACACCCAGAAGATCATCAGCTCTCTTTTATACCCTGTCTTGATATTATTAAGAGCTCAAAGTAAAGCTGTGAGGGCTGCAGAGCAAAGCTGCAGTCACACTCTGGTGACTGCAGCTTTGGATATGAAATCAAATCAGAGAGCAGAGAGCATTCCTGATTGCTTTGTGAGAGTTTAGAAGTTAATTCAGGTGAATTTCTCCCTTTAGAGATCTGAGGGGAAACCAGTTCACCTGTGACTGTAAGCTTAAGTGGTTGGTGGAGTGGATTTACAGCACCAATGCTACAGTGGATCAGATTTACTGCAAAGGCCCGGCCTCACAGCTGGACAAGAAGATCAACGACTTGGCGCCGCAGTCTTTTGACTGCATCACCACAGGTAGAGGAGAGACTGCAAGTGTTCAATACAAATCTGAAGAGTGACTTTAAGGGTTAAATTTGTCTCACACGCTGCCAGCAGTCACCACAGCAGATCACTATGGTCTCTTTCACATATGCACTGCACCTCTTAAAAAAATCAGGAATTTTCATAGAATATTGCATGTGTGCACAAATATGTAAATCTCTCCTTCACATCTTTTCTTTACAACTTCAGCTGCAACTATTATGTGCTGTTCTCAAGCAGTAATTGTGCAGAAATGTGCTTATAAGTGTTGGGTCCCCAATAGTCCCCATCATAGAGCTCCTCCACCCTGCACCATGAATTACTGCATTTATGAGATTTCTCATTTCACTGAATTAAACGTTCAAAGGCACACCAAGAAAATGTTAGGAACTCATGTCCTGAATTTGCCTGGAAATTGTCTGAAGTTTAAGTATAAATGAGCTTGCAAGACATGCCCTGTTTGTTTAATGAGTTAATTCAAAGTTAAGATTTTTTTGTCTTGTTGCAAGGTGCATGTTTTATTTCCAAGAAGGAAAATAATATGGAGGAAAATTATCTTCACTGCAACAGGAATACCAGTATAGCGAAGCTTTCAGTCTACACAGAATTTAATTAATGCAGCAAATGAACTCAAAGCAGCCATGAAATTAAGAGCTTCTGTCATCTTAGGTGGTGACAAAAAAAACAATAAAACAATTTCATCAACTGACAGCATCTCTAGTCTGGAAAAGCTCATATAAATGGAAAAAAAAGTTACTTTTTCTTAGCTACTGACCAAACTGGAGGTGAAAGGTAATCCACATAAACATACAGAGCATGTGGCACACCATGTTAACCCCACCTAAAAGGTAGTTCATGAAAAGTACCCATTGCATAATGCCAACCATAAATGTCTTATTGGAGGCATTTTTCCAATTCATGAACATAACTGAAGTCTGATCTTGTAAGAATCTGGCCTTTTCAGTAATTTTACCCAGTTTTCCTCACGTTATAGCTTCTGTTAGCTTTTTCACCTTCTCTCACAGAGTTCGCCTCCTACCAGTCGCTGAAGTTTGAATCCATATCCGTGGAGGCATTTTCCTTCGGGAGTGATCAGTATGTGGTGTTTGCGCAGCCATTCATTGGGAAATGCAGCTTTCTGGAGTGGGACCATGTGGAGATGGTGTTCAGAAACTTTGATGATATTGACAGTAAGTGAAAGTCTTTCCGTTCAGAAACAAAGAGAGTGATACATTTTCTCTCTCTCTTATACGGATTCATTTATTTTAAGTCTTCAAATGCCGAAAAAAAAAATGCTGGTGGAAAAAATCTGGTGCAAGCTTTGATTGCCTGCATTGACTGGCATTCTTGCAGATTTCTGTCACCATATTTTAGACAGTCTCAAAGTCAACAGAGATACAAGTTTTGCTTTATTTAGAATTCCAGGGTCCAGATAGGCAACTCGTAAAAGCATAGATGGAAAGCAAAGCTGCATGGGTTAATCTTTTCTTTCTCTTGATCAGGTACATCCACTGTGATCTGCAAACCTTTGGTCATAGACAACCAGCTCTTCATCATCGTCGCTCAGCTATTTGGTGGCTCACACATCTACAAGCGTGACACCTCTGCCAACAAATTCATCAAGCTCCAAGGCATTGACATCCTCAAAATCCGCAAACCAAACGATGTGGAAACTTTCCGCATTGATGGAGAATCCTTCTTTGTGATAGCAGACAGCTCCAAAGCTGGATCCACCACCATCTACAAGTGGAACGGCAACGGCTTCTATTCCCACCAGTCGCTCCACCCGTGGTACAGAGATACAGATGTGGAGTACATGGAGATATCCTCCAAACCTCACCTCATCCTGTCCAGCAGCTCCCAGAGGCCAGTCATCTATCAGTGGAACAAAGGCACCAAGCTGTTTGACAGGCGCACCGACATCCCAGAGATGGAGGACGTCTACTCTGTAAAGCACTTCCAGGTCAAATCTGACCTCTTCATCTGTCTGACGCGCTTCATAGGTGACTCCAAAGTGATGCGCTGGGACGGGGCGCTCTTCAGGGAGCTGCAGACCATGCCTTCTCGAGGCTCCATGGTGTTCCAACCCTTCACTGTGGGCAGCTGGCAGTACGCCATCCTAGGCAGCGATTACTCTTTCACACAGGTGTATCGCTGGGATGCAAAGAAGGGAGAATTTGTCCGCTTCCAGGAGTTGAACATCCAGGCACCAAGGGCCTTCTCTCCGGTCTCAATAGACAACCGACAGTTCCTGTTGGCCTCGAGCTTCAAAGGGAAGACTCAGATTTACGAGCACCTTGTTATCGATCTGAGCAACTGAGCCATTGTTTTCCTGACTGCTTGTTCTTTTGAGTGTTTTCTGAGATTGTTGAACAAAACTGAAAGGGACTAGTCGATCCTAACTTGTATGAGGCAGTTATCATTACTCCTTTTTTATATTTTTGTCAAACCTCCCTCTTAAATTCAGTGCACGTAAAGACAAAAGCATTTATCTCAACCATTTCCATTTGGCTGGGGTAGATGTGGAGTTCAATGCCTCTCAAGTTAAGCTCAGACCTGTTACGTTGCCAAGACATTAATGCATGACCAGGGCCTCACACAGGCCGTCTCATCTTGATGAACGCAGCAGCCATGCTCATAGATTTCTTTGATCTTGCGTCGGCCAGTAGGTTCTTTTTTTGTGCGTTCAGCTTTACATGTGACTCAGCAATGTTTATACATTTGTAATCTCAAATATTTATCTACAGAAACTAATAATGAAATAGTACTTTTAACCTATTAACATGTTCAACTGAACAAATCTGCCAAAATGAAATGTTTACAAATTTTCTCTTTCCACTGTAAGCTAAGAATTTGTATTTGAGTGACACTTTTGTAAGTTGAAAAGGGACCACTCCAGTTAGATATTTGTGTTAGAACGTATGGTTTATCTTTTTGAGTTGGAAACTATCGACAGAAATGTTGTCAGAGAACCTTTCTGAAAATCCTTGTACCTTACATTTTTATTCTTTTTAATGTCTGGAGAATCGAAAATGCAGTTTTTCATAAGAAATACAGGGGAGATTTTTGGGACTATTTTCACACTCCTAACGGACCTGAAACGAAAAACAGAGGATATTATTCATAATGTTTAACCTTTGACTAACATGTGCAGAGTACAACTGTTGTGTCATAATTTAGATTAAGTTATTGACTAATATCATGCTGTTTAGAGTCAATAAAAGTTTACATTATTAAATGTTGAATGTCATCTGAGCCCCCTGCTGGTAATGTGTTGCTTCAGTGTGAAATACTGACACCTGGTTTGAGACACAACAACACATCTGCTCCACCGCTTCAGGAAAACATGATGAAATTAATAAATATGACAAATTAAATAAATCAAAATAAATACAAACAAATAAAATCCTTTTTATTTTCTCCAACAAAGTGCACGCCTCAAGTCTACAAAGCAGCACATTACAATGTAATGGAATAAATACAACAGAATCTGCTGAATTTAAAAAAAAAGGAAAAAAGGAAAAAAGAAAAAAAAACAAGCAAGGAGATACACAAGTACCTGCATCATCACACTGGTAGCAGGAGGGAATCAGACTCTTTAGAAAGGATCTTCCAGACAGATCATGTCGCTCTTATCCTACGCTGAATAAAGGCTTCTTGTCCTCTCTCATTCTTCTAAAGTAAATCGATTTGAACTCTGCGTTTTTGTAACTGAGGACTACCAAACTAACACGAAAGAAATACAGGTGCATACTCTCATGTTCATACACATCACCCTGGAAAACTTGTGCAATTGCAGCAGGATCTCCAAATCACCTACCTACTGCTGAGAGAAAATAAAGTGAACACATTTTCAGTTGTAACTGAACTTACTACTCAAGTCTATGTGGTGTAACTTAGTGTTTTTTTTTCTGTAGGCAAATAAAATATAACATAAAAGGCAAGGGAGCGCATCCCTTAATATTCAACAAAATAATTTAGTGCTCTTTAAATAAAATTAAAAACACTATTTTTATATAGTGGCTCTTAAAAAAAAATTAAAAAAAACTCACAGACTGAAAGGATAATGGTTTAAGAGACATCAATTATATTAGGAAAGAACTCAAACCCCATGAAAAAAGACATATTGACAATAAAATTCTGTACAGAACGTAAAATCAATATACAATACAGTACCTGCAGATGTTATGCATACAGTACAATTCTCTTTTTACATAGTTTTAGTATGAGCTCCAGCCTGATCTATATACTGAGTTAACACAGGTGGAAAAGCGGCTATTTTAGCTTCAGTTACTTTAATGGTTATTCAGCAAGGAGAATAGATCTTGTAGTAGGCGTTTAGAAAAAGAGACTGAAAACATTATTGCAGAATGGTCTTCTTCAGTTGCATACTGCATGTGTTACATGAATGTGTCCTATGACGAGGAGCAGCAGACTGATGATAGAGACAGAGGGTTGGACGGAAGAGAAAAAAAGGGCGGGGTTTGCTGTTTTTGCTGTCTCTCCATCACAGAGGTTGAACCTTGCAATTTCTCTCTGATCCACTACCCTGTACAGTACATTCGTGGCCAGTATTGCACATTACCAGCCGAGTCCACCCTGAATCTGCGCAGTGAGGACCTTCAGTGCTGAATTTTTGTCCTGTGAGTCAACACTAATCCAGTGATGAGATGAGACCATAACCATAGCTCACCAAAGACCGACTGGGGCTCCATCTGCCGTCACAGTTTGAGCTCATTGGCAATTTTGCAGGCGATATTCTTAAAGGCGATGGACGTGCCCGATATCCTCTTAAAGCGTACGCCGTTGAGCGAAAGGCGGGGCAGCTTGCACACCTCCATCTCCCACTGGACCAGGTTGTCCTGGCGTGCGTCGCCATGCACACAGAAAAGCAAGAAGCGTTCCCGCTGTTCGTAGTCGCAACTGTTGGCGTCCAGAACCTTTCGAATCTCTCTCATCATCTCAGCAGGCTCCATGGAGGAAGTGGTCTTCATGCTCCAGGTGAAACGCAGCGAGCGGGGCTTGGAGTCCCGACCACCTTCCTCCTTGGTTTCACCCGATGCACTTCTAAAAGAACAGAGGAAGGAAAATGGCAGAGAGAGAGAAAGAAAAGGAGAAGTGGAGAGATGATAAGGGGGTAGAGGTGAGTGAAACATTCTCTAAAATATCTACGTTTCAAACAAATTCTCACCTTGGTGTTTCTGTCCTGGCACTGGCCTCTCCCTCACTAGGAACCCTGAAATAAACCAGGAATACACTGTTACTCCCAAGAGCTTTTTTTCAACTTGGGCTCCCCCACCCACAAAAAAACACCACCCCCATAATCACTGGACAAAGAGAGGGGTGTCAGGCATCATGCCAGGAAAGAATCCACAGTCCTGGGTATCAGGGATTAGCACACAATGAGATCAGTCTAACTTCTTGAGGCGTATCTTGAATAATTATGGACTGTATCATTCATTGGACTATGCGCTACCTTTCCTTAACCTCCACTCATCTGCACAGAGTGGACAAGTGTCTTAAGTCTTTGATTCAGTGTCTTTAATGTGCCTGATATTTTCTCTAAAACTCAGCATGAAGACAGGGGAGAGTAAGGAGAGGAGAGCCAGGAGGTGGAGAAGCAGATAAGGTGGCTTAGCTTAGTTTGGAGGAAAGCTGGTGAGCTGTGAGGTTTGGTTTTAAGGCAGTGGAGATGAGGGAAGGAAATACACGGCATAACGGGAGTATCAGTAGGCAAAGGTTTGGTGGAGTAGGCAAGTACGTAAGGGGTTAAAGAAACACTGTCCAAAGTCAAAGTGGGGACAAGGAGATTTCGGGGGCATGGGTGCAGCAAGCGTAGTGTTCTCCTACCTCCGGGTTGACCTGAAAGACATAGCTCTATGCGGGGAGAAAAGGAGAGAAAGCTGTGAGCCTCTGCCAGGTGGGCCAGCGTGAAGGTGACACAAGAAGCCAACTGCAGTATGGATGAGGAGGTTGTATCCTTTGGGTGTCAAATTGACAGCAAAGGGTAACAGTGTGGATGTATGAAAAGCTGACTAAGGATTGGGGATGTAGAAGAGAGTGATAGTTTCCAAAGAAGCAGAGTGTGGGATGTTCCCCGTTTCCACTGCTACACAATTATTACAAGTAATCTGGAATAAGGTTCACCAGGTATGTCTCGGATCTCTCAAGAAAATCTGTGAGATTTTGTTTTTCAGCTCTACCAGAAACTTTATGTGGATGTCTGTTTCTCTGAAAACACTGTAAAATTAAACAGAATATCTCAAACTCTGGATTTCTACTCGGCAGCTGCTCTTTGTGTCTGTGGAAACTTGGCTTTGGAGCCGGAGGGTTGTTAGCTCAAGTCTCTGTAGAGACCAACATGTGGAAGTTGGGTCTTGTGGCCTGAGAACTGTCACTCCCTTTACTTCTCTTGAGTAAGGCACCAAATCCTCTAACAGGGCATTAGTCATTGTGTGTTTCTGTTTGTAATACAATTTTTAAATCACAGATTTGAAAAATTAAATTTCCACTTGTAAATTCATTAAGTATGTCTCAATTTTTCTCAGAAATTGTAGCTTATCATGATCCATTTTAAGAGGATTATCAAAATGTATTATTCTCCTATGCTTAAGTTTAAAGATTAACCACCTGCACTATTCTTATTGGCTTCATTTGGCCATAATAAACTTTACTCATCTGCCTCATGTGTTCATCTTAAGACACTGATACAAGCTCCAATCCAATCTAAAGACACAATACCAAAGTTCATACAGCTGATAGAAAAAATGTCATGTCTTTATGTAACAGAATAAAAAATAAAATACAATAAAAATGATGTAAGTCAGTGTAAGTTGACTTGATCAAGTTGAAAGTATCTGAGCCAAGATCATTTAATAATTTCTCTTATGAAGAAACTTCTGACAGAACACAGAGACATAAACTGCATTCATTAGTTTTTCAGACTGGTTCATAAAAGATAAATGAATTCCTGGCATCATATCTGGCTGAATTAATCAGAAATGTGTTGTTTTTTCCCCCAGTAATTTTAAGAAGTTTCAGACTCTGAACCAAATGTTTGCACATTTATCTTGCATTTCACAATCCCAGCCAAAGGGAATGTGAACACATAATCTGTCTGGTGGAAGAGGTGACAAGTTCAGCCCTGTGTACCACATGTGTAGTTGCTTGTCCAAACCAACCTGCGCACAAACTTGGATGTGATCTTGCTGATGATCCCAGTGGAGGTGCCCCTGCGCTGCTGAGCGAGAGCCCCCGTATCGTGAGACAGCGTAGGTGAAGCCGGGGGGCCGTTATAAGTGGCGCTGCGCCGGTCTCTGAGCTGTGCTCCGTGGAAAGTGCTGCGACTGGTGGTACCCCGGGGAAAGCGGTTCTTCTCTGGAGTGCTAATACTGTGTGCAGACGGGGAGGTGGAGGGACCACGGGGGGAGGAGCTAAAAGGTAAACACATGTAAAGATGAACACTTATGGTACTCTACAGTCATAGTTATTTCATGTGACAGGTTCAGGCTGCTCACCTGGCTTTGAGCTCTGTGTTGTCATCGATTGGGGGCAGTGTGCTCTTTGAAGGATGCCCCGATGAAGACATAGACTTGGTATGTCGAGGTCGCGTGGAGCTCATTGCAGTCGACGGGGTGCTCCCTGACACCTCTGTTAGACTGAGAACCACAGATAAAAATAATCACCAAAATTATGTTGTTTGTAAAATCATTTTTGCATTTTTGTAGAACAAGTTATGACTCAATACTAGTTAACTTTATTTACCTGCTGTCTTTGCCATTAGGAATAGCTGAATAGCGCTCTGTAGAGGATCGTTCACATACATAGGTGTTCCTACGAGTCATTGATCCGTTGGTCTGTTTGTGGAAAGAAAAATAACAAAACAAATGAATCCGTGGGATTTTTTTCATATAATCTTTTCAACTAGTTTCAATATTAATCCTCACCCCAACAGCACTTGTGGTCTTCTTTCTCTCCTGCACCCCCAGTGGTGAAGCAGGAACATCTCCTTTCGAGGTGTTGAGCTCCAGCCGACGTGCTCCGTCCCACTCCTCCCTGTGGTCACTTTCTACACTCAGGGCCTGGCCGCGCTTTGTATACGACACCGCAGGTGGAACAGATGGACCCACTGGCAAAAGTAAACAAATGAGAACATAGTTTAATACTAACAAACAAAGCATAATTTCAACAACTGTGGTTTCAGAAATATTGACACAAAAACAACCAGACAAGAACACCGTCTTTGTTACAAGTAGCATCAAGCAAAGCCACTCAAAGCCAGGATTCAGACATTATACAACATATCAAAGTACAAACTCTACAACAACACTTCATCAAAAACGTCAAACAGATATAGAAGCCAAGGTGAGCAGGTACAAAGCAAAGCTCTTCCCTCCTCATGCTCCTGAGGAAGCTGCAGGGAGGCATCCAAGCCAGCAGATGGCGCCAGACACAAAGGGCCCACATGACATGGGAGGAAGCTGCTCCAACTCCACTGCAGTGTTAAGGTGGAGTCACTGATTTTAACCACTTAACCTTAGTTTATTAAACACATAAAAACTTTCTGCAAAAAATACAATAAAATGATTCTAGATTTGGTATACACATTTCTAATCATATTAGTTAAATCCCCTATTGTTGACGTTTTAGCCCTCTACAAGAGAACTTTACATTTTTAAACCCATCGTCTTAACAAAGCTTTAACATTCAAACATGAAGATCTTGTTATTTCTAATCAGCAGGGTTAATTTTGACTTCTGATCATCCTCAGTGACTGAGAGCAACCTCCCCCAACACAGCACGCAGCCAGCAGCACTCTCAGAGCTGGAAAGAACGGGGTTACTTTACTTGGCTTCTCTACGACACCACCACCACCACCACCACCACCACCCTCATCATCCCCACCATGATCACTGTAGCGACGCTGCTTCTGATTGGCCGAGATGCTGCGTGTGACCTTGGGATGGGCAGGGGAAATGCTGGAGCTATTGTTGATGTCGCTGGTCGGTCGAGTTCGTGTACCCAGGATGCTGTTTGTCAGGGGCTCACTCCCCTCAAACTGAAACAGAAGCATGGGTGAATGGTTACGCCGTACAGTATAACCCATGAACTGGTGATGTCACAATGATGTAGGCAATGTAGAGCACAGACCTCTGGGGCTTTCCTGCCCAGTAGCAGGTAGGTGGCCATGACATCATCGTACTTCTGGCTCTGTAAAGACTCTGTGATCTCATCTTTGGGGAAGCCCATCGTCACCATGAGCTCTGATGCCGGAGAGATGTCAACACAAATTACAGTTAGGATACTGGAAATGACATTAAGAGTGACATCCACACACACTCCAACAAACAGACTTGGACACACCTATTCTAGATGAATCACTGAAGTCCGCCTCAGGCTCGATGTAAGGTTTAAGCTCCTCCTCCTCATGACCCACATTCATCCAATGGTCTTTCATGATTTGCTAACAAAGAAGCAACATAATTAGAGCTCATGTGTGTCCAGTAAAATTAGTTCAACTTCCATTTCATTCATTGTTTAATGGCAGATAATGAATCATGACTCACATCTGGCATTTATGCAGAACAACAGTTTAGTGAAGGACAAAGATACAGCCCGCAGATTATTTGTTTGTGTGTTTATGATCAGAAGTTCAGATTAGGCCAAACAACAAACAAATGTTGTTATTAGAGGACAAATCTTTACTATTGAACTTCAGCTTGGTTCAGAATGCAGGGCTGATATTGACCCTGGACAGGGTGAGTGTGAATGGACCTGACAACTAAATAATGCTTGCATACAAAAACAAACTGCAAGCATCCCTAATGATAAGTGAGCATGAGAGTCTAATGCATTAGTTTGTTAATGACGTTAATTTATATGTCTGAAAATTCAAGTTTTTGTTGTCGTATATTAAACAAATACTCAATGCCACTTCCCTTTTTTAAACCAGAAAATAAATGTTCCCAAACCATAATTGCTTGAACTGTAAATTGCAGTTTTCAGTTGATAATAACAACTGAAGCAATTATGTGCTTTCAGATGACACACAACAGTAATGAACAGTTAAACAAGCAGACTGCTCTGTAAAACAAGTGCTGAGGACAAACAAACAACTTTAGGCACAACATCAATTCTTGTTATACCTCCAAACTGCCTCTTTTGACAGGATTGAGCACAAGTAGTTTCTTCAGCAGGTTTTCACAGTCTGTAGACATGTAGAAAGGAATACGGTACTTTCCCCTCAGGACCCTCTCCCTCAGCTCCTACACACCAAACATGGACAGACGGGTGGATAGATGGAAAAAAAGGGGAAAATATCAATGAAATTAAGCAACTTGGTTACTTAAATTTGGCAAACAGTTGCCTGTTTTCTCCTTCAGCAGACCTGGAGCAGCATATATGTCAGTCAGAGTTTTTTCCAGTGCAAATAAAAGTAAATATGAAAGCTAACAGAAGTAATGCTAAGATAGTTCCTAATGAATCCGTACTACTAGTAAGTGTAATAACAAACATTAAGGGTAGGCAGACCTTATAAAAAGTGAATGCTTTTTAAGAGATATTGTGATACCTGATGCTAAATACACTATAAATCTCATATATTACCAATTTGAGACTGAGGTGAAATGATATAGTTACTCTGGTAAACATCAGGTTATTGGTCCAAATGGGAACAGTAAGACTTGCGAACAGTCAAAACTCTGACTCATACTAGAGACTGAGGAAGGATTTTCATAATATTCAGTCATTTAACTGTGACATATCTGATTAAATTTACCATTAAAGTTACCATTAAATTTACTAGAATCTACATTTTTTTAACTAAAGTGATTAAAAAAAAAACATTGAATGGGCCAACTAGATGACTGAGCTATGCATTGACTCCTTAATGCATAGCTCAGTTATTTCTCCACCACCAACAACCCCTTTCACATTATTGTAGTCATTGGATCAATTATTAATGGAAAAGTATTGATCAGTTCAGTTTCTGAGAGACCACAGATCAATCTGTGCAGCCAAGTGTATAATTTCTGAACTTTTCCTCAACATGCTCAGTTTTCTTAAATGATGGATGAATTTCTAGAATCTTCTTTTTCTAAAGTTGGACGAATGACTTTCATCTTTAAATTGGTTTAGTAAATAACCTAGATTCAAGTTGATAAATACAAATATTCATACCAAGTTATAATGACTGATGATTATATTATACGAATAGAAAAACCTTGTTAAGATAAAAGAATCATCATTATTAATCTAAAAATATCATGAGGCATAATTAGTATTTATAAGGAAGGTTTTCCCTCATACTCTCTTTGGAAGACTTATCAGCTCAGTAAAACTTCAACCTTTGAGGAAAAGTTTGTGAGTGACCTCGCTCAAGCAACAAAACCAGCCAATTACAGCAGAGAGGTGAGAAAAAGCATTTCTCAGAAGCCTATCCAGTGTTGCTGACTTCCTATTTAAATGTGTGAAGAACAAATGAATAGTAAGGTCTTCACAGTTTTACACGCCAAACCAGTAGCTACCCAAAGTGCTCGTGATTTTAAGATTGTCTTCCAGAAAGGAGCTTCAGACAATGAGCACAATCATGGATTCAGTGTCACAGTTTTAATGATGGTAATAAAGTATCAATATATGTGATCATAAACTTTAATTCTCAGGCCCATGTTATTTCGTTTATATCATATTACACGTATCATGTTATGCAACTGCCTGTAAAAACGGCTTCCCCTCCTCAGACAGGGCATTGGTGTGTCTGCTGTCTGACTGTGCACACTGTATCCCTTGTGTTGGACCAAGCTGAACTTTAACCCTATTTAAAGCCTTAAGTTGAACTTTTGAACCAACTGCTGTGAACCGATTTAATCATGGTAATAAGTAGGGCTGATTAGAAGGTGCAAGGTCAACAGGTAGAGTAAACAACTTGAGTAAGACCATTTCAAAGTATTACATCCAAACATAGCCAGTAATTCATCCAAGCATCAAAACAAGCGCAAACCTTCAGGTTCTGCCCGTCAAAGGGCAGAGAGCCGCTGACCAGTGTGTAGAGGATGACCCCGAGACTCCAGACATCCACCTCTGGTCCATCGTACTTCTTACCCTGGAAAAGCTCAGGAGCAGCGTACGGCGGGGAGCCGCAGAAAGTGTCCAGCTTACTTCCCACCGTGAACTCATTACTGAAGCCAAAGTCGGCAATCTTAATGTTCATATCTGCATCTAACAACAGGTTCTCCGCCTGAGGAAAGGAATGATAGATGTCAACTGTCAGGGTATGAACTCGAACATAATATGAATGACTACAGAAAGATTTACCAAGACGGACATGCATGTATACTTCTCACAAAGAGTCAGGTAACAGAAAGCCTTCAGGAAAAAAATAAGTGGAAGTCTCACCTTAAGGTCCCTGTGTACTATCCTCCTCTGGTGACAATACTGCACTGCAGACACAATCTGGAAAACACACACACACACACACACACATTTTATATGATGCTTTAAGTATTTTATAAGATATAACCAAGGTTATTGGTGCCATCTGTGTTCACTTTGTCATATTTCGGGCTGTAATATGTCTAAATCCAAAGTCACTGGTATCCTATGACGCAGTCAGCAGTTGTGACAGTTGGCAGCAAAATTTCATCAATATATGCAACAGCTTCAGATGACACACTGTTTTCCTGACAGATGCCAAACACCCACCAGCTCTGCATTAAAGTACCACAGAAACACTTTACCTTTGTGTGCAGATCTCTCTGTACTGTGACACACAAAGAGACACACACTTCCTCTGAGTCATCCCAGTCCATCAATGAGAAATCTTAAATAACAGCACAGATGTAAAAGAACTGGTATATAAGATGTTTGCTTCCATTACTGTTTTCAAAATGAAAAAGATAAATGAAAAGGTGTCAGCGCTATCAAATATAATGTAAAAGTCCACATTAGAGGGGCTCCTGCAAATTACTATAGACTCATTGCTATTCTTGCAGCACCACTAGGTGTCAGAGCAGCATCTTAAAGGATCTCACACCCCCTGTTCTTCCAGGCCAAACTATCAGAGCTTCATCTTTCCTCTGCAGTCAATGACGAAGCCTGATCATGGTGCATGCAGTCCTCCCTCAGAAAACAGTGAAGGAATGACGACAGATGAACGAGGTTGATGATGACTCACCTGTCTGAACTTGGCCCTGGCTTCCTTCTCTTTCATTCTGCCGTGAGCAACAAGATAGTCAAATACTTCTCCTGGAGAGCAGAAAGGACAACCACCTTTATTAATCAATTCACAAATTTCACTGATCTTCACCATGAGCAGAGATCATTTTTTTCATCCTTTCTTTGAGCTGTTCACATTGGAGATAATTACAGGTTAAAAATCAATCTTCAATTGTTAGTTATTGCAATAAAGTTAGCTTAATCTGATACACTTTTGCTGTATACATACTCAACAGTTTCTGTCTGTGTGTATGCTGATTGAGAGGCTCTAAAACAAACACTGTAGAAAGAAAAACTAAACTAGAACAAATGTCTCTCATTTCGTGGTTATGCATTTATGCTTCACTCACCACCGCTAGCATATTCCATCACCAAATAAAGTGTCTTCTCCGTTTCAATCACCTCGAACAGTTTCACTGAAGGAGACAAAAGCGACAATGTTGGTTGAATTTAATGAGAACTCTCATAACATTCTTTATTAACAAAAGTCCCCTCATAAAGTCGGTGTAAACTTCGGATTTTTGGTCATAAGTGTCAAAAAATTTTGCAAGTATCTTACTCTGCTGCACTAATGCTAAGATCATCAAACTTGAGTGAAGCACAATCCCAAATCAGAGATCTACTTCTTGAAACGAGAGTAAAAAAATATTCTTGCAGTGTGTTTGTTTGACACGTAGTACTAATCTAAATTTAATAAAATATTACTGCCAAGCTGTCATAAAACTCCTGCAGGCACCTGTTTGAACTTACCTATATTTGGATGATTCAGTATCTTCATTATTCGGACTTCCCTGAAGAGCTGTGGAGACACGAAAGAACATCAATTGCATTAAAGATCAGCAGTGGAGGGAGAATAAATCAGAAAATGTTATTAAGCTCTGATTAGGGAGCTGGGCAAAGGAAATTGAACCACGATAAACTCTGAAGCACCAATGTGAATCACCACCTGGAGTTATATTACGTTTTACAGGATCATGAGAAAATGAGAGGATCACAGGCCTACTGTACAGAGTAAAGCATTATAACTGGTGCAGCACTGAAGCACTAAACCCTGCCCTGCACAGATAAGGACCAGAATTACAACTCCACTGACATGCAGCAGCCCAGCCAGCTAGCCGCTCAGCCATTCAAACACAGTCAGCAGCATGACACAGCCTGCCACTGCAGAGGAGTTGTAGACAAGCTTACAGTCAGTCAGGCATCTGGTGTCTGAAATAATGATATAAGCATGAGCATGCAGGGAAGAGCAGCTAATACATGGTGAAACTTTCCTTTCTCTAGAAAATAAGGAGGGCTGAATCTGAGCTCCTTTATAAGGCTTCCTTTGAACATTTTTTTAGACAAAAGAAGGAACTTTTTTTGAGCACTCTTAAAAGCCTCAAACATCTTATAGTCTTTTCTCTAAGGAGAGTGTTCAGATCATTTTAACTCCTCTGTCTCAGTATGAATGTTTATGTCAGATGAGCTCTTGCAGCCACTTAGAGGTGCTGTTGAATCATTTACATCCTGCTGGTTCCCGGCCGTGCTGAGGCTGTGTTTGAGTGTTAAATTTCAACACTCACTCAACTAGGATTATGCATCTACAGCTACCTGAGACCTAACACAGATTTTGACATTTGCTGACTTTTGCTTTGTGGGAGAAAAAAACGTCCTGAGTGATGCTTTTATCTCCTGTGTGTCTGAAAACTGAGGTAACTGACTTCACTCGTAATCATTGAACGCTAATCGAAGATGAAGCTGAACCACATGCATAATTTTGTGTATATTATTATGTGCGTGCAACTTTTCTGATGTCCTTGTGGGCCTTACATAAGTGCTGTGATAGTCCATGTTTCTAGGTCATCAAACACAGCCATCAGACCAGTGTGAGCAGGCCTGACTCTGAGGGGCTGCTCTGCTGAAATCTGGTTGGTTTAACAACATGCAGGTACACTCTCCGTGTCTCTAATTCCTGACTCTGTTCTCTGTCTCTACTTGCTCTGCAGCTGCTCTTATTTCTTTCTGACACCTCTCATCTCATTAGACTCAGCACATACAGAACACGGGGAGCTGCTGCAGATGGCTGAGAGAATAAAGCCTGTAATGTTATTCAGATCTTAAAATAAATCAACCAAAGACAAGTTGTAACAAAACTTTGCATCCAAAATCTGATAGAGGTTATTCCTCTAGGCCAGAAACATATCAGGGAGCCAGAGTGTTGCACTGGGTAACATCTCTCTTCAATATAATAAACATAGGTGCTGCTGATTATTTCAATTCAATCCCACACACGCTGTCCTACAGCTGTACGAGCTGCCTGGAGCTCTAAATATGTATTATGTAACATGTATGTATGTATTAATCCACCCCTGAAAATAGTCAACTGCAAATGCACAGCAGACTCATATGTAGATTGCAAAAATGGAGCCTCAATTTGATCTTTAAAAAAGGAATCTAACTCATAATAATAGATTTACAGTGTTATGGGAGCAGACATTAAAGATTTGTTTAGCTGTTTTTTAACAATATTGATAAATGAAAAGATGCACAAAAAATACGTATCTGCTGACTTTTTTGAAACCTGATATCTTCCCTGTTAAATGGATATTCATTTGTTTAGCTTTCAGTTTCAGTTTCAGTTTCTCATCATTTTTGGCCATAAAAAAGATCAACAATTCCTCCATGCTACAATGGCGAGCTTCTCGTGTGTGGCAAACCCTGCTCCATATTCATAAGCTGCTGTGTTGGCCTGAAAGGCCCCCCCTGGAAACAAAGTCAATTAGAGTGGAAACACACTGACACAATAACCAAAAGATGTCCTGCGGTACACTAGAATAAACACAGAAGATTTACACTTCGGTTTGCATGTGTTCAGGCCTGTGCTTTAATATGTGACGCATCTGTCGAGACAGAACCTCTTTATTATTCTGAATGAGTGAGGGGCTTTATTATCTCTGACTCTTTCTGCTGCTTCCCTGCCTGTCTCTCTCTCTCACTCTTGTTTACGTCATTGCCCCAAAGCCCCTCACATGGGAAGCATGCATGCAGCCACTTGGAAACAAAAATTAGAACAAGTCTGAGAAGAGCTGTGGAAAAACAGTAACAGCAGACACAGCACTTGTCAGTAAAAACTCAGACAGATAATGAGAGTGAAATGTGTCATCCAGAATTGTTTTCTTATCAATAATATCTACATGCGCGGGAAAAAGGGGTCCCAGTGTAACACTGAGTAGGGACTTTAAAAGGAAATTACTCTGAGGTAAAATCACCTTCCTTAAATTCAATCAAAATGGCTGATGAAGAGGATAAACTGAGGTTATGATTGTAGGAAGTTATTAGAAGAATAGGTACACAAACAAACTGTGCATCACAAACATGAAAACACACAGTCTCCAATGTGCCTGAATCTCTGTAGTCTGTGCCAGTGACCTACTTCCAGTCACCCAGGGGCGCCCCGACTCCCAAACTAGCCTTAATTACAGCAGAGTCCCCATGTAGAAGGAGCAGAGCAGCAGATATCAGACTGGGAACACATACAGGAACTGGCTACACTATTTCAGTCACAGCAGCACAGCTGCGCATTCAACATGGAGATTATTGATACAGGCTGAGTGGTCTGAAAGTCCTTATCATTCCAATGAGAGTGTGTGTGTTTGTGTGTGCATGTGTGCAAATCGTAAATCAAAACCAAAAATCAGTAAATAACCACTGCTCACTGCTTGTCAAAGAAAGACAAAGAGAGACAAAAAGACAAACAAAAAGGCTGACTGAGGGATCCAAAGTGCCGCTGACATTTAGACAAACTGTCCTGTCCTCGACTCCTGAGCGGCTGAAAATAACCTCAACAAGGAAAGACACGTCCCTGGGTCTCTATCTGCTTCAACACACACATGCAACCTTTTATTCATGATACGGGGCACAGAGGCAGCAGGGTCAACTTTTTAACTCTCACTAAAAGTCAGAAAACAGATTGAAAACATTTATGCATGAACACGTAATTCTACAGCTAAGCAGCCCTGACATTTGATTTGTTTATGAATCATCTCAGACTACGGTGCTGCCCGTCCAATCAGATTCC
The DNA here is from genome assembly GCA_008086565.1 of Thalassoma bifasciatum. Lineage (NCBI taxonomy): Eukaryota > Metazoa > Chordata > Actinopteri > Labriformes > Labridae > Thalassoma > Thalassoma bifasciatum. The sequence goes on along the minus strand of RPOG01000046.1, from coordinate 146,983 downwards.
ACTCATCTGAACAAGACCACAGCTCCTCAGGCCCAGAGGCTCATTGACTAATGCAGAGTGGCAGGCGCAAGACAGATGTAAACAACAGCCATTAAGAGAGCATGACCCTGTGGTGGGCTTTTTGTGACTGGCAGTAAAAACACAAATACAGTGAAGTTATGTTTGTCTGAGTGCTTAATTGACATAGTAAAACTTAAAGGTAAAATTCTGCATTCACTTTCTGCTGCCTGTTTTCAGTCACAAATCAACAGCTGCATCTTTTTCAATTCAAATGAGAGTCACATTTAGAAGACTGCTTTAATCTAACACATTTATCACCACTAGTCAATCAAGCAAATCTTTAATATTTGATAGTTAGCACTTTAACAGAAACAATGACTAAAAATGAGTCTTATTTACCGATTAGGAGGAGTCAGAGAGGGGTGGGATGATGGGATGAGAGCAGTGTTAGCTCAGCGCAAGAGGGGATTAAACCAGAGTCCTATTTTGGGGCTAAAATGCCGAAAAACCATGACAACGTCAACATCCCTGACCACAGATGACATGTGATGCATTTCCTGTGGCAGATCTAAGGAGCTGCTTTGGATGCTCAGCTGACCTCATTTCCTGTTACACCGAAACCGCCACAAAGTCACAACAGAGAGCGCCAGTGGGCCGTAAAGGAACAGACAAAGGCTTCATTCTATCCTCATGACTAATTTTGGACTCTGTTCACCTCTTTTTAAAATCAAATGAACAAGGGAAACACAAGTTTGATTAAGATTAGCCAAAGAAAGATGGTAGCAAAATATTGGATGTTCAAACGACTGTATCTCTGCATTAGGAATCACACTTTAATTCCCACATCCGGCAAGTAAGAGGATGCTTGCTATTGCAGAAATCAGCAAATTAATGGTGATAATAAGCACAGGAATTCATGCTTATGTGTGAAATGTTGCCAAAAACTATGACTGAAACACTAAAAAAAAAAAGTGTAACAAGTTTCTGCCAGCTGGAGCCTCCAGCATAAACCAAAGGATCTCCTGTCGGTGTTTGTATGTGTCATACAGGCTTTTGTGTGTGTGTGTGTGTATGTATGTGTGTGTGTGTCTGTATAGGATCTGCCAGATCCCTGGCTGTGCCTACAGAGCCAGATGGTGTGCCTGCAGCCTGGCTCCTCTGAGACCATAAAAAGAGAGATCAGTGGCATTTTGACAGGCTAACATGAAAGAGCGGACGTTTACAGCACTGCAGCCAGATCAACTTGACTCACACACACTGATAAACAAAGAGGATCGCTCACAAAAAAGCAAAACACTGAGGCTTGTTTGCTTGGCTCAATTCTTCCCCAGGTTCAGCCTCAGCCCAAAATATCTAATCAACTCCGAGAGAGAGCTGGAGCAGGAGACAAGGTCAGCTAGGACACCTCCAGTGAGTCCTTCAACCTCTGATGTCCAAGTATGCAAAAGCATGGGTCATGATTTCATTTATGATTCATCAATCATACCCATCTGTTGTTTTCATCTGGCCTGAGATAAATCCTTTCCCGCTACTGATCCATGTTAGCATCAGGGATGTGCATGATTAGTCAACAAAATGATAAAACTTCAAGACCCCTCTGGTGGGGAACAGAATTACTGATGAGTTAAATAAATTATTAATGCATTTATTGTTAAAGGCTTGAGATACTTGAGTTGTGTTTAACCCCTTATGCCCTACCACACCAAGTCTACCAGAGCATATCTTTACTGTTTTATATGCTGCAGTGCCTTTTTTCTTTGCATAACAACCTTGGCTGTATATAAATTCAACCCTTATATCCCAAACTTTAATATAATTTATAGACTCTTGTGTCTATAATGTCCAGAATAGCTAAAGCTGCTAAAAAAGTGCAACAAACCATAGAAAATTTCCATTCTACATGTTTTTCTAAACACAGATATGTCATGTCCCTATCATTCGAAAATTTAGAAAAGGTGATGATTCGTTATGAATGTAGGAGGCGTGTGAACAGCTGTGGTCTGGATTGTATGATGTGTTTGTTTGTTCATGGTCACATTTGTAGCAAGCTAAGAGAATCATTCTCACATAAATTTTAAATAGATTTTTATTAGACGCCAGCTCAGAAAGCTTCCATCTAACCCCAGTTATTACAAAAAGTATTTAGGGCGCAAGATTTGTCATTTTACTTGGCCACTTATCTTCATATGACAGTAATACGTCGATTTTAAATGGAGAAAACAAGAGAAAACACTGGAAAACGCTGAGATAATTCAGTGTTAGTGATATAAAAGGCATGTTAATTGTTTTTATACCGTAAATGTACATTTTTGTTTTACTATAGAAAAATACTGGTATCAGAATCGAGAACTGATACAAGCTAGAATCAGAATCAACAAAACTGAAATGACATAAAACCCAGAGCACAGCATAGTTTGGCTGCATTATACATTAGAAAAATGAGGCAAAGTGGTGTGGAGGCTGTGTCTGGTTAAACTGGGATGTAACTTTTGATTTGAGCAATGCACAACCAGAAAAAACATGTAAACCTGAAAAGAGGACCAAAAGTAAATGGTGTTAGCACTATTGGCATACTAGAGAATCATGACTGGTTCTAACTCAAAGAGCTTTCATCAGGGTGTTTAGTTATCAACATTACGAGGCCAGAAAGCTGAAACTACATCCACATTTTTGAGGGTTTTGTAGCTCTAAACCAAGTCAATTACACCAAATATGTATATTTATTCAAATGGTGAGCATATTTGTCACGAGTGATAATCAATTTCTCTTCAAATGAGCTGTATAGATCACCCTGATAAGCTCTTTTTAAATGGATTTTAGAGGGAAAGTAATCCAGAAGTCTTGATGCCTTAATGAATTCTAAAAGTACCAATGGTCAGATTTTCCTTCTGGTTCCCATGGGTGCAGCTGTCTGATGTGAACAAAGTGGGCAGAGAAGCCCTTGAGGGACAAAATTAAGTTCACGCTAAGACATTCTACATGATGATGGCCCAATGCAAAAAAGCAAAGGAAAAAAAACAGAGAAAAATATATAAAATCTATTGATATAAGTTAGATATTTCAAATTGTAAAATGAAAGTTAAATATTTGTGCAGCATGATTATTAGAGGGTGAAGATGATCCACAGTACTTCTAAAGGTTCCCAGTTCTTTGCCCCTCTTCCCATAACTTTTTACTCAAACCATAAACTCATAGAAATCACTGCCATCAGCTTACATGAAGTGGTTACATCACTCCAACCCCTAAACACCGGGAATGAAAACCACTGACTGACAGTGGTGATGTTTGTTTTCTCCTTGAGGTCACATGAGTAACCAGGAAAAACTGTGTAAAGGTTGATGTTGGCTTTAATGCATCCATCGCAGAGCATTTACAAGGATAGGGTAGGACACTCTGAGTCAATGAGACTATCGATTCAATCCAGGAGACGACTGCTGCATTATAAGACAAGCTTCTGCATTGCAGATGGCACTTATGTCTACCATTACAGCAATCTATAGAACAGAGGAAAGGATGTCAAAATATAACCATGTACACAGAGACAGACTTCCCCCTATGTTCAAATACAGATACAAAAGCTCACCACATCTAACATATAACACATACAGCAAGTTTGGGGAGCAGGAATGGTTTAACACCAACTTAATCCTTTAAGAGAGTCAAAAAAACATATTCACACTCTCAGGTCTACTGCAGCTGACATCTGAAAGACCCACTGAATAATTGATCACTGAGATTCTGATTGGTCCAGAGTCTCACATGATATGTCTGTTCTGCCCATCACTAGGCAGCGGACAACCTGACCCACGGGTGTGTAACCACTCATGACCTAGACGAGACCCAAAACGATGAAGTCAGAGTCAGTTAATATATAGACTCTAAAGCTGCAAACACACACAGATACTCTGGGTGTTCATTACTGGGTTTTGTGTGTAAGTGAGTGTACAGATTAAAAACCTCACAACAGTCTGCTTAACAAAAGAGCATGCACAATGAAATTTATCACAGTCAGATTAGAGGAGTCTGGGACTCGTGAAGAGCTTGAAATTCTTGCAGCGTCTCAGCACTGATTGGCTGATGAAGTGCCGTCGGATCCCATTAAGATCCACGCAAATTACAGATGAGGAGGACAATGCTTGAAACTCAAAACACTGTGAATGACTGGACAGGCCAAAACTGTTTTGTTTTACAAATTTACGAGTAGGATGACACTGAGAACCTGATCAACTATTCATTTCCTCTTTTAAATTAGACACTTAATGACCGCCACAGTCTTCTCCTCCTGCACAAACAAACCTTGATCATTTTCCTCTGCCAATAATAAAGACGTCCAGAGTCTTATAAGGCACCTATAAATAGCTATGTAAAAAGAAAATCTCAGAACTAAAACCAACCCTGAGTAAAAACAGAGCATATATTGCCAATTAGATCTTTTTTTTTCAATACTGTGAGGGTGTGCATTTTGATTATCTCAGTGGCACCTTACTCATCAATGATAGATAATGTCCACATACATGTTGGGAGTTTTCTTGAGTAAGAAAAAAAGGGAAGAACAATCTCTGCAAGTCTGACTTCACTTCAGCTAGGCACAAATTCGTTTCACAGTTATGAATGCAATGTTAAAGACAAAGTGCTAAAAATTGCAGTTCAGCAGTGGTTCAATTGAAACTGGCTTCATATGTACTGAGATGCACACGCATCTGAATATACCGCACAGTCGTGATTTCTTCTCTATAATTCCAGTTGTTCAGAGGATATTAAGATTATTAGTACTCAACTGGAGACACCACTGACTTGCCAGATGGGGACCGTAGCTGTTAGCATCAAGGCTTGCCTGAACTTCACCTCTTAAGCTCATGCTAGCTCAACCAGTGAGGCTGATTTCAGCATTTGCAGTATGGCTCCTCTGAATGATAGGTTTCAAAGCTACACTTCAGAAAAAGTTGGTTTACATCCCTACAACAAAAAAAACTGGGGCAAAAAAGGGTACATGTTTAACCATGGGCTCTTTGTTGTTACATTCCTCATTTCCAGTGGCTCTCACTCCCACTCAGACCAACATGTGATGACAGATAATTTGTGGAATAAGTGTTTTCATTTTGCTGTTGGGGCTGCTGGAGATGAAATATTATCTTCTCACCCTAGCAGCTTTCGGAGAGTCAGAGGCCAAGAGATCCATTAAGACATTAACTGTTTATGTAGGTGTGGTGGTTTTAAATGCTACATTATCATAAAAAGGCATCAGGACACTAGCTTATCTATTTCTTCATCTTTACATAACAAAAATAAATCCAAATAAAAGGGCAGTGAGTGATACTGTGATAGTGTCATGACTTTGAATAAATTCTTGTCACCTACACACTGAGGATATTTTCACACTTTCAGTAGGTAAATCTTGCTCATACTGAATCAGCAACTGTTTCCCATACACGTGGTTTTATCTACCTTGAGGATATGAGTTCATGCATGTGTGCGAGCGATTCATCAGCAGAAAGAGCTGGATTTGGCGTCAGTAATCACGAAACAGTCCTTAACCCTTTGTTGTAATTGGTTATGACTGCAACAAAAGGGTAAGTGACAAACAGGCAGGCAGGCAGGAGTATTTATAGCCGCTCTAACCAGAAACCAACAGAGAGTCAGGAGTACGGTGGAATAAGAGGGGGGCTGGAGTTTAAACAAGCCTTGTGGTCTCTCCTGACTACATCTGATTACATTATGTAAAATTGCACATCCTGAGTTCAAAGAGCAAAGAAACAGAGCAGCAAGGACTCAGAAATGACTAATGGAAAAGACGTGAGCACTGTAACATGAGACATTAGTGTTACCAGGAGGCCATAAAAACACACAAACACTCACCTTCTGTAGACTGGTGGGATTCAGCTGAGTTTTGTCTATGATCTTCACTGCCACCTACAGAGAGATAAAGAGTAACAGAAACATAAAATTAAAACGGTGGAGAAGGAAGTGTGGGGATAAAAAATAACCAAGATGCCTAAAATAATTCTAGCTTTGTTTCTATGTTTTGCTTGAACAGTGAAAGCTTGTGTGGAAACGAACTATCCTCATTATTTCACTTCTGTGCTCTGAGGCAGCATTGTCAAAACATGTCACAGCTGGATCCGTGCGCTCACTCTAAACACACCTAAAGGCTCTTTTATTCAGCAATTTGTAAAAAGATGGAGTTCTTACTGGGGGATGTAAGAGAAGATAAAAATACACATCTGTTTGTGCGGACAAATAAAAAATAGCCCATGACAAACACACAGAAAAGAGCATGGCTTTCTTTATGCAAACGCATCCACATACAACCTCAAACAGCTTCTTTAAGGCCTGTTCAGTTCAGTCCAGTTCAGATTTTATTTTTCTAGTAAAGGAAATTTGGTTTAGGGCAGTGAACACAAAAGACTCAACAGATAAAAGACACAGGACAGTGCAACACAACCTGTTAAAAAACAACCAAGAAATACATAGAAATACTGTCGCTGTTCATTTAAAAAGGTATGGTACAAACAGGTTAAAACAATATAAAGTGCAATAGCTCTGCTTGAAAGTCCAGTCAAGGGTTTAAAGAAGATTAAGAGCATTTATTGCACAAGGAACATGAGAGAATTTGTATCTGTTTGTCTTAGCCCTGGGCAGCCGGTACCTCTGACCTGAGGGAAGAAGAACAATTTCTTTTAAGAGAGGATGGTCAGAGCTGGACAAGAAAGACTCCGCTTTCCTAACAACTCGCCGTTTCCAGATTTCTGAAAACGAAAGCTGCTGAACACCAATGATTTTGCTGGCTGTGTTTATGATACCAAAAATATTATTTTTGTTCTGCACAGAAAGGTTACTATACCATGTGATAAAATTGATTCAAGAAATGAGCGGTAGAATAAAACCATCAGTGTCTCCTACACGCTAAAAGTGTTCATTCTGCACAGAAAGTAGAGTCTCTGGAGGCCTTTCTTATGGATTGCCTTTGTCTTTGTGTCATGATTTAAGTTTCTGTCGATTACAGTGCCCAGGTATGTATATCAACACCAACACGCCACAGACATCATAGGTGGAGTGTCTGAGTGGGAGATTTTACAGAAATCAATCACAATCTCTTTGTTTTTATGACATTTATCATTGAAAGTGGTGGTCACACCATTCAACACAGTCATTTACAACAGGGCCGTGACTGACCTCCCTATCCTGGAACAGATTGATTAAAACAGTATCATTTGCATACAAAATAAACAATAAATGGGACAGGACACACCCCTTAGATCCAGTAAAAATTTCCAAGAACACTGGATCTGTTCTATCCACGAGTGGCAGGGATAAAACAAACACCGAGCCACAGCCAACAAAGTCTAAGTAATGATAAAGAATAAAAGTTCCATACTCAGAACTGTGTGACAAGCAGTGAGATATATAAATCAGGTTGTTTCTGGTCCATTATACACTGACGGTATGAGAAAACAGATGAAAAGACAAACAAAAAAACACCACTGCTGGTGGTTGCAACTGCGCAGCGCCATGCAGCCATTCCTTCAAATGTCTGAGTATTCGTGCAGGAGCATTTGACTCTGCATATAGGTAATGAACTCTTTGGCCTTGGCAGGTTTTGTTTTGCAGCACTCTGAACCATCCATCTCAATAATCACCCCAAAGTGCTCGCTGAAACAGACCTGTTCCCATCAGCAGATTTCAGAAAGAGACAGGCTGAGCTGTACTGCAAACTCGCCAGAAAGAAGAGCAACATTATGCTGATTAGTGATCGACAGGGCAGTGTTACAACATTATGTTATGATGCTGTCACAATGCATTTGGCCTTTTGTAGCAGCACAACATAATCTACTGATAATTATGAACACAACAGTAACTCTAATCCAGTTGATTTAAATGCTTAGCACAGATGCTTGTTTGAGCTAAGTTTGCATCTGCAGACCATTTCATTATGTTTAAAAGGGGCTAGAAGACACTACAGTCCATGTACAGACCTTGCCTTGCTAAGCATTTCAAAACTATCGAAATGTGTTTGATAAAGTTAAACAAAGATCAAGTTGTCCTTTCTGTTTGCAAAATATTCTATCTGCTTTTTTTCATTTTGTTTTGGTATTATATGGTTGAACCAATGTACCTCAATTTAAAATTGAGATCTGTAACATTTGTTGTCATTGAGTCAATTTTATTATGTAAATTGAGGGCAGAAAAAGCAGTTTTGGCCCCAAATCTTGAACTTAAGGAACATGACAAATCATTATCAGTTCACGGCCTCTCTGTGCACAGCCACCAGATATTCAAAGCCAGTCAAGACTTGTGGTTGCATTTGTAGGAATAACAATATCTTATTTAGCTACTGTTTGACAAGAGCTAACTCAGCATCAAACCCTTCTCAATATGATAAACATTACAAATAGTCTCTGCAGAGAAGAGACGTGACAGACTACTCTTTAGTATTAATAATGCTTTCCAAGAGTTTATTCCTATTTATAACAGCAGAATTACTATGACTGTCCTCAAAAGAGTTTAATAAACTTGCTTCAGTGGATGCAGACACAGGCTCTTCTCCAAAGCAGTTTCCTCTGAGAGAAATCACAAAGCAAATGCTGAGTCACAGTGGAGGAAGTACAGGTTATATACCTTGAGCACTGTTTCTTCAAGGCTTAAACATAAGTTGGGACACTGAAATTCACCAAATCCCAAAAATATGACTGTAAAAACAAAAGAGAGTCTATCAGGGAGAAGAAAGATCAGAGAGAGTGACTGCAGAGAGGCTCCATGTTTGTACACACATGCAGCACGCAGGTGGTGTCTATTTGCAGCTTGCGTTAGGTGGGCAGGTGCACAGACAGACCTCACTCCCTTCCTCTGCTTCCTTCTGTCATGGACAACACTCAGGTGGAGGCATGAGTGTGTCGATTTATGCCTGCAGGTGTTTGAGCTGGCCTGACCTATCACTCTATTGTTCCCTTTTCCACAATTCCCTCTGCATGAGTCAGATATTCATTACATTTCCTCACAGCGCGTTGTGCCAATATTTGCCTTTTTTAGCCTCTGATTGAGAGATTAGACGAATTGCATCACATCACATGCTCATGTTTGTGTGCTCTTTCTAATGGACATGAGGGCGAATTATTCAGCCCCACAGTGACAGAAGGGCAACGTGCATCACGGTTAATTATTCAGTGCAGTGGTAACACATGGCCCATATGCTCTTCCCTGTATGCAGGTCTTGTGATCCTGCCTACGTGTAAGCATTCAGATAGAGGACATGAAGAGGAAACTTAGTCAACGCAGAATTTGAGTGCTGATGACTTTTCCATGTGTTCCTCTATACTGTTCCTCTATAAAGCATTCAATAAAAGCATTCACTTTGATATCCCTCTGTGTGCTTTGAAAACAACAGGGTCATGATCTCTATGTGGTGAAGGGAGTGACTGTTGCTGATTCGGTCATATCTCAAATACAGAAGAGTTACTAATAGGGCTGTGTAAACATATGCCAAGTCATTGTTATTGCATGAGTGTTTGCAAAACATATCGTGAAATAAAAACACAATGCAAAAAGCTGACCTTATGTATGTTCATGTAGTCTTAAAGCTTGTGCAAGTGATGTCTCTTCACTCAGTGTACATCCAATCGGATGAATTGTCCATGCTCCATCACACCCTCTGATGTAGTCAAATTAAGGTCAAGCTAGCTATTAGCTCCCCTCAGATAAATAGCAGCCAGTGTGTTGAAGATAAATATATATGTCTCTTGGATTTATTTTGGATTCAGGAAGAATAAGATACTGTAAAACATGCTCAGCAGATAGACAGAAATGATGAGTTAGGGCTCATATTGATGTTTCTTGAGGCTGTGCGGCTTATGCAATAGTGACATGATGATCTTTTCTTCTTATCTCCTCCTCCTATTTTTGGCTGTTCTGTGAAGACTTTGCTATATTATTGCATTAAGTTGTGGTTATAGTTTTTCCTCGTGTGTGTTATTTCAGAACAGATTACCCCAAGGGGGTAGACAAAGTGCCTCTCTCAGTCAAGTTATTTATGTTTTCATATTGCTGTGATACATGATTTGCTAATTGCACAGACACAGGAAATCTGGAAAACAATTTCATTTCTATACTTAAAGTTTGAAAGAAACATCAAACTGAAAATGAAAAACGAAAATCTGGAGGGAAATTAGGATACAGTGCAAGCAAGGCGGTTATAACATTCTTAATAATTATTAACTAAAAACATCGAGTGTAACTTGCTCTCCCACAACAGCTACTGGAATGTATTTTCTGTTTGGATGACTTACAGCCTAAAACCAAACAATGTAATATCTTAACACCATTGGAGCCTCCAAAGCCTTAGCACGACAATTAAGGAAACTTGCAACCATAGAAAAAAGGAGTAAATAGGTCTGTATGTTTTCTCTTTATCAGCCTTAAACAGCTCCCTACTCTTTTGCTCATTTCTTCAATGTTTTAAGTTTCCTTGCATAGACTAACTATTAAAATACAGAACACATCTTCACATTCACAAATTTGCTGGTTAATGGCTTCTTGTCTGATTTTTTGATCAGCTTTGGATCTATATGTTCCTCCTTAACTACATTTATTCTTTGCACTCCACATAAAAGGACAAAGAAGTACTGCCAAACAATTCAAAGGGAGAGAGAAATCAGTAAATGTATCACTCAGTTCACTCAAATTAGTCAAAGTTTCTTACAAGGCATGAAAAACATCTTCATTCTAGCTCTTTAGCTGTAAGATAATCAGAGGAAAATCTCAACTGTGAAGACTTTGTTCGACTTGCTTTGCCTTTTCATGACATAAACTTGAATTACAATAGACACGAAAGGAATTGTTCGATATTTTCTAATCATTTGATTCAGAATGACTGATAACCATAATGCCTGTTAATGTGTTAGCTAATTTTAGAGATAAATTGCAGCTGGGCCCTTTTATTCTGTTTTATATCGTATTACAAACGCATGACGAATCAAGGATAGCAAATACTGGTTGTCGGATTTTTCTCTTTGACCCACTGTAAAACAAAAAACTTTTTGCATTCCTGCAATATGTATTAAAGTTTAATTGAAAATACAAATTCTGCAAACAAGTTTTAAAAAGCCTTTAGAAGAAGACACAATAGGGAAATTTCTACACACTAAACAAGCAGTGAATAATAAAGTATTACCTCCCTTCCCCTGTGGGTAAGTGCAGGCATAAAGATGAGGCAAATATTTCCCTAAGTTTAGCTTAGCATACGCCTGTGTGTATATTTCTGTATGTGTGTGTCCTCATCCTGAAGTTACCCTCCTCAGCTGTCAGAGGACACTCTGTGGAGAGGACAGCCTTTTTTCTCCAAACTACTCTTTCTGATTTTCTGTTTCAGAGAAATCTTTGCTGGTTCCAGTCTGGCTAGGCTGAAGCTAAGATAACGTCGGTTTCACTGGGTTGTGTTCTTTCCACCTGTTCTCTCCTCAATCTGATACCTGACTTTGCATTCTGATGAGCCAGCAAATGTGCTGACCTTCTCAGCACACAGTGGGTTGCATAGTCAATGTGCCTGTTTAGCATTAGCATGAAAGGATGCAGAATGGATCAAACTGTAACTGGTTTGACCTGGAGGAATATTCAAAACCTCAATTGTATGTTATGATCGCTATGATGAAACTCCAAAGAGGATAGGTCACAGGCGGTCATGAAAGGTTATGTGAGGTTGATCAGTAAGGGCCACACAGCTGAGTGAAGGACAGAGAACAGATCAGAGGCTGCTGTTTTCTCCTCAGGGAAACAGCAGCTTTAATTACTGACACACCAAAGCAGTTTGTCCATCACCCTGACAGGTCAGCAGCGCATGACTGTGTGTGGGAGAGGTGGACAAAGAGAGCCAGAACTGACAACAGGACTAACAATAGATCGAACAATATCAAGGAGAAATTTGCATGACAGGACGGCATTTATTTCCAGGCAACAAAGCTTTAAAAGTGGGAGAGTTGGTAAATAAATTTTCCCCCCTGTCATTTCTCTGATGGATGCTTAAGTATTAAAACAATTGGAAATGTAAGTTGAGATGAGCACATGACCTGAGGTAAACTCAAATGTGATCAAAGTCATTTCTGCTGCTTGAATTTAAAAAAGTGATGTTCTGGTGTAGTGTTGGATCAATCTATGTAATAACCAGGAAAAGAACAACTGCAATAACCAATAATGAAAGTACAAGTGGGCTGTGAAAACTGACCTGTAAACAACAAGTAGTGTTGTTCTCAAAACCACACTATCCATGACTAAGACTTGCCTGAGACCAGAATGCACAAAAACCAAGACTTTTGACTTTCAAAGCGCAAAATGCTAAATTTTTCAAATCTCAACTAACCTTTTAACCAGATTATTGCAAAAACAGAAATACTTTTATCTATCACAAGCTAGTGATAAGTCCAGCATTACTCCAAATGAAAATAGGATGTTTATTTATCAGGTGAATGAGGAAAAAAGTAAGTGTTCAGAGGTATTTCTGACTAGAAACAATTTGGACTGATGTCTGAGTTTTTGCAGGTGTCTGACACATAAGACACTGGAAAAGATTTCCAAAGAGGCAGAACAATCAGTGTGTTGACGGTAAGGGTTTTAAGTCAAATTAAAACATAAGTTAGTCAGTAATAATTTGACGGAAAATTAATTACTGAATAATTATCACATGAATGACGTTGAGGAATAACAGATAAGCGCTGGTCTCAACCATCATGATAGACAATACTAAGTCTGAGACTGAGACAAGACTGAGTAAAAATGCTCTTGAGTCCAGGACAAGACCAAAATCTACAAAATGTGATCTAAAGACCAAGACCAGTCAAGTAGTACAACACTGGCCGCAAGAGATGTGTGTGTTTAGTCAACTAAACAATTAAAGTAATTTTCTGAGCACTAGAATTACTAATTGATTAAGCACACTATTAATATTTCTATTATTGTTGACCTGATATACCTGTCATATTGTGTCTAAGCTGTGGAGCTACAGGCCTCAACAAGGATGTGGCTGTTTCAGGTTAAACTGTCAGTGATCCACGTGACCAGAGCAAAACACAGCTAGAACAGTCATGTGCACAATGATCTGCAAGAAAGACTAAAGGCAGGTGGTGCTAGCTCTGCTTACTTTAGGCAAACCAAGCAAACCAATTGGACATTGCCTACTACTCTGGGATCTAGTGTTTTGTCGTATTATGACCGTTGTCCTACTTTTATTCTGGTCCACTGTTAAAAACATACATATGTATATTTCGTCTTAACTAAGAAATAAGTTTCTTCAGGATGTCACTTAGCTACACATAATAAATAAATATGGCTTGTAAACATGAATAAAAAATGCATCTCACCTCTCGCCCTGTCAGGACATGTCGAGCCAGCTTCACCTTGGCGAAATTCCCCTTCCCAATGGTCTTCAGGAGGCGGTAATTGCCAATATGAGGGTGTTCCTCTGTGGAGGTGAAAGAGTTGCGGCATCGTGGCAGACTGTGGCGGCTCGCAGACTTTGTTGGGGGAACTGGAGGTTCAACAAAGCCGTCCACAGATGAGTGCTGTGGGGAAGTCATACATATGGATATGAGACACTTTCAACAGTACAAATACAAACAATACATGTCCCTAAACCTCTCAGCCTTTTTGAGGACAAAGAAAGTAAGGTTCTTTCCTCTTTGGACCCTGGCTGCACATACACAAACTATGCAGCAGAGAAGTACTGCAGTGGAGATTTGTGTGTATGCCAAAGCTGGGGTATCCTCTGTGCAAACAAAGATGCACCCACTAACACAGATGACTCAAATGCATGAAAGAGAGCCAGTAAGCTTAATCTGAGTGTATGTCTGAGTATATATCAACACATTTTCTGTGCACACAAAGGCAGAGAGTGGAGGGGACATCAAGGAGGAGACAGTCAGGTTTCCCCATGACACCTTAACCTCTTAACCCGAAGACCTTATCAGTCACCAGACAGGGTTTGATAACAAAGAAAGACAACCAAAACCAAAGCTATTGGGCGACCAAAAAACAGTTCAGGGCAGAGTCTAGACTTGTAACAATGTTAGCAGCGTCGTGCCTGCACAAAACAAAAAGTGTCCGTGAGATAAGAGACGTGAAGGTGAATACACAACAGCCTGGTATAAGTATAATGTTGGCACAGGCTGCCCACAGTTTCTGCTGGTCTGTCTCTACTACCCGACAGCAGCTGCTTATGTCAGTCCAGGTCAAAAATCCCATGATCCTTTGCTCCAGAGCACCACACCCCAGCCAGAGAATAAAGCGTTGGTCTGGTTACCCAGGCTCCCCTGCTCTTGTTTCACAGGGGGGAAATGCTACACCCTGCAGGGTGCGCATCACCTCAGATATCCCACATCCTGGCGGAGGGAGAGTTACACTGCAGGTTCACACACTTCATGTGACAATATTTGTGTGAGAGACAGAGTGAGGAAAGCTAGTTTAATGCAAATCATAGTCAGCAACCTTGTTTCTTTTGAAACAAAACCTCTGCGCCCATTTTTCACTAAAAGTAACAGCAAACTTTTTAATCAGATCCTCCAAGGGGCAAACTAATCACTCAAAGTTGGCAAGGCCCCAAAATCTATAAATTAAGCATGATGACATGTAGGCAGGTGGTTGGTTAATACATAAAGTTTATTTCACTCTCCCAACCATCTACTCTCAACCACTGAAGCTACATCTGCAGGGACGCTAGACCTATAAACTATTACGCACACTTGAGCAGACAGACATAAAAATAAGACAGCAACAGGAGAGCTTCTTCTATTTTGCTGCACTAAAAGCCACTCGTCTCTCTGAGTAATAAGCTGTTATGCAATGCAGTTCAGCTGCTAGTAGGCCCTGGGGCTGCCTGATGGAGTCAAACAGAGGCAAGCTAGGCTGGCCAGCTACTGCCAGTGCTGCTTAGCTAAGTTTTAATAGCCATTCTACAGTCTATACAGCCATGTCTCTGGGAGCTGGAGCAGTATCAGACTGTTACACAGTCACATTAGGACCCCCTCTGAGCTGATGCATCACTGAACAGCACCAAAGACAGATAAGATATAATGTAAAGCAACATTAGGGAATGTTATATAACTTTGAAAAATCATTTTTAATCTCATTTTATAACCTGTAGGTTATGCTGATCATACATGCCCCCAAGCTGAAATATAAGTCCTATTTTCAAATCTAGGAATAACCTTTGAAAGACTGCTTCTGGCTATTTCTTTCTGCTTGTACTTGCATCACAGTCTAGTAGAAGGCTTCAGCCGGTGCCTCGTCTTGTTTCCACGAAAGAAATCTGACAAACCTAGATATGTCAGAGCCTGTCAGCATACACACAGCAGTCCTGGTTTGGGCTGATCTCAACAGAGATATCCCTCTTATTATAATGCTGCTCTTTGTGTGCGCGTGACCGTCAGCGCGCGAGCCACACTGAAGGGAGGGGGGTGGTCGTTCATAAACATTCCTGCACCAGTGTTGCCAGATTGGGGTGTTTTTGGCCCAATGGGGCTTCTTTTGAACCCGTTGGTCCGGAAACAGTAGCATTGGGCAGGTTGATCAAATTTGGACAGTTTTTCACAACATTTGGGTGATTTTTAGAAAACATTCTGGAGAAAAAAATAAAATATTTGTCATTATGTGGCAAAAAATAAAAACTCGCACATTTTGATAAACTGCTGTATCCTTGCACTTAACATTATCAAACAGTGACTATCATTGGTTAATCAAGCAGTGAAATGGTATCAGTCTCTAAGTGCCTTAGAAACAGCATCACACATGGGAGAAATACAAAACATTTTACAGAAAGGACAAGGACACAGATCAGTGATGAGATATTGGGTTGCCCCTTTGCCAGAGGACAATGTTGTATTATACTGTATATTCTAATTTAAGAATAAATGAATTTAAATATCTTTCTCTGCTGATTTGCATCCCCCATTTTTCTTATTTAATGTAGCAGTGTGCTCATGATGTGTTCAACTTAATGTTAAATATTAATGAGAGGTTAGCGTGACTGGGGCCTGTTTTGCTTGCGAAGTGTAATTGATTGTGGTATCTTTGTGAGCCATCCAAAAGGGATGAGAATCTCTCCAACATAGTTTGACGTACTAAGGGCCCCCAAACAGCATCTTGCATGGGAACCACACAAAGCTGAACGGCCCTGCTCAGGCTGGTTTTCATTGAGGTGGGTGGGTTTTATATTGTGTTTGGGCTGGAAACTGTCAGTCAGATCTGGCAACCCTGTCCTGCACACACAGTGAATGAGAAATCTGCAGCTATTTCCTCAAGCCTGTGAATAAATACACGTCTGTGTGCTGCTCTTCAGTGTCGTGGCAGCAGAATGGTGAATAATAACACGCTTTCTCCCTCCTCCTGCTCTTCCTCCTCCACCTCCTCCTCTTCCTCCTCCTCAGCTCTAAGCGTGCAGTTACAACAGAGCCCAATAGGTGATGGATGTCACATTGCGATGCTACCAAGCGTTGCCATTGAAAAGTAGGGCAACATCCTCCCCCACCCTCCCTAAATATTGACGTTGTGGACCAGAAAATACCTTCAGTTGCAAGAGTGGAGGAGCATGATTTATCCTACAGGCCTCAAATGCAACGTTTTAATTCTCCACATTAACATTCAAGCTTCGCATGTATCATTAAAGGCAGCATACTGACGCAGTGCGTTGTTACGGCTAGCCCGGTGGTTCACAACAACAGAGGAAACATAAAGCAAACTGCACCTCCATTCTGGCTTATCCTCTGCTTTATTGCTGTCAAATTGGAAAAACAGGCTGAGTGCTCATTGATCGGGAGGCTCTGCAACACTAGCAACAAAAAGCTGTGCTGAACATGCACCGAGCAGTGCGCCAAAAAAGCCAAATCCCTGCTCATATTTAGCCCGTTCATACCGGCGTCTGAGGACAACAGCACTTACATTCTCGGTGTCACGCTCGTTCACCGTGGGCAATGGCGTTCTGGTCGACATCTTGTGTGCTTCACAGGCCGCTCAGCGATGCAGCGGGCTGGGCAGAGCAGAGCAGAGCAGACACGGCGCGGTGCGGTGCCTCCGTCCCTCTCTACATCCCCTGTAAACACCGCAAACAGCGGCCCGGGTTTTACCGCAGCATAGCGCGCACAGGGCCGAGCCGGCACGCCAGATTCTGGTTCACGGCTTTCGTGTACTTCCCTTCAGGTGGTAGGTTGGCTAGTGGCAGACAGAAAAGGAGGAAAGAGAGACTGAGAGAGAGGGAGAGGGGAGAGAGAGAGAGAGAGAAAGAGAGAGAGAGAAGGGGGGCAGGCCAGGAAGATGCGTCGGTAGCGGACGGGTCTGCGCAGCGCATCTCAAACCTCCCACCAGGAAGGATGGAGGGATAGCTCACCCTCTCCCTCTCTCTCTCTCTCTCTCTCTCTCTCATACACATACACTCCCTTTGTCTCCTCTTTACAGCTCATTATTTGAGTCACCAGAAAACAGTTAAGCACACAGTCACAACTGCAGGGCGCACCAAACCGGTCTAAGTCACTTTTCTGAAGTCTGAATAAAACATATTAATGACACACAAGGTGGTTTTATAATGCCACAACATGAAAAACTTCAATGAGAAGTACTGTGTGAATTGGTCAATGTGACTGATTTAATACCTTGATTCAACGCTGTGAGTGAATATACAGTCGCATAGCTGGGTGGTTTCCTCTTTCATGTGTTTGAATGTGGTAAACAATGTCCAGATAGAGGCCTAGTTCATGGGTAAAGCCTGTGTCCATCAGTAAGCTGGACATACTGCGCCATCTGTTGGACAATCATGACATTACAGCTCACTTTTCCCTTTAATTAATAATTAATAACACGAAGAAAGATATAGAAGGAATTAGGAGCTGCTAATATGATTATGTTTGTTTACATGTGTGAAATTATCACTTGGGACTTTTAATCTAATTTCATCGTCTTTTATTTCACATAATTTTGACTTTATTGTCTCAAAATTTTGACTTAATTAGCTTACAATTTTTATTTTTCATTTTAAAATTTCAACTTTTTATCTTACAGTATTGCATTTTTTCCTATTATCTTTGACAAACATGTCAGAATTTTGGCTTTAATTGTTTATAATTCTTAATTTAATATCTCCAAATTGTGACTTTTTGTCTAAAAATTTGACTTTTTCCTCTTGACTTTGACTTCAGGATCTAAAACTTTTAGCTTTAATATCTTACAGTTTTAAATATATGTGTCAGAATTTTTACTTCATTATCTTACATCTTTATTATCTTAATATTGGCCATGCCTAGCACATGCTCAGCATCTTGACAGGTTGGTGCTGCAGAATAATGCCAGTGGGTCAGTGCAGCACTTTATCATAAATATCAATGGTCTTTAACAAGTTTAGAAAAAAGCAGGAAATTGTAGGAATAATTGGGAATAATTTTACAACCAAAAAGGCAGACATTTCCAGGCAAAAGAAGATTTTTTTTCACCCTAATTTATCATTTACGTATGCTTAAAGGTTTCTGACAATATAATTAAAAGTTGTTGTTTTTTTTTTAAATTCAATAAAATAAAAACTGCAGAGGTTCATTACATGGGTTGTGTTTTTTTTAATTTGGGTGTGGTGATGATAATTCGATGCAATCTTAATTTTGTGCATGCACAAATTGTTCACTAGGTGTCAGCCTGCACCAGCATTACATTTCACAGTAATACACACGTGGGTCCTCCATCAAACAATGCTATTGCTCATCCTTTTGTCAGCTGATATCCTGTCTCTCATCACTCATACATGTGTGCTCCGTCGTGTCACATTTTGAAGAGAAACAAGCTGCGTTTAATATCCATCACTGAGTCTCTTGAGTAAGATGTCCTGTCCTCTTCCTCTCTGTAGTTTTATGGTGGAATTCATGTGGACAGTGCACCTTACAGGCTGTTACATGACTGATGGTTTGTCTCACACACCAGAGAGGCCCCTGCTATAACAATGGACACAGCTTGACCCAGCAGATCACAATAAGTGATGGATATGAGACCTGAAGGCCACTGAGAGAACATGTGGTCAGTTTTTGTGGACTTGAGAAATCTTCTTGAGAATGTATTTTTCAATCACACTTTATCCTGAAATGACTGTAAACAGAGATGTAACACACCATAAACTATACATGCACTCATTAATTTTCCTCATTTATCTTTCTGTGTCACAAGTTGGTCTCAGGCTAGAGCAACTACCCGGAAACCATTTCTCCACAAACAATCACTGAAAACTCTGGGTAAAAAAGAATCAAGGAACTACCACCACTGCATCATCATTAAGAAATGCTGAACTTTGACAGTTTTCTTTGTTTTGCAGACATGTCTCTGATGTATAAACTAATTCATGATCAGGCCCCACCACCACTTAAAAAATGCTTGTTACTCTGCAGGAAAAATCTTAGAAAGACCAGGACTTCAGCAAGAGGAGACTGTTCAGCTAAATTTAGGAAAACTATGTTTGGACAGTCTGCATTTTCGGTCAGAGCAGCAGAAAATGGAGCGCAATTCCTCCCCACATTAGAGACTGTATAAGCCTCAGTGTCTTTAAAAGTAAACTGAAATTATGACTCGAGGAAAAACAATCATGTGATGACTGATTTTATCCTCTGAATGCATCAACTTGAGACAATGAGATGTAATTTTGTATATGTTGATATTGCTTCTCATTAAGTATTGTCTCACATGCTAGTTTTTATTTGCATTGTGTATTCTTTAACATCTTCCTGCCCAGGAACCGCAGATAAAAAATAGTATTATCTCTCTTATCTCTATTATTACCTCTTGGTAGTTTTTGTTTTGAATGACCCCTGTCAAATAAACTAACAAACTAAACTTCAACACCACCTTCCCATTAGCAGAGTCAGGTTAACAGTTTTCATATGAACTTCCTGAGGAAGGTTTTGCCTGTATTTTTTTTTCCAGAAAAAGGGCAGAGAGATACTGTAAGATAGTTCAGTGAAACAAAAAGAGGGCCAACAGTGAATCTTGGCATGAAGATGGGCATTTTTGGAATTCTGCATCTGATCCCAGCATGGAATGAGTCCCAGCATAGCAGATTTTATCCCCTCTGAGCCCGAACAACTGGGACCAGCTAAATTATCCCAGCAAGACACATCCTCATTTTACTAATAGTTAAATATTTGGCTTTGCTAAGCTGGTGTCTAATTTAGATTTGATAACATTTACACATTTATGTGTGTTTGCTCAAAATTCATAATTTTGCATGATGAATCAAATTATTCTCATATTTCTGTTTGTCAAAAAGTGACAGACCATTTTAATTGGAGAGGTTAACAGCTAATTGTCAAGGCCTTCTGATGAGCTAAAGTAATGAAGCATTTGAGGTTTGCTGTGTTCGTGCCAAGGATTTGCATTCTGTACCTGAGTTGCACTGCTGTGGAATATAATGGGCACTGACACTGGTTTAATGAGTGCATGTACACCCACGGCCAAATGCAATTACATGCTCTCACAGGCACCCATCAAAAAAGAGGCAGCTGTTAACCGCCATTCATCGCGGATGGTCATGCAGTTAACTGTGTTTGCAGGATGGGGGTTGAGAGGAAAGAGCAGAAAGTCAGAAAAAGAGGAGTGAATTGGGAGTGGAGGCTAAAGTCATTATGAGAAAGATAGCACAGTAGCATCTGTCAGCACTGGCACTTTACCACTTCTGTTTTTGCCTGACTCAGTCTCACCAGTGAAAGTTAAGCCACGCTTTCCAGTCAGTAACCGTTTTTGCACGCATCCTGCAGGAGCTAAGGAAATACCACGAACAGCGCTGCCAGGAAGAGGGTTGTTTTCTAGAGTTTGCATGCTCACATTTACCCCCAGTTTGTTCTACACAAGTTCAGAGTCAAACTCAAGTAACAAATGTTTCTGATGTTTGGGGGAACTTGGTGAATGTAAAATCTTCACTACTCTGCTGAATTGATTCTCAGAATCCCCAATTCTACAGTAAGAACACATTGTTGCATCATATGCATGGTTAAGTAATAATGATCTGATGCTATCTGTCCTATCTGGGTGGTGGAGATGAGTCATGCAAAAAAAAAGGAGGAAAAAAAAGCATTATGGCATTTTTTCCCATTCAAAATGAGAAAAATGAGAGTACTGTCAAATTTGATAAACAAAGTATCTACATTAGTTCAAAAACACATGAAATACCATATTTGTTGTATTATTTTTCATTATCTTGCAATGTCAAAATTTTAAGTCCTCATGATTCAAAATGCAACCCACTTGCCAACATTTTGGTTTGGAGTTTCAGGACATCATGGTAATACAGCCAACAGTTGCAAGCTTCAAGCGAGGAGAAAAAAAGTGGGTGACAAAGGAGTAGTTAACTCATCGCTTTGTTAATACAGACCTGTGTAAAACATGGACTGAACAGCTAAACAGACTGAACTTTCCCCATTATAACAGATGGAATTCGAGTCGGACCAGAAGAAATAAAAATATGTTCAATTTATTGATTAATAAGGTATTGAAATATAGAGGTTGACTGACAGCTCTGTAGTTGTGAAACAGTAATTGAAAGAGAACTTAACACGTGAACATGTCGATACAAGACTCTGTGACCTTTGCATGGCCACTTCACACTGGCACACAAAACTGGTCTACTGAGGGCTGTGCTGATTTGAGGGAGCTTTAATGTTTCATGTGTGTATCTGTTTTGGTTAGCTGGAGGGTTTTAATGTCTGTCCCGCAGCTCAAACAGCCACATCACTTTGAAGCATACCTTGGCTCCACCAGCGCAACATGTCAGCACCCATCAAAGTGGTGTTTTGGAAGGAGATGGAGGCACAGTGTCCATATTGTTTTACAATATGTCAATTCCCCAGATTCCAAGATTTTCTGTTTTGCATTTCATATTTCTAGAATCAGGTGCAACTGGTAGAAATGACATTTTTTTCAGTAGCTTATTCAGCTCAATTTGGAGCCAAAAAATAGCTTGCTCCATGTATGAAGCAGTTTGAACCAAACCTGACGATCAAATTTAGAACAGTAACATCATCCTCATTCAGGCAGTTGTTCTGGGTGCCAGGGGTTTGAGGTTAGAAACTGGAGTTTCAGATTTGAGTGTTTGCACTTATCCTGAAGCTCATGATATTGGTTTCTCTTCCAGATGGTTGATGGCTGAACTCTATTTTATGATTCTTAACAGTTGCTGACCTCTGCAATCAATGTTTTTCAATTCACCACTTAACTCAAAAGTAGACTCATCGAGATTTGGATTTTCCTGTAAACGTGGTTACTCCAAATCCCGACTGTCAAAGACTGGAATCAGTGTTTAATGACTTCTGTTCAAACACTGATTGTAGTTGTAATCACTGCTCTAATTTCCAATTTAATTTAAAGGCATGAAAATGCAAACCGAGATAAAAAGTCATCAGCAGACATTCCTACTTCAGAAACCTGTTAACTGCACACCTTACAAGGCAGAGCTTGCAGTCGGCTGTCTGCTCTGACAAGTCAATAAAACCCACTGGTATGCTGAACATTTTTGGAAGGCAAGATAGATATGAGGCTGCTGTGGAATTTGATCAGGCACCGAGCCAGCCTTCTGTTCATTACAGAGCTCTCCAGCAGCAACACACCCTCCTGGTGAGCACTCCTCGACCTGAGGAAAAGTATTACTGACTGGCACGTCAAGAGCCCGCGCCCACCCCTCTGCCTCCCCTCCACCTGCCTGTCTTCACGGCTATCACATACATGCTCGTGCTCACACACTTAATATACAGCACACATCATGTTCTTGTTCTCTCTTTTGATTTTACTCCAAAGTTGCATTGGGAGGGATGGCAGGAGAGTGGAAAAAATGAAAGGCTGAAAAATTCCAGGGCAGATGTGAGCTGACAGGGCGGAGAGATGGAAGTGTATAAATGGGTGTAAGAATTTCAACATTAAGCTGCAAAACTGTCTTTTCAGCACAGTTCTTACAGATTGTTTTTTACTGCCATCCTAACACAGGGATGTGGAAAATTGTACAAAAACAGTATTCAAATGTGCTTCAGCCTTCTACTAGCCTGAGATAAAGCTTTATAAACATTTTTACACAGAATGAAGACATTTGGTATGGTTTCCTAATAAACAAGTGGAATCATTACATTAATTAAAACCTGTGGTAATATTTACCTGGGCATCTGATCAGTGCTTCAGATAGACTTGAGAAAGTGTGAACCTAAAATATCTGAGGCAGGGTTTGGGGACGATTTTCATTTAGATACTTCTTGATTATCTTAACGACAAACAAAAAACTCATTTCTAGCCTAAGGGCTGAAAAGGCAATTGTAGGCAACTGTAGACAATTGTACCTCTTTTATGAAGCATGGACTGTGAAACAAAGACGTGATGTCAGGGTTGTCATCCGTTGATTTCTGGGAAAATACTCAGAAGCCAAACAACAACAATTGAACTGGAATTGCAAACTCGACCTGACTTGAAGTGGCGCGAGGAACAGGTGGAAAGGTGAGGCAGAGGTAGGCCTTTAGGCCACCACCTGTCAGTCAACTCAGCCACTGCTCTTATGCAAATCTACGTGTAACTTTCAGTCTCAATATCTTCAAAAAGGGTAAGTTGCAAAAAAATTGCCCCTACACAGTGAATTGGAAGAAAGTGTCTGTTTCACTACTGCTGGGAACACGTTACTGGGACATTTTTTGTATCGGTTACAAAGATTCCTGGAATTTTGGAAGAAGAATGAATTAGACAATGTGATTAAAACACCTGCATGGATCAGTTTTGATGCTTCTCCTTTCACACAGATGTTTTTATTCACCTTTTGCCTCGTCCTTTTGATTTACTCACTATAATCATAACCACTGTTTTCGCAGAATATCCTTAGATGCACTGTGAAGTGGAGCAATTAGTCTTTCCCTGTTTTCACTCATGGTCAGTTAACTTGATTCATCAAACTTATTAAATGCTCGTTGGAACATACTTGGTGCAATGACAGCAGATAAAGCCTCCTCTTATTAAAACAACACTTCATCATGCACTTGAGGTCACAGGTGTTTTATCTTTATTCCTAGTAACTGCCTCACTGTGAAGCAGGCCCACAGAGGAGAAATAACTTGTATCATAAAAGGCTATGCTTTTACCGTTACTGTACTTGGGGATAATTATCATCCTTGTATATCATGTTTTCCCTTGTAATTATGTCATAATTCAAAGGCTTTCCTGGCGAGCTAAAACCCAGCAGGTTCCTCATCATATAACAAACTTCTCTGAGGAGCAGGCCCATTAATTGTCAAGATATAATTACATTCACTTCACCCTGAGGGCCCGTCTCGTTCAGTCATCCTAGACTTACCTCTCCAAACTATAATTAGAGAATGTAATCACACAGGTATGGACCTTCAGGATTTATTTTTTAGCCTGACTGAAGGCTGATTGAAGCGACATCTGTGGTTGAGCACCAGGTAGTGTTTACGACCTGGCACCTGTTCAACAACCACAAGCAGTGGACAAAAAAAAAAAACCCATACCAGCAACCTTCATGATTTACATACACAAACAGGCACACATGCATCTGTGGTTCTGCTAATATGGTTAGCGTGTGTATTTTCTCATTACCTTGAGTGGTTCCTTGAGTGGCATGCGTGCTTGTGTGAGTTTGTCTCTCTGTCAGTGCCCTCCTGTGCTGGTGCCACCCCCATGTGGCACTCTCTGCCAGTGTTAACAAGTGACCTCATCTTGTTATGTCTTTCCGATCTCAAATGCCATCCAATAAACTTCTCATTTCTCACCTCTTCATGCACTCTCTCGCTCCATTAAAACACCTCTTACTTCTCTGCCCAGCACCAGCTCAAACAGGGCCTGAAACAGGGAGCAAAGAGCGCTAAGTAACTGCACACTATGAAGTGATTGTGAGACATTTTTTAGTGAGAAGTGATTAATCTCTGCAGCTTTAACAATATTTATGCAACATACTCCTGCTGCTCTGTAAAGGTTATTATTACATCACCTCAGATGTCATTTTTTGTTTTATTTTATCAGGCTAGTTTTTTAGCCACACTGGGATTTTAGAGATAGTAGTTGGATAGTATATCAATTACCTTTTCTAGCTATATGAATACACTCTTCATGTGTTACACTCACATCATTGATACTACTTTAGACATACAGTTGTGCTCTTAAGTGTACATACCCTGGCAGAAATGATACTTTCTTGGCCATTTCTCTGAGAATAAGAATGATAACCAAATCTTTTCTTTCACTTAGTGTTTGGTTAAAGCCATTCATTAACAAAGTACCGAGTTTACTCTTTTTAAATCATAAAGAAGACAGAAACTTCCAAAGTGGCAGCACAAATGAGAGATGTTATTTCAAAGTTGCATCACAAAAAGGAAAAAAAAATGTCTAAAGGCTTTGTTTCACTGAACTAAACTAAAGCCTGTCACTTTCTAACACACTGTGCATCTGCAGTTTGTATAGATTTGTTGTGCAAGCTGAGCCTATTTATAACTTAAGTGGAATTACAAATCTAACCTCTTGATTTTATTTGACAAAAGCAACAATGCTCTGTGGAAATGTTTTGCCCTCACTGGTCATGCTTAACTGTGTTTATTTATTATGAAATATCCATGTCTTCTTGACAACGTGACAGTGTAGATATGATTGTTTCATCTAAAAAGGTCTCTAAGATATGACCTCAAACAAGTTTTAAGTTCAAGAGTAAAAAATGGACAACTGTTATTGCATCACTGGAATATTCTTGTGAGAAAATGACACAGGACAACAAAAATTCAACTTACTTAACTTTTGGGCCTTTTTTCATTTCTAGGCTCTTGTTCCGGTGACTTTGGTTTTCATCTTTTTCATAAATCTAACAGTGGTTAAAGAAATGTCTCACTACATGCAAGGAGATTAAGTTCATAACCTTCACGGTTTCCCTGAGTGGAATAGTAATCAAGAACAACAACCTGAAAATGTCGCCCTTCTTATGAAGTTCAGTACATGGGTGAGTCACAGAGAAGTGGGTGAGCAATGTTTTCTCCTGGGGGTTGAATCATGCACGGACAGCAAAAACACAGAGCTCCAGTGGAGATGGGGTTAGGGGAGCAATGACACATAATGTATCATCTTACACGTCCCTACACTGCTCTGACTAAAGCTCTACACAGCAGAATGATTGAGTAACAACTTACCATAAAACCACTCCCAACCAATTTCACATCTAAATAAGCCCAGTGAATGTGTGTGTGTGTGTGTGTGTGTGTGTGTGTGTGTGTGTGTGTAAGCTTCACATTTGTCCCTCAGCATACTATATGACTCCATCCCCTCTGGATCTCTTTAAAAAAGATAGATATGATGGCTCCAGCATCATGTTCACTGCATTTATCATAGTTATATTCCGATGAAATCATCCTCACATTTTCCCAGAAGCCTGGAAAAGCAGCAGAGCATTTCACACAACTGCTGAATTTTCCGTTGAACTGTACATGAAGTCAGATTTTGTTGCGGTTGCACTTCTTATGGTCAGTTTCAACATCCTTGTTTCTTTATCTGCTCTTTTACAAACTGAAGAAGAAAAACAGAACAACCTAACCCCGTTTATCCATCAAATTTTATTTAACAACATAACTTTAGCTCTTCAGAGTACAATCAATATAAGGTACATATGACAAAATATATATTAAATAGAGGAGAAAACATTAAGGCATTTAAATGAAGGAAGTTGACAGTTGAGATAGGATTCGTGTACATTTTTTGTGTCTATACACCTCTAAGGCACTATGGCATGCTCTCTGCTGAAACCACATCAAAGACTTAAAGGCAGCAATGGATCACTTTCTGTACATGAAAGATGTGACAACATGTTGGAATTTAATGTGGTTTTCAGTGCTGTGCGTCTACAGTGTAAAGTGTTTCAGAAATTCGCCAGAGCAGACACGTGGAGTCATGAAAGGCAAAGCAAGTAGTGAAAGATTTCTCGCTCTGCCAAAAGTGTGGTGGCATTGTATTAACACTTTAATAATCCCCTGTGTCGCACATGAACCAGCTACAGGGCAAAGAGCTGTAATTATGTTTATCACGCAAGCCAGCCTGGTGCCAGTGTGACTTCCAGACTGGGACCGACATAAGAAAGCCGGGTTGCTCCTCTGGAGAATCAAAGTGGCACCAACGAGCAGTCAAATTGGCAGAGGTGTTGTGAAAGTTATTTCCTTTGCCTGTTCTCGACTCCACAAATCTCTGTTAATACCTCTGGATGGAGGGATGGCATCAAAGAAATGCATAAACAGCTCAACCACGTCAGCCGAGGGCTAGTGAACCAACTCCTTCTCACACTTTCTCTTTGCACTTTCACTTGCACACATACATTAGGCTAGGTACACACACTCACTCACACAACACAAACATACACACAACACACACACATACATAGATTTTTTTATACATGTCTTAACTCCTGTGAGTAAAGTCAACCAGCATCAAGCCTGTTGTCATACAAACTTTAGTACTCTCTCTACTGCTGGCACATTCCCTCCCTTTACACCTCTGAACTGTTCTGGACTTCTCTGGAAATTATTACTCATGAGTAAAACTATACAGAAACATGCATGAACAGTGTGGTGCAGCAGTTATACTAAACTCTATAACATTTATCAACAGAGGCTGTGATTTACAAAGTGAAAAGCTGCTCGTATTGAATATTTTTCATGTACATTTATATAAAAAAATAAGATTTTCCTACAACAGAGTGCTCCACTGATGCACACGCAGGTTACTGTAAGCAGTGCTGGTTTGACATAAGCGTTGATTGTAAGTAAATAGGCATCAAAGATAGATAACGAATAGGATACATGTCTACTCTGCCTCTTTTTTTTGAGAGCCATCTCTCTGTTTCCAGTTGTTTTTCATGTAGAAGGAGAAAACAAACCGGAAGAGAAGTATATGCTGCCAGAATCTTAACAATGTCCACCTCAGGCACTTATAGTAGCAAATGTTTGGACTTGAAACAAAACTGTTTGACTGTCCAAGCCACTTTGAGGGATTATAATTCTACGTTGAATTGTTTGGTCTCTTGGATTTGTCTTACCTGTTTGCTGATTCTGTCCTGTGCATGCAAAGTATTCTGTGCCTTCAAATCTTGCTCTACTTTCTGTGATTCTTTGACTTAGAAAATGTAGGAATAAAGACTTTTACAGTTTGCGTGTTCCACTGGGAATCGAAAAAAAAAAAAAAACGGTTTCAGCTATGACAGGCAGAAAAATGACTCATTACAAATCTTTAGTCTTGCTGATGATCTGGTTTGCTTTTCTAGGACATGTAGAGGCATCAAGAATAAACAGTCTTTTTCCTAACCATTAATAAAAAAAAACACAATATGCCACTTATCACAATGCTTCCCTGCACCTCAAGAGAAAAAGATGCCCAGTGGTCACATTACAGTGTGGACTGGTCAGTCAGGAGCAAGCCTATTGAAACGGGTGTGCTGCTGTATGAATCTGCCTTTGCTATATGTTGTATGTATATTGAATTGCATGAAAATGAACTGTATCATTTGGCATCTGCTGCCTTACACTGCTGTGTTTGCTGACCAAGAGTTATTTGGGCTGCTGGTTATTGTGGTGCTCAGAAGGCGTACGGCCCGACTATGATGGTGAGCCGCAGCAGCGAGTTGGAACGGTAGTTCATGGTCAGATGTTGAGTGATCATCTCCAGATCCACCACATACTCCCTGGGGCCTGTCAGAGGCTTGGTTAGCACCAGCATGGCGCTCACATTGCTGGAACGCTGCAAGAAAAAAGGATTACACAATAATTAAGTATGTTTTTTTTACGATTTACCACTGAAAGATTTATATTGGTTGTTTTAAGCCATGTAAGGGGCATAGAGTTCTAACTGTTTACAAGCTGCTGTTCACATGTATCCTAAGGCCGACTGAGCTGCTAGAAAGTGTTTGTTATTCAGCTCTGCTTTTCACGATCAAGTTGTCATTTGAAAACTGTGACAGAGCAAAAAGTACAACCACTGACTCTAGTCCTGAGAGATAAATAGCATCTTCTCATTGGAAAGACAAATCATCACTAGTGATGTGCAGATCAGTACTGTAATAGTGATACTACTGATACTAGATCTTAATGCTCTGAAATCAGTTCTCAAATCAAAATATCAATATTTTTGATACTTTATTCATTTGAAATAATGTTTAAAATTGCCAGGAACACAGTGGAAAGTAACTAAACTATTGAGCTCTTGTTTGAATCATACACGGTTGATGGGAACTACTATTTTTTCCACCTGGGTTAGTACATGATAGGTAACTGCAGTGGTACATTGCTCAGTCAGTCATGTGGGGAGCTATTTCAGATCCTAGATTTATTCAGGTGGGGCTTCCTAAAGAATGCATCATTTTAAATGGATTAAACAGATCATAAAGAGCAATCGCAATAAAACAGCCATAGTAATCTTAGAAAAAAATACCCTAGAAAAGATGGGGAAAAAGACATTTTAGAATACAATATATCCACTATCATTTACAACAGATGTAATTGGTACAGTCAGTATAATTCAGGCTGGAATGGGATCAGTATTGCAGAAACCAGCCTAAATTTGACCTCATATTGGATCGGTAAGGAAGTCAGCAGCATCGAACATCAGGTAGCATCACTGTATCTGGTGTCTTACGGGTGCAATATGTTGATAGAGTAGTAGATTGGATGATAACACAAGGTGGCAAAAACAGGACAATAGTTCTTTGAATAACTTAAAAAACACTTCCCTTATAACAACACATCATGACAGCTTTACAGCCCTCGAGTGTTTAATCTCAGCCAATTATCCCCTCTTTCAGTCTCCCCTATGTTTTTCATGCAACATCAAGTCATAATTCTCACTTACACGCAGGAAAAACTCTCCTGCCTCATTGCCAGCTTTGATCCTGAAGGTGTTGTGTGTGTTAGCGTAGATGTTGGTGGCTTGAATCTGGAAGATTTCTGCTGGCACTGTTCGCTCTGCCTGAATGCTCATGTATTTGTAGACAATTGACGGAGGGAGACCTTGACACTCAGCTGGAGACCGGCAGATACAGCGGCTGAAAACACACAATTATGGCAACGTTTATAAAAGTGGCTGATCTGACTGCAGTGACGCTAAAGCACCAAATGATGTTTACTTACTTCTCAGAGGTTTTGACGTAAGGCGCCTCGCAGGGGTTTCTGGGATAACAGCGGAAGCCTCCGTAATAGTTCCAGCACATTTCATCATCTTGGCAGTCATGGGTCCCAGTTTCACACTCATTTATGTCTGGTGATTGGCAGAGAGACAAAACAGAGAGAAAGATAAGTATTGAACAGTCAAAAATAGCAGAATAACAATTCCAGTGTTTCACACTTCCAAAAAACACAAAAACTCCACATGCTCCATGAAACAGGGCTGTAAAAACATGGTTAAAAGTTCAGGACGTGTATCATAGGGGAGCACTGTTTTAGGGTTGTTCATTTATTTCTAACAGCTGTGCAGTCACAGAAACACAAGAGGGAAGCCTGCAGAGTTGTTGTCAAGGGAAGCCCCCCATGCAACCCCATACAGGTCTAACTGCAGCTCTTTTCCTGCTGCACGATGAAAATAACCCCATCAAACATGCCACAAACCACAGGGCTATTTCTGGCACAGGAACCTGGATTCATCACCAAAAGGTCCCTTCATGGTTCCCCCTGTAAAACCTGCACCTGACCGAGGGGGAGAGGAAAAAATAACAGCTCACTCTTTGAGAGAGAGCCGGGGCTTCAAATAAATCCACTTCAAGAAACCAACATCATGCATATAAATTCACAGAGGTGGCAACACAAAGTTGTTATGTTTATGCTGCTTAACCTCTGCATTTTTCCATGACAGTAACCAGGTTCAGAGCGGCTTTCATTCCCGCTTGAAAGAGGAAAATAGATGGTGATAGCAGGAATGATGGGGTTATCTTCAAAGAGCGGAGGAGGAGAAAAGTTGGATGAGGAAAGGGCTTGGTGTGAGTTACAACAGAGGAAAGATAAACAGCTAAAATGGTTAAAAGAAAGATTGCTGGAAAGAGAACAGAAAGAAAGGTGAGCTTAAGTACCTTGACACAACCTGTTTCCCTGGAGCTGATATCCATCTGGACACTCGCAGGAGTAACTTCCTGGGCTGTTGATACACTGATACTGACACATGTAGTTGGAGAAGCTGCACTCATCGATGTCTGTGCAGAAAATATAAAAACACACAAACCAGATAAATACAGTCGTGCTTTTATCTAACACTGAAAGTGTTTATGTGTATTTGTGTGTTCACCTTGGCAGGAAACAGCATCCTGTGCAAGTTCATAACCCTGATCACACTGGCAGAGGAAGGACCCAATCAGGTTGTAGCAGTGGTGCTGACAGGGACTCTGTACATCACATTCATTCACATCTGGGGAAAAATAAATATTTTACATAAGGTTCATGTTCAATGAAAATAATTCTAGATTGAAGTATAACACTCAACTTGTGCTGCTTTATCTGGCCAAATTGTAGACTATAACGATTTATCATCTCGCTTATGGGTTTTGCTCGCTTATAGGCTCAGGTGTGTGTTTAAAATAACTTATTTATTTGGCTGATCAAGTCTATAAATGTTTTGGATATAAACTGTTCTCTCTCACAGCCCAAAATTCTCAATAACATCCTCAGCAGTCAGCTGGAGATGGACTGTGTGGGGTCAGATTACATGGTTGCATAATCTCATAATCGCTCCAAACTTCCAGGCGACAGAAAACACAATTTTTTTGTCTGTTTTCTTAAAGTTGTGGCAGACCGTAAAAAACCTCTCAGGGATGTTTTGGAAGAGCCACTAAGTCCTTGGTAGCAAAAACTGCACTCATATACACTGATATGTGAAGAATCACGACCTCTTTTTCATATGTCTTCTTATTATGAGATTTGGTGACACACAAATATATTTATTTGCCAACTAAAAAGTGGGCAAACAATATTTTTGATCCTCTGAATCACAAGCAGTTTCTGGCTCTTTCTTACTTCTGTCACATTTTTACTCACTGTGGTCTCATTTTCTCTATAACGCGAAGTCCTGCACCTTGATAGATTCAGGGAAACCATGGCTTTAAGCTCATGCAGCTCAATTATGTTTTCATGCGGTATAACACAATTTTAAAGCAAGAAATCCATAGAAAACAAGGAGAAGAGAGAAAGATTTTCTCTGATTTTATCCTCTTGAAAATTGAAAGAAATTAGGGTATGCAACACATTTTCTGATACCCTCAAGACTAAAGAACAAATCACAAATATTGGTGGTCACAGTACATCCATAGAAACCTTCTTTTATTAATAGCCTTTTTTAATTTTCTGTCTTTATTTTTTTTATCAGAGTTTAGCTAAAGGAAACAATTTCATTGCTGCAAATTTTCAAAGATGACATAAGAATCAAAACTATGTCGATGAAAATCTCATGTCTTTTCTGGCCAGTGTTACTGAAATTTGCACTTGTTTAAGCTTTTTGTCTACATGTAAAAGTTACTTTTTGGCATCTAAAATAAATATAACAGATTTCTTTTTCACTCCCTTGTTCCATTTGTTGTTTGTCTCTTATACAGAGCTCAGCACACACAGATAAACAGATTTCAATATTAGCAATTGTTTTTACTTTTATTTATGTCAGATAAAGCCGAATACCATAACAACAGTCG
This sequence comes from Thalassoma bifasciatum, assembly GCA_008086565.1. NCBI lineage: Eukaryota > Metazoa > Chordata > Actinopteri > Labriformes > Labridae > Thalassoma > Thalassoma bifasciatum. The sequence goes on along the minus strand of RPOG01000046.1, from coordinate 114,321 downwards.
AAGTTGCTTCAGTATAAGAATCACTGAGGCACAAAATCGTAGTTTCAGTGTCTTACCCACACAGCTGTGATTGTTGCTTGCCAACTTGTGTCCTAGGTTGCACTCACAGTAGTATGAGCCCTGTGTGTTCACACATCTGTGCATACAGTAGTGGGTTAGAGCACACTCATCTCTGTCTGCAGAAAAACACAAACACATACAGGAGAGGTTTGGATCCAGTTTTTGAAAGGTGACTCAGCAACTTTTCAAACATTTAGCATCAGCTTTCTTCACATGACAGAGTGAGATGCGAGTGTGTTTCACTCACCGATGCAGTGATCTCCATTCCTCTGGTAGCCTGGTTGACACTGGCAGATGTAAGCTCCTCTGGTGTTGTAGCATGTCTGATCGGGGCCACATGTGTGTCTACCTGTCGCACATTCATCTATGTCTGCAACAAACACACACGCACACACAAAATCACACACTGAAGGGAAGCCTCACTAAGTTAATGTCTCCTGTGTGCAGGCACATATGGCAGACAAAAGCAAAGCAACATGTCTGAACTGTATGCACTCTGTGATCTGTGATGTGTGAACTGTTTTCCACAGACAGTAAAAATGTGTGATCACTGACACCATCACATCACACACGTGGGGCATAAACACACATGTTCGCACCAAGAGCTGGCGATAAAATAAAGGGGGCTTTTATTCAGCAGCTCCGGGTGCAGGGGGAAAACACAGATCCTATCTTCTACAAACAGGACAGCTCCTTGAAGGGGGAAGTTTGTGTGTGAGTGAATGAGTGAGTGCGTGTGTGGGTGTGTGTGTGTGTGTGTGTGTGTGTGAAAAGGAGGGGGAAAAAGCTCAACTGATAAGTTATGTGCTTTCGACCATAACACCTCGCTCTCTTCCTCAGCAGACATCCATCAACCGAAACCACACAGATCCTGACACATGCGTTCTCTATCTCTCGTCCCATCATTAATAAGTTATATAACATGATATCTGGTAGGTTGGTGGAGCTTAAAAACACAAAGGCACGGCCAGGGAGAGGCTCTGTTGCAAAACATTTTCACTTCTGTATTGAATTTCTCTGCTGTAAACAACTGGACATATCTATGTCCTGGAAACTTAAAGGTAACCAACTACAGTTTTAAAGTCAAGGCATGGATGTCAACTGCGCTGAGCTGACACCCCCCTAATAATCACCACCAGGAACCTGGAGCCTTCTTTTATCATATTAAAACTATTATGGTTTTCTCTTTCCATGAACTTCTATCTCTCTGACTTTCTCCCACAGATACAACCACTCACTGAAAATCTGCCCATACTGTATACTCTCATCCCTGTGGGCCCACCAGCAGTCCTCTTGGGTGGTCTGACACAACCCATCATGTGCAGACAGCCAGTGGGCATCAGTTTAACAGCATGACAGACAGTTATCCTCAGTACCACACACACATGCAGAAAATTAGGTGGGGGAGCAATAACTGGAGTGTGATTTGACACATATGTAGCCAAACTACAGTCAAACTGGAGAACTTTTTTGTTGTGCTGCTCAACACAGCACTTTATTGATATAAAGATGTTTCAGTATTAACAATAGCAATATCACTAATTGACCGACCGATTGGCTCATGCCGTAAGTTTGATCATGTCAAGACGGTAAAAAATGTATGGCCTTTATGGCCTGGTTAAAACAGTGGTCTGAATCGCTAATCTCACTATTGGCACACACTTTATAGGGTGGATGATTTTTTTTCTAGGGGTTTAGAACTTATTGAGATCATAAGTTTGTACAGTCAGCTCATGAGTTCCCTAGAGCTGTTAGTAAGGAGGTTGAAAAACTGTCATATCCAACATGGCCCCCGCTGACAATCGGCTTCATTACTCTGCACCAGGAGCAGACTGGTAACATAGCAGAGACTACATCCATACAGTCTATGTTTCCAACACGTTCACTTCTGCTTCACCTCAGTGAAAACGTTTCTATTAGGATGCCAAATAGGTAGGCCAAATATGATGGATGATTTCATATATGGTATTCTAATATGGTGAGGATATGTCTGAATTGGTGAGGAAGTTTAATAACAAGCATAATTACGAATAGCAACAGAGTGACAGTTAACACATTTGCCTCATTCACATTTAAAAGTGTGTCTTCTGTGCGAAGAAGGAGAGGTAACCCCTCCCATCTCTCTGTGCCAAGGTTGAATTTCAACCAGGTCGGATTCTAATTTGCATCACTATCTGTTTCAGCAACTGGTGAGAAAGTGGCTGTATTGGCGGCAGAAGAGGCCAGAGAACAAAAAGGTGCACGGAATGCGAGTTGAAGGAAAGAGAAAAGGACCTGAATCTGCACATGTCTGAGGCTAACAGTGATAAGACAGACAAAAGTGGAGCCCATCTTAATGTGCTCATGAGACGCAACAGGTGCAAACTGCACACTGAGACGAGTGCACAGACAAGGTTTGTTTCTCTAAGTAGAGGATGGAGATAAAAGCTGTGTTGATCTGAGAAATCTACACTCTGATGTGGTTTGAAAGGCAGCTGGGAAAGTGCACCAGCAACCAGCACCAAAAGGAACCGAATGCTTTGAATGCAGCAGAGTCATGACTTGGGACTCTGGCCCACCTGCAACCTGAGGGCTTCTTAGCATGTCTGTTGGAGCACCTGCACATTACTGCTGGTGTTTAACATGTATCACTCAGATTCAACCTCATAGTTGATAAATCAAACCTGAAGAGATTATTGTTGTAACAATATCAGCAAAAGACTCAAAAACCATATACACTATGAAAAATGTACACAATGCAAACAAAAAGTCTGATGCGTATCAACAAATAGACCAAGAGAATTAGTGAGAAGCCAAGATCAGTCCCTGTGAAAAACAACCACGCCTTCTTACTGGATGTGTTTGATGAATCACCAAGTCTGGAAATGCCCTGCCCTCTGGCAGCAGATTTTGACAACACAAGTCTGAGATTTCTATGTTCCTGATGCTGAAATGGTGCCAAGAATGTGATTCAAATGAAATGTTACGTTTTTGCTGACGAGAAATGGCAATGTCAAATCAAAGAGGCTAATAGGAGCAATGCTAGTTTGCCAGTCTGAGCAGGTTTCACAACATCAACTTCAAAAACAGAACCTCTGTGTGTTAGCATTCTAGCATTTACTTCTGGGCACACAAACAAGATTACGGGAATGTCAATTTATCCAGGGGATTGATCTTTTGAAATACTGCATGCATTTTTATTTCCAAAACGTGAAAAATAAAAGTTTGAGGAAAGCAAGTTTGTAGGCACATCATAAATTCAGCTTGTTAAGATAATAAACTGTATAATAAAGTGATGTAGTCTCTGTGGTGTCACCATTCTGATTCTGACACTGAATTTGGAAGAAAAATGGCCAGTGTGGCCCTATTGGAATGGTGAAGGCTTTGAGTCACATGATCTGAGCTTTGCCTCTGATTGGGTTAACTTGCTTTTTTAAAATCTTCAAAACTGCAGAGGTGGGAAAAAATACCCTCCTTACAGTGTCCGCAAAATTAGAGATCCAGACGGGAGCCACATTTTGTACCAGGTTTACTTACTTCTGCTGTAAAAATTGTTTTTTTTTTGTCTCAGTGTGTATGTGACTTCCAGAGCCAGCCTCAAACTGATGCTCAAAAAACTGCAGATTTTAGCACTTCTGCATTGTCTCATATTTTTAGACTGCCGGCAAAGTAGCACCTAGCTGGTCATTAAAGTGTCTTAACAGGTATTGATGACCAGTTTGCACTGGTCATCTCCAAACAATCAATATCTGAGAAATTATTAAGGGACTAAGTATAAGCTAATGTAGAACACTGACTTGATTTCTTAAAGGCTTATCTCAGGTTGAAATATATTCAAACATGGTCAACATAACAACATTTTGGGCAATTATTGCCAACAAGAATCAAATAAGTTGCACTTCACCTTGGTATAAATGACTTGTTAGATACAGTCATACTGCTGTTAGCGATACAGAAATGTTTCATCGTGACCTGGAGGTCTTAAAAAACACCAAACAAAGTGTCCCTGTCACAGGCCAGGGACCAACTCTCAGCTCTAAAATGAACTGCTGCAGGAACAAAGTGCTGCACATGGCTAACTGTTAACCAAGTGATCTGTGGGCGGAAAAGTCAGAGTCATCCTCACTCCCTACAATAAAGCTTGGAGAGCGCTAAATAAAAGCATATGTGCTGTATGCCATCCAAAGGTCCATTCACGGGAATATCTTGCGGTAACTGCTACTTTGTCACTGAACCTTTAAGATGCTGCCAACACAAAGTTCCACAAGAGTTTGTGTGTAAGTGTGAGTGTGAGTGTGTGTGTGTGTGTGTGTGTGTGTGTGTGTGAGGGTGGGGTGGGAGGGCATCCCACACTGGCTCAATCTTCGGACCCATAAAGTTCCACAGCTCACAACATGCAGCAGAGTCCATATAGTTTACAGGGGAAAACAGATTTTACGTGACAAGCCATCAAATGTGATGATGTGTTGCGTGTGGGGAGAAGTGACTCTGGTCTCTGAAGTCGTATTTTTTTTTCCTGAAAATTTATTCAACACAGCTTTAATGCTTCTTGTGAGAGCGAGGCTGCTGTAACATGACAGGGGGAGATAAGGCTGTCCAGCAGAAGAGTGGAAGATGTGGAAGGAAAGAATGAGGAGAGAGGGTGGAGGGTCCTTTTTTTTCAAACAAAAAAGGGCTTTTTAAGATTTGAAGTTAGATTTACGGCCGTGTGTGCTTATGTGATGTCAGAGTTAAAAAACTCCTTGCTTTTTAGGGAGATTAATTCTAAATGCCTTGTGGGAGTTGGGGGAGTGACGGGGAATGGCGGCAGCTCAAAGAATGTGTGTGTTTCTGAGGAGTGGGTGTGTGTGCATCAGAGGTCCTGTTTGAGGTACTGGAGCATTCAACAGCCTTTTTGATTTCACAGAAAGCAGCAACACGATGAAACGCAAGTTTGATGAGTGCACTCGTCCAAAACAGGGACTAAAATCTGTTTGGCCCAAATTCAGAACAATGTGTTATTTGCTCCAGATTTATACTGACATGATAGGGCTTGTTGTAATTATCACTTCAGAGCATTTAGTCTTGTTTTCACTGAACCACTGCAATGGAAAGCAGGAGCCGTTCCAAAGAACAGTTGGAGCCATCCTGTTGTTGGACAGCGTCTCTGTTTCCCTCTGATTATTGGATAATTCAATCTTTGGGAAGCAGGGGGCAAGAAGTGCGATGGTAATAGCCCATAAAATTTCACAACGTCAAATCTATTCCCATGTCATACACCAGCCCTCGAGCGTTTGCTTTTGCTCAAGCATCTTAATTTTACTCCTTATAGCAAATTGTACTGAAAGCTGTTTAACTTCTGTAAATTTTTCAGCTTTTCATTGTGAAAAGAATCTTGAACACAACTCCAGCACAAAGGGCAGTAGTGATGTTTCCTTTCCAAACCAAAGCCAGACCTAAAATAGACAAGAAATCAAACAAATAAGCTCTCTAAACTAACCTTTATCTGTTTTACAGCATGAAATACTTCCATGATCTCTCTTTCCGTACCACTCCCAAGATTCCCCTCTCATTGTTCAAATAGAACAGGAGTTTCAGTCGTGCTGACACTTACTGATTTGTGAGTTTGTTCCACACTCTTCTAAAGGTCGGGCAGAGTCCTGACATTCTTGAAAATCCATCCAGTGTGCCAGCTACATTCCCCACTGATAGTAATCCTTCCTGTTACTCTGAAAATGTCTAAAAAGATTGAAGTCCTGTTATAAGAAGATCAATCTCTCTGTTCATATGAAATGTCAGCAGTCACACTGTAGCCATTCAGGGCCTTGCAAGACAAATTTGTTGCATGAGAGGAAGGAAACCTGTGCACACAAACAATGAAAATGTGGTCAAAACAAAAACAAAAAGAACAAAACTGTGAGGAACAGAGACCATACGATCACATGTCAACCAGCTGAGAGCAACAGTGATTTATAGCAGCCCTATGTCCCTTTCCATCATGAGGTAAACGGAAAGAGCAACACATGTAAGAACATCAGAGGAGGAAGCAGCTGGACGTTGGACAGGCACCGACCTCTTAGAGAATAATAACAGCAACATTAAACAGTAACACTAAGGACGCACGGCAAAGCTGCTTCCCCCTGGCTCCGCTCTGCCATTGTGAATGAGACGACAGCGTGAGGCCAGCAGCAAAACACATCACAACACGGGGAAACACAAACCCACTAAAGGATGGTTTGATTAGATTACCATTCTTAAAACATTAGTAGCTTAATTAGGGCTTTGAGTCCTCACCTGAACTTTATTTGGAGATGATCTACTGCGTTGATTTTGTTTTCAGATGTTGTTTGGCACCGAAAGACTGATGTCAAATTCATCCAGTAAAAGAGTGTTGAATATTTTTTTTTTATCAGCAGCTGAGGAGTTTCAACATCAACAGGTTTTCTGGCACAGGATGCAGAATGGAAAGAGATCTTTGAAGCCAAAATATGTTAGCAATGTTAATTCATGAGTGCTGCCTATAAAGCAGGACCAATACATGATGTGTGAGGCAGAATATGTTGAGACTATATCTTGATGATAACCTGATCTATACATCTTCAAACTGTTTAAACTGCCATCCTGCAGAATAATTCTTCAGAAACCATAACTTCATGTGTGCTGAGTGGACCTTTGACCATGCAAATATCTGTTGAATGCTGAAGTAGGAAACAGTGGTTCTTATGTGCCTGGATTTTGATAAAATCTTGACAAATTGGGGGTCAAAGGTCACTTTACCAGCAAGAGAGGTTAGATACTGCTTATACCAATTTCTAAGCATTGACCTCAGAAATAGCAACAATTCAAAGGTTAAAAGTTTCAGCAGCAGTTGTAGTGGCAGGTGCAACGAGATGGACGGCAGAATCACAGGGCCCGATGACGATCACAAAGTATCTGATGCAGGACAGTGCAAATCATCAGTGTGAGAGCAGGTGGAAGACAAGCTTAGCTGGTAATAGGAGGGTTCAACCTGTACAAAGGCCTCAGGTGTCTTTTTCTTTGAGTAACCCGAAACAAAGAGGGTCAGTTTTCATCAAGCAGAGGCTTAGTCTTTGATCCCACATCTTCCTGTGAAGCAACAAAATCTCTGCAGAATGTTTTAATTTCAGATCTTTTATATCCAGCTCCAATCACCTCAGTGTACAAGAGTTCCTTCTTGGTGCAACAACATCTACCAAATCTGTGTAGCTTATCTGTGGGAGAAACAAACACTAACAAGATAAGATCAGAAGGAATTTCCGGAAAACTGTAATTGCTCCCTGTGTATCCTCAGATCGTTTTTTACATTGTCCGTGGATCAGAAGAGACTTAGTGTTGGGGCTTGTTGCTTCAAGTGGAAATGTCAGGATGAAATCACAATACAGGAAGCTCTAAAGTACAAACTGAAAAGGTCAAAATCCTCAAGTTGTTCTTGTTCTCCTCTCTGCATTCCTGCTCCTCACAGATCGATCCGATGCTTATCTGTCAAGGTGGTGAGTAATTCCAACCATCACAAAAGATGGGAGCAAACGGAAAAAAACAACCAAAGCTGACATTCCAGAGATATTCCTCCCAAGTGCATTGCATCTGCGTGGAAAAATGTTATTGCATGCACTCGGCCTTGTTCGGAAAAGTACACAAGTTCTCTGTCACACAGAGGCTTAACGGCCTTAATAGAACATACTTTAGGAAAGATTTCCAGCCACTGCAGGTGAAGACGTCCAGACGTAGCTGAAATTAGTCAGGCATGTAGGTGGTAATGTGGCCAACATGACCTCAGGAAACCAGACAGGTAAACAGGAGTGGCATGTCTTTTCATGCCCGATACTGCAGCAAAATGGGCTCTAATTTTAAGTTGAAAATTAAATGGGGCGCAGATGAAGTGTGTAATATGAACATTTGCGGGAAGGATAACAGAATCTGAATTGTTTAAAACATGACACTACGACCGCCATTATCCACCTGATGTCAGGTCACGTGATGATGCACTGTTAAACATCAGTCAACTTTAAATAGAGAAAATGTATTACTTTCTCTTTACAAATTTGGAGATTGATTTGTCCACTTTTGATAATCAAGCCTCATTTCAGAGTGGACATGACCTCAGCTCTGCAGGAACTGAGAGTTTATTTACATACACGGGACTACAACAAGCCACTTGTACAGTAAAGTAGGCATCTCCAGGCGTTAAACACAGTGAAGTACGTGTGTGTGTATGTTTGGAGGGGAGGGGGAGGTCATGGAAATGTGAGGCATCATTAAGCTGTCACACATACAGTAGAGGTTCATGGTTTTCTCTGTGTGGTCGAGCTGAAGCAGGGCGCCAATATCCCGCTATGTGTCAGCACAGCAACACACTCTCACACGCTCGGGTTCAAACTCGGAGCCAAACAGATTTACTCTACATGTACAAAAAGTCATCAATGACTGGGAATGGAGATTAATTTGAAAGCTAAAAAAGAAGCGTGAGTAGCTGAATGTAATTTTTTTGTGGTAAGTTTTGTTTGAAATCAGCAGAAATAGTGGTACAAGAAGCAATTTTGTGTTTTTGTTTCACAATTTAAGTTGTACTTTGGAAAATTGGCTTCATTTTTTTCCAGAACATTTAGCTGATCCCTCTTTTATTCACCACATACTCAGCAGTAAGTCACCAAAAACAACTCAGCAGCAGAACAGCCCATGACGTTGGTACAACCTGGCTTGGTCAGTGCTGCTGCACTTCTGTGGTTATTTAGTCAGTGTCAGCCTTCATCCTCCCCTTTGCCCTACCTGACTCTGCACTCCAGGTTTCCTCCACAGTGTGGTGAGTTAGCAGGGAAGGAGCCTGATGTAAGCGCTATTTGATACACTGAGGTTTCCCCCCACCCCCCAACCAATGGAAGCTAATGGGAATTCCTTCGCTAGCAAGATATGTTGCTTTTGCAAAACAGCCACTGTGTGGAACAAAAAAGAACAATTGGCTCATTGTAGCGAGTTAAAGGTAATGACAGAGACACCAAAGAGTGATGTAAACAAAGATTATATCACTCTCCCAGCAGAGACATACACCAACATAACGGCACGAGACGCCTTCCAGTTAAAACTCAGATCATTTCAAAGCATTAACGCTGTCAGCAACAGCCTATCTTTGTTTAGCCCATGCACTGCCAGTGAGTGAATAAGTGTTATACTCTTGCCAGCTCGCTTATGTGGTTACTTTAGCTGATATGCTGCCATGTTTTACACTCTAATAAAACCTAATTGGTTCCAATTCAGAGAAACACATAAAGTGCCTCACATGGATCCTTGCCCCAGGTGTAAAATCAAATTTGTTACTTTCACTGGGGTTCTGTGACCGCAGGCCTCACCACACAGCCACTCACCACATGTCTGCCTATTGACGGGAGAAGTTTCTAACCACTGAGCGCATACACTGTAACAAGATGCACTCTGACTTACATTACATTTATGTGAGGCTTTCATGCTATGATATTCTCATTCTTAGGTGCAGCTGTGAACATCTGGCACAAAGCAGCAACTGAGGGCACCTGTGTGTAAGTTTGTGTGAGAGAGAATGAGAAAGAAAGAGAGAGAGAGAGGCAACACATAAATCTTTAAACCCCTCCCCATTTGTAGAGATCAAAGAGTCTTGCTCAAACACAGGATCACACCCACACAATCTTGCGCAGCTAGCAATATCACAAGCTAGTCAAGGCCCAGAAAACATCTCCTGGAAATGTAAAGACACACAGCTTGCCACAAGATGATGAAACTCCTTTCTTCACCCCTAAAGCAGATCACCTCAATTCCAAAAACAAGAGGAGTGTCTTGCAGGGCTGGGAAATTATATGATCATAATTCGTGATCATTATAAATTTCAGATTGATCACAGTGATCAGCTATGAGTCAATCGATCAAACATGGCGGTATGTCAGCAGTCAATGCCTTCAAAAAACGGCAACACAACAAATCTGTTTAATTATTTGAGGAAGTTAGTTTCTTTAGTTTTCGGTACATATGCTTTAAAACTGGCAGTTTAAAAATATTGTAAAAAATCTTTTTAATAATCGAGATCAGATAGTATGAAAAAATATATCTTGATTATTTTAATTTACCCTGTAGCCCAGCCTTGGTGTCATATATTTCAGGAAGAAGCTGAATTCTGGCCAAAAAAATCACACTGGGACCAACCAAAGGACCAAACAGTTTAAGAAACATGACATCACATTGTAGAAAGTGAGGACCTTACAACATATCTGGCAGCTCTTCACGGTGTAGCTGTAGATGATGTCTGAGGGATGGATGAATAGTTGACCTTTGTTGCTTTACTCACCAAAGGGCTTTTGCAATTAATTATGAAATACCCTCACAGCTCTACTGAAGAGAAAATTAGGTTTTGTTTTTCATGCAGCAGCACCGTGTTCACCCTAGTGCAAGAAAAGAATATGACTGGTATCCTGACTACAAAAATTCTCCCATAATATTGATGTTTAATTCTGCAAGTACAGTGCAGACCCAGTCATGTTTTTCATACCAGTAATACTATTTGTGTTGGCCTCTTATGCTGCACTGTGAGGTATTGAATATAAGGCAGCCAATGCACCTCTCAATCACCAAAAGTGTTAGAAGTTCAAAAGCATTCAAGTGAAGTATCATCATTTAGGACGACACCAAAATGCAACTACACCTTTAAGCTCACCTGAGAAGATGTTGAGGTTGTATCTGCCAGTGTAAGTGAGCTTACCTCTGCAGAGATTCTGGTCATCTGCAGTGAATCCAGTTGCACAACGGATGGTCCTACTGGTCTGAGAGACCCTCTGGTCACCTGAAAAGACCCGTGGGAGCTGAGGCTGGGCTGGTAATGCAGGAACAACAGGAGGGACAGGGGGGGCGGCATCTGTCAGAGGTACCTGATCACCTTCCTTGCTGATGTAGATGACGGCACTCTTGGGGAGGCAGAGGTATCCTCCAAAGTGGTTGATACACTGCATGCCTCCTTTGCAGGCATCATCTAGCAAGGCACACTCGTCTATGTCTGAGAGAGAAAACAAGAAAAAGAAAAAAGATATGACAATCTCCATACTACTCTTCTTTTCAATGATTAAAGAACATCTGTCATGTAGCTGATACAGAAAATTATGAACTATAGAGCCAGTATAAACTCAATGAATAGAAATAGGAACATTTTGAACAATTCCTCACCTCTACATTGCTCTCTGACTCTGTCATACTCATACCCTTCAGTGCACTGTGAAGGACAGATGACATATTACACATTTTTTCTCCTCATATGTGGAAAACACAGAAAAAAGAGTCACAAATTATGAACTTAAAGCAGACATTCCCTCACTTACCGAGTAGGACACGGGCTCCTCAGCCTCCTGAGAGAGAACATGTGTGAAAACCGCACAAAGGCAAACGCAGATCCCCAGCATGTCGACCAAACGTCAGAGCAGCTCTGCAACGAGACGCACAGTGAAGCCGAGTGGAGATGAGTGTGCAAGATCATTTTTCACTTGACAATCCTACATGTTTAATACCCGTTATTACATCATTGATGGCATTGCTTAACGAGTCCCAACATCTCCCACTGCTGGCGTGATGTTTATGTTGGCAGAACTCCAGCTAAATCTGCGACTTCAACTAAGTGAAGTGTTTTTCTGCTGTTTTTGCTCCAAAAGGATTAGCGCGTAATGCGCGCAAAGATGCGTGCGTAAACATGCCCTTATGTGTGTGTCACGAAAAATAAAAAGGTCGATCAGCCCGACAGAAGTCGTGTAGATTCAAAATGTATTCGTGCACATAAAATCTTAACACGCTGTCCAATCCAACACTGTGCGTGTTTTAATTAAGCATTGTTTTGAGGTACAGACACTTGTTACCGGAAATTCCCCACAACAAGCGAAGTACATCTGAAACAATTTAACGCTTGTTTTACACTACTTCTGCAGCTTCAACGTGTGATATTTACATTATTATCTGATCCGACTGTTGTTGGGTAGTTGCCTTTTCATGTTTTGGCGTCTATGATGGCGACGTACCTGTGATTACCTGCAGATCCCCAACTCCTCTGGCGTGCCGACGAAAGTAGGTCCCCGGTTGTCTTTTTGGTTGCAGATCCGAGTGTGTGTGCGTAGCAGACTGCTCTTGCAGTGGGTGTTAAATGTTTGTCGGTTCACAAGAAGCTGTGGTGATGAACATGCGGCGTGTACAGTATGACATGCTGGGGGCGGTGTACCGGGCAGGTTGAGCTCCGGGTTTGTCTCTCACCGGGGAGCAGAAAACCATCAGAGGAAGGCTGCACTAGCTCCCTCTATGGACTGACTCATGCTCCTGATAAATGGTACTTCTACTGATGTCAACATTAACAGTTTGGTTTGGATCAGTTTGGCACCGTTTGTGTTTTGGATTAAAAGCACTGAAACAAGCATTTATTGGCCATTCAATGAAGCAATAATTGTGCAATTTTTGCTACTGGTTTTTTTTATTTCCTTGTTTTAAATTTTAGTGCTCATTTTATTATGTATTTAGTGCTTTATAGACAATTTGAAGCTATATACTCATTCATCCCAAAAAGTCAACATATCCCTGCATGTTTCTTCAAGTGTGACCTACCATGATATTTTGTGTTGCATGCAGTCCCTGTCATGCTGTGGGGGCTTCTGTGTTTGTACACATGTGTATGTCCAGTTGTGTGTGCAGCAGGTGGTAAAATCCAATCATGTGTTGAAGACCTCTGTCAGCAAGCACTACATTAGCCTCTAATACATTTCATGGTGTTTACAAGATGCCTGCACTTCAGGAACATCTGCTGAAATTGGCAAGACTTCCTGGCTGTCCCATGGGTAAAGAGACAGCAAGAGATTGTGTGTGTGTGTGTGTGTGTGTGCCAACAGCTTGCTGGTATGAGTGGATGGAAATGGACTTGGCACTGCCTCCCTGAATGATGACCTTTTGACCCTTCCTTACAGGGTGTGGATGAAGATGAACTCATGCACTATGCCTTACTCGAAGCTGCACAGAACTTAAACTTGTATTAGCTCATTTTTCAAGAGTCAAATTCACAATAAAATCCTCTAATTTGAGTATTTGACTTCCATTAAGAAGATTTTCAAAGTATAACACCTCAGAATATGACATAAATAAGCAGGGAAGTATTTAGTGCAATGCATACATATAAAAAACCACCTTTTTGTGTATTTTCAACATACATATGAAACTTAACTCTCTTGAATGCTGAAATAAACAGTACAAACATGAATGACACACAAGGCGAGACTCTTCACAGAAACTTTATTTGAACTTGGCAAGCTTCTTTTCAGTTTCAAGGAAAGTCAAGTAACGTTAATCAATCATGAGGTCAATCACAAGCATTTTGAAACCCATTACAAAGGTTAAAAGATTTGTATAAAATTGATTAAAGAGAGGAGAAAATATTTACCAGAAACAAAGAGACTTCTCTCGTAAATCACAGAGGTCAAAGTGGGTGTGTCCTCAAATATGCAAGAATCTGTCAGAACACACTTGGAGTTGGGAGTAAGTGACGTTTCTTTCGATGCTGAAGGCAATGCATCAGGTACTGTTGGCTATTGAGCATCAGCCAATCAGTTCCTGATGCAGTATCATCCACATCAGAAAGCTCTTCTTCACCCCAACATGAAAACAGGGGCAACAAAGGCTGAGCACTTAATAGCATATTAAGTCTCTATAAAAAAGGCCTTCAGGGTGGGAGGTGTGACACGAAAATAACCCGAACTTATAAAAACAAGCCGTTATTATTCTTTTCATCCTTTGATAACACAATGGCCAATACTGTACAGTACACATCATTGTAAGTCAAGATGGCAGCAGAAGCATCTGGAACGTGAATTCATGCAAATTCAAAATGGGCATGCATTATGAAGGAGCTGCAAGAGATGAGGCTGCACTTCAAAAGAGTGTCGAAAAGAAATTTTTCAAAAGTGGGGACGGGGTATGCGAGTGAAGGAAGAGCAGACAGAGTGGGTGTCTGTGAAATGCACATGTGTAATTGTAGTGACATCTTCATTGAGAGCCCTCCATCTCTTTCCTGTGAGCACCAAAGGGCGTCGCTGACGCCGGTCGATGGGGAGAGCAGCCGAAGCGCTGTGTTTAGCATAATCCCAGAGGCCATTGTGAGAGCAGCTAGTGAACGACTCACAGTTGCCAGCTGAGATTTCACCAAAACACAGCAGAACACAAGAAGAAGGGGATGAGACAGAAAAATCAGAGGTGGAGGGGGATGAGTGGGGTAAGGACTCAGGAGAGAGACAGGAGGATGGGTAGTAATGAGCAAAAAATGCAGATGTGACAGATTTTATACTAAACAGAATATGAAGAGATATATTTTTCATGGTAGCGCTGAGTGGGTGTGGCTGGATGTCTGCAGGATCGGGTTGCCGGTGGTTTTCTGTGGTTTAGAGTGCAGCTCGCTCAGCATCAAAGAGGCAGAGCATAGGGTGTGAAACATGCTTTCCTCCAGGTGGACTGCACCTGTTGGCCCTTTTTCAAGACTGTATTTCATTGTCTTCCCCTCATTCTCTTCTTTTAAAGAATCACTTGCAGTTTTGACTTGTAACAGAGGCATGAAAAGATTAAGCTGGAGTGCGGCGAGGCACATGGTAACACTTCTTCTATTGTGTGTTGAACATTACCTTTAGCAACGCTGTGAAATCCTCTTTGATCACCATTTCAGGTAGGCAGATGGTTTTTGGCACAGCTCTGGTAAACAGTTTATCTACTCCTGACATGCTGCAGAAAGAAAACTATGAACAACAACAAATGAAATGTATTGCTATGATAAATGTGCTGCTTCTGTACAGAGTCTATGGCTCTAGAGTCAAATCAAATGCAGACAAAAAGAGTTTAAAAGCGTCACATTTTTAAAGCATATAAGACAAACTGCAGAATCTCTCCAGGTGAATGTGAGAATTCAAAACACCATCACAGTTGCCTGCAGAGATTACCCAGTTAGTCCTTAGACTTCACGCGCACACATGAAAAAAACACTCTTCTTTAGCCCACACTCTGTCTGTGGTGGGCACGTGTTGTATCCGTAAGAGTCAATTGGCAACAGACGGTTAACACAGATCAGGATAAAGACAGAGCTTTGACCCCCACCCCCCCTACCATTCCAAAAGGTCTTGTGTTACCATGGTGACAAGGCCAAGGCACGTGCCTCCTATTGTTGAGCTGTATCCTCTAGGGTCAGAAGCACACCCAGTTAGAGGTCAGATGTCAGCCAGGCCTCTCACTTAGGTCACCCCTCACCAGCCTCCAGCCTTTGACCCCCAAAAAGCACTGAAACAAATTGAGAGATGGGAAGAGAGAGGGGAGAAATTAAACATGTTTACCCAACGATTCTGCAGTATCATGGTTAAGGGCAGCTTCAGGGCATTCAGAGTGAGGATCAGCAGTGTGTGGGCGATGTACAGTAAGGCGGAGAATCCCTCTGCATCTTACAGTATGTCTCCCTCTTGTGGTGAAAAATCATTTTTCTACAAATCTCTAACTTGTTGTGGACTTTGGTGCATTATTTCAGTCCAACCAGGAGCATCTCAATGGCCTTAGAGTCACACCAGACGAGCCAGAATCATACTGATCTGATTTCAGCTCATATCTTTTTACATATATCCAACTTTATTCTTTCTCACTGTTTTTTTTTCATTCATACAGTGAGCTCTTCCCTAAAAAGTGAGATGTAGTGAAACAAAAATGTGCATGATGGCATGTTTTTAACTTTGCTGTTGTTCAAATGCATCATTTCAATGCTTCAACCTATTCATGGTCATATTAATCTTTCCAAAAGAGCCTGTTGATCCAAACTTGTTAAAGCTGATTCACAAATCAGTTATTACAGTTTAACAGACCAGATCCACATATTTCAGAAAGTTTTGGGCCAGAAAGGTGCCATCTTTCCCATTGAGCCTGAGTGCACGTTGGGATATTCAGGTCATCGAGTTGCAAAGTGTTGCTCTGGCGTTGACAAAAGAAAAATCTTAAGTTTATTAAACGGAACAGGCTGACAGTCCACACTTTGTTAGGCAGTGAATGAACAGAGTGGTTTTGACAGGCCTAACCTCTTAAGCTTTGGGTCCCACTGAGCTCGGCACAGCTAGAGCTAAATGCCATCTGTCCCAACATCATGAGCCCCCCCTCCCCAACCTGTCCCCCAACAGTTTAGCATAAAAATCATGAAATACTGCTATTAGGGAAGAATAAAAGATCACTCTGGTCTCTGCATGAGAAATCATTTCTCATCTCAGTGCATATTCACTTTTCAGACTCACATTTTAAGATGCACAGGTTAAATATTCTGTTATTTTTTTAAAAATCCATACAACTTTATTTTCAAGAGGAAAAGTGTGACACATGCTGGGTAGATTATTAATGAATATATTTTCAATCAAAGACTTTGAAAAATAACTTACTGTTAAGAAGTTTGAAAACTTTTGATGACCTTTTGTTGAGCCTTCTTTAAAATGCCTTCAAAACTTCTCTCAGCGCTTTCCCATGTGTTGCTTTGCAAAAACTACACTTAAATAGATTTCATTGTGTTTTCTGTACAAACACATAATTTGAAATTCATTTGATTTTCAAAGTTACGTATCTAGAAATAAAATGAAAACACGGAGTGCTTTTCTTTTAACCCTTCTTTGAGACACAGCTCGCAACTTAAGGTAAACCTCCAACATAAATCTGCTTTTAGACAATTTTTTTGAAAGCTCAGGTAAGTTCCAATGAATTTGATATTGCCTTACCATCTTGTGATCTGAAAAAGGTCATGGGAAGTGTATAAATATGTCAGGAATTGTTCACCAACAGCCAAGAAACTAGGCATATACTACTGCCCCTTGGTTTGATAAGAGCAGGACTTGATCGCCGATCTAAGCACTGACTGACAAACTAAGACATTTCAATTCTTTACTGTGATGATGAAGTTTTAAAAGAAGTTCAAAAGAGAAAGAAAATTCTTTTTTTTTCTTAATCGTAAATGCAGATGAGTGTCAGCCTACCAGTGTGTTTACAGTTAAAAGCTCCTGCTGGATGTTACTGCTTTGACAATGACGAGCTATTCAAAACACATATCATTGTTTCCTTCAGTTTGTCCCTTACTGTGACTCATCAATGCCCGTTCTAATTTTCAGTTATTAACAAATTAATTTTACGCCTAACTGGCCTCCACATACAGCACCGAACAATAAAATAATGATATCAGCATATGAACTTTAGTCTCCGTCCTTTCACAGTGTGGTCTGCTCCGTTAGCTGTCATCTAACGTTAAGAGCACTGAGTGACCTTTGTGCCCGGTAGCCAATGTGTGCTCTTTAGCACTTCATTAAGGCTCTGGACCTTCTCCTTACAAGCAATTGTCTTCCTCTAACAAAAAGACTGACGCATTGTATCAGTTGGAGGTAAATTTTTCAAAGAAGGCCGATACAATAGGCAGAGCACTGCAAATTATGAAACAGGTCTGTAAGGGGCCTCCTGGTGAGTCATATTGTACTGTTTGTTGATGGTCCAGCTTGGACTGAATGACATGTGGTGAGATTCAGATAGAAAAACGTGCAGCCTGTGAGAATATATGCAGGGAAATGCAGATGTACACATACCCGTACAATGTGTGGGTTCATAAATGTGCAGCACGGTGTGTGAGAGCAGTTAAAAATGATGTGGGGTCACATTTGGGGGAAACAAGCACAAACTGGGAAACACAGACCTCCCTCGACCTCCCAGAGGTGCACGCTAGCTAAAACAATGCAGATCTCCATGAACTGATGTGACATGTGTGCGAGAACTGGTCTTTCCGTTGGAGGAACGCTACTGTAGAGAAGGAAGACAAAAACTGCTCAATGAAAGAGGGCATAAAAGGCCAAGATAGTAGGATGAGACAGAGGCACAATGAGGACTTTGATGGAGTAAAAAACTAAGTACAGTGGTACAATTGCAAGTGCTGTTTTTAAAATTTAAGAGTAAGTGATTGCACATAAAAGCTCATAAAACATAAAAACTCTGACAATGTGTTACATGAAACAAAGTAGATACTGTTCCACTGAGTCTTGTGATACATTTCTCAGTTATTAATGGACTAGTTATACAAAAAAAATCTTGTGCATCTTTTGGGCTGATGGACTTGTCTTGTGTTTTGCTGACAGCACGCTCATTGGACCCTTTGTTTATTTTATTGTATCAATAGTGAAAGAAAATTCGCTCTTGTCCCAGGCTGCTCAATATGAAGATTTTCTTCTTTAAAACTAACTAATCAACCAAAATTCTTTGTGTTTTTATCAGTTGTTCAGATAAAAGAAAATATTTCAAGTAATATTTTTGGTTTTGGAAATAGTCTCCCCATCAATTTTCTCAAAGTCCTGATAGCTTACGGACCAACTGGTTAATCAAGACCGTATTTGGGGGATGTATGACAAAATGCTTTGTTGATACAGGGCTGATGAGTCTTTCCGTTTCTAAAAAATATTCTGTAAGGAGGTAAACAATCCTTTGAAACTAGATAGGTCATTTCATACAAGAACGTCTCCGTACAGTACCGTGATGGCCAGCTTTCATTTGCCTTTCGCCTGGTGTGGGACTGACTGCCATTTAGCTCCAGCACTGCAGTCTCGGATGAAATGGGCTGATAGCACATCAGACCCCTGACTGTCCTGACCATATTTACATCCCATCTCAGTTATTGGACGCATAATTCCTCCACACATCTCTTCAATCTTATATCACCCTCACACACACACACTGCTGACTACAATTATAATTTCATGCGCCCCAGTGTATCAGCCACCCGAGTAATTTTCTGCCATTTAAATGTGAATTTATGTCTCATGTAAATGAGTGGGTAGTCGATTTAGGCCCATTGGAGGATCGGCCTTTTCCCAAGGAGCGTTCTGTTATAGACCTCTGGTCATTTCAAGGTCCCCGTTACTCACCTTGATTTAATACACAGCACCAGTAATGACTGACGCCTCACAATCTCAACTTCTCCTCTCCGTTTAATGTGGATTCACAAAGTCTCACAAAGATAACGACTCAATTTAAACATTTTAAAGCTTGCTTAATGTATAGTTGAAACATAAATTAAAGTAACTCTGTAAAGAATATTTCTTGCTAAACCTTTTTTGTCCTTCTGTAAAACAGGGCTTGTACAAAGTGTTATAGCAATTTTTCCAGATAGGGCCACAAAAAATGAAGTTAGTATGCATTGAATTTTAAAAAAAAGTCTTTCGACTCTTCTCTGAGCCAAAGTAGGGACACCACAGCGTTAATGCTGTAGTAACCTTTATGGATTCATTGAGTCTACATTTCGTAAAAGCGTTCACTTTGGTACCGAAGGTATCATTTTAAATCTGCAGACCTTGACATAACTACAAGAAATTTGATTCACTTCTAATCTAATTTACCACCTATGTGTATTTGAACATTTTGTAAAGTTCTTGGTTCTGTTAAAACCTGAGTTTGTAGATTAATAGTTCCATGAACATTTTTATAATTTTCATCATTTTATTTGTCTGAGGTTAAAACTCTCATCAAAGAGGTGTAGTCAGGTTGTGTTTCTGCTCTGGAGAAACAACACTTTGGAGTTCATGAAACAATTTTAAACAGTCATATTTCAACACTTGGATATGGTTCGATTTTTCACACAACAAGATACCCCCTTTTGAAGTTCAGGAGATAAATATGAAGTGAACCTTTCAGCTGATCAAACTTTGACTAAAAGACCTTGACCCAAATCGCTTGCTCTTATCTCCACAATAACCAGTCCACCTGCTACTTGTCACACGCACTTTCAAAAACTGCGGCAGGTATTGCACAACGCACCCTGCCCCCTGCATACTCTGCCTCCTGACTTGTCCAAAACCCAAGGTCTTTGCGCTCATCCATCAAACACAGTTGACCCCCACCACCCAGCCACCCAATGAGGAGCTGAGGTCATTATGACTTAGGCTAAGTTACGCATTACCAAAAATTCAACATTTAACATACGCTTCCAACCACAGATAATTTTGTTGCTTGAAAGAGTTGAAAATTTTACATTTTTGAGTCATGAGAGGGAAAAACAGGCATAGGGCAGATATGCCTATTGTTGATTTAAGTTAAAATGAGCACAAAAAAAAAACTATTCACATGGGGCTGAGCTGTACCCTGAGCTCTTCAGAACTTACATCACCGACATGCGGGGAGGAAAGATGCCACACAGAGATGCAGAAGCATTGTTCTGAGACTAGCAAAGGTTAATAAGAGTAGCAGCAAGTTTAGGGTATTAAATGGCATGTGACGCTCTGTTACTGCCTACAGTATGAAGAGAGGTAGGATATTACTATGCGTTAACAGTCACAGACATTACAGACTTTCACCTTGTTTGCACTGCAAAACTAGGACTGAAACTGATAGACACTGCAAATCCAACCATGTGCTGACTGTGTATACGTGGTCGATTTATAGGAAATACATAAAATTTAATCTCTCGTCAGAGTTTAAAAAGACATTGCACCGCATGAAGGTGTTGCTTGAGTTACGGTTGCGGGTAAAGACAAAGTCCAGAAAATTGCAGCGCTGCAGGTAAAGTGCTGTGTAATTCCAGCCTAGAGAAAGGACTTGAGGGACCAGGAAAAGAGCAATGCGGCTCACCGTGCATTTGTGATTGATGGTCTCTGTCTGTGCAAGAGCTGACTGAGCAACATGTACATCTCTCTCATTCACACACTTAATGGCATGCACACATCCTCCAGTGTGCTCTGTCCAACATATATGCACCTCATCCCATTTATGTTATGTGTATGTGAGGTTTCCCTCAGAGTAATACACATTAGACGTCTCATGGTGACTCATTTGGGTGAAGGGACATACCATGTAACCATGACACCCTGGTCTGGTCTGGGATCCCTGTCGAGGGTCTTCTTTAATCCCCTGCTTCTCTCCCATTGTTTCTTTCTTCCTTCATGATGCACTGTTGAATCAAAAAGACAAAACAGCAGGAAATATTGAATCTTTCATCTTTTAGGTAGAGCATGATAAGCATATTTCCATACTTGATTGGTAATATGGATATACAGTAGTATAAACGGTATGAGCATATTTTTCCTCAAATCCTTGATTCTGTCACGTCTGTTGTCTAGTGCCAAGACATGTCTGGTCTGGCTTTTGGCCAGGCTGGGCTGGTCGCCACCACGGCCCCAGCATCCTAGCAGGCAGGCCTAGCTTAATGCTGACACATCGCTAACATCAGCCAGGGAGAGGAGACCTCTGGGAGATGCTGAAACATCAGCGCAGTACCGTTTCAGTTAAAAGGAGGGATGCACTTGCTCATCTGCAGTAGAATTCAAGAAATTGCCACACAATCATTGTTGCCTTTAAAGACTTGATGGTTATAACTGTTCAAAGATTACAGTCAGGCCGAGGAAAATTGTTGAAATGCACACAGCCACGCGTCCTACAAATAAACCAAATCATTCACACGAAGACGCAGTGAACGGAACAAGACAATTATTTATTAAAGATGCTTTTGATAGCAGTCTACATTTGATGAATCATGGTGTTGAGGGTGACGCATTCAAGTGTACGCACTGGAAAAACTAGAACATTACCAGTTAAATGTAGTTGAATTTTGAAAACAATAGTCTGCTGTGGGGTTATACATTTAAGGCGTATTAAAAGGATGAGAGAAATCCTGACTCAGCCAGTAGAATACTTTTTTTCCATCACAGCCATTGTCGAAGAGACTGAGTGAGCAGCATTATCAGTCACACAAGAGGACAGCATGGCCTTATTTAGATGACTGCATAATGTATTTGATTAGTATTTAGTCAGAATTACTAATAGGGGTCAAAAAGACAAAATCTTCAACAAAAATGGGTTGAAACAGTCCCAGAAACGAACAAAATCTGGCTTTCACCAATTCTTTTTTCATATTTGTTCATGTTTGTTTGACTACAATGGCCGCCCTTTGTGCTTAGCAAGCCATGCAAATGAGATTGGCAGAAACGAGCTTGTGTCATCGATATGCACAGATATAACCAGGAGTGCCACTGATTGATGATGCAAACCTTCTCCCTATAGTCTTCCTTATGACCTCTGACTCCTCACCCCTTGAGGGGTTAAACTTATTACCCTTTGACTCGCCCGACCTCTGCTGTGAAAGGAGCTAGATTGAAGGATGACCAGAGCTTCAGTCCTATTGGCCGTTCACTGACCAAACTGTGGCCAGGGGCTGACCATCCAAACCCTAGAGGGAGGTGACCCTGGCCCTGCCACACGCTCTGTGGATAATATTATTAACAGGTCAATACAAGCCAAAAAAAAGGGGGACACAACACAGATTTAACTCAAAGGCTGAGCAGAAGAAAGGGATGTGAGGAGATACTGTGGAAAAAATGGGATTTGCGGGATATATGTCAGATCTGTTTGAACAAATGGTCACCAATTTGTTTTCCAGACCGGGACAAAATCCCCAAAATGGATTCTGAAAAGCACTGATAGGTATTAAGAGCAGGCCTATCCTGAAACTTATACATTGTTTGAAATACAGCCCGCATTTTTGTATTTCGAAAAATGCACAAAAGCTAGAAGGTTGAGCCAAATATTTTGTCCAGGTTTACAAAAACCTCGAGTTGGATTCAACCGAAATGAGATATTTTAGCTTAGTCATGCCCGTAAATTGTTACTACAGCTAAATTTCTTGTATTGAGTGCAAAAATGGCCGAAGAATACTTAATTCTAAATACTTAAACAGAAGATTTTTCCGTATGGAAAAAAGTCCAGTTATATCAGTATTTAGATAAGCTTTGCTTTACCCTGCACCCTCATCTCTATGAAGAGCTAAAGAGGGGTAGATTGGGCGTTTGCCAATACAGCACGTTACATGCGAGACATGTGCTCTCTTCTCATACACTCTCACACATGTGAGTTATTCCAATAATTTCTCTCTATCAAAGCATGCTACTAGCTGTGGTGTTATTTGGTCTTACTTTGACTTCAAATTTTACTTTTTGATAATGGAAGCATGAATAGTATGCCACATGGCTGCAGATCAACTCACTAATAATTCTTTGAATTAGGTCACTGTTACTGTATCAAATGCTGGGCAGTGTGACAAACATTGAACACTGAAAATAACTGTTCATCTAGAACTCTTTCACACTCATCATCATCACACCCAAAACCCACAATACTCCTGCTGTTATCGTTAAGATGCTGCCATGAATTTCTTCTAAACTTTGAACTGAAGGCTTCTATCCAAACATCCAAATACACGTTTTAAAAGCTCTATACAAGACATACATTATACACTTTATTGCCCTCCCCCTCAAGAGTTAAGCACCAATAAACAACAGAAAACAAGAATAAATTATGCAACAAGCAGCTCAAGCCATGACCCCTATAAAATTTAGTTTTGAGAAAGCATTACTGGGTCATAAAATACAATGGGGCAGAAACACATGTAGCTAATAGAGTTCACTCTACTAAAGTTGCCAGACCTGCGGCTACAGTAGTGCTTGTAAACAACCATACAAGCATGCATTCAGTCTCAGATAAACGCACATGCACTCTCACACAAACACATACACATTAACAGGAACGGATCACACGTTATAACGATCAACGCAGAGAAGAAATCTCCAAAACGAAGACGGAGAAAGAGCGAGAGAAAACTGAGGAAGAATTGAGATAAACTCCTTAAAAATGTAAAGATAAATCGGTAATAGTACCTTTTAAAAGCATCCATGTGGTGGGAGAAGGGTGGGACACCTGCAGAACCTTGCATGGTCTATCCACAGCTCTTCAGCGACTGCTTCCTCACAGAGCAGAGTGTGTATGAGAGAGTATGTGTGAGTGTTGGTGGCTGAGGGAGGGGATCCTACCCCTCCTCCTTAGGACTGTGCCTCCTTAACAGGATGGAGGGGTAGGTGGGGCCACTGCAATAAAGCAAACACACACACACACATACACACATTTTTCTATGGTTGTTATGTCCTCGCTTCTCTGGCTCTTTCCCGCCTCCACACTTCCATCTTTCTGCCTCTTTCCAAGACTTGCTCTCAGCCTCCCTTCCTTGCAGACTTGCTCTCATTCCTCTTGCCTCGTGCTTCCCCCTGAATCTCAGCCTGTCTGCAAGGCTCCTACACTCCCCCCTCCACCTTTCATCTCACACCCCTCCCTACCCCTTGCCCCTATCCCTTCCTCTCTGACTGTATGGTAATACTAACATGCTCCCATTAATCTGGAGACGAGAGGGACATATGCTGTTTCTGGCTGGTGGTCCACAACCTGCTAAACTCCTGGTGTGTGTGTATGTGTGTTGTGTGTATGAGTCCCGTTGCTCTTAGTCTCATAATACAACAGCGCTTAGATTAAACGGGACAGTCAGGAGGCACGGAGTGTGTTTGAGAAGAGAGAAGAGTGCGACAGCAGGAAGAGGAGAGGAGTGGTGCCACAATCAACAGCAGCAGAGCGCACTTTTTAACCGCTTACTGTTCTTCTTTCTCTGGGTTTCTGTGCCACCACCCCTCCTCCCCTCCACTCATCCGGTCACCCAACACAAATCCCATCTGATTCGGGGAGTAGCCATCCCTACATAAATCATTCCCCTATTCCACTGGCCACACGTTACATTGAAAGTATTGATCCCCAGCTCCCCACCACCACCCCCAGCCACATCAGCACTGATTGCAAGGAAACCCTTCACAACAGTCACAAACAGGAAATGGAAAAACAAACCACGGGTGTGTTTCGATTGACCATAATGGCGGATTCTGAGGCTTGAGACACAGTCACCGAAGGAGGGGGAACTGTGCTGTCCTGTACAAAGCAAATGTGATGGGAATCCCAAGAAAGCGTACGAAGCACAACAATAGTGGGTAATGCCGAACATTTCGTCAATATAATGATCCAAGCAGTTTAAAACGAGACCTAACAAATGAAGAATTTGAGCAACATCATCGGGAAATAACCAGGAGGCAAATATGTTACTGGAAGAACCATTACATTAAATTATGTGCATTTGAATATATATGAAAGATAATTACAGTCCACAAACCATATCATAAATTTAGCAGCCGCTATATACAAAACCTACTTGTAGATTAGAAGGAGTTGATAGTGAATTCTCCAAAGGTAGGAAAAATTATGAGCAACAAAATGAGAACAATACTGTTTTAAACTAACCACATCCCTTGGATTAAAACTGACCATCAGAAGACCAAACCCTGTGGTTTCCATGGTAGCACAGCTGAGGATACTTTGAACTCTGACCTTATACTCCTGGCTGTGCTCTGAAGCGGTGACCAAACCCAGGGTCAATCAGAAATAGGGTCAGCAGGGGTCAAATGGTAATGACCTCTCTTTGGTTACACAACCACACCAAATCAGCCTCCTCCAAGTAGCATCCAAGCATCATTCATCCTAATCAGAGCAGTGCACCTTTTCAAGGGGAAAGGGTGATGCTAACCCTGCGCGATGAGATAGAGGTGAAAATCTATGAATCATAAGACTAATCAAGAAGTAAAACTATGGCAAAGAATTAAATGTAGAGACACTGGATAAAATATAAAAGCATGACAGCACATTGATACAGTGATTTCCTTAGGCAGCAAGCCTATCAAAAATAGTTTTCATCGTTTTCAAATTAATCTTCTGGTGCATCATAATTTGAGCTGGTCCAAAAGTGCAATGATCATGAGGAATAAGAGCAGGAAAATAATACTTGTTAGACCGA
The DNA here is from genome assembly GCA_008086565.1 of Thalassoma bifasciatum. Taxonomy (NCBI): domain Eukaryota; kingdom Metazoa; phylum Chordata; class Actinopteri; order Labriformes; family Labridae; genus Thalassoma; species Thalassoma bifasciatum. Next base: position 88,568 of record RPOG01000046.1, on the reverse strand, counting down.
TACATCTGAGCGCAAATTGCACATGGACATACTGGGTGAAGTTCTGTATGTGTGAAGCTGCAGAGATGTTAGAAAGAAAAATGGTGTAATATTCCAAGGCAACATTTTTACTCTAAGGTGCATTTGGGGCATAGATGCCTATGATGAGTCAGCACAAAAAAAGAGGTGGGATTAATGACTGATACAACAACAAAATAACCAGATCCATCATTGGTGATGTAGGACAACCTTCAAAGAGGTACTGGGTAAGTCTAACAGAAAATTTACTGGAGTTTAAAAGACATCCTGAGAGGGAAGAGGGGAGGATCTTTAAGAAAGGATGACACTGTCTCAGGGTAGAGAAACTGGGTTGGAAGAGAAGGGGGTAAGACGGATGAAGGGGTGGAGGGACTGATCAGAGGGGTGCCAGACACAAAGAGGCCAGGCCATGGCCAGTGGCACGCGATGGGCAGATTAACCAGCGTTTCCTCCCCTAACTGAAGCATTAGGACACCTGACTGAGTCCCGCCAATGGCAGCCAGCCAAGGATTTGTTAGTGCGTATGGGGGGGGACAAGCTGGGGCTCGCCTTTCAACAGTCAGGCTCCTCAACAACACAAAGAGGGGTGGGGTGGTGTTCGTGGGGGGGTGATGGGCTGGTGGCTTGGAGTGGGGAGGGGGCGCTACAAGCCTTACCCCTCACCATCTGCTGCCCAGGCTAAGCAAGGACAGGGGTAGGGCCAGAGTGCGGGGTGGGGTATGTGAGCGCGTGCAACGAAAACACACGTGTATCTGTGCGCACGCACCTGTTACTGTGTCTGTGGGTGGGTGGGTGGGTGAGTGGGTGAGTGGGATGGCAGATGGACAGGGCATACTCCTGGCACCGAAGCCTCCATGTTAGTCATCCTCCACGTTAAGGAGTGCCCCCCCTTCCCCCCACATTCCTCACCCCTGCTACCTAATCCACTGTGCCTGCCAATTCTTTATGTTTTGCTCAGTTTGATTAAGACATCCATGATTAGAGACATTATGGGCTGGGTGAGAGAGTGGGTGTGTGTGAGCCGCTTATCCATGCGACTGTTTACTGTAAGCAAAGCTAAACAGATGAAGCACCTTTAACCCCAATGCTACTTAACTAGTTTAATAGCAATAACTTATTCTACAGCTCAGTGTTACTAGTATTTTTATTTATTCCCTCAGAGGTATGAAAAATTGCAGTAGAGGGGACAAGCCCCTAATATTGAACTAGATCAAATAACTATATATACACACACAAACACACCAGACAAATGCCCCAAGCAAACTTCACCCAATTACACATCAGATACATACAGTATTTGACATAATTCCCCCCCTGTACTGTGTGTGTTTAGCGGTGAGCCGCCTATTTCCCTCCATAAAAAAGGGGTCAGAGCAGCAGACAGTTCAGTCTTGCTGAGCAGTAATCTGAAAATGCCTGTAATCCTCCATACAGAGCCCTTCTGGAGACCGTGATTGTAATGTGGAGAGGTGTAGCCTCGTCTCCGTTTAGCAGCCATGTGTCTGACCAAGCTTGACACGCAACCAGAGCCTTACACAGCTGCCAGGACACATACTGAGAGATGAGGCACAGTAAAGCTGCCCTGGTCACTGACTGGAATAATTATGCCATTTTTGCCCTACACAATGCAGAATGAGTGTAGGTCAATGAACTTAATCAATGTACTGTAAGGGGCGTATCTGAGGGCAATGGGTTCCTGAGTGGCTTAATATAAACAGGGGGTATACTGTAAAATAATGAGCACAGTAGTATCTCATATTTGAGATGGAGACAATGTGAAAATAATTTGTAATGAATGTTTACTAGGGAACAGCAACCAAGTAATGAGAGAATCGTTTAATTTGTGTGACATTTCTTTAAAATGAGAGCTCGTACATTTTTCCAGGGGATTTCTGAAACGATGAAGTGGCACAGAAGGTCCTAAAATGAATGGCAAATTAGTTTATCCTTGAAAAATATTTCCACAATGATATAATACATAGGTGTGCATAGGTAAGATCTGCAATGTTGAGGTGGCCCTTTTTGAGTGTTTACAGCACCAACTTTCTTGAACTTGCCTTGGGTTCAGAGTTGTAAACACATGGAGAGATGTCAGTCTTGCAAACTGTACGTCCAAGCTGCACGTCAAGGATGTAGTTTATTCCCGCGACCACCTACAGACATGAACACGTGTTGTTGAAGCGTGTTCACCGTTTGAAATTACGTCAACCATGACTCAAAAAGTTTTACCTGAATCTTCGCCGACGTTATGTTCACAATTTTGTAGTCAAACTGCTCTTCTGTGTTTGCTCTGTTGAATTCAACTACAGCAAACCGAGCTGCACTCAAAACCTTGGTGCTGTTCACCGGGACGTCGTGAGGTTGACCGGTCATCATTTGTGCCGCGGTTGGAAAACAACCGAGAGCAGCAAAAATCAACAGAGAGAAATAGACCAACATCATGAAGTTATTTCAAAGTATCAAGTTAAACTACCGTCCGTCGATTGAGAGTGGCTGGGTCCGAGTTTAGCCGAGTTAAGAGACGCTGTGTACAAGCGCACACCTGTTTCCTATCAGTTCATTAAAAGGAGAGAATCCGGATTGAAGTGGGAAAACCACCTCGAGCCCCGAGTCCGACCAGAAACTTCAGTGTTGCACGGCAACCGCGTTGCTAGGCTGCCGTGAAGGTGGTGCTGCTGGAGGAAAACTGCTCCATTAAATGAAAAATAATCAAAATAAAAATATTTAAGGAGAAATTATGTGATTGATTGAGGAAAAACATGAATAATTTGGTCGACGGATGTCTTTTTTAAGCTTTCAAAAATTATGTAACAAATTGGCAAGTCAGTCTCCAAAATAACAAAAATGTAAGTCATGATACAACTATTTGATTAAAATAAACTTAAAATATTGATAAGATTTTTTTTTACACACTGAACAGAACAAAATTATGGTAACATCAAAATGAAACACAATTCAGTTATAGCTCACCTGTTGGCTGGTAAAAGTGATTTCCTCTGAACAGCGAAATTCTGTGTTCAGCACAGCTTTACCTGAAAAGTCCAACTACTGTTTTGAAAATTTTCTGGCATAAACAACAACATGAAATTATTATTTGATTAAAAAAAAAAAAAAAAATTCTAAGCCAATTAACAAATGGAATTCATAGGAAATGAGGAGGGAAATGGATACACCTAAGTGCAAGGAATGTGCAAGGAATGAAATCTAAATGTGAATAAAGCAATCAATTAATTTACATTACTTTAAATCATGTGTGTGTTTAAATCATAAATCTGGTCCTAGTGCAAATGATACAAATCAAATTTTCAAGTTGTACAAATGATGAATGCAACAATATAATACAATTTTCTTTAAATATAGTGTATCATTTTATTTTCATCCTAAATTGTTAATTTCAGTGCCTTCCAAATAAGCACTAACCCCTACTTCATAAGCACTTGATGTTATTCATGGACGTCCGTAATAATAATAATAAATTTGTTATGATTGACACAAATGATTGGGTTCAACAATTTGAGCCTATGATCCTAGATCATTTGTTCTACTCATGATTAAAAAACATATGTATAATTACAAGGAATGATATGTGCTTCAAAGTGAGTGAAAAGGTAAATCCTGGAGAGTGTGCTTGAATTTCATCATCTCTGAATTGGCGTGCTAACCCTTTATGACAGCAAACTTCAGGGCTGGCAAGGACCCCAAAAATTTGTGCATAAGTTTATGGCCCTTGTTATCCCAGCATGATTTGAAAATGTTCCAAAGATGTGGTGTCAGGGAACGCTTTAATTTTTCGGTCTCCAAGAATCTACATAAATAAATGCGGGGTAGAGGTTTGGCTAATGTGTGGCAGGTCTGTCATTGTGCCTCATATTGTACATAACTTATGTCAAATTCTTCAAGTGTGTTCTGGTGTCTTCCTGAACACAACATAAACCACAAACCTGGGCTCATTTGTGAATGGGACTTTCTAGTCACCCACTGTGAAATACTGGTCTTTCCCAGCCTCCCCTGAGCGCTTGGCCTCGCTTACCCCTTTGAGGTGGTTTAGAAGCAATTCATTTTCTCTAAGGGTGCAACTAGACAACCTATTGAATACTTTGAGTCTTGAATTCTTCATGTGGGGTGTTGTGTAGCTATGATCCCTTTTAGTCTGTCTGATTGTGACACAATGATCCAGTTTGTCGTCTGATTTCACGCCACATGTCATTAATCTGACCATGGTTTTTCCCTCCCTGAAGCCACTCTTCGGATGAAATAACAGTTACTTTATACACGTTCACTTTATTGAAAAACACAATTTTAAAATTTGAAATACTACTACCAGGCAAGCAAATACCTGCTGAAAAACTCAATGAACAGTAAAATATTGGACAGTGAAAAACAGGTTCCAAACTGAACAAGTCTCTAGTAAATGAAACAAAATCTGCATTAGTTTGATATGAATGAATGCACTGATAGAAAAGCTGCAGCTCAAATAAATCTGACCTTTGTTCCAAGAAGTTTAGTCGGTCAGTGCCAAAAATTTTAATTTACTGAACAAAATGTTGTTCGTATGAAATATAGAGCATCACATCTAAATTAAACTTCTCCTGTCTCTTCTCTTGTTTATTATATTTCTGAGTCAAAATCTTCCAGGAACTTCTGGTTTGCATGAAAATATTAAGAATGGTAACTATAACTCCAATATTAATTGCACATTCTTTTTCCTGAGGGGTACATCAGTGAAAAGATCTTGCATCCAGGAGCAGTAAAAGCAAAGAAGACATAGTAACAGTCTGATTACAATAAGAAATGGAGGAAACGGGGCTAATTGACTAGTCTTCTTAAAATATTTGATTCATAGATGCTATCCTGGTAAAAGAACATCACGGAAAGACCTTCATTTCTTATACTTGAAAGCACTGGCTATCCAGAAACCTGAAACACTGTGAAGTGTGGGTGGAGGAGAGCATACTGAAGGTGGGTGCAGTTTTTTTTTTTCTTTTTTTGTGTGTGTGCTTTTTCATGCCCAGTTTATACAGGAGAAAGAAGTACAATAGGTCTACAACTGGTTATCATTTTCATTATTTATTTGCCAGGTAGCTATTTTTTTACATATATAATTGACTGATTTGAAAGAAACTAATGACCTGTCGACAACTGCAGCTACCTAAGTAAAAAAAACCCTTACCACTTTTAAAAAAATTCAAACACAATTCAACCTTGGAAAAATACATTTTTATAGAACACAAAAGCACAGAGGGTTTCTTGTATGACAGACCTACATTTAAAATTTTAACAGGATTTTGAGTTTTACTGTGAATGAAAATCTGCTCTTTTAGAATACTCATACGTAGTATATGCCCTGAAAGTATAATACTGCCAATGGTGGCATCTTTCATTTTCTATTTTTTTTACCCTACAGCATATGTAGTCCAAATCAAAGATATAAAGTTTATGTTGATAGTTAGCATGAATAAATATATGAAGTTCTAGGGGGCTGAAACCAAACGTTTTAAATGTTTCTTTGAATGGCTGGGTTCATCTCCATAACACCCTCATGCACATATGGGCATAAAACTAAAGACAATAAACATCTGGCCCATATTGATCCTTTGTGCTTTAGAATCGTTACATAAACATTATGCAGCAGTCCGCAGAGCTGTGTTCAATGAAATTCTTTCAGAAACAAAAATCCTACATATACAGTCATTTAAATGGAGGTAGCCATGTTTTGGCCCCATTTAAGAACAAGGTACAAAGTGCACTGAAAAAAAAAAAAACCTCAAGTATTAAGTTATTTGTCATGCTTTTTATTTGATTTGATGAGAGAATAGACTCAAAAATTTGAAAACATACTCATATACAATAAAAGTATAGCGTTAAATTATATTTGAAAAACAAATTGCAGAAAAGCCATCTCAGTAAGATGACGCTAATTAATTTAGTTTTTAAAAAAGCATTTAATAGTTGCTGAGGATCGGGGATTAAGATTAAATCTTGTGGATAGGCGTGATTTGGTAAGATCGCATCATATTTTGAAATTACTTTTTTTATATAAACTATTCGTGCACAAAGAAATGAATGCAGTACATTTGGCAGTCAGAGAAGTCTGTTGATAATGGAAAGAACAGCAGTAGCTTTTTTTTTTTTTTTTTAAATTTTAGACTCCTTGGACATTAGTGTTAAAAAATTAACATTAAGGTTAGGCTGACACCGGAAACTGCAGTTTTTTTTCTTCCTCAACTGTCAGAAGTTAGCGGAGCGGTGGCTAACTTTTGAGCTAAAATATTCATAGGTCCGAGCACGCTGCCTGTGCGACATTAAACCTTGTCAGGCAAAAACGAATATCTTTTGAACGAAAAAAAACCCCTAAATTTATTCTTTTAATGATTAAATTGTCAGAAACTTGTGAATAACAGCACCTTTTGAACGGTCGTAAAACATTAACATTTAAGTTGCCATGATACATGAACAGCCAATGAAATCGCACAGCGTTCTTCTTCATTATGGATTATCACGTAGTTGCTCGTTACTGCCGCCTAATGACCTGGAGTGTGAACTGACATTTAACCAGAGTGTTTCAGCGACCATGCTTTGAAAAGTACCCTTTCTGTATTCGTTCAAAAAACAACTCCTATTTAGATCTATCGATTGCAAAACAAATTGGACATAAGCCCAAACAGCATAAATAAATAATAGGATGTCGAAACTCAAAAAAATAATCTCAAATCTCAATCTCAAAGGCAAAATTTGCCCTTAATTTTTTTTCAAAGCTAAACAACAAATCCACCCCAAAAAAGAAAGTGAATTGTTGACCAATTACTTTCAAAATATTGAGTAAAAGAACAAAACTGTAATAAAAAGTGATATTTGCTATGAATGACATAAATAACATCCACTTCAAGATCTAAATGACTTAGGTTCTTCTCTAAGTGCTTGAATTTACATACAGCCACTCTAAAACAGGAAATCTGAAAACTTCACTTTAGCAAAAGACTGACTGACAAGACCATGTATTATCTGTATTGAAATCCCATAATGCATTCTGATTTACACAGTTTCACATGTCTAAATTATAAAAACATAAATATTTGCAGTTTCATTTTTGGATTATTTCAACCAATGGATATTAACAACTGTGCACAGATGTGAATTTTGAGAGAAAATAATTTTGAAACTTTTGAGTAGAAAATGTCTTTAATATATTTTACAGAAATAATTTCACACAAATCGAAATTTTTTTCATTTTTTTTTCAAAACAAAATATAAAGCACACTACAATCCTTGGAGAGTATTTTCTCTTTTGTCTTAGTGTCTTAGTGTTGAATAAGCATTTCTTATGGTCACTAGTGGACAACCATTTTTTAAACACAGAGAAATAAATTCACTGAAAATTTCATAACTGCATGTTTTTCCCCTCAAAGTATTTGAGCAACTAATCTGTCAATGAGCATTTAAATTCAGCCCAACCAAAGCCAATACAACTCACTTTTATTTTGGTGTAAAATCTACACAACACATTTATACGCTCTACATTAGACCAGAAAGAGTAAAATACATCCAACAAATTATGCTTCAAAACAATCCTCTGGACAATGAAGGAATGTAGTGCCGGTTCAGCTTTCTTACTGCTGGCAGTACCAGAACAAACATAAAATGACACAAAAATAAAAACACACAGCACAGCATCACAGCTGTACATCTAGAAAACAGGTAACAAAAAAACTTGGATTAAGCTACAAATTAGTTCCTTAGATTACCCTTAGATAATCTGTGTCAAATTCATAATTTTTTTTTTCCACCAGAGACATTTACAGTCATGTTTATCAAACAGTGTACAGTGAGTGTTATGGAAAGTGAGGCTTCCTTAGTTGTAGTATGATATGTGCTCTGACATTAAAAATAGAGCATGGGACGTATTAACAGTGCTGATATGCAAATTTGGCAAAATGCAAACCACTATTGCCCTTAAATACTGTCTTTTATCTTCAAAGTGAACAAAAGTTGGTCATATTTCAATCTATAATAACCATTAAAAGCAAAAACACAGCCCTGCTGCTCTCTTCCTAAAGAGCTGCTATTTTGAGGTACCTTAAATACTTCATTCTGAATCAGAAACAGCATTCAACCTTATTCAGTCAAACCAAACATTGGGCTAGTTGAGAAAAGTGCGATTGGATTTCTCCAAGACTTCTTTGTTTTGATCCAGGATATCTCAGCTCAGGCACTGTAGTCACAAAACATATCTGTCAAAATTAAATTGCTAAAGTAACACAGACATTTGGAAACATAAACAGTCCCTATAACCTACAAGCAATTCTTGTAGCATATATCTTTCTGGATTTTCTCATTTGAATACCAGTAGATGCTGATTTCTATGTAAATCAATGGCTATGACAAACATTATTTCGCAGCCTCTGTAGACAAAGCAAAACCCATGTCTCAGCTGATACTGTACAAACACGTAGCTTTGTCTAAAAAAAGAAAAGAAAAAAGAATCAAAACCTGCTTCCTACCTCAGATAATTTATCTCGTCATCTCTGTCAAAGAAAGTGTTTTAAAAGAAAAGTTACTCAAAAATATATAATCAGTTTTTTTTTTTTTTTATCGCTTTTGTTTTTATATATCACCATCTTATTCAGTCATCTTTCTATAACCTCTTGTCAAGCAACAGTCGGAGCATTTCATCACTAGATTTTGCAGAATCCCTCTATTTTAGAATTATTTTTGGTGAAAGTTAGTGTTGCAGGGATGTGGCAGCCTGCATATTTAATTTTTTCTCTCAGCACAACCTGGCATAAGAGCTAACTAACTTAAAGTACTTCCTCAAGGACAAACCATTTTTACTAGTATTTATAGGGTAATGGATGAGAAGTGGGTAAAAAATTAACAGAGAATGATAATACCCTTAAGTATGAGAGGGGAAGAACAGAGTGAAAACCACGAGTCTTGACAGTTATGCTAGGTAGCACCACGTTTCCCCTGCTGAACAAACATGATTGAGGGAAACCCCGTTTGACACTCTCAGGTCTGTCTCCAGTCAGTAAAAAGTCTGTTACATCCACTGCGGGTGTTCCTACAGGGCGTTATTCTGCGGGTCGAAGAAAGCTTCCAGGCCCAATGCTTCACTCCCCGTCACATCCTTATCTGGCTTTGGCTTTTTAAAGAGCGATGGAAGGTTCCGGATATGAACCTCCTTCCTGAACTGCTGGCACAGAGCTTTCTGTTGAGAGAAAAGAGGTTAAACAGATCCGTCCAAGACCTACCAGAATGAGTTTCATCTGATTGTACAGCCCAGCAGAGCTGCTGCACATTTGTTTTCTGCAGTGCTCAGAAGATTTACAGCACAGCCAGAATCACACTGCTGAGTAATGACTTGCGTTATTGGGCCAGTGCCTCTCTGGTCACTTCTGGTGAGCTACTGCCAGTGAGCTACAGCAAGACAGTGCTGCCCTCTAGTGGCTAAACACAACATTACCCCAACAGTTCCAGCGATGAGCTTCTTGAACTGGTCTTTCCTCTTCTTGTGTCCGACCTTTTGGGCGTTAGGGTCCATGAGCCTGTGATCGTACTGGTCCAGAGCCTCCACGCTGATGTTTGGGATCTGCAGCATCACTGATCTCAGCTCTATGTAGCGAGGCCGCTGAGACATAAACAGACAGACAGATGTATGCATCAGCAACAAAGGCAAGTGTTGACATGAAATCCCAGATTGAGGAAATCATACCAAATCACACAAGAATATATCACACACAAAACTATCAAAATATTTCCAAGTTGATTTCTAAGTAAATAAGGCAAGTTATCTGGGAACCGCATTTGTCAGGAATTATTTTCAATTCAGAAATCAGGTACATTTACAATTATGAAACAAGCTACTTCATATCGACAAACTTAAGACTTATTCTCCATATTTTCAATAGAGAAAATGACTGATAGTATATCCACCTACTTTCAAAGATCTTTCGAAAACGAACGAACAAGAGATCAAAAGCATGGTGACGAATAGCAGCAATAAATATTTGGTGACCTCACCAGGTTGTCGTAGATGAGCATTGCCAGTTGACAGAGGGCCAAGTTGCAGACCTCGTGCTGCCCATGAACCTGGAGGCCTCGAAGAACACTGGTGTAGAACCACGTGACTGCCTCTGGAAGAAGACTCCCCCCTACAACCTGAGGGAAAAGTGATGATGTATGTGAAAAAAACTTCAGAATTATATTTAAATTCAAGATAATTTACAGCTGCCTTTTAAACCACAGGTAGAATAAGAGCTGCATTGTTTAAACTGGGAGTGTTTTTTTTTTTTTTTTTTTTTTTTAAGTAAAATGCACAGGACCATCAGAGACTTTAAGGAAGTTGTGACACCATGCAGTTCATTCAGTATGGCACACTTTCATTCAATAGCTTTCAATACCTTCTGCAGTTGCTGAATATATATGAATTGCCAAGAAAAACCCTTCATAGCAAATCTTCATCCCACTGTGTTCTCTACCTGTTGCAGGAGGGTCCAGCAAACCATAGAAGCAGTACGGTGACAGTTTGTAGTGTCCTTCCACGACAGAGAGGTGAAGGAGAGGGTCAGGAGAGACATGTAGATGTTCTGAGAACAGAGACAAAGAAACACTGAGCTCGATTAAGAAACTAATGTTTACCCTTTAAGTGTTCTGTGTTTGCGGCTGACCTCATGTTTCATCAGACATTTCCCCAGCTCTGTCAACTCCTCTGTGGCATATGCAGGAGATGGCGTCAGCACTGAATCCATCATCATCTCATCCTCTGAGAGCAGATTTCAAGCAAAAACAGTGAAGATGAAGCAAAATTCAGTCATTGTATATGACGCTTCATTTAAATTTGTAATTTACCATCCATGTCCTCCTTGTTTGCTGCTGGTTCTGTCACTTTCTTAGAAATGCAGGCCACAGCTAAAAGTGAAGACAAAGAAGAAGTGCTTTATTTCCAGAATGACTCTGGTCTTCAGTTTAGTATCAGTTTGCAACCTAGAAAATCCCACACTCCTTCTTCTTTGTACACTCTCCATAAACAACATCAAATAACACTGGATTAGAGAGAAAAGGTCTATTCAATCTACTGAGTCTCAGTTCTGTACAGTAGTTATGGCTGATATTTTGAAATCTTTAATATGTTCATTACCTCTACATAAATTGTGGATTTTCTTTAACCTCAAATATAAGCTGTCATATACTTCTTTCCTTTAACTGGAACGAAACAACTTATGAATCTACATTGAAATTGAAGTAGTTTTGAAAACTTACAAAGGAGATCCAGGACTTCCCTTGTGAGCTTGCGCACTATCTGCTCCTCCAACATCTCCTGTGTCACCTGGCTGTCATGACACACCACTTCTTCCTCATCTTCACCGCTAAAAATCAAAACAAACATGTCATCAGTGTGTCAACTTCTGAACTTATTAAAGCACAAGTGTTTAATTGTTCCTTTACTTTCAGAGCTGTTGTTCTTCCACTTTACAAAAAGACCTCAGCATGAATTTGAAATCTACAGAGACATTTTCGTTTCACTTAAGGGCTCATCACTGCTTAATCTCAGCCTCCACGGATGCAGTGTTGTAATTTTCAGGCAGTGATGCAATTATATACGCACCACCATAGAAAAGGTACAAGCATTTTCTTCCCACTTACTTAACTGAGGCCCTCTGATTGATGACCTGCCATTTGCTGTTGAGTCTCTGTGTTGGCAAACGAAAGGAAAGCTGTGAGACTTTGCAACAGTAACAAAAAGAAACCTGACGGAGGGGGTAAAGGGCAAGCTATGGTGTGATCCACCACAAGTTTGACAGAATGAGGGTTGTAGTAGTGTAGAGCCTAACCTGCAGCATGTAAGCGAACAGAGGGCCCAGCAGGGGGCGGAGTAGACTGTTGTCGTACTCCTGAGGACATGACAGCACCAGCTGCTTCAGAAAGACACGTACCACAGGTTAAAGAAAATGTACCTTTGTGGAGAGCACCTGTGAATCTAAACTGATCAAAACTTCTGGATAAAGGCAAAGTTTTTAAGGTAAGGCAAGTAAAGGATATGGATCATGGGCCGAAGTCTGTGGTCAGGCACATGATCAAGAGACACAAACACTGAACTCGCTATCTCTTCAGCCAATCTCTCGATGGTGTAAAAGTCCTGCTGCAGGGACAGACCTGCATTTCCCAGGATGTGGAAGCTACAGAGGCAGAGGGCAGAAGAGAGGGTTCAATCATATCACAAAGTGTGAGGTATAAGCTCTTAGCAGAAGGCTGTGGGAAAACTGCATCAACATCCATCTTACCAGTTGTCATACAGTGTGCTGAAAAATCCCTGCATGCGCTCCAAGTCAGTCCTGTACACTGGAGCATCATAAATATCTAGAGGATGCTGAGCGAGACCTAAAGATATGAAAGAAGAGATGTAACCTCCAGTAATTTCAGAGGATGTCTAACAAAAGTCAAAATACTTCTGCAGTTGAAAAGCTTCTCTTACCAAGAACCACAATTTTCTCTGCATCCATCACTTCATGAGCCCTGGAGTAGGTTTCACTGAGACGAGCCATGTTCTCTGGCAGGAACAGACTGTTGTGAGTCCTGTAAGGACGAGGAAAAAGAGAAGGCTGGTTACAGATCAGCAGGAAAATAACAAGATGTTTCGGAGGCAATGTTAGCAAGTTTTTTCAACCAATGACCTGTGCATGTGCACCACCTTAAAATCAGCAAGACCATCCCCTTTAACGCTATGAGTTCAGCATTCTGGAAACCATGACCTTACTCCTTCTTTTCATTTGTTTCCTTTCTTTCTGACTATATTACAACAAATAGGTGGATAAAGTGTCAGCATCCACAGCCCTATACGGCATCCTGCTTTAGAGCTCATTTATTTCTAATAGGACCAGAATTTACAAAACCAACTTCATTCATCGATAAAAACTGGAAACGTATGACTGAGATCATAAATAGAGAACATAAACCCTTAGAGGTAAATGTTTGCAGAGATAAAAATTGACAAAGACCAGCCACACTAGACAATCCTGAGACTGTTTCAGAGCCAAATTTGCTGGCTCCAATAAATGGAGGAAAGGGTTGTCTGATAAGCAAAATTTAATCAGTGGCATTTTGTAAATCTAGAGGATAAACCGTAGAGAAAAAACTTGATGTGCTAGAAAAAACTGACTGCAATTTTAATCAGCATGTCAATTTTAATTTTAATCAGCATAAAAATCTAACTCAATAAAAATCATTACAAATAGTTCCCCAGTGTTTTTAAGAAAACGGGGATCCTATAGGTCAAAAACTTGATGTGATAGAGAAAAACTGAGATTAGTTTTGGATTTGGCACTCAAAAATTAGTCAGAAACAGCTGTCAGACCTAACTCAACAAAAATTGTGTTATTTGTCAAAATAGTCCTTAAGTCTGTGGTGTTAAGAATATTTTCCTAATTTATATCTAACTGTGTTAATGTTCATACCTGATCAGAGCCAATAGGTTGGGTAGTAGTGCAAGAAACTGGGCAGTGCAGGGATTTCTGTAAATGGGAGCTCCAGCTGGGGTGTAGCCCACCACAAAGCCACCAGCCTTTGCTTCCTCCAGGTCTGTAGGCCAGCGCGCCTTCTTCACAACCCCCATCATGGCATAGACGCAGAAGCTTATCTAAAAGAAGATCCAAAGAGACTTATTACACTGTGACACCAGAGAAGCACCTCGAGTAAGCTCAACCTGCGCAAACTCTCAGGTTTACATGTACATGCTTACCCTTCCTCTATTCAGACCCCCTGTGTCTGAATCTTTACTTTGAACAGTGAGCACCTGTTCAGCCCCTACAAAGGACAGGAAAACAGCAGGGTCCAACAGCACACTGAAACACAAAGATGGGATAACAGTCAATTATCAGACATCTCTCTACATCAAACTATGTACAACGTGAAGAAAACAAAAGGAATCTGGCACCCACTGTCTCATCTCCTCTGAGGTCCAGTCTGCAAGTACTGAGGCCATCAGCTCATCTAGGAAGGCCTTCTGCTTAGCAAAGTCTTTGAAATGGTTACTGAGGAGCACCAGAGCTTCCATCAGTGAACATTTCTCCATGTGAGTCAGCCCCACTTCACTGGCGAACATCTTCTTCACATGGTTGTAAAACATCTCAAAACAAGGCTGGAGGACACAAAACAATCCAAGAATCACTAAAGCCTATTTACACACATCCTGTGAATAAAGCTGTGACCAACGTTGGGCAAGTTTAACTCATCACTATGAATATTTACCAGGATTACGTGGGGACAATCCCGGCAACTTTTGATGATGGAGGAGCAGGCGTGCCTTCTCACATTCTTCACAGCTCGTGTCCGAGGAGTCTGAAGATATCAATACATGAATGTACATGTTTTTATGTGGGACTTGAACATAGAAAGTGAGTGCAATGTATGTATGTTTTTGGGTCCTGTAAAGGTGACTCACCTTTGTATCCTGACTGATCTCGAATGTAACAGAGTTAAACAGCTGTAGGGAAAAGAAGACAGCACTGATATGTTACTGTAAATACGAAATACACACGAATTCAAAGAAGAAGAGCATCTTTTCAACAAGAAATGTTCTCTAGAAATTTTTGAAACATTGTTTTTGTATTACTTTTTATTGAAATCATCACATCCTACCAACAGAACCAACTCAATAGATGACAAAGCTTTTCTATACTCCTGTAGCTATAGACAGAAATATTAGAAGCATGGTGGATGCAGATGAATAACAAGCCTAATATGACAAAGGAGGACTCAGCTGACCTTGTAGAGGACCTGTTGCACAAAGTGTGGTCTCCGTACAACAAATGGGAACAGAGCAGAGATGTTGGAGAGTGCACACGACAAGATGAGCGGATCTTTGGTGTCATAGTTCAGCACAGCCTGCAGCAGCTCCATGCCCTGATCCACAGGCAACTTCTACACATCAAGAGGCAGAAGAGGTCAAAACTTCTCATGGATACAAACAACATTTTAACGTTAACACTCTATTCAAGTTCTGTTACCTCCTCTTCCACACTTTTAAAGATCTGTGTGACCATACACTCCATGAAGACAGTCATTGCATCCCACTGGACCACAGATGGAGACAGAAGGGAGCACAGGCCTTCAGCTGTCTTAGCTGATGAGACGCAGAGAGGTGACATTAAAAATCCAAAATCTTGCGGATTGAAAGGTCATTTACTTTCTGGTCTGAGTTTAATGAAACTAGGTGAGCTGCAGGGTGTACTCTTACATATAAATTTAACCACATGGGACAATCTCCAAGCCCGAATTAGTAATTCATCACCACACATTTTGCACATTTACTTTCATGCACGGAGAAATAAAAAAGAAAAAAATCATCCCTGCAGAGTTACTAATATTTCCTTGTGGCAATATGTAAGGAATGAGGAGAAATACTTACATGTGGTATCCCCAATGTCAATAGGGCTGGCGATTTGAAACCGTAACCACTCTGCTGCTATCTGAAAAGCCTCCAAAGGAACGATGCGACATGCACTTCTCACAACTTCCCCCTGTTGTGCTCGAAAAGCTATCGAAAAGAACACAAAGCATTTAAAACCATGAAATGGTTCAATGAACTGTGATGTATGACCATAAAACTTACAATTAAAGAAAGCATTGAAATCTTCATCGCTATCAAAGTCCACACGGGAATACACGCAGCTTGGGTGATCTTCTCTTGATGGAAAACCAGTCTGGTAAGATAAACAAAAGCCATTAGAAACAGAAAGTCCAGATTCACCGAACCGTTGCACTGACATCAGTGTCTCACCTTGACCAGGTTGATCATTGATGCTCTGAGGTATTTAATTGCCATCTCCACAACAACTGCATCCTTAGACAGAGTCTCGTGTCTGAACAAAGCTCCCCAAGTCGGCAGAGTGGATGACTTTAAAAACTGCATAAAAAGCAGGTTAAAAATAAGACAAACTGTTGGTGTATTAATGTTAAAAGTCTTCAAAAGGAGGATAAGCAGCAAAATGCTAGTTTTAATCTCACCTGACTGGAATGTGTGGTGAAAGCTAACAGAGCCTCTGTGTACTTGCTGAGATTAGCAGGAGTCTCTACCTCTACATCTGAACCCTGTGGGAGTAAAATACAATATTTCCCTCTAATTAATGAATGAATACATGAATAAATAAACAAATTAATAGGTAAATAAAAGTGTTTATTTGTAAAAGACATGGCCATGTCAATTCAGAAGCTCTTGTTTGAGCCAGTTCAGGACAAACTCACAACTAATGAGCAGAGCTGGCCTCCAAGAGCGCATAGGACCTGACACAGCCTCTTTAGAAAGATGTAGCTCCGCTCCACAACCTCCACTTTTCTAAAACACAGAAATTATATCATGTATATAAAAACAAATAAAAGCCAGTCTGATTATACTTCATATCTATGTAGTATGATTGTTTTACAAGATGCAGCAAATTACTCACTGTGGTTGAGAGGATTTCTTACATATAGCCAGTCCATCTGCTGACCTGCAATCATACAACAAAGAGACCAAGAGACCATTCAATGACAGTGGGAGAGGCTGGCTGAAGCCTGTGAGGAGTGATGGTACACAGAAGCAGTTGTACTCACTGTGCTGCAGAAAGGATGTAGTGGATGGCCACATCATCAAATAGCAACATGAATGGCTTTCTATCCTCCAGCTTCCCCTGTAGCAGCAGCACAATTGATTAAAAATGGCTTACTACTGTTTCTTCATGCAAATGTCCACTTACTCTACTGAACACACAGTGGCATGACTCACCTCATCCACAGCGCTGCAGTAACAGATAAAGAAGTCTAACCAGAGACATAAAGCAATACACAACTTTTAAGCATTCAACTTGCCTTCCTGCTTATAGCGATGAGCAAACACTCTGCCGCCTCCAGCTGCAGCTCTGGTTCACTCAGCAGCAAACACAACATCTCCAGCAGATGACAGTTTCCGTTTGTGATGTGCACCAGAGGCACCCAGTCTATGTAGCCTGCCAGTGAATTCAAAGTAGCCACTGCGACTCGACAGTGAGCTCTAGCCTGGGGGTGGAAGAAAAGTCGACAAAGAGTTAAAGAGAGAACTCAGAAATTTAAGTTCACAAAGGTTGGGTAGCAAAATATCTCCTCACCTGTAATTCATGTCCTGGTAACTCTTTCTGTATTGAAATAACACAAATCAAACATTTATTTAAGACATTTCTCTTGTGAATTTGTCTCCAACTGTGATTGTATTGTGCTAGATAGGTAATTTCATGATATTTAGATAAAAAGTACTTTTATTTCTTCAGAATACAATTAGAAAAATACTGACCAATGTGCGGTATTCTTTGACATTAGCTTGTAGAATGGTCATCATGAATCCAAAGATGCTTTCCATGTTCTGTGTGAGTGTCTGCTGGATGTCCCTGCGGCGCTGGGTGGGCAGCGTCTGAAAGGTGATGACGTCCTCCGCTAGCCTCAAGAGGATCAACATCACCAGCTCTGTCTGTGCCTCCTGTGAGCAACAAGTGAGTTATTCTGACAGATAAGAGTTTCGTAAGACAACTGACAACAGGTTTGTAGCTTGGCCAGCTTCTTAGCTTGGGAAGGATGTGAACAGATTCATTGTCCCTGATAGATGGCCATCTGATCAACCAGTTGCAAATATGACATGACAACATCACACCAAAATGCTTTACCTGGTTCTTATTTGCATTTGAAGCATTACATAATAGAATTCAAATTGCATGGTGGGCGGAAAATGTCATGAATCTTCCCTGTATTGCATAAGTTACTTACCCCTTGACTTGTAAGAGCCTCCATCTCTTTCAGCATATCTGGCCAGTGCTGCGGCCATTCTCGCTTAATCATTTCCACTGTGATTCGTGACAAGACGTCTTTGATGTGGCTCATCTCCTCCAGGATAGAATGAGTACCCTAATAAGAAAAAATACTGGCATCAGTCAAAGATAGAAGCTATGAGTTAAATTCCAACAATAATATGTGTAGGTGTAGAAAATCTCTTAACTTGATGCTTACATTTGACAACAGCTGCATGGCACATTCCTTCAACTGAACTTTTTCTTGCTGTGGCATGTTGTTCCATCTGAACCTGAATCAATGACAAGCTGTCTTCAAAAATGCAACTTTGATGTGACTTTTTGCGTTTGAATTAAGCCATGATTACTGTGTTACACTGACTTGATGACGTGCTCCAGGATTTGCAAACCAAAGTGTCTCACTACAGCAGGCTGGGCTTTGTCAGCTAGCTGTAAGCCACATGGGACAGAGAGAGAGCTTGTCTCTTTAAACTCTTCGCAAAACTGTGAGGAAAGCCAGAAGACAGCATAGTATAAATAAGGAAAAAAAACACTTTCAACAAATATGTTCATTCATGTCTGTCGTCTTGGTGTCAGGTTTCAGCAGACGCCTCAGGAACATCACAGAATACTCTAATAGCATAAAGCTAAGAAACTATAGCCACTCATCCCAAGTTTAACCTAAGTTTAATGTTACAAATAGAACTACGTTAATTGTGTCCTTTTAAGCAATAACTTTCACTATTTTCTACAAAAGTGTTGATATCTGGCCAGATGTTAACCCTCCCATGTATGAATGAATGAACGGGAGGGACAGTGTTCATAATAACAACACATCAGCCGGCTCCACAAGCATATGGTCATCATTGACTTTAGTTAACCCAATCTAACGTAAACAAACTGTCCTCACTTCTGGACTGTCGTTCCAAAATCAGCTTTATTCAGCTACACAAAGACTATTTTTCCACTTTCATAACAGCTCTAATAAGTAACATGCTTAGCTAGCTGCCAGCTAGCTAGTGCCACATATCGCCGCTACCTTCAGGGCCTCCAGTCGGTAAACTTGGCTCGTTTCTGCGTCCATCATCGCCATCACAGCTTTGATGAGCTGCTCACACATGGCAGCCACCTGGTCAGCCATGACTTCAGGTAGCGTCTGACACCAGAAGCGAAAGAGGCTCCCTTATGCAAAACACCTGCACTATCAGTGCCCTGCGAAATGCTCAGGGAGGAACCAACGTGCACAAAATGTGCTGCTTTGCGTTTTTGAGCCTCCGGCTCGCCGTTGAAGTGGAACTCTGGGAGTTGAAGTGAAAATGGGTATGTGAAAAGATCGTCAATTCTAGAAGAGGGCTCAATTTGAAGTTCCTTCCCGGAACTAATAATAAAGTAATAATAATACTAAAGTGAAGTCATATAAAGGTGTATGATCAATATGTGAGACTAAAGACGTTAAATTCGTTTGAATACATACTAAGATTCCAATAGTTATTTATATGGTTTTGGATGCATTAACTGTACTTGTAGAGCGGGCTAGGCAGTAAAGACTTCAAGGGGTGATAATAATGCACTAATTCCACCTCTCAAAATTTTGGCTTCTACTCGACCCCCCGCCTGAAAAAAACAAAACAACTTTTGATGTGATTGACATTGATTTTAACATCATCTTCTCAAACTTTTACTTGTATTTCTTAATTTTTTTAAATTTTCTATGCAAATTTGAACCGTTTCAGATCTTGACATTTTATCTCAAATATGTGGAGGTTTCTTTCCTCAAAATTTTAACTTTGCTATATTCAAATTTCTGCTTTTTTCTTTAAAAGTTTTGATTTACTCATAACATTTTGGTGTGTTTTCCCCCCAAGATTTTGACATTCATTTTATGTTCTCCCATGTTAATTTACATTTTTCAACCGTCAGAAATGGGCTTGCTTCCATACTTTTTGCACCTCATACTCCTGTACATAATTACTTTTCCTATGCATCTTATCTTAAAAACTGCACTCTGAAGCTGTCAGTATAGTTTTATCGTATTTTTTGTGCAATCTGTTATTGTTATATTATTCCCGTTGTTATTTTTATATTGCACAATCTTTCACCAGACAGGAGTAATCTAATTTCGCTGTATTATAAAGAGAGTATGACAGAACCTGAAACCGGATTTTCAACCTGTTAAATCTGTGTAGAGTGAGACGTCATACTCTTCTTTCATCTACTCATACAGCTCATGTAAGTTTCAGTAGCTGCTTCACATCTTGTTGTCGGAATAAATAATGTTTACCCTGGGTGAAATTAGTTTGAAACTGGTTTGTATATAAACTTATGCGGGTTATTTCCAAGAAGATTTGGTTTTTAATGGTTAACATGGTCACGAGTCTCGCCGTTGGGGATGTTTTCTGTCTCAGACGGGGCGGGGCTTGAATTCCAAACTGGAATGAGTTTCCTCCCGATACGTCACTCTGGGATAGGCTGCGAGCAATCGAGCAACGCTGTCAGTCAACGGGGTTTCGAGCTTGTTACCTACGCGTTAAAAAAGGTAAGAAAAACATAGAAAATCTCGAATATTTCCCGCTGCGATATGTTTTTGTGTCGTTGTCAGTCCAAACACAAAACGTGAGGTCTTTCGACGGCGCCAGGCACCGTTAAAGAACCGTTTGAAAGTTCCAAACGGTGCGCACAAAACTACAACAGAAACTTTTGTCGTGAAGGCCTCGTTTTTTTGTTGCAACAGGTCCACTACACGGGATATAATTAAGATAAGTGTATTTTCATTGTAGTCATTTTGTGTTGTGTGAAATAATGATGTGTTGTGTTTTTAATCCAGAACGGGACCCCGGGCAGGAGAAAGTAGCCTTGCCCATCGCGGGTTTAAGGCTCTGGGATTAAAGTGATCGCCAGTCTCACAGCTTTCGTCGAAACTGCCAGCGGGAATTCATGCTGTGTTGGTTAGCTAAATGCGGTACGAAGCTAAAATGATGCCGGTGAGTTCACATTTTCTTTACTCAGCTACAAGTTTCTATGTTGCCCTATTGCTTCGTATTTGTGTTTTCATCATCTCTGTACCGCAACAGCCCCGTAGTGTGAACGTTGTTCTTTACCTGCTGGACATTTAAATTGACGTGGCAAGTGGATGCGGGTGCTCCTTTGGGCCAGTTCCATGGCAACATACGCTTCTGTGGTGAAGTTTATGATCTGTGACAGCTGCTAGAGTGTGTTATCGGTGCACGGCGTTATAAGTTACATCATACATTTGTTTTGTGGGATGTTACCTCGCGGATTCATGGTTATCTTGAACCAAAGTCTGAAGCCTGCGTCAGAATGCCTTGTCAGGTACGTGGATCCAGTGATGGGACAGCTGACATTTACCTTCCCAGATATTTAATTCACTTAACCGCTGGTACGTTAATTTCTGTGGTCTATTGAGTCAAATGCTCAGCCATTATATAGGCATCCAGGCTCCTTTGAGCACAGAATTGGCAGAATGCACCTGCCAAATCTTGCTTACGCTACTACGCAAAGCTCAGCTCTGGACTCCTGCCATGTCTTCTGCCATCATCATAAACATCATCATCGTCACCAGAGGTCTTTTTCTCTTACTGCAGTGCAAGCCCCTGTTTCTCAGCATTTCTTCTGTGTGTGTGAGGGCAGCAGACAGTGCTTTGTGTGTGTGTGTGTGTGTGTGTTTGTGTGTGTGTGTGTGTGTGTGTGTGTGTGTGTGTGTATTCTCCTTTGAGAGAACCCTCTCAAGAATTAAAACATTTTTTTTCCTCTGCTGCAGCTTTGTAGGACTAAGTGATGCAAAGGTCACATAAGTGTGGGCTGGATTTACATTGAGCAAGCATTTAAATCCAGCAAGTATTCTCATGTCTACAGCTTTTCCTTAAGGGAATGGTATGGCAAAAAAGTGTTGCAACATCTTCTGGAAATTGTGCCCGATAATATACTTGGAGGAAAGCAGTAAAAAAAAAACAATTTTTGAAGCTGTAATAAGAGAATTCTCGGCTCTTCGACTTAGGGATGGGTATTGAATTTGGTACTTTTATTAGTACTGACTGAATTTCCTAAGTATTACCAAGCATGTAAAATCAAACAGTACCACATATTGATACCTGAATGCATCCTTGTGACTGTGAGGGAGTGGAAGAGAAGTTGTTCTACATGCCAAAAATACACCATGTAGTCAATTAGTCTATTAAGTTGTAGTTAATCTTAGTCAAAGGTTTTCATTAATATGCTAAATTGAAATATTTTGAGATTTTATTATCAAAGAAATTAAAATTAATTACCACACCACACAATCAATAGTACTGAAAATTGGTACCATTGAGTACTGATACCTAGGTACCGGGCATAGGTGCTGTATTGGTGTCAATGGGATTTCTAGTTGCGTCAAATATAAATGTGCATGTAAACTCCAGAAATTGTGCCCAGAAAATGAGATTTCAGCCATACAAATGGAGAAAAGGAGAAAATTCTCTTATTTGAAGCTGAAATAAGACAATTCTTGCTCTTTTGGGTTAGTCATTAATCATCATTTGTTATTTGTCAGTGGCTCTGCTAAATATTAAATAAACTACGTCTTTTGATAACATTGTTTCACCTCCAATGGCCAGACTGTTGAATTTGCAGAGCAAAGGAAAGATTGTTACCATCACAATGCCTTTACTGGTGTCACATCTTTCCGATGAACTTCTTTGGTAAATTCTGGACTTTTCTAGCATCTTTTGGTGAACACATAGCTAACGACATAAGCTGTATAACATGGTTAGAGTTTGTTAGATCCAGGGTAATCCTCTGTCGTAATAAGTTAATTTCCTACTATTGTAATCCGTATCCTCTCTGACCTGCACACCAACACAGCTTGGTAAGTGAATTAATCATCTAAGCCCTGGAAACATTCGTATTTAGATGACTCTTGTCTGGTGCATGACCTCAGCCTGCCACTGACACACAGTCAGCTGTTATCACCATGTGGAAATGAGTGTAAATAGTCACCTTTACATGTTTGAATGCAAGATCTGTTTCCTATAGGCCACATTAGACCTTTTAATTTGCACCTTTGTTCCAACTCTGTCACCAGATAATACATCTGTGTGTGTTTTGTTCTGTTTGAATGCGATACAGCTTCTGGTCCTCACCTGATAAACACAAAATGGCCTCTCTATAGCCATGTCTGATGTAATGCATTGTCTTATGAATTACAACCATCGCCCATGACCCTGCTGGCACAGGCCAGGGGCTCGGGGGTAGTGTGGATGTAGTATCGTAATTGCTGGCTGGGATGGTAAATAGGGGGTCACTGTTTCCTGCACACAATGAGCTGTAGGGACGCTTTAAAAAGCATGTTGTAGAGAGCACATTGTGTGTGTGTGTGTGTGTGCCTGTGCTGTGGCAGCTCCCCGATAAGAGCTGCTTGCTCTTTATTGAGCCATAGCATGCTTTAACTAATTTACGCCTGATTTACTGGTGCGTCTAAATAGCTCATTGTTCTGTAGACACTTATTAATGCAACATTTGGGCTTGAATTCTCTGCTGCCTTATTATTCCCAAGCCTTTTTTATTTGTGTTTGTGAAGATGAATAATGTATAACACACTACGATGGCAGCATTTAAAAATGGGAAACAAACAGACGAGAAAGTAGCAGAGAACATTTTTACATGATTTTGGATTTCAAATGTTGCCTGCACAAATCCCATATCACTTCCTCATTCTTTTCCCATGACAGGACTTGCTTGCTGTGTAGATTTCCACATTGATAAACTTTTGTTCCTTGCCTGCATAGTTTGTTTTTGCATTTGTTGACCATGCATTTTGGCACCGTGTATCTGTTGCACTACTACAAATCCCACTGTTGCTCTTTGATGGTGGGAAAATGAGGTGACGCTCTGGGAAGCCTGGTTTTTGCTGTTTGTGTCAACAGAAACCTGAGCGCTCTCTCTGTCCATCCACCACAGGCTTTGTGTTTACTCTGTGAGAGAGTGTGTGGTGGTTACGTAAGCAGGCTGACACAATAGTGACAGTGAAGGACACTCAAGGGCGATATTGTGACTTTTATCTTCAGAGGAAGAGTTACCGTGATTATGATGTTGACTGAAGAAGGTGTTGTATGAACAGCAGCCAGGTTGTGAGATGCTGCTCCCTGCCAAGCGGCCTCTGTAGCCAGGTACTGTCTCCAACACTTTAAACACAGATCTGAGCTGAGAAAAAATTGATAACCCTTCTAAGAAGCTCATTTATTTTCCTTAAAAATACAATGTTCAATGTTTCTGAAAGGAAATGCACTAGAGCAGGTATTAATGTACCCAGCTTGGAAAATTGAGTCACTAGTTTGCATGAGGTTGAGATTAACTAGGGTGAGAATATTTTAAAAACCCCAAAAGTACCCAGCATCTTGAAGATCCTGCAAAAGTACCATGGCTTTGTTGGGATTTTTTTACCATGCCCATATCAAGTCACATTTTTGAGATAAAAGTCAAATTTATGGGAAAAGAGAAAAATTTGGGGTTTTAGTCTTGACCATAATATCTTACAATTTTGACATTCCATCTCAAATTTTGACTCTTTTGAGATTTGGGGGAATTTTATAAAATCTCCCTGGATGTAATTTAATGACCAAAAAGGAAGACATGTCTGGGTATAAAAGGACATTTGGTCACCCTAGATAAACAGTAGTTCTCATTAAAGTAGCCTAATTCCAGGAAGACCCCTTCTCAAACAGCAAGTACTTCCACAGCATTGTCTAAGCTTGAAACCCACCCTAAGCTTTCACCCCCTGTTGAAAAGGGACGCCATGGTTCAGATGTGTATCCAGGGTGGTCTGCGAGTCAGTCTTCTAGGAAACTGGTGCACCTTTTTGACTCACTGGTCCCAGGAATTGAGTTTTCTTTCAGCAGGAACAAGATGGAGGAGAGGAGTCCCGAATCAAAGCTCCTTTTGTGCTTTTCCACTTTGCACCGTGTCTGAAGCGCCATGAAGATAAGTTAATTAGAGTGATAACAGAGAGCACTGTTATTTTTAGGCTGAGATAATAACACAGCTGCTATGCTGTTCTTTCTAATTTACTGCTCGCTGAAAGAATGGCGCTAACTGACATTTAACCATTTTTAGTTCTCAGAGATGTTACTGCAAAGTGGAAACTGGTACTTCGCTCGTCTTTCCTTGCTGTTGCTTGTGTTCCTGAGTCCTGAAAAAGATCCCTTGAAAAGTTCTGGTAATGGAAAACGGCTTTTGTGCGCTTTCTTCATTAATCACTTGCTCTCCTGCCTCACCAATGTCTCTTTTGCGTATGACAGATTAAAAACCACAAAGGCTTGATTCAGTGTGCTTTTTCCAGGAAGCCAATTAGTGTGTTTGAATCGCTGCCTCTTGGCTTTTAGTTTCCCTTATGAGATAAGCGTCGATAAAAGACAGTTTTGCATATGGTAATTTCCCATACAACAGACTAGTTTTCACTTATCTATGAATGATGGCTCTTGTTGGTAATTTTCATCTCCCTATAGTATTCTTAATGTGTTCCAATTCACCGTAGCCTCGTTACTCAGAGCAACTTTTTCAAAGTGTCAAAGAGAGTGTAGGAAAAAGGAGAAATCCTCTCTGTTCTGCAGCATTTTGCCTCCCATTTCTCGTATCTCCAAGATAAGCACCAAGAAGGAACTGTCTCATCACGTAGACCAGAAATGGAAGAGTTTTGCGAGAGGGCAGATCATAAAGAGATAGGCTAAGTACTGCAGTGCAGACTGAGAGAAGAGGTTGTCCTGATCGGAGTGGCGCGGCTCCCTTCAGTGGGTTGTACAAGCTGCTTTGGCTTTTTTTTTCTGAATGTTGCAGCTGAATGAGGCTCCTGTACATTCTGATTCCCTCTGCATCCTCCTGTTTGGTGCCCCTGACCTTTTCTCCCTCGCCCCTTTAGCCTCCCAGTGCAGCATAAAGAAAGTGAGGGAGAGTGAAAGAGATGAAGAGGAATTATGTATAAAGTCATTAGGGAGTTTCTGCTGCCTTGCCTTTTTGAAGGACTGCTACGCTGGAACCGTGTCAACTCTTGAAGTCGTGGCAGGGAGAACGGAGACCCACACATGGAAGAGTGATGCTGCAGTGTCTTCCATACTCACTGTAATCAGATTCAGAGGTGACTCCTCCAACAAGACCTAGTTGACTCATTCGCTTACCACAGCAATATCTTAATTGAAAGTGTGTGTAGACAGAAGGCCCGTCAGCCCTGGGGTGAGACCCCCTCAGGCATGGTCAAAATATACAGCCACCACTGTCATCCTGCCTCACTGTCCACTTTCCCCTTTACCTCACTTTTAGTTTTCCCAATGCTTACTTTTTCTGGTTCTGTCCTCGAGATTTAGAGATGGATTCATTACTATTATTAAATAAAAATGTGATACCTTAAATAGGGCTGGGCAATTATGGCAAAGATCAAATTCACAATTAGTGGAACCCTACATCCTTGATCTTGGTTAATATGCAATTATCCCACTTAACTCAGTTTATTCTGTTCATATTCAACGACATGATGTTTCTGCAAGTGTTTAAAAAATTAGATGTGATACCTTTGGACACAGAATCTATTTTCCCGCAGTGTTTGCACTAGGGTCCTAGCAAAATAGTCAAGTCATGATACACTACAAAATACGATACAAGGCTCAGGATTGTGTTGTTGTGTTGTTGAGGTTGTGTGCCCTGCAACCAAGTTCAGATAATGTATTTTTTTTAGTGTTGTGGTTTTTCGTTCATTGTGTCATCAGTAACATAGTGGGTTTTGATTGGCTCTTAATCCCGTTATTGCAGAATAATTCCATCACAGTTTCAATCCCTGTAATTTTTCTATTCTTGGACCTGGAAAGTGCAGTGGTAGATTTATTTATTACTCTTAACTCAATATGTGACAAATCAAATTTGGACAATGAAGTTAGGAGACAAGTACGGGAGAATCGACCCTCACAGAAAGAGAGAGCTGTAAAACTGGAGCGTGGGGGTTTTCGTGCTCCCATGTGTTTCTGAAGTTACATCAGCAGGGTTATCTTATCACATTTATTGCCTGCTAAGTCTTCTGTTTATGTGCACCACTACATTTCTGCAGTGCTCACGTTCATTATCTGAACAATCAGAGGAAGTGCTTTACACAGCGACTCAGCACTCCTTGCTCTAATTGGCTGAGGGTACAGTGTTGATCTTTAAACTCCAGTTGTCTGCGAGTCCTCGGTCTAAACAACTGGAGAGTCCTGAAAAGCTGGTTCCCCTCAGACATGCAATCAATGGCATCTGCATCAGGGCCCCTCTGGCTCAGATAAGAAAGTGATCCAAATTACACAGCAAAAGGCCAAATCAGCATCTTACTGGCTGTGGGCTTTATAGCTAATATCTTCAGTTTACACAGCAGTATATTGCAGTATAACTCTGTATCCCTTCTTGGGACTGCAGCTTTTTTATCCTCACATAGAACAGAATCCTGGACAAAGACACCAGCTTCAATGGAAGAACTCAGAAAAACTGGTGTAGTGTCTCTTTGTGCCTGAACCTTACAGTCTTCAAAAGGGCAGGTCAAGTATTTGCTGCCAGCTGCAGTCGCTCTCTCACTCTTAGATGTTTTCTCATTATATTGTCTAGTTTGGGAGTTTGATGTTGCAGCCTTTCATGTCTGTGAGACACACACTCCTGTTGCTGTTATTGTGTCTGATGTTCTTAAGCATGAGCCAAGGGGCCTAGAATTTCCAGCCATCTCAGTACCCACTGGTGAGGGTTTAAATGCTGTTTAACCAGCTACTGAGGGGTGAAATCTGTTTATTAGAATAGAAACTTGTATGCTGCTTGGCCTTGGTAGCACAAAAGGATGCTCTTTATAAAACTTAAGAAATAGTGGCTGAAGCCTGACTGCGGGCTATTGAATTTAAGCTTACTATTGTAATACTGAGCCAGTAGTCTGTTGAAAGGCTATATTTTTATATAGCGGATTAACTTAATCCCTGAGATATAGCCCCAGTGCCCCGGCCTTATAGCTGCTCTGCTCGGAGAATATCAACACTGCAGACTGGGGTGTTAGCAGTCACATTTCTTCAGCACTGCTCTGCTATAATTGTCAGTTTGCTATTGCTGTCACACCAGGTCCAAACTGTGACAGACAGCTTTGACTGAGCTGGTGCTGTGATGGAACCAAAAATCTATCGCTCTAACAGCCAACCCCAGCAGCAGCAGCAGCTTGTCCTCTTCTCCTTCCCCTGGGCTGTTTCTGTACTCTACCTCAGGTATGAAGGAAATGCAATTCAGCAATTCTTTGTGCCATCGAATCTGATAAACAGACATAAAGAGAAGTGTAGCATGCTATTGTAATATACTTTCCAAATTGATAGCACTCAGCTTTGTAGTTGTGTGTCTCAGCTCATGCTTCCTGGTGCCGTTTTTCTGTTTTGAAAGACTTATCAAGTTGTTATAAAGCTGTTTAATTTCACTCAATGTGTATCTATGAATACTTAATAGATTCACGTTCATGTTTAGCTGAGCAGGAAGTCAGGGTGCTTTGACATTCACATTGAGGAAACACACTTGAGGAAGCTTTCATATCCTCGATCAAGCAGAGCCTCTGAAGTAAGACTTCGTATTGTGAAGCAGACCGAATAGATTCATCATTAGAACACATTTTTGTACTATTCCCTAGGGCTGAACAATCTGCAAGAATAAACTAATTACAATTGTTTTCCCCTTGCAATTGCTATTTATTGTGCAATTAATTTTAGGTTCCCCACCCCATGTGTTGTTAATATCAATTACTATATTGAAGGGGTGAATTTTTAGAATTATTATTCTTTTTTTGAATAAAAAACTCATTCATGAGTGAAAAAGTAGTATTTTTGTAGAAATATAAAAAATTAACCAAAAAGACCCTGTTTGCATGTATGTGTACATCTCAAAAGACCAGAATGTCACGAAAAAGTTTGATACTTTTGGAAAGTGAAACCAAGATATTATAGACTCATTATAGAATTAATTATTTCAAGACTTTATGTGTTAAAATGTTGTTTATTTGGCTGGCAAATAACAACAACCAAAAGTTCAGTATCATAAAATAAACATATGACGTAAGATCAGTAAAACAGGATATTTTAAACAGAATTGTTAGGCCTCTGAAAAGTTAAGCTACTTTCTGACCTTTCTGACCCTTTTCACCTATTTTCTGCAGCTTTTCAAACATTTTTACTGCCATAGACTTACTCTTATGTCGACTTCTTGCAGTTTTTTACCACTTTTCATCTCTTGGATTGTTGCTCTTGTAAAGGCAGTTGCTAACAATTTGCCTCTTTGGTTGAGCAGGGTTCATTTCAGGGTTGTAGAGCATAAAACATCCACTGCAAAAAAAATATTATATTAGGTTGAATAAATATTGCATCAGGCCATATTGCAGCTTAATCTGCAATTAATTGCCCAGTCCTACTATTCTGCATATTTGAGTCAGGGTGCATTAGAAAAATGTGAATTGATTCAGTTTGATTCAAAAATTAAGAAAAAGTCAGCCAGACCTGTAAGTTTTAATGTGTTGATTTTCATTATGAAAAACACTTTTTTTATATACATTATTCAAATGTAGGAGAAAGAAAATGTTTTATGTATTCATGTCATGCAAATTTTAATTTTCCTGAAGCAATATGCATATTGCAAAGATTTCTAAAATTTGCCCTGATTAACGTAATTAATTATGCATGTTAAGAACATGTGTGAAGCATCTTGGCCCGTAATCAGTGACCGCAAGCATTACATAGATGAAGGTCGGCAGCAGCAAAGTGCTAGCTCATCCAGATTGAGGCATGGATGGTGTTGTGGTGGTCTTGGATCATTAACTTTAGTGCGGAGGAGAATTGGCAGAGAGTGTCAGCATTGCCACCCCCAAGACTCCATTCCTCTCCCGTCAGTGTTTCTCTCTTTCTCCCCTGCTCTTTCCCACCCTCCAATCCCCCCATTGTTTCTCTTCCACTCTCCAAATATTAACAGGGTCATTTGAATGTCCTACATTGCTGGGAAGTTGTGATGATGTCAGCTGCTCTGTGCTGATCTCTGAGCGGCCCTTTTGGAAAATGCAGACTCATTTAATGATACCGGGCAGGAAGGCTTGTCTTTAAAACACCCACTCTAAAAGTGTCAATTACTGGAAAAAAAGTATACTGATTAGCGAACCACAGTGAAGAAGTCTTTGTTTTGTCTTTGTTCTCACAAGAGTTCTTTCCAAAGAGCTCCTCTTCTATGGGCAGTGACGAACACGGGAGCAGTGTTTGTGTACTCTGCATGGTAGATCATTGAGAAGCATGACTCACCGCTGATGGGATCACTCATTTACATCCCTGTGGAACAAGTACATTCAGTCCAGTCTTCTGAGTCAGCTGTCCCTTCCTTCAACCTTAACCTTATCATCACAGGAAGAATCAAACTTCTCTGTAAGTGTATGTTGGAGGAAATTTCAAAGGAAATATGTCATCTGCCCACTCACTCAGCAAACTTTGTTTGACAAAGAAAAAGGGGAAAAGCCTCTTAGGGCTGTTACACTTTTACTCTGTGCACCCCACAATTGAAAAGTAACCTAAATACTTTTGTTTACGTTTCGGCACCACGGCTACAGCTGCTTTGCATGCTCACCCCCCAAACCTCTTTGTGCTTGTGACCCCGCTGACCTGAGGTTCCCACCATGGGTGCCCATATAGGCACAACCATTCATGGCATGTTGGGAACAGAATAAACCAACAGGCTTTTCTACAGGCTTAAGAAACAGACTGAAAACACTTAATTTGAAATAAACTCAAGGCTTTTTTAATCATCCGTTTATAATGCATTATTGAAGCAGCACCTGAGGCTGAGAGGGAAATGATTATAAGTTCAACCGAGGCCACTCCTCTTGTTTTGTAATGTGGATTTTATGAAGGCCTTATCAAAGCTCTGACTTCTTACTGGTGGTGAGATTAGACAGGAGGATAATACAGCAACGCCCTTAACTCTCCTGTTGTCTTCAGGTCAACTAGACCTGATATCAAAAGTTATTTTGTCATAACTTTGCTTTTCATAGAATTGCTTGAAATTTACATGGATGGTTTCATGCCATTCTGTCTGCATGTAATATTGTTGAAACTTTTTTGTTAAATTATGTGTTTTATAAAAAAAATTTTGGCATCTTGTTGGCATTCAAAAACTTGAAATGATTTCAAAACAATATCCTGCCCACAACTTGACACATACTTGTCTGTGGTAATACTTCAACACGTACCTCTGATACCGACCTCAGTCTGCATCTTCACTAAAAGGATGAAGAAAAGAATTTGGGGAAAATTTTACACCTTGTACTTTTTAAGCAGACAGTGCAGAGTCAATCTGAAGCCAATACAAGGGCTAAGTTTCACAAGTATGTGCATGGTCACACACAAACTTTAATATTTAACTGTCAGTGTGGATGACATTTCACTTCCACTTTAAATTCATAGAAGAGGCCTCCTGTTTTCTTTGAATAAATGTGTCAATACATAGATAATATAACAGTGAGTAAAATTTTGTGTAGACTAGAGTATGGATATTGATTTTTTTAGAAATGTCTGTAAGTAATACACTAAATTTCTACATTTCAGCTCAGAATGTGACAGGAATGCCAGTGATGGTGTTGTTTACTAGGAGACCGCTCCACTTTCAGCCAAATTTCTTTGCGTATGTTGTTCTGCAGAAGCTGAAGGCTCACATTCCACTTCTATCAGGGACAGCTTCATCGGGAGAGTTCATTTCTTATTAGATAGCCTTAAACCAGTCTCCATCTGTCAGTCACACCCTGACATACACATCCAGCTTGTCTGCAGTCCTCAGTGGTTTGCCCCGTCAGAGTTCTTGCAGGGATATGTGTGTGTTTGTGTGCTCACGTCTTTTAGAGTGTGTTTATGAAGGACTGCAGGATCTCTCACGGTGGTGACAGCACTAGTTAGCAGTTGGATGGTACAGGCTGAAATTGAATTCTGGGAGCTGGCCTGCTCTTTTCTCTCTTTCTTTGTTGAGGAATGAGAACAGGGAAGCAGAGACCGCTGCTATCTGTGGCCCTTTTTGAACATGTACCCATTTATTTTAATCTGACTGCTATTCAACTTATCTTTCCTTTGCTTAAATAAGCACTCGGCCTCTGAAAGTCACAATGGTGGGTTTTTTTTAATGGAAAGATTTTACCTTTTCTGACCCATTTTGTCTTTACTGGAAAATGAATTGTGAAGAGAGCGTTTGGGGGATGATGACGAGAGGCAAAAAATTGCCACAGATTTCATTTGTAAGGTGGTGTGACAGAGCTGAATACCCTGATAAGATTGCCATAATAAGTGTGTTACCTCAGTACTTATCTAATGTGATAACAATCGGTTGGAAGATGTGGAGGAGATGTTAACAAAACAGTATAAACTTCATATTATTGCTTCTCTTGTAAAAAGTCAAACTCTCAAGGTCACGAACCGTGGTGAGTGTCCTTGTACTTGCAATGAATATTTACTGAGGCAGAAAAGTTTCAGATCTTTCTCTGCAGCACCCTTTAACAGAAAGTTAGAGGCACTGTTTTAGCTCGGCGGTTAAATCATGTTCCCTGACACGATAGTCCTCCAAGCTTCAACAATTGGTTCAATTCCCCCCTGCGGCTCATTGCCACGTGTCATTTCTTTTTCATTCTTTTCACTGAACCTTTAAAGACAGTCCTAGAACATTTATTGCAGCACTTTTATGTCTCTTCCTCTTCTTGCACAAATAAATCCAGCAAGAATGCAGCAATATCATAATAGCAGCACTTTAGCACACTCACTTGCTAAAACCATCGAGAAATAAGTCCACAACCATGGGGAATTAACTTGTTGTTCACTTTGCAACCACTTAAGCCATGTAGATCCATTATTTGGTGTTGTTACTTAACTTCTGTCTAATCTAATCTGCATTTCTCTCTCCCCCTCCCTCCCCCACCCTCTGCTGTCCCCAGATGTTCCTGACAGTATACCTCAGTAACAATGACCAGCATTTTACTGAGGTTCCCGTTACCCCGGAGACCCTGTGCCGGGATGTGGTGGACTTGTGCAAGGAGCCGGGGGAGACGGATTGTCACCTATCTGAGATGTGGCGTGGATCTGGTGAGTGACAGCATCAGCTCCCCTCTGTGTTATTGTTATCCCTCGATACAAGTGAACACGGGAGCCTTTCAGTCACATGTTGTTCTGTTTGTGGAGTCTGGCTGTATCCCAAGGGACAGGAGAGTCAGTGTGCAGACATTGTTTGTCTTCATCTTTTAATGAGAGGGAAATTGCTTTTCTGAAGTTGGCCATATATGGAGATTAGCTGTGTGGTCAACTGCTTGGTGATTTCTTTTTGAAGGGCTTATCTCTTCTGCAATGCAAATGAAGCAGAGCCTATAATCCCTGCAATAAACAGTCTCCTAGACATACCCTACATCTCAAGATTTCATGCCTTACCCATTTTCCCCATTTCTGAGAGTCAGAGGGTATTCAGAATCAAAACTCAAGGAGCCAGGCTTCGGAGCCGTTTCCATGGTAATGCCGCCATAAGGGTGAAGAAAGCACCAATTATTGTGTTTGAGTACTTCCACAAGTAGTCTGAAAAGAGACACTAACTGCTGCAGAGATTGTCTCATTTTGCAGCCATTGCTTCCTTCAGACTACCAATGAGGCTCCTTGAAAACAGCAATGACATTTTATGTTAAAATTAGACTTAAAGCCATTTATAACCTGCATATCACAGTTGTTCCCAATTTGTTTGTCAGTCATGTCGCTATAATAGATCGCTTTCACTGACCTCTACTTGACTGTAGCCTGTCAGTCCATTTGTGTAATGAAATGCTCCGAAGCAGGTTGAAGGAAATGTCTGAGGAATGGATGATGAGCCCTTTGGCTCTGTACCAGCTGGAATAATTGACAACACATCACAGTGGTTTTCCCAGAGGTCATTGCTCATAGAGATCAACTAGATGTGGATGGAGCTGATGAAATGAATCTTTTTTCAGTGTAGGCCAGTGGTGTCAGGCTAGAGGTTGGAAAGGATTCACACGGAAATCCTCACATGAACACTTGACCTACATGAGGCTATCACCCGTGTTAACACCGCCAAGCTTAGTTCTATGACTATGTTTCAATATTGACTTAATGGGTGCGTTTTACCTCACCCCTGAGCACTGACGTTGTCTTGTGTTTATCCATATGCAGAGAGAGCTGTAGGTGACGGGGAGAGAATGCTGGATGTGCTCCAACGATGGGGACAACACAGGGCAGAGGTGCGCTTCTTTCTGCGTCACAACCGAGCGCCAAGCAGGGACTCAGGTAAGTTTACAAAGTCAACACACCAAAATGAACAGGTGATAAACCTTTTTTCTTTTTAATGAAAGTCTTTATTGTTTTGCTCTCAGACAAAAGTATTTGGCACCAACATAATAACTCTCCTACCTCAGACCAGACACACACCCCCTCTAGCATTGAGCTTTCATACAGAGAAGTTCACATTAACAGCCTGTTAAAGCTGGAATGAACCGGACCACCTCTTACACTGCAGAGGTTTGAAAAAGTTAACAACTGCCTTGATCCAGGAGGGATTGGGTTTTACATTAGTGGGTCTCAAATCCTCCAACAAGCCTTATTTAGTCTTACTCTCTGAGTGGAGGCTGAACACAGGGTGTGTCAGTGACATCGTCATAAGCCTGTTACTTTTCAGTTTTCTTAGGATCACAGAAAACTCGAGTATTTTGGTCGTGTGGTATCCTCTCAGCCTCTGGTTGCATAACTTAAGCCCTTTTACCCCTCACAGCTTGAGTCTGGCCCAGGGATTAGATGGCTGTTTTCCCTTCCTGTTATCTTAGCCTGCTCTTGTTTTCCCACACTGTTAGCTTAGCCAAACTTACTCTTTGCTTTGACCTCTATTTTCTCTTGTTGTTATCTAGATACAATTGTGTCACCTCCCTTTATGGTGTTTATATTTAAAGGGAAATATTTTAGTGCATGTAGTATTGAATATAGTTGTTGATGCATCCTGATACTGTGCCGGCACTCTCTTCAGCACTAATGCAGGGGAAAAATGTTTCTGTGAAGAATTGAACCAGTTCACTAAATGTCATCACATCACTTTTGGAGTGCTCTGTTCACACGTACTCTTAGCGTGTATTTAACATGCAGACTGTATGTCAGGGGTCATCTAAAGCCATTATGCAAGATAGAGGGCTTTGGTCATAGGCCAAGGCTTTAAGGATGAGACCTGAATGGCCAGACGCCCTCCCTCCCCAGCCCCCCACCAGGTCAGCTGTCAAATAGCAGCAGTATGATTGGATCAAAGTGTATTCATGTTGCAAAGGGAAGCTCATACGCAGTTGTGAGACCTACCGCCAGACGGTTATGTATTACGTTAAATCCTGAGATTATTGCAAGTCTCAAAGAGCACTGATCTCAGTTGTTTCCCAGAGGAGCCAAGATCATTCAGCCCTGGCCAGTCTGCTGGCCTGGCTTTCCACTGATCTACACCCTCCTCTGCAGAGAGGCGTGTACCTGAGTGTGTAACCTTGTTTGTCAGAGATAGTGCAGGCAGAAAGGCAGGAGGAATGTCCAGTCATTTTTCACTGCTGTCCGTTCAGGATGGTATTTTGTTGGTTTGGACTTAGCTGAGGCAGTCGGCTTTCATAAAGTGCCACATCAGATTGGGCTGTCTGACGGAGATTTCTGTCATGTTTTTCACTCAGGGGGGTCAAGAGGCTCAGAGCCGAAGAGGAATGGAGTAAAGGGTCCCCCAGACAGAAGAATGGAGAACGGGGTAAGTCATCATTTTTAACATCAGCTGGAGTGTGTGCTGCAGGTTGTGTCTACTGTATTGTTTGTTAGGACAAGAGGACAAATACCTTTGTGACAGATCTAATGTGAGACAGCTACTGCAGACCTGTAAAGGATACACATTTCACTGTACTGTCTTATGTGTTTCATAAAACTCAATTCAGCACCATGTTTATCATAATGCACCTAAATCAATAACATGAAATTCACTTTAAAACCTCTGTAGCTCAAAACATCTCTGTGACTACCATTGGGCTTCATTTTCATAATGTGGGTCATGGATTTGTTTATGAAATAAATTTTGTTACTTAGAATATTTGCTTGTTCAAGGAGCTGACTAATTAATTCAGCTGACAAAAACATCCTGCAGTAGACAAATGCAAATGAAAAATTAACCAAACATGAGAGCCCTGACAAACAGTTTATATAAATATTAACCTGAGAGTGGCTCCCTTCCTGTAATAAATGTTGTCTCACAAATCTTCCCTGACAAAGAGGCCTATTTTGTTCTGCTTTGACGGCTTTGATAGAAGAGCAGACAACTCTAATACTTCCTGAGATCTGCTTTTTAGAAATGAATGTCTTGGATTTCTTTTGCTTTTCTGACTTCAAGGCTGCACTTGTTGTTTTTAAATTGATCTAAAACAAGCTCTTATTCTAATTTATAGACAAACACAAAGATGAATGATCTTTTTATACCCTCTGTCTGTCACTTCCCAGGTGGCGACCCCTCGCATGGACATGACTCTGGCCGAACTACAAGAGATGGCTGCCAGACAGCAGCAACAGATAGAAGCTCAACAACAGCTCCTAGCTTCCAAGGTGCATAACAGAGAAGGGGAAGATGAAAGGAGAGATGGGTTGATACAGGGGCAGGAAGAGGTTAAGTGGAGTAGATGAAAGCACAATCTGGAGGAGAGAAAAAAAAAGATTAAAGAAGGAGTTATTTAGAGAGAAGGGAAGATAGCAAACAAACCAAAACCAAAAGTGCACTCATAGAAATAAAAAAATCCTGAGACAGAGTGCTTGTGTTAGTTGTGTGTGATAGACTGGTTTGATGACTTGCTGATGGCTGCAGGTGTAGTGTTTATAATTTGAGAAGCCTGAGACAGCTGCTTGCACTCAGCTTTCACCGCACAAAACACTTCTGGTATTTGAAGGTATCTTTTCTCCTGCTTGGTACTTGTTTCTCATTCCGCTCAGGCTTTATTGATGATGGCAGGAGGATATTTGACAGAAAACAGACGTGACTTAATTAAATTCTTGGCTGAACATTTTTCTTCTCCTACTTTTTTTAGTTCTTGCTGAGGCTCCTTTAATGTTTCCATTCTGCTGATCCAGACACATGTGCTGCTTTAAGATAACTTTGAAGAAACGTGTCTTTCTCCTTCTGCTGTTCCTAAAATATGCCCTCCAGGCTACAACCTGTGATCCAAGTTACCTTTAGTATGTGTGCCTGAGGAGGATGTTGCAAGTCAAGGAATGTTTCTTCAAGCAGTCAAGTACAATTGCTCAAGTCATGTAAACAGACAGGCATTTCTGTCAGCACACATGACCTGAAACAGTTCCGGATAGAGACAGTGTTGTGCTCTTTTTAGAACCAGTTTGGTAGACCTCTGGTGTACAGTGCAGTGTCACTTTGACAATTGTTTGTCCAAGTTGGACAAGGTTTAGCGAGTGAGAATGTTTGTTCACTCGGTATAGTCAGGCATGTTGTTTAAAATAAATCCCCAACAGCCTGAAAGAGAAACTGCAGACAGAATGATATTCCTGCAACAACTCTTTTACAGCCGTCTCATCAGAGGATTCAGTTTAATGTCTTGCCTGGAGGGTATATGGACAGTAGCATTTCAGGGAAGCTTACTCAGCCATGTTTACTCAAAAGGAGTTTATAGAGATGTCTTTAATTATGTTTTTGACATTTGCTCTAAGCTCAGTTTCCTATCTTGTCTCTTCAGGAGCAAAGGCTACGCTACTTGAAGCAGCAGGAGCAGCGTCAGCAGCAGCAGGCCTCTGAGCAGGAGAAACTGCAGCGTCTTCGAGAGAATATTGAGAACCAAGAAACTCGACTTAAGAAGGTCAGAGCCCTCAAAGGCCAGGTGGAGCAGAAGCGACTTAGCAATGGCAAACTGGGTAAGCTTATAGACAGTTTGATTGTATGATTTGATGCCTTAGCTAAATATGAAGGATCAGATTTTACAGATCAAAACATGGCATCTTTTTCCTCGTTATGTCTTTACTATGCTTCTTTTCTCTTTCAAAATCTTTTGGTCATCATTGTCACACACCCTCTTTGACCTTCATGTGGCCTGTTTTCCCCTCTCTCTTCTCCTTATCTTTTCCTTCTCCAGTGGAGGAGATTGAGCAGATGAATAACCTGTTCCAGCAGAAGCAACGAGAACTAGTAATGGCTGCATCCAAAGTGGAGGAACTCAGTCGACAACTTGAGTTGCTTAAAAATGGCAAAATGGACAACTTTCATGATAACCAGAGCTCTGTGGCTGAACTAGACCGCCTCTACAAGGAGCTGCAGGTGTGCAGAATTTATATTCACAGACTAAAAAGCCAACACCATAGAGGTTTTTGAATGGGAAGTTGTTTTATGCTCTTGTGTTGTGTCTTTCATGGTGGTCAGCTGAGGAACAAGCTCAATCAAGACCAGAACTCGAAGCTACAGCAGCAGAGAGAGAGCCTGAACAAGCGCAACCTGGAGGTGGCTACCATGGACAAACGGATCAGTGAGCTCCGAGATAGACTGTGGAAGAAGAAGGCAGCACTGCAGCAAAAAGAGAACTTGCCTGTAAGTTTGACCAAACCCCTTCTACTTTAAAACAACTTGATACAGTTTCCTATCACAGATGATCTCTTATTTTGCGGAGGGAGCTCCTGCAGCTGTTTACAAGATTTCCTCTGTTTGTCAGGCCTGTTGTAATTCAAAGCTGCAAAGAGGTGATGGGTTTGTTTTTGATCAGAGCTCCCTCTAGTGGCCTTTGCAATAAAAGGCTATTTGTGTCTGTTTTTACTTCGAATAGCCTCAAATGCCCTGGCATGCAGAGCTCCCCCTTGCCAATGTAAGGATGCTTAATGTCACTTTTTTCTATTTGGGAAAATCTCTTGACTCGAAGGAGACGTCTCCTCCTCGTCTTTTTCTTTCTATGATCCGTCTGTCTGAAATATGGCTGGTGGGGATTGATCGTTGTTTTGATCATGTCACAGAGTTGCATCTGAGTTCACACTTCTTTACTCAGCTGTGTTTTCAGTCCCATTTGACAGAAACCACATCTGAAGATGAGAGAGGAGTAATGAGTGTAGGCTGACATCACAGACGGGCAGGAATGTCAGGGGAGATGTTATCTTTTCTGGATGCATGCTTGACTGAAACAGGAACAGGCAAATAAATAGATTATCAAAGACACACAGCCAGAGCTCTATAAAGAGTTTTAAAATGTATTTTAAACCAAAAACAAGACAAGATAAAAAATACACTAATACAGGGTTGGCTGAATTTATTTAATTTTATACCAAAGATGTGAGTGTTTTGGCTCTTATCTCACTCAGTGGTATGCCCTTACTCCCCCCACTCCCCTGCTCCTCTCTCCACTCTCCAGAAGCTGTTTTGAACACAAGTTGCCATGGGACTATAAATAAGAGTCAACAGACCCATCTTTGAATCAGGCTGTGAGGGAGAAAAACTCACTGCATGAGGTTGAGAACTTAGGAAGGGAGGGAAAGGTTGAAAAAAGAAAACACAATGATCTATCATTGAATCATCCATCACTGAATGGTGGATGATTTCATGTATTTTTATTTAACCTCTTTAATAACACAAGGTCTTTAAGTCTGTCCTCTACCCGGTGATTCATTAATTATGTTTTTCTGATTAGTTTTAATTCCAATTATGTTTTTTCATTGACCTCCATTATTAACCTCATCAGCTTTCTTCAAACTAAATTAACATTCAGCCAGTTAACTTTGCGGATTGTTTTTTTTTCTTCTATTTTTTAATGATGAGTCATATCCTGTGGTGAAAACAGTGTTTTTTATTTTGAACCATCTTATGTGTTCCTGTTCTGTGTTTCTCTTTAGTAGGCAGCATTTAATGTTCACTAAGCAAAAGCAGTGAATATCTAAGTGGCCTATACGTTGGAACATCAAAAATTAATGTTATAATAAAGCCTTAACATATTCTTCAGAAACTGCTGGAAACTTTTTATGATAAATGAGCAACTTGCCTCAGTCATGCAACTTTAAAGAGCCCAGCTTTTTGTTTGATGTCCCCTTGGCATATGCGGTATAATAAAGGTAGAGCTAAACAGTAAAATGTGCATGCATGTGTGTTTTTGAGCAAGCCTGTAGGTGTATATGTGCTTTAGAGATGAAGGTCTGAATAGGCCCTAGTGAGGAGGTGATTTGCACACACCCTGCCTGGAATCATAATGAGCCAGTCTTTTTCACTTCAGCACAAAGACACACTCCATCCAAGTTGCTCTCTCCTCCAACCAAACAGCAAGTGTCTGGCTGACATCACTCAAAAAGCACGTTTCAGCACATTGCCTGAAGAGAGGTGGTTTGAGAGCTGCCAGTCTGTAGCCGCCCAGCACTGTCTCAGACACATAGTTCAGAAAACATGAAGAGAAGGCTCAGAGTGTATTAAAAAAAAGCTTCTTTTTTTTTTGGTATTTTGAACTGCTGTTGCATGTTTGTGTTTTTGTTTTTTTCCAAGAATGGCTATCCTGGTAAAGAGAGGGCTTCAAAAGACACTCATCTTCAGGTAACTAAACTAGTATTGGAGCTAACCTTTTGGTCTCTTTTCTTTCTGATCTGACCTTTTGAGCATGACTCGGCGCGTAAGATTCAATTGTTGACCCGGTAAAGTGAGCCATGCTTGTCTTGTTTTTTAGGTGACAGCTTGTGATAATGTCGCCTGCTGCAGAATTTGTTTTTTTTCTCAGAAGTTGAGCCGTGTGTGTCTGGGAATATGGTTGAAGTCTGAATCTGATTTTTGTCCTTAGAGAATACTACAAAGTTTGAGTTCTAATCCAAACTTTAATAAAAAAGAAAACTCCATTTTAATCCACAGCCTTTAACATACTTTACTATCTGCAAGGATTTTAAATCATAGATGGAGAGCTCATGGCCTTTCAGCTTTATTAAAAAATGGCTGTAAATTAGAACTACAGGACTTTCCATCACCTTTTCTGTTCCCAAATAAAAAGAAGTGCCACACTTTATAGACAAGAGATATTACAGATTTTACTGTTGAAGGTTCAAATGCATTCCAGGAGTTGTTAAAAAGTGGCTAAGCTGAACAAATTCTTGAAAATCTGAATACCAGCATTTGTTATACAAGGCAGGGCTTGCACTCTCTGTAACATTTGTTGTATCCCAACTCACCTTTCATTTGTTTGTATCTTTAAAAATTAAAGGTCAGAGAATAGATCGATATTTTTTTTAGTCCCTGAACTCTCAGCAGACCCCCACAGCCATTACATTTTTGCTTTATGGTGCCCTCCCTTAAAACAGTTTTTACCTCAAGATACTTAACGAGCAGCAAACAGTCGGGCAAGACCCAACTGTTTGTTTTTTTTATTGTCAGAGACCCAAGATTAATCTTCTGTGAGTAAACACATGATAACAGTGGCAAAGGAAAACATCTTTATACCAAGCAGAAAATTTTAGCAGAATTATGATTATTTTGAACAACCATCTGCTGCCACTGTGTGGCTTCGAAGGTGGAATAGAGGGAGATGAAAAAAGAGTGATGCAGATATAAGAGTTGTCTCACTACAGTATTTATTCTGGAAAAATAACTGTCAAGTTAGAAAACAAAGAGGAGATATGTTAAAATCTTGTTAACACATTACAACAATGCATTCTTTTGATATTGATACTTATCTACTCTGACCCACTCTGATCAGAGTTCACTGTTTCTGTTTTGGGCGTGTTAAAAAGGTCTCACTGTTTCTCATCCAACATACTTCTTTATGTTGATCATTTCAGTTCTGGAGAGTTGCTCGAGACTCAAAGTGTTGTTATTCATCACCCCAGTATTAACAATTTCTGCATGCTTTCAGTAATACTCGCCAACAGCAACACCAGCAAAATATCAAATGAAGTTTTTTGTTATTTTCGTATTAACATTATTTTGTCTTCTTTTACCGTTTTTCTCTGCAGCTGCCCTCAGACGGCCAAGCTGGACAACAATCAGGTCCATCTCGGGTGGCGGCGGTCGGCCCATACATCCAGTCGTCCACAATGCCCCGGGGCCCAGTGAGACACGAGCTGCTTGTAAAACCAGCCTATCCAGACGGCACTGCCACACTGCCATCCCACGACCCGCAGAGCAAAGCTGGCACAGGTGAGCAACGGCAGAGTCACACTGGACGAGTATTGTCACCAAGGTCTAAGTTCTGTCTGTTTTCTGAGTGCCAAGGCAGTCAATGCTATAGTCTAAGTACAGGTCTGAGTAAGCTGGGCTGAAGTCAAGGTCAAGTCAGGACTCAAGGGAAAAATGAAACTTAAATTCACATCTGTGCATAGAAGTGAAATTTAAAGTGTGTTTTTGACCATACAGGTCCTTATTCTTTGGCTTTTTTTAACTGAAATATGACAAGACTGTCCTGCATTCAGCAGGAGCAAGGGAGTCTGGGACAGCTGCTGGTTGTGATGTCACTCTGAGCTCAGAAGGTAGCGAGTTACCTCCTGGATGTTTTGCTGTGATCTAGTGTTGCTGAATCTGGACGCCACAACCTTTTTTTTCCTCAGACATTTTCTGAAGAACCTTTTAAGATGTTTGGTGTGATGAACTGTTGTTTTTATAGCTTGATAGCACTTGTGTGTTTCTTCTGAGTGAATTCATATACGAGCAAAAGAAAGCAGATTTTGAGTTAATAGTCATAGCAACTTTCTTTCTTCTCACCAAGTTGGACTTTGACCTGTTGCTTGGTTCATATATGTTCTCAGTATTCTGCACTCTCATGAGGTAGAAATGGCCTGGTGTGAGCTTCTGTTGCAGCAGCACCCTCTCCCCGTGGACTGCAGCAGCTTGTGTGCTGTGCAGTGGAGGGAAACAAAGTCTGACCAAATCACTGACAGACCAGTGCAACATATCCCATTTAAAGATGTTCTCCCTGCACTCTGCACCTACTATTTTTCTCACATGTTCCATACTTTATACCCGTTCTCTTAGCCCTAATTTATTCCCCCTGAGGGTGGTGGGCTAGCAGTGCACTCAATGTATTAAAAATTAATGATATGACACCAAAATAAGTCATCAAAAACAAAAGCATATAGCCCCACCCTTCTCCATGAGCTCCCTCAGCTAATGTTTCCTATTTCATGCAAGTCTACAGTAAGTAAAAGTAATGGGCCCTCCCCATCCTGACTTTTATGCACGCGATGATTTCTGCATGCTGAGTTGATGTGCTCTATAGAAACAAGAAATGGAAGAGGATGCAGTAAACACCTATCTAGTTTACATCTGCTCCCAGCTCCTCTGTTGCAGGGATGTTGAGGATGATATCAGGAGGTCTCCTTGAGGTTCTGATGGCTTTTGTGTGGCCTCTCAAATGGACCCTACCTGGGCTCAACCAACAGCATGTCTGGATCAAAGGGAGATCTAAAGCTACTCTGTTTTTCTTGTCTTTTTGAATACAACTTCCTCAGAAGCCATGTTCTTGCTTAAGCCTCTGAAAGAGCTGCGGGCTAAGAGAAAAGGTACACACTTGTTTCTTCATGTGTGAGTGTGCTGCTCGGATCTTTGGATGTGTGCCATCTCTCATGACAGAAACTCTCACAGACAAAGATATTTTCACAACTAGATCTTTGATTTTTATTTGTTGCCGTGTGTTAATTCTGCCCAAAGAATCAGGTCTTTTTTTTCAGGTCTTTGTGTTTCGCGATGAAAGATCAAATGACTTAAGTCTTCAGAAACTGCAGTAGAAGTTATTGTGTTTTTATAATATTTGATCTAATGGTGGAAAAACTAGGTGCTTTCTTGGCTCATCTGATTGCTGATGTCTTTGGAAATTTTGAGACACTAGCACAGTCTCTGACAGTTTGTGAAAAAACAGAAGGGTAATGAGAGGGAAATGATACAATATCTTTTTCGGGAATCTACTTGTATTTGCATTGTGTAACAAAGATCACACACAACTCTGTGGACTTTGTGTTAATCAGGACAAATATTGCTCGGAGCTTGTTTTCTCTGTGTATTTGTGCTTTGTTTCACCTTCCTGTTGATGTCA
Organism: Thalassoma bifasciatum; assembly: GCA_008086565.1. Taxonomy (NCBI): domain Eukaryota; kingdom Metazoa; phylum Chordata; class Actinopteri; order Labriformes; family Labridae; genus Thalassoma; species Thalassoma bifasciatum. Next base: position 44,713 of record RPOG01000046.1, on the reverse strand, counting down.
AATCCAGTAGTCAAAGCTGTTATCTAATTACTCCCTCTGTTTTTTGCCCCCCAAGGTCTCCAGCCATCCAAGGTGGCAGACTGGGGCTCATCAGGCCAAGAATCAAACACCAACAGTCATGGTCCAGCTTCAACACTGCCTCGAATGGCTTCACACTCCAACTCGAACACAGAACAAGGTAAATACCACATGCATCAAGGGTAATCCACTGAAACTGCTCTGTAAAGTCTCCCTCTGAGCTTAAAACTGGTAAGAGCTTTTAATGCAGTATGTTCTGTTCTTCATGAATAACACTGTACATAAACAAGCGATGAAACTGATTTCTGCCACTTTATGTGTTTAGATGAGGCAGAACTGAAGAGGGACAGGAAGGTGCGTCCATTTTCCATGTTTGAGCCAATGGAGGCTCCTGTCTCCTCCCTGCGCAAAAACCAGAGCAGTGATGACCTTGTCAGGGATGCCCAGGTGAGAAGACCAAAAAACAAACTTCTTATATCCTCAAAGGAATAAAAATGACACAAGGTCTGTTTGCTCACAGGAATAAGCCCCTGCATTCCAATTGCTTACTTCTGCTTTTGTCTCTCCAGGCTGCTCCCAAGGCTCCAGTCAAGGTGCCTCCTCCTGTCCCCACCAAACCCAAAGGCCCTGGTGTCATGCAACACAACAAACATGGCCTCAACACAGGCACCTTTCCCAAAGCCAAGCCCCACAGCCAGCAGCCCCATGTAGCCCAGGGCCGCAGTCCACTCCCACCCTCACAGAGCCAGACACTCCCTCTGCCATCCAAACAGGACACTCCACCTGCAGCCACGGTACGGCCCTTCACACCTGAGCTGCCCTCCTCCAAAGACTCCAGCCTGAGTAAACCCCAGACTTTAGCAGCCAGCTCCATCTACTCCATGTACACACAGCAGCCAGGCACAGGGAAGCCTTTCCAGACTGGTGTGCAGGCTGCGCTCAACAGATCTCAGAACCGCAACAATGGATTTGTCAGTGGTAAGATTATGCAGTTCTCCTTTTATTTAATGAATTAACAGTGTTGCTGAACTAGCGCAGAAACAATGTGTAGTACAGAACAGCAGTAAAGACAAGTTTTAACATTATGCAACCTAAATGTAACCATAAATGAGAGTGCTGTTCCAACCTGTGTCACTTGAGATTAAGTCACTGAGGTAAATCTCTACTCTGTTGTTCTAGTCGTCAGCACACGTAAAGAGAAATTTTCACACTCCACTGACCCAAGAAGCAGTGAGAGATAATACGCCATATGTTTCATCTTCTGTATCCCATTATCTTAGGCACACATACCTACTTGAAACATTTTTCTACTGTAATTTAAAGTGAGTATTATCTCTCCAGACATTACAGTCCTGACTCTTGCTCTTTTTCTATTTATAGTTTACGGTAAACCAGTTATCCCCAGTGGAGGCTCCCCACATCCAGAGAACCCTTACCTGGACCGCCGCTCCCCCGCCCCAGAATCTGAAGTCGACCATAACGGAGCCAGCTACACAGGCCCCAGCCCATCCGAGGGCACACAACCAGAAACTGAGCGCATCCCCCGACCCCTGAGCCCCACCAAGCTGCTCCCTTTCATTTCCAACCCCTACAGACACCAGAGTGATGGTGACCTAGAAGCCTTGAGAAAGAAGCTGTACAACGCCCCCAGGCCCCTGAAGAAACGTAGCTCCATCACTGAACCTGAGGGTCCTGCAGGGCCCAACATCCAGAAACTTCTCTATCAGAAGACCACACTGGCAGCTATGGAGACGACTGTAACTACACCAACCACTCCCACCTTTGCTGGTGAGGCAGAAAGAGCAGCAGAGGGGTCTGTTCCTGGCCCTCTGAATGCTGCAGAGACCCACCCACCAGAGACCGGACAGACTCAGGAGGGAGGTCAGCCCTCATCCCACATCCCAGGTGCTAATGTTCACATTCCAGCTCCTCCTGAACAGACCAGACCTGCTTCAGCAATTATAGAGAGGGAAGACATAATCCCCCCTCCTCCGCCATCCCACCCAGCCCCCAGGCCTAATGATGCACTGTTCCCACCACCGCCCCCTGTTGGCTCAGAGGATGTAATGCCCAACCTGCCTCCTCCACCTCCAGATGGATTCCTGGAAGAGTTCCCCCCTTACCCACCACCCCCCTACCCTAGTGGAGCAGAGCAGGACAGCTTGGGAGAGGACACCTTTAACATGAAGGCACCTGAGGTCACCGGACAGGTCACTCTACCACCGGTATGACTCTAAAACTGCTGAGTAACCTTTATCAAGCATCTCTCTGTGAATTGCGATGAAGAGCTTTAGTTACTGTAATCCTGGGTCCGCAGTAAATGTTTCTCTTGTTTGTTCTCCATGGCATGTTCTTAAACTCCCTCACATGTTTGTTTGTCAATCCCATGGGGGCAGGTCATGAGTTACATTTTGTCTTCACTGATTATCGACGTGCTGGCTAACACTGTTTAGAGTTATATAAGAAGATAATCTATATGAAGAGTGGACATTGTTTGTGGAGAAAATGAGCCCTTTCTGCTTACACTAAGTAGATACCCAGTCTGTGTTTAACTTGATCGTTATATCACATGAACTTGTTCTTAAGCTCTTAGTGTAACCTCTTGGGTATGATTTGTGACGAGGCAGCAGTTTTTTGCACAAACCAACCAGAAATCAGCATTATGACCCATATTTTCTCTCTTCCATTACACCCATTTGGTTACATAACTACAGTGTAAAGAAATGAATTGGTTGTGTACAGTAAGAAAATAAGTCACACCTCTGCTCTCAGTCTAGACTCAACATAGCAGAGACAGGATGCTTCCACTCGGCAGGATACACAACTACAGTCTTTTGATTTAAATTCCTTTTTTGCCGTCTTTAATGGATTAATAATGGTTGTGTCTTTAGGGAAAGAGGACCAACCTGCGCAAGCCTGGCTCTGAACGCATCGATCACAGCATGAGAGTGAAGTTCAACCCCCTGGCTCTGCTCCTGGACTCTTCACTGGAGGGAGAGTTTGACTTGGTCCAGAGAATCATTTATGAAGTAAGAAAAACTGATCAATATTTCCTTTTAAAGAAACTTTCTTTTCAGCTTTAGTTACCAAGTGAGTAAGAAGTCATCATTACACGGCTTTATAATCTGTGTTGGGCAGTAATGTATTACTTGTAATGAGTCACAGAAATCATATTATTTTTTAGTAGTATCCAGGAGGGTAACGGATTCCTCTTGGAATTCCAGTAATAATATTACAATTATGCACCCAAAAAGTAACCCATTACTTCCTTGATGTTTTCATTAACCCACTTCTGATTTAAAATACATTATGAAGGTTAATTGCATCTTGCATGTTAGCTTAGCAGTAAAGTAATAAGTCAATTAAAGATAATATTACTTTGTTTCAGTAACAGGCCCAACACTGTTCATGATCTGGTGTAAGCATGAGGCTTAATGTCACTCTTGGCTGTCTCATATCTCATAGGTGGAGGATCCCAGTCAGCCCAATGATGAAGGAATCACAGCTCTACACAATGCAGTCTGTGCTGGACACACAGAGATTGTCAAGTTTCTGGTTCAGTTTGGTGTCAATGTCAATGCTGCTGACAGTGACGGCTGGTAAGTTATTCAAACTCTTATCCTTGATTTTTTTTTTCTCACAAATTTTACACTAACCCTCTGCTAACATATACTGCCTCCCCCTCTCTATCATAGGACCCCACTCCACTGCGCTGCATCCTGCAACAATGTGCAAGTGTGCAAGTTCTTAGTGGAGTCAGGCGCAGCAGTGTTTGCTATGACTTACAGTGACATGCAGACTGCAGCTGACAAATGTGAAGAGATGGAGGAGGGTTACACTCAGTGCTCTCAGTTCCTCTATGGTCAGTGAAAGTTTTTCTTCACCCAACTGTAAATATGTGTCCTGAGGAATGTTTCACTTTAAATGAAAATGTTTCTCTCTCTGTCCTCAGGTGTGCAAGAGAAAATGGGTATCATGAACAGGGGTGTGGTTTATGGTCTGTGGGACTATAACAGTGAAAACCCTGATGAGCTTTCGTACCGCGAGGGTGACTGCATGACTATTCTCCGCAGAGAAGACGAGGATGAGATCGAATGGTGGTGGGCACGCATGGGTGACACTGAAGGTTATATTCCCCGCAACCTCCTTGGGGTGAGTCACTAAGTCACTGAATTTAAACTTAAAAGCATGCATTTACACATTTACAGTTTCTAACACAGTGTCTTCTTTGTGTCTACAACAGCTCTACCCAAGAATAAAGCCCAGACAGAGAACCCTGGCTTAAAACTCAAAGACCCTGCACATTCCTGTCTGACACACACAGGCTTTAACAGACTGAGGGGGAGAAGGATACTGCTGAAATGAAGAAATGAGGACAGACCAAACATAATGAAGGATCAACCATGAGCTCTCTGGCACTTTTTATTTGAATCCTACACAAAAGAGATTCTCCCTCTTTTACTTTCCAAGTCGCACTGTATACATAAGAGTCTATCTGCATTGTTTTTCCCTAATTCCTCTGTTCATGTTATTTTTGTAATATGTGTCTGAAACTATCTAAAGTAACAGAAGATCACATGTGGAATGTAAATGGAGTAAGCAGTATTTTTTATTGCTATAGAGCATTTTCCACCATTTACTTTCCAACAAATTTCCCCCTGCGCGGCATGAAGTGGACTGTGACAAAACGCTCTGTTACCTTGACAATCTTTGGAGGCTTATTCCTCCATATCTTGGCTGAGTGACTGCACCTCTGTGTAGCTGCACTGGGGGTGTGATGTCAAGTTCTGCAAAAGAAATGAAATGATGAGTGATTATAAGGCTATGAAGCTTGTAATTGATTATTGTTGTTATTCTGTGGTCTATGATACCATGAAAGCCAGCGTTTTTTTTGCATTGGCGTGTGGTTGAGATGCCATTGAAGCCGTGTGTATGTGTATTTCTCTCACAGAAACTAGTCAGATGTTGCTGTAGGATGTAATCAAACTGTACTTCGAAAACTCTGGAGAGGCTCTTTGACCAACACTTGTAATGCAGTATAAAGTTAATATTTTTTTACAGCCATTCCATGACAGTAATGTAGAAAGACACACCTAATATCAGAAACCTTCACTTTTTTGTAGAAAGTATAAAACACAAACACTCTATCATAATATCACTTAGGTTTTAATGTCAAAACAAATAAAAAAGATGGAGCACACACCTTGAGTGTAAAGAGTTCCCCAAGCTCATCTCATCATGCAGATGTATTTATTTTTGTTACTGCTTTTTCTTTAGCCATTTTGCCAGGACTATAACCACAAATGTTCTGTAGTGTTTCAAACATTTACAATAAAATACTTTGTACTAAGTTTATAATGTCTTATTTTTTTCTGCACAAAAATCGTGTGTTGTGACCATTGACTGTGTGGTTGTGACGCTCATCCGAACCATAGATCCAAACTCAATATATGATTTACAATGTTTGCTGCCCTCTGCTGGACAGAAGTTGACATTAAGAAATCCAGATGCCTTATTTTACCATGGACCGTATTGAGCTTAGTATTAGTACAAAAGCTTCTATGGGATTAATTAGTAGCAATGTGAGACTTTTTGTGTTTCCCCTGTGAGATGAAACCTTTCCAGACTAACAAATTCAATATAACTCATTAAAAAAAATGTCCAACAATGGTAGATAAAGTGCAAAACAGATTCAAATTCCGCCATAAGATTTTCTAACAATACAGATCAGCTGATATGGCCTATTAAGAGTTTAATTGTTACATTGACACTGGTTACCCCTGTGGTCAAGCAGCATAATGGATCTCTGCTTATTTCGTCCAATATGTGTAAAATCCTTTTGGACCTTTGGATGAAAATTTCGATTACAGCATCGCAAGATTACATTTGGTATTGAACCGTATCACTCTTAAGACTCATCCTACATGCAGAGTTTTGAGCCATGATGATTAAACCCATCCTCAGAGAACTGCAGGTGGATTCTGGGAAGGTGGATGGGCTGAAAGTTCAGTACTATCACAAGCCAGCAATGCACTGACACAGCAGAGGTAAAACCTGGAAATCTTGCAGATTAAGTAGACCAGCAAATTAAGAGGATGCATTTGTTAGCTGACTGAGAGAGCGATACGTGCCAGAGTTTAATCAGTGCAGAGTTGCCTGTCTGTAGCTCAGACTTTGCTAACCCTAGGCTGTCTCATTACCAGCTGAAAACAACTCACAGGAGCTTTAAATTTGCATTAGATCATTAATATCACATAACCAGTCACAATAACTGATCATTTAAAACTTTTTAAAATAAGGGCTAGGATTCAATCACAGCAATAACAAAAAGTGCATAGCAAAGACATCTAAAATTTTGACCATCTAAAACAAGTTCACTGCTCCACCAACATTTCTCTATAGTACCTTTGAGTGCAGTGTGTCCCTCCTCAAGTTCTGGTAAGGTTCCTCCATCATATCTCTTTTTTAGTTTTAATGTTAATGCAACCAAGTGTTTGAAACACAACCTCACACGCTAAACAAATCTGTCACTGAATAACAGTGAGAGCAGGTTAAGATAAAAGGCTGAATTTAATTAACATCATCACTGCCCACTCAACATGACTAACCACATTCATAATTGATACACGCATTCATAATAGATTACAAAGTTATGTGCATATATTGGTGAGAGGAAAGTCACATGTGGAATGACAGAAGCTCCTGTTTTGATTTATATTCAAAGCTGTCATTGAACTTTGCCGCACACAAGCACAACTCTTTGTGTGTGTATGTAAAAACCTTCAGGGTGTAACATATATGCAGAACATCTGCCCTGTCTCTGTTACCATGAGCAAGGTGATGACTTAAATCTGCTGCTGTCCCCTCTGGGTGTTTTATTTCATTGGGCCTGTGTATCTCCTGATGTAGGAGCAAGAGATAGCTATAGAACCAGCTTTTCTCTCTGTAGCCTCATTAAGTGTTGAGCCTCTGTGTACATAAAATCCACTTGGATATGAGTTCTGCTGCATCATAAATCTAATGCTCTCTCTAACTGAAACATCATATTTTCACCCCATGTCTCAAGGGGAGAGGAGGAGGAGGAGGAGGAGGAAGAGGAGGAGGAGGAGGAGGAGGAGGATAAGAACATAGATTAGGACCAGCAGCACCAGAATACTGCTTTTGTTCCTGAGTTTGAGTAACATTACTTCTCCACAAGCAACCACAAAGAGAACAAGATGCTGAAGAAAAAGCTAAACTGACATTTGATAAATGCTTTGGATAGCCACTGTTTCCTGTGGACCTTAGGGTCTTCAAGGGCAACAGAGAAAAACTGTGGACATACCTTTGACACATTATCATCTGTTGTATTCATGTGTCAAACATGTCGGCAGATTTCTTAAAAGCTCCTTGATAAACCATGTTTCTGTTTTGGTGCCAGTTGTTGTTTCTTGTTAAAACGCTGATCACTCACAGTGAGATTAATTAGACATTTCACATATTTAGTCTTGATACACAAGGTAAGTATTTTTTTTTCAACTTGAACTTTGCTGATGTTATGTTTAACCCCGAATAAATGAAAAACAAATCTCAACTACAACTCTTATCTAACTTATGAACAATAATTAGTCCTCCTTGTTGATGGAGAAGGTACAACCCCAGTGAAAAACAACAACAACTTAGAAGTATGTCCTTCGCTCTTCAAAGCACCGCAGCAGCTTTTACCTGCGTGATTTGTTTGTATGATTGAACCTGTTTATGTTTTTCAAGACTGTTTTTGCTGTCACAGATGGCTGTTTTGAGTAAGATGTTAAAAATGCCACTCTATCTGAAAAATAAAAGCTCTATGAACCCAAATAGATACAACCAACAGCAGTAAACAGCTTTTTAGATGAAACACAACTTAGGAGGGAACAAGAAATAGGAAACCAATAAAAAGCAGAAGCAGAAGAGTTGAAACAAGGGTGAAATAATAAATTCTCACTACAGCAATTTTTAAACAGTCAACTTCTTGCTAGATCAACTCGAGGTAAACTTCCCACTGTAGGCATGGATGCCACAGTTTAGGGACTGACAACTAAGGGAGGAAGGAGCCATTGAGGGGCCTGAAATGAAAAGATAGTTTTTGTCAGACTAAGTCAGGCAGAACGGTTCAGTCTGTCCCTGAACAGAATTTATCTGATCCCAGTCAAAAGAATCAAATGACTGATGTAGAGCACACTTTCTCCCTCAAAAAAGCAATAGAATATAAAGAAAGAATAGTGAAAGAGAGACAGTAAGCAGGGCTTGAAACCAAAACCTCATTCCATAAATTTTATCAGTATACAGTGGAGCATTCTTTACCTCTTTTCTTAGGGAATTATCTTTGATATCAACCACATTTAGGAGTAAATAAGTTGTAAATAGGTGTCCACTGTAGTGACCACTATGCACCACAGGGTTAAGGTGTTCTGTTATCAAGTTCTAAACACAACTACATCGTAGTCAACAACAACAACAACAACAACAACAACAACAACAATAATAATAATAATAATAATAATAATAATAATAATAATAATAATAATAATAATAATAATAATAATTTTTCAAACCAGTTAAATTCCACCTTTGGCCGCCAGGTGTCATTATGACGCCATCTCTAACCTGAAGCCGAACAGGTCGCTCTCGTGCACCTTCTTCCCACTTAGCCAGTTAAACTGTAACCGTCCTCGCGCAGGGCTGGAGCTCGTGCCGATAAAATGGTAGGTTTATGAACCAGGAACACTCTTATCTTTCAATAAAAACCAAGCAGGGGTAAAGGGGGGGCGGACTACTTAATCCAGAGATTGGTGGAGTAGAAAAACCAAGAAGTGAGCGTCGTGGGAGGGCGGGCCACCTGTGACGGCAAGAGAGTGGAGGAGCTTCAGTCAGAGCCACTGTCAGTGCTGCGTGTGATCCAGTGGGCGTCTGTGTGTATGTGTGTGTGTATCAGTCCAGTCACAGGCGTTTAAAGTCCACTTGGATTATTGGCTACACAAGGCAACGTACATATCTCTATACTCGAGGATTTTGTACAGCAGGTAAGACACTTGAAACAATTCGCTTTAAAGAAAATTAATACTCTTGACATAGTTGATTCTTTGTATTAATGTTACTATTTGTACCTTTAGAGCTACCGTTTTTCATTCTGACCCTACAGTCATAATGTTGAGAATTTATTTTGAAAATACTCAGAGCTTCACAAATAAATTTGCATTTTATTCATTCATTTTAAACATGTGCTAATTGATGTTGAATTGTGTACATGGTCCCTTGTTGTAATCCTGTTGAGACTTAACTGGGATAAGATTGACAGAAATGTTAATGTTGTTGTCTAATTGATGCATTTAAAACACAATCATGCTCCCCTCCTGTCTCATTACACTGCATTAAAACTCATGTACTGTGATGAAATGAATATCAATCCATCAGGTATCAACAGGGGATGTAGACTATCTGCTTAACATGCAGAGTAAAAGGTGCAGCTGGTGATTCATAGTATGAAAAACATACGGCAGTGTGCCAGCTGAACAGGTCTGATCAGTGTAAATCAGCTGTAAGCACACAATGATGATGTTGAAACTACTTAGAGAGAGCGATTGCTGTTAAAAAGGGTAATCAGCCATTTCCTGTCCAAGCTGATAGTCTTTGCAACTGTGATCTAATCATCAGGCTGAAAAGGAACCAGGTGAACACTCTCAGCAACTATAATGTTGATAATGAAGTATCCTACAAGCAGGAATGGGACAATTCATCACGAGTTAGAATTGTTATTCAAGTTATACCTTATTCAAATGTTTGTTCTGGTGAAATTACTATAATGTTTTAATGACTAGACCAATGCTTGTTGGGTTTTGCAGATGTAATATATGCTGCAGCCTCTAGTTTGGATTAAGAAGCTTCCAAAGCAGCATTATGATAAATCTTGACAGGAACACGAAGCTCTGTAAAGTTAGTCAGTGAAAAACATGACTTTTATCTCTCATAGAAACACCTAAGCTTAAAACATTTGAGAAATATAACCACAATTTAAGCTTTTTCTCTAACATGTTTCCCTTTCTCCTCAAAATTTTGTCAACCAAATTCAGAATGTTTGGTTATATATTGATAATGAAGACTCAAAAGGCTTTAATCCTACTCATTTAATAAAGATTCATCATCTCGTATCTAAAAGTGAGATGTTGACTAATTCTGATACTTCAACTCCAATAGAAATAGATAGACCGACACCACAAACCCTGTAATGCAGCACAGTATCTCTCTGTTGCCATCCTGACTTGTGGAAAACTCTATTTGCGCGTCTTCTGGTGGTTTCACATCACACTAAAGCTAAAACATGTACATATACACAGATACATCGGTTTGTGTATCGGTACACTGATGACAAATATTGAACATGGGTAAATAATGTGCGATGAATCAATAACAGAAGCTGATGTGTACAAGGGCTGAATGATTTGCAAAAATAATCTAATTGCGATTATTTTTCCTCTATCATGCAATTGCTATATTAAAGAGGATGTGATATTTTATTCTGAATTGTCAGAAGAAAAACATACATAAGGGAGAAAAGAGAGAATTTTGTAAAAAAAAAAAAAAAAAAAAAAAAAAAAAAAAAAAAAAAAAAAAAAAAAAAAAAAAAAAAAAAAAAAAAAAAAAAAAAAAAAAAAAATTAAAAAAAAAAAAAAAAAAAAAAAAAAAAACACTCAAGGAACTCATAAACAGGTACATCTCATAAATTAGAACATGATGAATAAGTTGATTATTTGTGGTCACTGAATTTTAGAAAGTGAAACCTAGTTATTATACAGACTCATTATACTCAGAGCAAATTATTTTCAGCTTTTATATCATGAAATGTTTATGATCATGGCTTGCACATAATTCGAAACCCAGAATTCAATGTATCTCATAAAGTTAGTAGATTACACAAGATCAATAATAAAAGGGATATTTCAAACAGAAATGACAGGCCTTGAAAAGTTTTGCTACTTTCTGATGATTTTCCAAGTTTTCTTCCAATTTTGCTGCTTTCTGACCATTTTTACCACCCTTACTTATCTTTATCCTTGCTGTTTTTGCCACTTTCCACTTTCCTATATTGTTGCTCTTACAAAGATAGTTTAGGGCTGAGTTCAGGGTTTGTGTCTGGTATTCTGATACATTTGAGGTCAAAGAAATATCGCACTGTGTGGGATTAAAATATTGCACCAGGTTATCTTGTGATCAAATCTAATTTGCTATTAATTGCCCAGTTCATATATTTACATGTTGAAATGGTTTTATTCTGTCTCACCTAACTTCTGGTTTTGGGAAAATGCTTGATTTGGTTGGAGAGGTCATTTGTTGAACACAGGCTGTTGGTCATGAGGAGGGGTTTGGTGCTGGGCATGTTATTTTCATGATCAGTATGAAAAAAATTTCATCAGTGAGTGCGGAGGTGTAACATCATCTTTGAGAAGGATAAGTAGGCATCAAGCATTGCATGAAGAATTTCAAAGAGGTAGCAAAAACAAACATCGGTAGCAGCCCTGACTTTCACACTGAGGGCATCCCCAGAATCTCTATTTCTTTGCTTGTTGTAAATACAAGTTGCTCCAGGCTGCCTTGATAAATCAGCAGAATGGTACAACATGTTGTGGGTCATTGGAAGAAAGATTCATCATCTCTCAGATAGAGACTCAGATATTTTTAGGTCCAATAAATTCAGATCTTTGCGTGAATTTATCTGGCACAAAGGATATCTAGATCATTGCACATCTGAACTGCTGTTCAACACAGAGAGCCAGTGCAAAATGAAGAGACTGGTACAAAAGCCTCAAGAATCTGTGCTGTTTAAATAATAAAAGATGCTAAACAACAGGCAGTATATGGTTTTATTTCTTTTGTTGTTTTGTCACAAAACAGAGTGAAAAGTCCAAGGAGCTCAATGTTGCGTGCACAGAAAGTGACTGTAAAGTACAAAGCTACAGTATTGAGAGCAAACAGAGTTCAGTTCAGTTTGCTTCCTTCTGTCTGTCTGTCTGTCTGTCTGTTAAACAACAGTGTTTAAAAGCAGTCTGCCTTTCTGTTGAAGCACAGCTCAATGGCTTTCACTGTAATCTTTTCTATCTTTTGTCACACACACACTAACACACACATCCATCCCTGAAACAGAGAGGCTTTTTTGAGTCGTCTGGGACAATTGTTGTCTGTTGCAGGAGCTGTCACTGCACTGCTCCAGCCTCCTCTGCTCAGGCAGGTTTATAGACACTTTATAATTGCCTGATAAAATCTATTTCCGTACATGAATGTCAGGGGACTGAGAGCCAGCACTGGGATCAGGAGGGAGCGAATTAGAAAGTTTGGGTGGTGTGGCCACATGCATAATTTCCTCTGGCTCATTTTGCTTTCAGCATGTCTCTACTTTACATTTTCTCAAAGTTTGGACTTCAGTGTTCATCCGCCAATTAACTATTGATGGCTTCTGCATTTAGGGGCCCCTCAGAGCACGTCAAGATGATAGCTTTAAATGACAGAGAATTGGAAATGTCACTTCTTTCTCTTCTGTGCTCATTGCTGCTGGACTTTCTGACGGTACTTCAGGGTTTTTTTTCTCACTGCTCTTTTCCATTTTTCATATTTCCACTCTCTCTCCTGTGAAACAGCATAATCTCGATAGACTCTTCCTCCTCCCGGGTTCATAAAACCACATAAAGACCACTTAGGCCCCGGTTTCCTATCTGAGTGATCTGATGTGTATGATTCAGATAAATGACCCACTTATTGTGCCTCCTCTGCAACCTTTTAAAGGGTGCCTGTAGAAAGCCAGCAAGGAGATTGACACACCTTTACAGTGTTTGACCTGGCTCTGGAGAGGAAACACATCCTGTAGGAGAATGTTTGACTGAATTAATAGATGTCCATAAAGTATATTTGCCATATAAGGAGCACAAATCTATTAAAAAAGTGATGAACACAAGTGAGGAAGTCATATTTCCTGAACAGCTCCATGTCAGGATCTCATAAGGCAGCCCTGCTTTGGATGTTTGGAGGATATTTCTCCACTACTGAAAGGAGAACATCATTTGGTTCTGCATCACATCTCTAAAGATTGATTTCTGTCCATGTAGCCTCTGGCTTTATTTCACCCCAGTAGTTGAAGCAGAGACCTCAAATCCATCATTGGGAATGTTTTTGTCAAATTTACCTTTATCTCCAACTTCGTCTCTGTCCGAGTAATAAATTTGCCATCAGGAACTGGTGAGAAACTAATTTTTCTCCAATGAAAGTCTAAGAAAAGTTAAAAATCCCAAGACTTTTTCTTTTCAGATATTGAGGTTGATTACTTTGTTTTTTGTTGATTTTGTCTGTTAAAATATTAAAAGATAGTATATTTGAGTATATCATTATTTGGGATAAAGAACGAAAACATTCAACACTTGTCACATTTGAGTTGTCAGACCTGATAATAACAAAACAAAACAAAAAAAGAGAATGTTATTTTCCGGGATTTTCGAGTTTATTTATTCTTCTTATTGAGTGCAACATTCCTGGCAGCTTGCCCAGCAAAAGTTCATTTGCACAACAGACCTTACTCCTCAAGCTTATTACAGTGTGATCTTTAAAAGACAGGGGAGTGAAGTTTGGCTGATACCAACTTTAAATTATTGGAACCATCTGTTGTTTTCACGTCTTTCTCCTTACATGGTATCATGGGAAAGAAAACAGGAAGTGTTCAACAACAATTGGTGAATAACAATAACAAGTTCAGCCCAATCTACATACAGGAGAAGGAGGGGTATTGTTTTTAAAAGTGTTGCGTGAGTATCAGGGACTTCGTGCAGAAGAGCCAAACCGTTTGCAATATGATTATTATAATATGATTACATGGGATCAATAAAAAGGATATTTGGAACAGAAATTCAAGTTCTCTGACTATTTCCAAGTTTTCTGCCAAATTTTCATCCCCTTTCACCCATTTTAGCTCCTTTTTACCATTTTTGCCACTTTTCACCACTTATATTGCTGCTCTTGCAAAGGTAGTTTTCTACAATTTTCTCTTTAATAGAGCACGGTTGAGTAACACTTATGTAGAGCATAAAACATCTACTGCAAAATTGAAGGAGGACTTATTGTGATCTAACCCAATTTACGATTAGTTGCCCAACCCTCTTCAAATCTTGACACTATGTCAGGCTGTACAGGAGACCTTTTCATGGCAGCCATTAAATTCTCACCATGCCAGCATCATGCGAGTTAAACAGCTGGTGGTTGGTGGTATTTATGATGACTGTTCAGTTTCCTGCTTCTACCCACTGTGAAAATCACAGTTAAAGTTTTTCTTTTCTCCACACCTGGATGCTGCAGTGTCTTTCTGTCATGTTATGCAACCTTCAAGCCAGCCGTTGTCATGGTGTCAGCCCTGAGGGACTGCTGGGACTAAAGAGGGCAGTCAGGAAACGCTTTTCTGCTCTCTTCTTCTTGTTGATATTGTTGCATCCAGGGTATGTGTCGAAAGAGTTTGACCAGTGTGTGTGTGTGTGTGTGTGTGTGTGTGTGTGTGTGTGTGTGTGTGTGTGTGTGTGTGTGTCTGCTCAAGGCAGAAAGAAAGAGCTGGATCCCCAAAAGTCGTGCTTTTAAGGGTGCTGGAGGCATGTTTTGTGAAAGAAATATCTGTGAATAAAAAAGTGTTTTAAAACAGCGGTGGAGCGATGAGAAAGAAAGAGGGAGTGAGATGGAAAAGATAGAGCGAGAGATGGAAAGTTTGAGGGAGAGAAAGAAAGAAAGAAAGATTAAATGTGAAACAAAGAGTAAACACAGAAGGCAGGGTCAGAAGAAGGAAAAAAATGAGGAAAGGAAAATGATAGATGGAAAGAAAAAAGAGGAAGAAGGAAAAGACGAACAATATAAAAGAGAAAAAGAGAGAGTGGGGAAAAGATAGAAAGAGGAAAGGAAAAAGGGGGGATAATAAAAAAAGCAAGGAAAAAGGGAGAAACAAAAAGAGAAAATGAAGGAGGATAGGAGAGGAAGAGAAAGAGAAAGGTAACAGGGAAAAGGACAAAAGCAAGAAAAAAGATAGAAGTAAGAAAGGAGAAAGGGGATAGCAGAGGAGAAAAAGCAAGGAAAAGGGGAGATTGGAAAAAAGGAGAGTTGGAAAAAAAGGGAAAAGTAAGGAAAATAAGAGAGATACAAAAAGCAAGGAAAGGGAGAGATAGAAAAGGAGAAGAAGAAAGTAACAGAAGGGGCAGGAAGGAAAAGGAGAGAGTAGGAGGAAAGGGGGAGAACAAGTCAATGTGAAACAAAGAAAGGGTGGAAGAAAAAAGAGGAAAAATGAAGGATATTGAGGAAAAGGAGAGGGAACAACAGCAAAGGATAGATAGTGAGAGAAAAGGAAGGGAGAGCAAGGAAAAGGAGTGCAAGATGGAGAGAGACTAAGAGAGACATTAAAGGAGGGAGAGGGAGGAAAGGAGAGCGAAAGATAGAGAAAAAGATAATAGAGATATAGAAAGAGAGGCTGAAATGGAGAGCTGTGAAATGAGAGGGTTACAGGAGAAAGATAAAATAGGAAAAAGAAGAAGAGGTGAAAAAGAGGAAGTAACGAAGAAGGAGGGAACACGAGAGAGAGAGGTATGAATGGATGAGTGAAAGAGATGTTTCCGTTAATGGGAGTGATGAGGCTCTGCAGTCAGTGCTCCCCTCTGTGTGCTCCTGTGCTCTGCTGCATGTGATGGTGACACAAACACGTCGTTCCCTCCTCTCCACTCCTCTCCACTCCTCTCCACATCTTCCCCTCTTGACTCCTGAAATAAAAGCTCTTTTCTCTGTCAGAACAACATTAGCATTCACATCTCATCACAACACCCTCATTTTTCAGCTGATCATACTTCTCCATCTCTTCCCTCTGCTTGGATTTGGCTCCTCTCAGGTATGTCTGCTGTTTGAACTGGCCTGGCACCTCATCCGCTCCGATTTCTTCACATGGACATCTAATCCCCACGTGTTTGCTCGTGGTATCGGCACGTAGCTCTGTTTGACAGCCATTGTTTGGTTAATGATATTTTCAGCTGTGTGTTTAGACTCAGCAGCTGCAGACGTTGCAACATGGAGAGGCAGCCGTTGATCTCCAAAAGCCTGCAATATTTTCAGAGTGGAAGCACTTTGTGTGTCTTTCATATCTCTGTCGTCATCCTTGTGAAATCCTCCGTATCAGCTTTTTTAGTTTGTCTGAGCCATGAGGCTAAACTTTGACAGTTCTCTTAACTTCTTTTCCAACTTTTAAGGTCAAATTTTGTGTGTTCCTCAGTGGTACTTCTAATACGACTGTCTATGTGCTTTGTTCCTAGGTTCTTCGCTCTACCTGGTCTCATCTTTGGTTTTATCTGTGTGCACTGGAGCGTATTTGCAGAGACGTGAGGCTGAACATGTTTGTGTGAGCACTTCACCTGCCTGCACGCTCCAGTTTGTGGAGAGAAAGTGTTCTGTGAGTTTCCTCGGTGGAGATGCAGGGAGCTGGATCCTCTGCGGCGCGGCTCCTGCTGCTGAGCTGCTGTGTGTGTGCTGCAGCCAGCTACCCCTTCAAACCACCTCTGGA
The DNA here is from genome assembly GCA_008086565.1 of Thalassoma bifasciatum. Taxonomy (NCBI): domain Eukaryota; kingdom Metazoa; phylum Chordata; class Actinopteri; order Labriformes; family Labridae; genus Thalassoma; species Thalassoma bifasciatum. The sequence continues at coordinate 28,122 of RPOG01000046.1, read as the reverse complement.
CCTGGATGTGACGCCTCGTATCACAGTGCTGAGTGGCGGTAAGATAAAACGCATACACAAAGAGCTCCAAGCGCTTTTTGGTGAAGTCAGTTGGTAAAAAACTTCTAATGTCTTTATGATTTTGAATGAATTTGATCTTGCCTTAGATAAGTCAATGCTTACTTCCAGTTGTCTGTTCAAAGTCAGACAAAAAAAAAAAAACCTTTTGTGTTATTGAAGGTGCAGCCTTGCACTTTACTTTGTTTTCAATTTCTGGACTTTTTAGTGCATAAATTTGTAAATCTTAATAATTTGATCATCAAATAGGACAAGTTTTGCCTGAATGTTGACTCCCCAGTCTGTATTTAAAAGGCCATGCTATTTTCAGACTAACATTCATTTATTCCATATAAATATGCCCATGCACATATTGCGATGCAGATACTGAAACGGTACATTGTGCAGCCCCAGTTTCATGTGAGTGGTGCTTGTCAGCATTACATCTTTGCCCTTGTCCCCCCTTTGATGAAAGCTTTAACCTCACTTTCCACAGGAAGTGTTTTGATTTTCATCAGTGAAGCGCACTGTGGAGCTGATCTGTTCCTATTCTCGTCAATGCGCTCCATCTCACTCCACTCTGCTAAAGACACAAAAGTCTGTTTTCACCCCAGCCCTGCACTACAAATCAGGCAAACAATAAGTGCCGTCTGCTTACTTTCAAAACAAAACAGTAAATCAGATTGAAATGATTAGAAATAATTACTGGTGATGAATATATTTTTAACAAATAAAAACGGAGGCATTTCTGTGATGAGGACCGACCTCAACAGTAGGTGACAGCACAACAAAAGGACAACATATTCCTAAATACATTTAAACCTTGATTTATTTTTTTTATGAATTAGTTTTAGAAGCTCAAAAGACATGCAATAATATCTAAATGATTCCATTAATCAACCTCAAAAAGGCACTGTTACCTGTTGTTATGAAATCCGCAAACCCACCCATGTATCAGCCAATCATAATGCAGGTGAAATGTTGGTCTATTCTTAATTGCAGCCATCCAAAATACTGCTGACCAACAGTGGGAGTAAAGTGGGGTTTAGTATCTCGCTTAAGGACACAGTAACTGCAGGAGCTGGGATCAAACCCAGTACCTTCCAGTTGAGAGCTGCCCCAGTTTCTGTCATGTACATAAAGATTTCTCTCAGGTCAACTTTAAATCATGCACCCTCTGAACCAATCTTAAGACTCACCAAAGGACAACAAAGCCTCTGGGAGAATCAGCCTTCTCATATCAGGGCCTTCAATGAAGCCAACAGTTACACAAAATGTTCTTCTTTGTACTCTGCTATTGTTTACCGTTCTACTCGTCCGACTACAACAAGGAAAAGAACAAGAACTATGTGTGTTGGAGAAACAACATCTGAGTTTAGATTATCAGCTGTAAACTGCATGCAGATGACTTTTTATAGGTTAAAGCTAAGTTGTTGTTAGATGGCTATCAAAAGGTTCTTGGTTTGCTGTACAGAGGAGTTTTGTTCCTCTTTTTTTGCTCTTCATGCTATTTCCACATATACAGCCAGAGCTGATGCATAAGTGGACGATGCTGCTCAGCCTACAAACAAAAACCAGAACTCTTCCAAAAACACGCCTACAAACTCTTTATCTTTTCTTCTGCAAAATCTGGAAATAGAGATAACATTCAGAACAACCAATCTCTTTTTATAGTCTTTCAGATTCAGCCGTCTTTCTCCTTTTGTCTTGCACTTTTCATCTCTTTGCTCCAGACACATCTTCAGCTTGCACAAACACCTGCTGTCCTTGGGGAATTCATACACCTGCCTTCTCTGGAAACCATTTTTAACCTGTTTTTTTTTTTTTTTTTTTTTTTTTTTTTTAAAATTTTTAAATTTTTTTTTTTTTTTTTTTTTTTTTTTTTTTTTTTTTTTTATAAAGATTTCAAACTGTTGTTATTATTACTCCTTTGCCTTGTGTGAGTGATGGCATGCAGCCTGAGGTGCAGAGGCAGAGAAAGATGAGTGAAGTGCTTACACTCAAATCCCTGAGGAGCATCCCGGGAAACTGACATGACTGTAGGTAGATGGAAAAAGCACTGTAACCATGACAACTGTTGTAGTATGGCGCAATACTGCTGTACGCTATTTATTTCTTTGTGTGTGTCCTCAGAGCTGTGATCTGATCCTGGACTTTGTTTGTTATTACAGATAAGTGTGAGAGGAATCTTCTCACATCTTTGCGCTAACATCTGCTCGTAGAGAAACACCTCTCACCTCTTCTCATTTATAGTCCTTCTTGTTTGTGTAACACTTGTTTTTACAATACTACTCTACTTTACAAGTACATGAATCATTGACTTCAAAGAGACACCAAATTGCCTTAATTCTTCTTCCCTCTAGAAATAGTTTTATCAATATGACAACACCATCTTTGGGCTTTACCACACTACATCTTATTTTATTTGACCTGTATTTAATCAGGTTGGTCCAGTTAAGATTTAAAACCATTTTTTCAAGTGAAGCCTGACCTCAGCCAATGAGTGTTGAAACTATAGCCGTGATGAGACAAATTGGGCCCGTCCCACTCCAAAGAGTCCTACATTTAGAGAGTTTAGGTTTCTCTTTAGCCATTACTCTTCTTAAAGTACATCATCTACTTACCCCTACTTTGCGTCTCTCGCTCTCTCCTCTCTCCTTCTCTCTTGATACCTTTATCTCAGGTTTAGTAAGTCAGTATCGGTGCTAAAGCCAGCCCACAGATCATCCTACACATCTCCTCGCCTGCACCCCGTTGCTCTCTCGTCCCCTCCTCCGTCCTCCACCATCGATCTCTCTACAGCTGCTCTAAAGCTCTTTCTTCTCGACTCAATTTGTTCTTCATTAGACTGTGCTCTTCCTGGATGCTCCGGCCTTGTTTAATACCGTTACCTTGCCCTAACTCTGGTTTTTGTTTCTTGTAGCTGCCCTCTTTCTGATGAGAAGACTTCCATATGCAAACTTACAGCTAATCCCTCTAATCTCTGTGTTTCTTAGCAACCTAAAAGCAAAGCCTCCAAACCTGTGTGGGGTAGTTCAATCACACATGCATGCCCACAAGGAAAGTCAAACACACACACACACACAAGCACATATACAAACACTTTCACACACACACACACCTGAGCTCGCTCTTCTTTACAACGTCACTGTTCTTCAAAGCATTTGTGGGAGGGAGGTTATGCAACAGACTGAAGTTATTACTGATGCTCTATGTGACCTAGAGAAGTAAGTACTACCAGTGACAAGATTGATCATTTTTATCTTTTCAATACTTTTCTGCTGTAAGTGCAAGTAGGAGTTGGATAAAAAGGGACTGTTTGCTAAAACATCATCATTTGTTTGAATGTTCGACAGCAAAGATCAAGACGATGAAATAGTTAAGTGTCAAAGAAACCAGGAGTAGACTGCAAGTTTTACATGTAGCTTGCAAGAAACAATAAAATAAATACAACCAACACAGATAGTCTTATATGTGTCAAAGGCCCTGTTACATGACAATGTTTCACCCATAAATGGAAAAAAGAAATTGTGGACAAAAACTTGCATTTACACAGAAACTGAGGGATTGAAAATGCTGTAGTATGCATTCTTGTCCTGTAGTTGGCGATATACCTTTGGTGGTCGTTTACACAACAACAGTTTAGAGGCTAAAGTAGAGGTTGGCTGATTATCTGGCGTATATATTGAATGCTTCATCGCTAATTGCAGAAGTGGTGCAACACATGCATATTTTGTGGAAAGGTGGTCAGCAGATTCAGCAGCTCAAGCACAATATGGTACTCCACCATTGTTACTGTTGTTGTTGTCTGGTTCACACATGGCAATTTAAGTTGCTACAACAAAAGTGTAATGTGCAAAGCGGAGTGTGACACCAGCGTTTCCACTGATAACTCTGGCATACTGTTGACATTGCAACAGTGGTCAAGGTGTTAAAGAAAAATTCCACTCTGGAGGTCATTTTCAAAAGTTCCCATTTCAGATCGGCTAAAATGTTGTTTCTGTGAAAACAAGAGGTTGTAATGAAACAATTCTTTTGGGTTTCATCCTATGACCATTGTTGTGTAAGTGGCCCCAAAAATATAAGATATAAAAGTTTCTGAGCAAGTCAGCTGGAGATCTTTACTTGTATTCCTGCTGCTCTACATATTATTGAAAGCAAAAAGTTTTCTGACTCATCTTTCAGTGACCAATTAGAAAAACAATGTGAAGAACGTATGATTCCCGAGACTTTGATGTTTTGTGTATTGATGCACTACACTCATCATCATAAGCTGTTGTTGTTTTTCAGTGTCAGGTAGATGTCATGAAAAACAAGATGGGCCACTCCCACACTTCTTGAAATGTGGTGCTATTAATATCATCCGTTGCTAATATGATAATTATGTAATTTCATGTTTGGACTTTGCTGTTTCCAGATGGATTTGGGAGGCTCTAAATTCTAGTGCTCAGATTTGAAAGGCTGAAAGCAAATACAACAGCAAGAGCACGTTGTCAATATGAATGAAAACTGGTGATACATCTCAATACCTCTTTTGGTGCGCACAGATTCCAACCTGTCAGGTATTTTGAGAGTTCAGCAGACTTCAAACAGTTTCGGTTGATGGATTTAACTTTTTTGTTTAGTTTCTCCAGCCAGCCTGTTGACATGTCAGAATACCCTGAACCGTAAACAGACCTGACGCCGGACTATGAATTTTTATGTGAGTTTGTCAGGTCTGGTACAACACCTAGAGGTTCAGAGAGTGTGCTCGCATTTGCACGTGTGTGTATGAGTGTATGTGTGCATGTGTGCATGTGTGTGTGTCCCTGAACACTGTGTACTGGGCTGATCAGCTGAGGTCCCTCCAAGTGTTTGCTCAGTAAATAACATCATCTGGGCTCCTCTCGCTGCCTCTTTTTCTTCCTGTGGACAATGAATCAAACGTGTCTGTCCTCATGTAATCGGAGGTGAAATTGTGCTGGTCGATAAATCACCCTCTGCTGCGTCACGCTCTCGGTGACGTTGTTTTCAGTTACCTCTCTCCTGCTGTCAGACATTGTGTGTCTTAATGCTCAGATTACACTGAGGAAACTTGGGAGTTGTCTCTGATTTAATGCTACACCTTCCCCTCACAAAGAAAGACTCATATCATGTAGAAGACTTATGGTTGTGAAATCCCCCACAGGTGATACTCTGCTTTCTCCTGCTGAGAATGAGGGAGGAAAGTAGACAACCTGATAACCCAGGAGCAGTGTGAGATGGGAACTGGTTGCTGCCTCTGCTGCTGCTGAAGTGAGCAGAGTGGATTGTGTTTTGCAGCAGCTGATAGGAATCTTAATGACAGCTCTCTTGATAACATGCAGTCTGCAGGGGGTGGGGGGGCTGGCTGTGGATGAAGGAAGTCTGCTACTTTTCCTGTTTGGACTTATTGAGCATCTCCTCCTCAGTACTTATAAAAGATGACTTTATGATTTTAATGATGCCAATACTCCACCCTGACTGATAGTAAAAACCTGCTTGAGGTTACTCATATCAATTATTTTAATTAGATGCCAAATTGTTTTTCCACAGCAAGTGACGCTGTTTGTTGACATCTTACTGAGGAGATGTTGTTGTGGTTATAACCTGCCGGGGGTTGTCCTTGACAGTGATGTGCGTGTGTGTGTGTGTGTGTGTGTGTGTTTGTACTGACAGTGGTTTCATATTTACCCAGGCTAAGCAGAGTCTCGATAGGTTGTATGTTTTGAGCTTACGTAACTGTCCAGCATTTCCTGTCTGCAGCAAGTGACTTAATGGCGTGTCTTCTTATTATTTGTGTTTGAGAATCACAGTGTGTTTGTATAGTTTCGCTCTGTAAGTATCTTGTCCTTGACAAGAAGTATTTTAAATCACCTGGAAAAGTGGACACATAGAAGAAACTTAAGTGGATATCCAAAATCTGGTTTGTTGGGCCTCTTTTCATTATCTTCCTCCTCTTCAGCAAAGCCACAGAGGATAAGCATAATCCCAGGGCTTTTTTGTCCATAATACAGTTGTTATTTAATTTTTCCCTGTTCTATATATAACTGGATATATACCAGAGAAACGCTGAAAATTCTCAGATTCAGCAGACCATTACACCAAGTCTTTAACACTTTTAGAGGTCACACTGCAAAAACTCTAAATCTTACCAAGTATGTTCTTCTAACTTCTTGTCAGAATATCTCATCACTCTTAATATCCGACAGTTACTTGCAGGGAAACATTTCAGTCAGATATTGGGACTTGTTTCTCGATGGGTCATCTTGAATATCTTTTTTGAGTGAAGTATTCCTGCACAGATGAAGCAAGCTTTTATAACTGGCCACAAGGTTTTAAAGCTGCTGAGTTATTTGTCAAAGCTAAATAATTTTGTTTCAGGTTCGACTCAGCTTGAATTGAGAAAACAGATATTTAAATCTGCAGCATATTATGAGATACTAAACATCTCAATACAAAAAATATGGCTATTACAAGCAAAAATATCTTGAATTATTTTTAACTTATTTTTGGTGAGAATACACTGAGGTTAGATGTTTTTACTTGTTTTGGAAAGTCTTGCACAAACCAAAATTTCTTCTTCTGTTGGCAGGTATATTTGCTTAGTTTCAGCAACATACCCCCAAATTTTGTAGTTTTTTCTTTTTTTTCAAGAATGGCTTTTTGCAGTGCAGACCATTTCCTGTAGCTCATACTGAAAAATCTTCATGACAAAAATGCATAGATAACCATCTCAACTGCAACTTTTTGGCTTGAAAAGTTTAATACTTGACCTCTTGTTTAGTACAATAATACTAGGAATACACTCTTGATTGAAAAAATCAACCCCTCTCTGTTACCTCATGTAACTCTGCTTAGCCCCTCCCACCAAATGACGCACGTACATACAAACTGTTGTCATGTGAACTGTCTGTTCCACTCAGCCGGTGAAGCTGGACTCAGAGGACAGAAACACTGACAGCTGATCGATATATCCTGAAAAAAGTTGAGAAGTTGCAATTGGTGTGTGCCCAAAGCCACCGAGCTCCGAGCAGCAGAGAGGAGAGGAGAGAGACGGAGAGCTGCTGAGAAATTCATGTCGAAGCTGAATGATGCAAGGCTGTATAGGATCACTGTGACTGGCTGTTTATGTGCAAGCTCACCTTGAAAGGATTTTTATTTTTCATGAACTGAATACATACATGGGTGCTTACAGAGGCACATATTTATACATTTATTCACACATTTTAGTTTAATACTGTTAGTGACAGAAATTTACCTAACTAAAGATAATATGATGTTGCCTTTAGGAGATAGATGGTTTCATTTTCAAAAGAAGAATCCATCCAAAGATGCAGCTGCTGATCAAATGTGTCACACTTCCCCCATACCATAATTTTTAATGTTATTAAAGGACTGTGACGTCAAGTAAAAGCTTTTCTGTGCTGAGTAAGTACAGCAGAGTTCAATAAAAGAAATTTTCTCTTGCAGGCTTAAAAAAGATTTGAATCTGAATCAAAGAGCACAGCCCTCTCACCGCCTTGCTCAAAGGTTCGACAATAATACAGCGAGAAATCCATCACAGGGGATGAAGAGATTTCTATTTCTCCCTTTATCCTCGTACTGTCAGGTTTGATTGGAAAAGTGCTCTCTCTTCTACTGTTAACATGCTCCGCCCGGAGAGCAATAACTTTGTGCACATTAGGGGATTTTTGGAAGACAATGAGGTTTAGAGAAGTTCTGCAGCATGAATATATCCACGTTTTGGCCCTTCTCACCAGTTTTTGTTTTCAAATTAAAACCATGCAGTAAGCAGACTAGGGTGCTGCCGCAGAAATGAATATTTCTGAAAAAGGCAGTGGTCTTTGTCTTGGAAAGTGTTATTTGTTAGCACTCAGGTGTTCCCATAGAGACAGATGGTAATCAATAGGAGCGTATGCGTCCAGGTGGTAATGTGTGCAGCTTTGTGAATGACAATCAGTCTGTACCTGAGGAAACTTCCAACAAAGAAATCTGTCCTTTTTGTGCTTTTACTTCTTCATCTCTAAAATTTCTCCAACCTTACATCAACAAAGCCAGTTGCTCTGGGTTTCATATCACTGACTCAGCCACTACAGCATGTTTGCATGATGAATGTGTGAGATTAATTTTGTAAGAACATTATTTTCAGGTTTTGTAAACAGGTTCAGCAGAAGTAAAGGGCTAGAAAGTGCAACTTCATTAACAACATATCCTCAATTCTTTCTCCCCTTTTCCCCTCCTCTCCTCCCCTCTCACAGGTCTCCAGGGCTGCAGGCGCTTCCAGTCAGCTGCAGTCAACTACAGCACCATGTTGCTGGAGGCTGACAGCGAGCGTCTCTTCGTGGGGGCTCGGGGGGCTGTATTCGCTCTTAATGCCTCCGACATCTCAGCCAGCTCTGCTCTCACTGTGAGTCTGTTTGTTTCTGTGTCGCTTCGAGTCGTGTGCCTCTGCTGCCGTATATTTAACTCTGTCAGGGCTCCATTTACATCTCACAGTGCAGTAACTTATTCATCTGGAGGCAAAGTGTTTACTCCCCTGTTTCCCTTCTGTGTGTCTTTCTTTGTGTGTGTTAGCGTCACTTTACACCCAGTAAGACAGTTAAACCACTGGAGCATCACGCTGCATATTCACATACTAATAACAAAAAGAGACAAAATACTGTATCTTCTCACTGTCACTCTAAATAGAAACAGAACTCATGCAAATATTATCCATATATTCAAGCAAGTTGACAAAAATAGTTTCTAATTTATGCGGTACACAGTTTTCTGTTTCTTGTGTCTGTTCTGTCTGGATTTTTGGAAACTAAGGTTTTGTCTCTGGTAAGATAAAGTTTATACCTCTAACCTCTTTGAGTTTGAAGACATGGTCCCTCTAAGGATAATTCAGGTTGTAATTAATATTCTTTCCTTCAGGATGTCTTTAATTTTGTACAAAATATTAAGTTTGACTCTGCATAATGTGGAGGGGATACAAGTTAGAGAGAGACATCTCTAATTAATTTATCCATCCTCATCTTATTCCCATCAACTAGAAAGGATTTCAATTTCAACACCTGACTGAGAAAAACAGAAAGGTGCTGGAAGTCACAGGGAGTTACACAAAGAAATAAGGAGTAACGAGTGGGACACAGGTAGTAAAATGATAAACAGGCAAGTGGAAGAAAGAGGTGTGCAAGTAAACATTTTGAGAAGATATACCTGGGCTACTGATGGCTGGTCCCTTCTCTTTTCTTCATCATGATTCATCCTAAACATGACAAAGCCCTAATAAAGCTCGAATGGCGTCAGGAAGTAAACTTCACCACAGGACATCAATCTAAAAATATCAGATGGTGAGATAACCAAGAAAGGCAACACAGACATTATTTCAAACATGTTTGCTGTGATACAAGTTCAGCTACAGCAACTCAGACAGAAGACAACACACTGATGCCATTGTGTCTCATTTTAATGTATTTCACCCCTTATCAGGCTGAATAATAACATTTCTGATGTCAGCGTTAATATCAGAGTTCTTAGTTTCTGGACTTACTCTAAATTTCAGGTTTGATAGTATTGGACAGTATTCATTGTGTTTGCACCACTTAAGACAGATACAACCAAATTAACTGAAACTAAATAGTTACTAAGATTAGATTCATCTCTGATGTCAGCATTGACTGTTTCTTTCCCTGGAGTGTCATTTCATCATGGGTACTGACTCCACTCCTTGAATTATCGCAGGATAATTTCATTCATGTGAATGTCTTTAAAACCATCTTCCATCTTTCAACCTGCTGTGTGTTTGTAACCTGCTGATGGCTGACTTCACACTTTTATGCTAATTATGTCAGCACAGCAGCAGCACTAGCGTCTGTCATTAAGATGTCATTACAAGAATATGTATAACACTAATGTACAACTACACCTCCAACTACTGCTTCGAAAAGCAATCTGTTAAATCTAATTTGTTTGTTACTGAAGAAGTTAAAAACAGAAACGATATGCTGTGAAGGCATCATTTCTTATGCATGAATTATTAAAGCAAAAGATATGACTCAGTTGATCTTCTGTCAGATCTGCAGTATTTAGCTAAATTTTATGCAAGTCACTGATGTGAAACCATCAGACTTTCTCTTTTTGACTAACTGCATGTTACGTGGTGTGTTTCAGATTGAGTGGGAGGCTTCCCCTGAGCAGAAACTTCAGTGTGTGCTCAAGGGAAAAGACAATAAGGTAGGCATTTAGTCGCTCTTTCTCCCTGGGCCTTCTCCTTTTCATCTTTTTCTGTTTTGCCTTTGAGATAATATTCCCCAAACGTAATATATTTTCTGTCCCTCTCTTCCTTTTTCAGACGGAGTGTTATAATCATATTCGCTTCCTACAGAGATTCAACTCCACTCATCTCTACATGTGTGGGACTTATGCTTTCAGCCCACTCTGTGCATATATAGTACGTAAATTCAGTACACACTAGCATGCTTCACTGATTGTTTATTTCTTTGAAAAAGATGTCAGTTAACACAGTTAACACTTTCTTTTTTGTCCTGTATAGAATGAACAGAAGTTTTTCATGTCTCAGCCTGAAGACGGTAAAGACAAATGCCCCTATGGGCCGACAATGGGCTACACAGGCCTCATCATTGGTGAGCTCCTAGCATTTATCCATCGTTAAAAGTTTTCTAAAATTCTGAATAACTCAATTAATTCTTTGTCCTGCAGACCAGCAGATGTATACAGCTTCCCAGTACTGGTTCAGAGGATTCCCAGATATCCGACGCAACTCTCCGTTCCCCACACTGAAGACAGAGGATGCTCCCACTCGCTGGCTGAACGGTGAGTGAAGCTCCTGGAATGATAAAAGACTTTTTGTGCTTTCTGCTCAAGAGGTCGGAGCTTCTCTTTGTCAAAGAGCTAACACCAGGATTAAGATCCATATCAACAAGTAACTCTGCTGAAGGAGGCACCATGACTAAGACACTCTCTTCTTAAAACAGCCTGTTCAAGCTGTGTACTCTTAAGCTGTTCATTTGTTTTGTTTTTCTCTATAAAAGGCATGTGGAGGGAGAGCTCTGTTCCGTCTCCAAGTCTCTCTGCTGTTAGTAAGCAGCAGTGGTGGTAATAGAGGTGAATCAACTTCTGTGTAAATGAGGGAGCCTGCAGGACCAGCAGGGCTCTGTGTGTGAGTGTACGAGTGTGTGTGTGTGTGCGAGGGAGCGAGAGAGATGCTGACAGTGTTGTTGTAATACCAGCATGCTTTGTAAAAACACACTTTGGGGCAGCTATACTGATGAAATTACTTCACTAATTCTTTTGCAATCCAGCTTAGCTGTATAAACACCCACAGTTTTACAGAAGAGCAGAGCAACTAATACTGCAGGGATCACTATGACATTTTCATACTTCCCACACAATGAACACTTTGAGACGGTGACGACCTCTTTGTTCTCCTAAAGTACCATAAGGAGACTTTTGTTTGTAGTTTGCATCCAGTTTTTAAAAAAACTTGCCTTTAAATATGATTGAAAATTCATGAAGTTAATGATTTTGATACCCTCAACTCTTTGTCCTGCACCACAGTGAGTTTGTCCAACAAATATGTGGTTCTCATAAGAAATGACCTACCAAACAGTGAGGAGTGTAAACATCAATTTGTTGTACTTTGTGTTATGAACATTTGTACTAACACTGGTTATCTTTATTGCTCTCACCTTTTACTGTTTTAAAGAGGCTCCTGAGGTTGTTTACTCCCATTGACCTACTTACCTGATGACACTCTGTTGTTGTAAATAGATGCTTTCCAGAGTTGTTAACTTCATTGAAGGCAAACCGAGATTTCCCTGTGGAATAATAACACTTTAAGTTAATGCATCATTTTCTCCCACATACAGAGGCAGACTTTGTTGGCTCTGCCCTGGTAACAGAGAGTTCAGGCAGCAGCACCGGTGATGATGACAAAATCTACTTCTTCTTCACCGAGAAGAGCCAGGAGCAGACCACAACGTACAGCCACAGCAGGGTGGCACGGGTGGCGCGGGTTTGTAAGGTGAGTGCAGTGGGGGAAAAAATAGGATCTAATTTACAAGTCTTGAGTGAAGTCTTGGTTGATGATAGCTGAGGTGCTGTAATAGATGAGGGTCTGGATGAGGGATGCATTTGTAACGAGGTCCCGGTGTGATTAGATGAGCTGACTGATGACTGTGTAGCCTGTGTCGCTCAGGGTGAGAGGATAGATGACTGCAGAGGAGAAATAGACTGTTACGCATCCTCTGCTGTCTTAAATGTAAATAACTTACATTTCATGCTGCCCAGGAGGGCGTCAAAAAGTGACCTTGTTAAAATGTAGTAACCTTGTTGCCTTCTCTTGGGTTAACTTCAAATACTCATGAGTCCTCTCCTTGAAACCTAGCCGCATATTATCAGCGTAATAAAGATTCATGGTGGCTGCATGTATGACTTTCGTAATTCCCCACTGACTGAGTCAATTTAAAAGTCAAATTAAAGAGCGAGATGATGCTTAAGAATCATGGCTCTGAACCAGGCTACATCACAGTCGACCTGCCAGAAAAGTTTTCGTCTAAAAACACACATGCAAGTTTACACAAACATTAACATTGCAGTAAGGACTCATGGGACAATGTTACTTTATTAAAGCCTCCATTATTGCTTTCTCCTGCCATCTGTTGCTCTCTTTAGGAGGCTCACTCCCTCTTGTGTGCTGCCTTAAGCCCGCTCTATACTCTGTTTTGTCATCAATCCAGCTCTTACCTCATTCGACCCTCTTCCAGGTCTTACCTCACTCGACCCTCTCTGACTCCTCCTCCTCTTTTCATCCTTCTCCACCTTTCTGCCCTTAGGGGGACCGAGGAGGCCAATTTACTCTCCAGAAACGCTGGACGTCCTTCCTCAAAGCACGGCTGACATGTTCCCTCCCCGAGTATGATTTCCACTTCAATGTGCTGCGGAGCATGTTCGTCATGCCCGGCCACACGCCACAGGAAACGCTCTTCTACGGCATCTTTGGCCTGGAGTGGTGAGTGCAGATGTGTGCGTTGTCAAGTTGTCAGCATCAGGGGGTTTTAGAAGCTCTGATGCAGATGAGTGCCGGGAAGATGAAAGGAAATGATCGATACATAAAGACGAGCAAACAAGACAGTAAGGGTCGAGATGAAAGAAATGAGAACTTTTTAATCCAAATGATGTGAAAATGAGAAGTTTGGTGCATGACTTTCGCAGCAGTTTGAGGAGAGGATATTGACTTAAAATGCAGATTTGGATGAGCCCAAAAGAAGTTTTAATCCATAAGATTTCAGCACTGGATGTTCAGGAACATTTCTACTTAGTATGGAAGCATGGTTCATTTTCACTTTAACTCTCCAGCAGAACTTAATGAAATGATGCAGAAAAAGTACTTTTATGTGGGATTAAATGAGTCCTTTTATATTTGGTCATTTGGTCAACAAAGTTGTGAAATTCTCAGGAGTGTAGTGCACAATGTGAAAGAAGCCAATGAATGTCTTTAATATTTTAGTTCTGGCTCCTTTACCTGTATCTTATTTCATCTCCTACTACACCTCTCTGGAACCATTTTATTCTCCTTTCTTCCCTCCCACTCTCCTCAGATATGTACGACTTTATATCATACAATCTCTGACTAAGCTTATCCTCTCTCTACCCCGTCCTCTCATTTGTCTGTTTTCTTTTCAGCTAGGTGAGCCTCAGATTTACTGTACTTGTACCGCTATCCCTATGGCAACACTAAGTTTACTGCTGTTATTGTTTGAGGCTTATGCTCTGGTCTTTTTCTTACTCATAGTGTGTGTGTGTATATGTTATGTTCTCCAGGAAAAACGTGAAGGCGTCTGCAGTGTGTCGGTTTTCTCTGACTGAAATCCAGGCAGCCTTTCAAGGACCGTACATGGAGAACCAGGACTCTGGCTCTAAGTGGAAGGAATACACCGGGAAGATCCCTGACCCAAGACCTGGAACGGTAATCACGTACATATTTGTAAAGCACTTACATGCTCTGCTGCTTTAGCAGTTACTTACACATGAAAAAAGAGGTATTGTTACTCTTCACTCCTCAGAGATTTACAGAAAATGAAAGTGATCCGAATTAAAGATGCATGAAGAGAGGAAGTAGAGGAAAAGATGGTGGGAAAATGCTTCAGTGTCAGTCTGAAGAATGGGGCTCCAAACACAACCAGCTTATGTCAGTGAAACCCATTTCCGTGCCGATTAACTCTGGCCCGTAGCTTTGGTGACAATAGCTTAGCATGGCAGGCGTGTATATGGCGGCGGTAGCAGGAGCAGACATTATCCACTGTAGTGTCACTTCAACACTTTGTAGGGACTTAATTTTAATGTTGCTATTAAAAGGAGAGGAGAAATGGTCAAGAGTTTTAGCTTTAGAGCGTGAAAGCCTCTTACGGGAGCTGGCTGGAATCATTTCAAAATGACAAAAAGAGAAGGAAAGATGCTCCCTTAGTCAGGTGGAGAGATAGCTGAGTCGCCCTCGTGTCAGCACATGGCGTCTGCTGAACCCACACACACTCCCCTTTGTCCAAGAGAAAAGTTGCATTTTGCACTGACTCAATCTTCCACAGGCTTAAGTTTCCCTGCAGACCATCTTGCTAAGCCTCGTGACATCCTCGCTTCCTTCCACTTTCCGCCTCTATTTCCAGACAACTTTATTACAAACGATCCAAAAATGTCTCTCTTCTCCCTGCAGCTCACATCTTGCTTTGTAACTCGCTTATCATCCCTCCTCTCATCGCTCTCTCTGACTCCTTCTCCTCGCAGTGTATAACTGACGCTCTGCGGGCCAGGGGCATAAACGTGTCCACCTCGTTGCCTGATGATGTGCTGGATTTTGTCAGGAGGCATCCTCTGATGAGCCAGCAGGTCCAGCCCTTGGACAGACGTCCACTTTTGTTCAGGAGGACCACAGACTACACACACATGGCTGTGCAAATGATACAAGGCTTAGACGGACAAACATACCATGTATTATATATGGGCACAGGTGTGTATGAATGTGTTTTGAATATTAATAGTGCAAAATTTTAAAGTAGTGGTTGACCATACTTTGGAAATGTCCTTTTACATAAAGATACCACTTTCATTTCTGTATGCTCTACATTCAGCTAAGTGTTATGATTTTCACTACCGTAAGTTCAGGACAATGAGTTGCTACTTTTTCACATGCTTTGAGCCCACATAACAGATTTTACAATGAATTGGCTAATTAATGGATTTTAAGGGGCTAAGAGGCCTCGTGCCGCCAATAGATTTAGGCCCCGTTTACACAATAATGTTTCACATGAAAACACAAAGAATGTAGTGAAAAACATCTGCGTTCGCATGGAAATTCTGAGGAACTGAAAACGTTGGAGTATGTATGCCAGGCCTGTAGTTGGCAGAGCCTGTAGGAGCCGTATTCATGGCAATAGTTAAAAGGCTAAAGACGACGTTTCCTGATCATCTGGTGAATATATTGAATGTTTCTTTGTTCATTGCAGAATTTGTGCAACAGATGCACATTTTCTCGAAAGCCAGTCCATAGATTCAGCAGCACAAGCAATAGGTAGTCCGCTTTTGTCACTTTTGTTGTTGTCGTCCTGGTTCGCATATGACCAATCCACAATGAAAGTGCAATGTGCATATGCAAAAAGAAGCATGACGTCAGTGTTTCCACTGAAAACTCTGTCTTACCGTTGACACAGCAGATTCTGTGTAAATATTCCATGTTACAATGTGGACACCTGCGGCTTATGGTCTAATGCGATGTAAATACATACAACTTTTTTCTTTTTGGATTTTGTTGATTTGGCTTATATTCGATGCACCTAATAGTCCAGAAATTTATCTTAGCCCAAAGACTGGAAAGAGAGCACTGGTCTCCCAGAAACTAAGAATTAAGAATTAATATGGAAGGGAAGAAAATCCTCAGTCTTCCTTCAGGGATATATCACAACAGTATAATAACGCAAAGTTATACCCAGCTCTTGCTTTTATGCATCCTCATCATCATCATCTTTGAGCCTTCCTGAATACCCCAAATATGACTGTCTGAATTTACACTCCTCAATAAAAAAGACAAGAAAGTGGAGTTATTGGATGAGGAGCACAAAAGTCAGTGACAGTAATATGTTTTGGAAACTGGTCAGCAGAAAAACAAATCACACTCAGCCTCCTGTACAGACTCTTTTATGGTTGTATGGTGCTTAAACTTTATGCCTCCCCTCTGTTCTGTTGTGCAGATGAAGGATGGTTACATAAAGCTGTTGAAGTCGAGGGTCAGCTTCACATAATTGAGGAGCTTCAGGTCTTTGAGGAGCCACAGCCTGTCAACAACCTGCGGGTATCCGTGAAACAGGTGGCGTGTCTGATTATCATAAACACACACGCACACACGCATATGTTGACAGATAAATCCCCATCCTAAATTACAAAACTCTCTCTGCCCATAGATGAGTGTGTACGTGAGTTCTCCTTCAGGTGTGGTGCAGCTCCCCCTCTCTTACTGTGCCAGGTACACCTCCTGCTATGACTGCATCTTTTCCAGGGACCCTCACTGTGGCTGGGACGGAGCCGTATGTGTGGACATTATGTCACAGGCAAACAGGTGGGTGCAGAGGGGTTTGGATGTGTGTGATTGGATCGGGTGATCAGAGAGCTGCAGGTGCCCTTTTGTGTGTTTGATTTGACTAACCTCAAGTATCACCGTGCCCTGCCACAGTGTTTGTACCAAGAACCATTGCATAACCCCAATGTTGGCACTAACTCAATGTTGGCTGTTATAGTAAACATAGCGTGCAGCTGTGTACCTAGAGTGTACTGATAAATGTTGACAGGATCGCTAACTCTGTAAAAAGCTGTTAGGGAGGCATTAGCTTAGATTAGAGATACACATTGAGCAGAATGAAGCACAGAAATTAAAGTAGGAAAGTAAAATTCCCAGTACTAACACAGCAAGATATTCCTCCTGTTCATGCATTTTTTTTGCTAATTGTTGTGTTTTCTTCGCTCTACAGATCCACTTTAATTCAAGATATCAAGCATGGGATGAGTGGATGTGAGAACACGCAAGATAGTAAGTAGAAATCTCATCATGTCCAAGGTGCGACAGCTTTTAAAGAATGCAATGAATGATGAAAGAAAGATAGAAAACAGAGAATGTAAGGAGGAACTTGAAAGATGTATAGTTGTCATCAGACGGCATGAAGGCCTCTTTGAAAGTTGATTATGCACACCGCGTTGGCAAAATCCTCTTCTCCCTTCTTTAATCACATTTTTGCCATCTCTGGAGAGAAATCTGTTTGATATTCAAGTCAGGCTAATGCCTTCTCTCAGTTCACTCTTTCAGTCTGATAAAATATAGAAACTTCTGCACCCCATGTTGGTTTCATTCTATGCAAGGTAATTTGATGGCAGGAGTTTAAATGGTATATAATCAAAGATTATGCCTCATTAACTCTGAGTAACCTTTGAAAAATTAAGAGCACGTTGAGTGATTAACAAAAAAAAAAGGGTAAGAGGGTGATTTGTGGGTTCTCTTGTGATCTAATGACTGTATGAGACTTCAAAAACAGTGAATGTAGTTCTTTGATGTAACTTTATGTCCCCACTTAGGGCCTCAGATTTATGATTTTATCCATCATCTCATCATTTTAGTGTAAGAAATGACTTTATTTAAGCAAACAGGGTAATAGCTTATGTCTCTACCCTAGCTGACAGGCTGTGATAGTGGCAGCCTTTGAATCACTGGCAGCCTGAGCCTAAAGCATAACCTGCTTTATTGAGCAAAAAACCGCAAGTAGGTATTGACCTCATATTTTATAGGAAGAGGCTCCAAACTAGATTCTAAGATCATAAACTCATCAGAAAGAAAGCTCATTGATTACTTTATAAGTATGCCTGTATTCATCTCCAGTTTTAGATAATTAGACCATATTGAACTCTTTCATCAATTTGGAACTATTAATTGAAAAATGTTCGTCCTGTCTTATGGAGAGATATTTGTAACTGTTGGTTTTAACCATCAAAACCATCCACGAGAAACAAGTTTTGTTGAGATACATGAAACATGTATTGAGGTCAGGGACAGTTTGCCGACTGCTTTTTCTCACCGCTGCAGTCGCCCCCTGCAGGACATTTAAAGAATATTTAAAGAATACAGGTTTCCGACATTCCTGCCCAGCCTTCACTTTTGAACTTCAAGGCAAATGCACATAATGCACTACCTAACTGTATTATTATGATTTTTTTAGGTGTTGTCCTCCGTGGCCGCTCTGTGCGTGTTGGCGATGACGTGCTGCTGCAGTGTGAACTCAGCTCAAACTTGGCAACGCCTCTTTGGACTCTGGATGACAACGAGCTTCAGGGTTATGGGCTCAACTCTGGCTTCAGAACCGGTACAGACGGTCTTCTGATCATTGAAGCCCGACAGGAACAGAGCGGACTCTATACCTGCTACGCTGTGGAGAACAGCATCAAGGTTGCCATTGTTAACTATAACGTCACAATCCGCCTGGACCTGCCTCCTCCTCCACCTGTGGAGCCAACTGGGGACTCATACAGTTTCTACCCAACTCTGCCACCACCGAGTTACCATCCTTGGTCAGACAGACCCCTTCCCCCATCACCAGCATCTCTCCTCCCCCACTCAGAGCTGCTCTCCCCAAGAAACATGCAGGCCATGTACCTGTCCCTCATTACGATCCTCGGAGGCCTGTGTGTGGTCCTCACTGTGGTCCTGGTCTATGTTGGTGTTTGCTTGCGAGTCGGTAACAGAGGGAAGTACTCCTTACGTGCTGCAGCTGCTGCATATCCCATCAACAAGAGGCACAACAGGAGCAGGAAACCGAGCAGGAACTCCGCCCACATGGAACTGAAGACTATCTCCAGCCACTGTAATGGAAATGGGATTTGTAACGGAGCTTCAAAGCAGCACAGCGTTGACATCCAGGAGGGGGGCTTCCTCCAAATTGTCCCAGGTGAAGGTCACACCTTGTCCAATAAGGAGCCTCCTCCCCCAGCCCCTCCTCTACCACCAACTCCTCATCTTTCCTCCCCAGGGTGTGAATTTCCGAACGGGCTCTCAGCCACTCTGCCCAGCGTCCTGAGGAGGATGAATGGTAACAGTTACGTGCTGCTGAGGCAGAGCGACTCCGAAAACACATCTCCTCTCTGCTACTCCTTTGCTGAGGAACTGAACAAGATCTTAGAGAAGAGGAAACACACTCAGCTGCTTCCACGACCAGATGAGAGCTCTGTGTAGACTGATCTAGCTCCCCCTGTGGTGGGAGGACTGCTGTGTTTTTACCTGGTGCTAAAGTGCCTGGCATATGACTCATTTCTATTCAGACTGAAGCAATGAAAGAGTCATATCTACATTTTTTCTTTTGGATTTTCTCCTTGAAGTCCACTGTGAGCTGTTTGACATCCTCAATTAATAAATTTCCCAACAACTTACAAGAGAGGATTAAAATCCAGCAAGGGATCAAGAATACAATACAGAGTTATCTACCTCACCTTAACAGTGGGACATGGACGGTCAGTCTAATCTCAGCTGCAGAAACATCTCGAATCCACAAAGCACAAGAAGGGAGCCACCGCCTCCGACAAAGAGCAGAGCCCCACAGGAATATAAATACATGTGAAGACTTCTGCTGTGAGGCGGCCATATTTGGCCAGATTTCAAATGGAGGGCAGCTAGCCAAAGTTTGTTTGCACTGACAAGTGCACAGATGGCCTATGCATTTTTAAACCATGACATTCACACGTTATAAATATTGAGGGAGATGAATGAAGTGACCGAGGGAATTTGGTTGGGGGATGATTTTAACACTGACTCAACCAAATACAAAAACCAACATAGAAATAAACACTAACCTATATCAGCACATCACACTTTATACCAGCCTTCCTTAAAAAATGGTGAACTTTTATTTTTGTGATAACAAAGTTAACAAATGTGTACATTAATAACCCTCGACAGCTGTTTATAACAATTTATGAATAACTCTATGACATACAAACATGCTGCAGCTGACAGTATGTGATGATGCTTAAAAATGCCTCATGAAGGCTTGTTTTAACTTTTATTCATTCAAATCTGCAGCTCTGTTAACAAACGACCATTCAACGCTCATTTATAGAAGCAAATGTGAATTCATAATAAAGATAATCACAAGTCTCCAAACTTAACAGACAGCTTCCTAGCATAAATAAGCTTTTACACATAGTAAGAAATATGACGTAGAGATTATTGCACCGTGTGGACAACCTGAAAAATATGACAGTATTATTGATTTTTATGCACTTTTAATTCCAGCTTTGAAAGCTCTTGTAGAAGGTGAATGGACACTCATTCAGGCCTTGACTTAAGAAGAAGCAGGCAGGAGGAGCTTTTTTATCGTCTGTCTCTCAGTATAAAGAGCTGCATGTGTTTCTGTTGGACCTTGTTGACAAAAGTGGATTAGAAGGAAACTTTGGCTCTCGGATGAGCCCAAACCCTCTGCTGACTGACTGACAACCAGCAGGAGACAATTCCACTGAATGAAGGACTGTGAGGGAAACGGAGAGCCAGAAAAATCCCAAGGTAAATAATGTTTTTATCTCACCAACACATCTGCTGCACAGGCGCTTTGCCAAACGAGCACTTATAAAAATGGATTCCACAGTAGATTCATTTGGCAATGCACCAGTGTTTTAAAGATATGATGGTTTAAAACTGCTGAAAGTACAGTGTTATCTTCTAATTTAATAGATGGGAATCCATTTGTATGCCAACAGCTTGTTTGTCTGACTGCGTGGTTGTTTTTTAATTTGTTGAACAAGTTGGAGTTCAGAGGTGCCTGAATGAAAACGTCTGTTATAGTCTGTGCTCTGATTCACAACTAAACAGAACCACTTAAAAATCTGACCGCAGATTTTATTAATGCGTGGAACGAGGGACATGAAGCATGAAGACATAACAACATAAACAGAGCGCGTCATTTCTATGAATCAGACTAATTCTCAGCTCCTTGTGAGCTCTTTTCAGCCTTATCTGTAAAAAAGAGAAGAACTTTTTTCACCCAGTTTGGCATCTGAATATTAGACTGCGTATTTTCCTTCAGCGTGTCCTCTCGCTGTTGTTCTCCTGTCAGAGGGCGATGTTAATTAAACACCCATCTTATGACAGGCCTGACCTTATTGCTGAAAGAAGAGAGACAGACTGAGTTCAAAATTTCCTCCGAGATTTAGAGCATATAACACTCAAGCTCCCAATTATTTTTTCATGACCTCAGGCTCAGTCTGGGGTCCGTATTTTATCACCGCATGTCACAATAAAAGCTGTCAAAAATGCATCACATGCTTATATTCATGTACAGCAGGGTAGTGTATATGTCACCAGGGGCGGCTCTGTTGCACTTGTGCAAAATTGTACATTTATTTGAGTCTGAAAAGCCTGCAGTGTCAGTGTGTTCCTGCTCATGTGGGTTTGCAAAGCACAACACTTGAAGCTCTGCAGTCAGTGGCACTGATCAAAGACATGAAAGGAGAAAGATCGGGCTTCATGCTTTGCACATTAAAACATTCATTAATGCTCTTTGACCTCGTCTCAAAGCACAACACAACAGGGGGATGTATTTCTAGAATTTTCATTCCATATTCCTGAAACAGCATCTTCAATCAGTGCTGGTTGAATGCAAATGTGTTGAACTGTGGTTTCTGTGATGGGAATATACTGCTGACTCTTTACATAAGCCTAACATTTTTCTCTGTCTCTCTTTTTTTTAGGTCTGATGTGCATGGGTCAATCCTTAATTTCCTTCCAGGGGACACACACCACCAACCGGTATCAGATGGCAGGACCTGCTGCAGAGATATTCTTTTAATGAGCAGTCAAATGAAATTCACCATCATTAGTGGACAGCTGAGCCACACGAGAAGGAAAGGCTGGATAAGGGCTACTGCATGAGAGTCTGCACCTACAGCTCTGCTCACACAACTGGAATGAAAATTGTCGGCTGCAGTATCTCAGCGAGCAACGTTTGTCCCTCAGACAGACGATCTTTATGTGCACAGTGTTCTCACCTTGGTGCAAACTGTTTCGACCAAACTATATGAACTCTGACTTCCTGTCACACCTGCTGCATGAATTATTGTCAACACTGCTTCTTCTTTAATTAAAGAAACAAGGATAAATCTCCTTCATTTTAATGAAAAGTGCCAAGGTTGATGTTTGAAAAGTGCTTTGTGAGCCCTTTTTTCCTGCAAAAACCAGAGGGAACATGTTTTATGGAGCTTATTTATTTTTGAGATTTTGTACATTGTGTTGTTGGAAGTTATTGTAGATGTTGTTTTTAAGTGCCACTTGTAAATCACTTTGCTGGTGTACAAATGGTCTGTGTTGCACAAAATGTGATGAATAGGAGCACGGTAGCCAAGAGCATGCTGTGACTGTACCAGCACATCATTCAATATGTATAACCTACTAATGGGAAAGAAATGACACCAGTTTACCTTCTAACTATAACATCTTTATTAGGGGTTTCTTTCACTTTAATGTCCACTTATTAGCTTGATTTCTAGTTGCATGTTTCACTCAGTTTGTGCTCAAAGCAAATCTTTTAACCAATGAAGAGAATAACAGGGCAGTGGGTTCCTTCACATTTCAAAGAGTTCAATAAAACTTTGTACTTCAGCTCTTTTCATCTTCTCATCATTGCTTGCATGAAGTTGCACTTCTTTGACAAAGATAGATATATTAAAGGGACTGTGAGGACTTTCTGAGTGGTCTGATATCTAGATATATGCCTCATCATAATCCCAAATTTGAAATGAGATTATCAACACTTAAATAGGTTATTTCTCAATGCTTATTCCTGGATTCGCGATTGAGTTGGGCTGGACAGGATTAATTTACAGCGAGTCAAAGTCTCTTTGACAACACCATGCTGGCTGATGAAGTTAGAATTGAGAGGAGAGATCTGTTTTTTTCTGCTGGGAATGATTTCTTTGATTTATTTTGTAGTAATGGTGGACACTGTGGCATGACTTCCGGTCAACAGAGAAGAGGAAAGCTGAATTGGAGAGTGACAGAGCACAGGCTAAAGGCTAAAATGCGGACCAAAGCTAGAACAGTCTCAAACACAGGATGAGAAGTTGGTGAAAATCTTCATTCTCTTTTATCAATATATAAGCCAAGTTATGTTTCCTCTGCTTGGTAGATGAGCACTGGTTGAACCTAACCAGGATTAACAAACATTACACGGTACCGATATGTCTCAGAGCACCAGGCTGTGAGTAGCACTAAACGCAGCTGGCTATGACACAAACTTGCAAAGTTCGCTTGTTGTCACGTTTCAAACAACAGCGCTGCGCAACTGTTGATAAATGCATCACCTTGTAATGTTGGGTCTGGTAGAAAGAAGATATGATCTACTTTCACTTTCATTTTTACAACAAAAACATCACAGCAGTTTGTTCAAGTCCACCAACAGAAGGGAGTTGCTGCAATCCACTTCTCCGCAGTCACTTCAAACCTACACGATACAGTAAAGGAGACAGAACAGAGGATCTTTGTGTAAATATTGTCAGACACAGAGAAACTTGGTGTTCTTGTTGTAATAAGGAGCAGAGCTGAGTTTTTTCAAGCCCTGGGGTTACTAACAGTGGTAACAGTGGGAAATGCCACTGGCAGGTAGATGTCCCAACGAGACTGGTTCAGATCCAACCAGAGTGTAACATGCGTTTGCATTTCAGGGGGAAAATATGACTGTACTGACTCTGACTCTGCAGCTCATACGAAAGGGCAGCCATCCTTTAATCCAAACCTTTTGAATTGATCCCTCAGAAATGCCACAGTCAATATATAAAGCTGATTTCCCCATCATCTATTTGACCTTTTCTTGTTATCAGACCCATGCTTCCAGACAATTACTGCTGTCGTGATATACAAAGCAGCCATAAATAGGACAGCCGTGTCATGCACATGCAGACAAACAAAGCCACGGGGCAACTTGTAAAAGCACCAGGTACCTGCAGTGCGACAGCTTGACATGTGATTAACAGACTGTCATGCTTGGTGTTTTATTTACGTAGTGAAGCCAGTGTCGGTTTAATCAGAATCAACGGGAAGAGATTCTGCCATTGAGTGGAAGAGAAGAATATTTATATTGGGAGTCATGTCAAGTGTAAGAACAAATAAAGCGCTGCTCCTTTTCATGAGACGTGTACCTGTGTTTGAGCCATCTCGGCACTGACATCAAAGCATCATTTGGCATGAGACAAAGGAAATCATGATATTCTTGGTTGAGGGTGAGTGCTATAGTCTCAAAAATAATTCTATGATGTCTTTTTCAGTGTCTTATGTGGAGGCATTAATATAAAGGGTAAAAAGGCAGAAAAACATTACTTATGTTTGCATTTTTTTCTACCTTATCTTACCGAATTTTGTGCTGACATTTATGTTCCTTAGAGGATGAATGGACCCATTTAAAAGTTTTCTAGTGTCCTCTAAAATATCATTATTTATTGAATTTTCCCTTGAAACAGCCAGAAATGAGCGTTTTCCGAACTCCAGGTTACACAGAAATATAGATAGATAGAAATATGCTACAGCCAGGAACCAGGGATCAGCCTTACAACCAGTGAGATGGGGGTTATTGCGCCTGTAAAGCTGTCCCTGACTTTGTAGTCTCCTTCCTCAGCAGCTGACACAACTGATGTCACAGCTACATTTTGTAAGCACCTTATTCATTCATTCATCTGGCTGTCTAAAGATCTCATATTTTCCAGAACAGCAGTTTCTGAGCAAAAGAAAAAATACTTTTGTACAATTTTTTCAGCAGAGAAAAAACAGCTCTCTCCTCACTGCTAAACTTCAGCTGGCGTGGTGTTGTCATAGAGATTTGGATGTGCCACAGATCAATTTGGTCCAATCCGACCCGTACAGTCCCAATTAGGAAGCTATGAGTTAGAATTTAGAAACAGCCTGTTTTAGCCCTGATAGCCTCGTTTTGAATTAGGGCCTATGATCAGGCACCTAGATATAAGACTTTCAAGATCACTTAGAAAGTCCTCACAGTTCCTTTAAGTTCAGGAAAAAAGAAAAATCAAAAATAAAAGTATAAAGTAAAACAGATTTTGAAATGCAAGCTGAAAGTTATATTTACTGCTTTTATTTCATTAAAAGCAGTACAAAAGGCAAGAAAATATAGGGCTTGTAGCATGTGAGCTTTAAAGTAAATGCAAAAAACTTCACTTGGTATTCTTGTTAAATGGAGCATAATATCCCATTTGTTTGTTTTAAATATCATGTGAGAAATTTTAGTCAGTATGCGGGCACATTTTAAATCAACACGATATACTTGTGCTTTCATGAGAAGGATAAATGCTGCATGAAGAAACCCATCTCATCATACCTTTATGGAAGTGTTTCTGTTGGTTTGCTTCATAGCAGCTACATGCTCAAGTCCCCAACAATGAGAACCAGTTCTTCACTGGGATTAACAACTGGGCAGCAACCTTTACTGGTGCAGGTGTTTTGCTCATGTAGGTACAGACAGTGAAAGATGCAGTTTGCTCTGGTGTCACAAAGCCACCCACTTCCAGACCAGTTCCCACTGTCCACTAAATCACAGGTAATACCTTAATATGTAACAACACAATCAATACCACATGGAAGATATCAATCTAACCTGTACGCTCCAATTCCCCAATCTTTCACTCTAGAGAGGGACAAGAAGAGAGAGAGAGAGAAAAGAAGAAAACTAGTCCTCTCTTATTTTTGTTTTTGCCACCAAATGACTTTCTAAAAGTGGTCTCTCACAAATTCCAGGACTTATCTAACCCTTTTCTAAACATAAAGATGATTGACATAGAGTGTAAATAAATATATATCAGATCTACAAAGACAGATCAGGGATAAAAGTCTTGTGTAGTGGACATTTTAAGGTAAAGTTTTTGGGTTTATTTTTACATGAGTGAAGTGAGTCAGAGCCAGAGAGTTGAGGAGGTGATGTCTGATGCTGTCCCCTGAGGTGCAGCGCCTCAGCTTGGTGATAGGGGTCAGGAGGTTGGTATCTGATCATCTGAGGTGGCGAGATGCAGGGTGGCGTTTGAAAAGGTCGGTCAGGCGTGAGGGGGTGAGGTTATTGAGGGCTTTGTCGGTGATGAGCAAGGAACAGTGTAAAGAATGGTGAAATGTGTGCTCTGTTATCTTTGCATGCATCCCAACAAAGAGTATATAAAAAAGAGAGTAATGTAAGCACATCTTATTAGTTTTTTTGTTGAGGAGTACTGTGTTGTCATGTTTTGCCATACTGACAGCGAATCATCTCCTTGTGCTATTTGTAGAGCGCTCAATCTCAAAGAACCAACCTGTCAAATGACTTAATCTAAGTTTAAAACATCCTTTCTTTTCCTGGACTAGATTTATACCCCAGAGAAAAATTATATATCCTGGTATTCTTTCTTTCTTGTGACACCAAGTTGTAGATAAATATCATCTCAGGAGAGACAGATGAAAGAGCTTTCAGTGACAGATGAAAATAAAAAATAGATTTTTGCTCGCAGACATCAATCACATATCAAGGTAACCTTCAGTGCGACGGAGTAGAAAGAGATGAGATGTGTGGGAATCGTATCTGTGTGGTGGATAGGTCCCTCTCCTCTTGTTCTCTCTCTTCCTGCAGGCTCTATTATCCCTGCTCTGCTTTGTCTTGTTTATTCATTTCTCTGAATTCACAGATGAGAACAGAGGTGCTTCTGTTTTTGTCAGAGGCTTTGATAAACCACAATAATGAGACGACTCACCTTTGAAACACGTGGATCCTGCTTTGGGTTAATTCATAGTTACATAAGTTTGAAAGGTCAGAAGAAATCAGCATGTCACTGTGACTCATGACACCCGGACAAATATCTTTAACATGACTTTCTTGTTGTGAAATACTTTCTCTGTACAAACAGCAACACCAAGAAATACGAAGTGATTGTTCTTTACGTTTTAAAAGATTATTCTACTCAGCCCTCCAAACCTTCATGCGACATACCCAAACTCCCAATTCCTTTCTTGGACTCTTGCTTTTGGCAGAGATGTGGTATTAATATTTTGACAGTCGTTTGGATTAAGAGGATCTTGAGGTTTTAAGTAGAGTACAGCTAATGCTACTAGGACAAGTGTGACACAAATTCTGCTGTAAAACCCAAAGTGTGGTCTCACTTCCCAAAAAAAAGAAAAAAAGGAATGAAAAAAAGTGAACAAGTAAGACAAAACTAAATGCTGTCCCTACTGAGAAAGTTATTTCTGTATGCAGTATTGTACAGCTAACAATATCTCACATAAACAGGCTCATAATGTTTATCACTGTCTCCGCTCTGAGACACTTTTGTGGACGTCACCATCATGGAAAAGCCTGTCAATTGAATTGACAAAAGGGAAGTGTGTCACTCTGCACTTTTCTTCCCCCAAAACAAACAGATACTGTTGCTGGTTCACGCCTCCTCCCAGACCGGTTTGACACCAAAGAAAAGGCACGCGCCTTAGCCGTCACACACACACACACTCAAATCAATCAGCCTCTTTATCTGCTTCCTCCACTCGACCCAATCGCCTCTCTGTTTGTCTGTCACAGTTCTCTTCAGGCTGAGACACATGCCTGTCAAGCTCACACAGCATGGCATCCGCATGAAAACCAGATAAACCTGCATCAAGTTTGGAGAAAAAAGTCCTCAACAAACTGGGTTAATTAAAAGATTAAAATGCCATTCTACTTTTACAAGCATTGAAGCAACATTCTTATCTCTGCCGCACTAAATAAAACACTCTGGGTTTGGTTGTTGCCCAACCAGAAGCCAATTTTCTCTTAGATTTTCCCCGACAGCAGCCAACAAAATCAATACAAAGGCAGCTTCTTCAAAACAAACTGCATTAAAAGATGCCCTGTGGTTTTCTGTTTGTGCTGGAACAGTGGAGGAAGTAACAGGAGGAGGAAATAAATGCTGCAGCCACATGAGAGGGCACAGACACACCCTTGTGACTGTGTCCGATAGTGACACATCACCTGAGCAATCAGCACTGTCATCCACGCACACACACATACACACGCA